>OV702293.1:219741901-220941901 GCA_916181665.1 Avena sativa | reverse complement strand
AGGATCTTCGAAAGTGGTTGAAGAGTCTTGAGCCAAAATGATTGGTCCTTGAGAGGCAAGATGTTCTTGTGAGAGTGAGGGCTCCACTTGAGTAGAGCTTGGTCCTTCTCCTTCGGCCACAAGGGGTTCCTCAATGGGGCGGAAGAATCCCACACCCATTCTTCTTATGGCTTGAGGAGGAATTTCATCACTTGGATCACGAACACCATATTTCCTAACAAGAGACTCATGATCTTCATCAAACTTTACATTGCTCATTTCTTCAACTCTTCCATTGTCTTTGTTGTAGACTCTATAAGCATGAGATTGATTTGAGTACCCAACACAAATTTCTTCTTGTGCCTTTGGCTCAAACTTAGACAAGTGAACTCCATTCTTGAGAATGTAGCATTTGCAACCGAACACTTGGAAGTATCTAACATTGGGCTTGTAGCCAGTGAGGAGCTCATATGGAGTCTTGTTCTTCTTCTTACAAAGGTATAACCAGTTGGTTGTATGACAAGCGGTGGATATGGCCTCCGCCCAAAAGTTATATGGTGACTTGAATTCCAATAACATGGTCTGAGCCGCATCCATCAAGGTACAGTTCTTCCTTTTGGCCACACCATTTTGTTGAGGGGTATATGGAGTGGAGTATTGATGATCGATTCCGTCATCGCTAATGAACTCATCCAAAGTGTAGTTTTTGAACTCGCTGCCACTGTCACTTTGGATGGATAAGATAGTTGCATTGTGTTTCTGTTGGACAAGATTTGCAAAGTCGATGACGGTATTTTGAGTCTCACTCTTGAAATTGAATAAGTAGACCCATGTGTATCTTGAGAAATCATCCACAATCACCAAACAATATTTCTTACCTCCAAGATAATCATGTGATGGAGGTCCAAAGAGATCCATGTGAAGGAGTTCCAAGCATCTTTTCGTGGTGATTTGATTGAGACCCTTGTGAGGAGTCTCATGCATCTTCCCTTTAATACAAGCCCTGCACACATGATCTTTGACAAAGGAAATATATTTTAGTCTAAGAAATGTGCCCCCCGTGTGGAGTCTTTGCAAAGACTTCATGTTTACATGGGCCGAGCGGTGATGCCACAACCAACCCCTGTCGGCCTTAACATAGAGACATATATCATGTGTAGAGGTGTTCCCTGAAAAGTCCACCACATTGATACCTTAGATCCGGATTCGTGGATGTAGTATGCACTAGTATTTTTCCCTAGTAGACCTTGGTTTAATCGAACCTTGGGAAACAATGCTAAAAGGAATTAAAAAGGACACATCTACAAGACTTTGTTTTTTCGTTTTACCTTCATTTACCAGACCACTCTAGTTTACTTTATGACATGGGTTGTTTTAGTGGATGGAGATAGGCCAGGGCTGAAGATTCACCTGCAGCTGCACACATCATATGGGATATAGATAATAATAAGCACAATCATGTATAATGTTTTAATAGAGATAAACTTTGTGGGCAACACATCCTGATATACTAAAGCCCCTATGAGTCACAGGCATAGAAATAGCCTTTTGATCCAACCGTTTGCACCACGAAGTACCAGATTACAAACAATTATTAAGTGAAAACACGGATCAAAGCCTTAAGAAGTGATGCTGTTGTTCTTCCTGAATGGATCGCTAAGTTAAGACCGTATAGCCCTTTCTATCACTGGGTTTCTTATGAGATCACGACTAACTAAGTATCTCACTTCAAGTCTTTATCGATATCGGGGGTATTGTGTACCTACAAGTCCAAAGATCGAGGAAAGAGACAAAGAAACAAAGATACAAATCCTGTATTCAAACAATACGCAATGCTCTCATAGATTATATGCACATAATCACTGTGAGGTTTCACCCCAACCCATAGCCTGTGAGGACTACTCACTCATAAAAATAAGATCAACGATAGAAAACATTGTGCAAAATACTTAGATTGAAATCATATTTTCTTACAATGGTCGCCGAATCACAATGAGATCTCATGTACATGATAATAGCTATGGCTAATGGAGAGGATGGAGGGGATGAACTATGGTGTGGATCTCCTTTGGTGGTGTTATGATGCAATCTGAGAATAGAGGCCCTCTACACGACGGCTGGGACCTCGAAATATATAGGTGCCTTCACAAAAGTCATAAGGTTTGACGAGACGAAGTGATACCTTCGATCCAGATTATGGATGCAGTATAGTAGCTTTTCCCCTAGTAGACCTAGGTTTAATCGAACCCTTGGGAAACAACGCTAATAGGAGTAAAAATAAGGACACATCTACAAGACTTTGTTTTTTTCAATTTTACCTTTGCTTACTGGACCAATCTAGTTTACTTTATATTGTGGGTTGAATCAATGGATAGAGATACGCTAGGGTTGAAGATCCATCTGCAGCTGCATATCATATGGGATAAAATATAATAATAAGCACAATCATGTGTAAGGTTCCAACAGAGATGAGCCCCTGAGAGGCCACATGCATAGCAATAGTCTTTTGATCCAATCGAGTATACCGCGAAGCACCGGGCTACAAATGATTATTAAGTGTAAAACAGAGATAAAAGCATTAAGTGGTGATATTGTTGTGATCCCAAATGGTCTGCTAAGCGAAGACCGTACTACTCTTGATGTCACTGGGGTTCCTATGAGATCACTGCTAGTCAAGCATCTCACCTCAAGCCTTGATCAATCTCCGGGATCTTGGGTACTTACAATTACAAAGATCGAGTCAAGAGACAAAGAAACAAATGATACAAATCCCTCTTACAAACCAATACACAATTCTCCCATAGATTAGATACACATAAACGCTGCGAGGTTTTTCCCTAACCCACATCCTGTGAGGACTACTCACTCATAACAATAGGATCAAGGATAGAAAACATTGTGCAATACTTAGATTGAAACCAAATATTCTTACAATGGTTCATCGAATCACAAGGAGGTCTCAAGTATAAAGTAATGTCTATGGCTAATGGAGAGGATGGGGGATGGAAGGGATGAACTATGGTGTGGATCTCCTTTGGTGGTGTTGTGATGCAATCTGAGAATGGCGCCCCCCTGTGCGGCGACAGGGACCTCAAAATATATAGGCGTCTTCACGAGAGTTGTAGGGTTTTATGAGACGAAGTGCGGTGACCCATCTACCACTGCATGTGTAGTATACTATAGTCGTTGACATGACATGCACAGAACACCGTTCTGTAAATATCACATCTCTCAGAGTGGTATAACAGAAACATTGCGGGTCCATATTACAAATGTACACACCTTATTAATATTACAATACCGGAAGTTCAAGACTTCCAAAAGATTCAACTTACAAACCAAATATAAAGTGTTCCAGCGGAATTTAAAAGTAACAACTCCGGATAGGAGTTGAGCTCAGCAGCTTATTCTATAGAGTTCACGCTGCTCGGCTCCGTTGGTTACTACTAACTAGGGATACTTAGTTGGACTCGTTATCATCGACACCGTAGAGGATTTTGTAATCCACTCCTTCAATGCCTCCGGACAGATCAGGTTCTTCGTAGTCACATCTTCTTGACATTCGGCTGCATACATTGGCACGTCTTCAGGATCCTCAGAGTCTAAGCAAGGGATCAAACGAAAGAATGAGTAACAGTGTTACCCAACAAGTTCATTATATGCAAGGTGGGAAGTTTGATGCTCTAACTACCACCTCGGATTATAAATCCTTGGCACTATGCAATTTTTGTAAATCTTTCTTCAGAGATTGATTTTATTCTAAAAAACTATGACAATCAGCCTTCACAGGTTGACCAGAACTTTCATGGAGTTCCTTTCTTGCCGCGTTCGTAGCTCCTTCCCGGAACAGGGAGTAACAAGTTACAGTTCTTACACTCTACAGAGGTGCGTTACTTTACCCATGAGAGATTAACTCCTTGTTGCACAACTGGCGTACTTTCCCGTCCACATTTCCATGATGTGGGGCCCAGTAGTTGGCCCAAGCCAATCACTGCTCCCTTCGCGACCCCGCATGCCTCCTTGGTGTACACCATGCCCACATAATGAATTACGGCAATGGTTTGTAAAAACCGTTAGATGCCAGAACTATCGTGGGACGATGAGGGTTCCCACCCATATGCTGCATATCCTCTATGAATTACCAATTAATATGCACGCTACAAGGATAACATCCATGACCTGCAGATCTGGCTTCATGCAAGAGGAAGAAGATACAGCTGACTTCTCTGTCCCATTCCAAATCTCATGGCTAACGCGTAATATACGACGCTAGAATCACTGATGTCAGGGGTTATTAAGTCCCTACTTGATCATCATTGTTGCAATTAGAACTCTAAGTTCTATTGCTCCATTATATCACCACTTAGGATGATATCTATAATTTCTTTATTTGTGAAAATATTATTTTCTTTCTTTCTTAGCATAAATGATAACACACAATTTGCAAATACTTTGATAAAGACTCTTCAAAGGACATGAGCAAGTGATGAACTTGCCTTGTGATGGCAAGGTAGTGAAGTCTGATGCTTGCACTGGACCTTGAGCTTCTATGTCTACAAAAACATCATTATTGCCCGGTAAGGACAATATTTAAAGAAGCAAAATGATTATGCAAGTAATGTAATGCATTGTTTAATTTTATATGCATTTACCCTATTATTATATAAGGTGCCTTTTAATAATAATAATAAAACATTTATAAATATTACTTTTTAATATTTATAACATATATTGAATTATTTTATTTTATTTTCCTTTTATTTGACTTTTATTGATTTAATAATTTTGTTAGGAATTATTAATTATACATTATAAATTGTTATTAAATATTTATTTAGTATTTTTCAAAAATACTATAATATTAATATATAATGAAAGTGATTTTTATTTATTTTTATCATCTTTCAATAATTTTGTAAAATTCCATAAGGAATATATAAATTACAAAATTCTTATAAAAATTTAAATGTGTAAAATTTTATATCTTATTTTATTTGGATAGTGTGTATTATTGTGAATCCAAAAATATTTTACTTATAATTTTTGGACTTTAATTTTATTTTCTAGGATTTAATTAAGTCCAGGGGTATTTTGTCTTTTCCTTTTTATTCAAAACAGGCCTGAAAGGATTTCTGGGCTGGTTTAATCTTATTGGGCCCTAGTGGCCCATTAGTCATAGACAAAAGAACCACCCCGAAGGGTCTGGCCCAACTCGGCCAACTCCTCACTGCCTCTCTCTCTCCCTCGAGCTCATCCTCTCCTCCTCTGACCCCGACCCCGTGGCTGGCGATGTCGCCGCCGACGATTCCCGCCGCTGTGGGCCGTTCTGGTCGCTGCCGTGGTGCAACAGGGGGTTGTAGATGACGCTTGACCTATCTATCCAATTGGATTCGAGCCTGGCACTCTCCTGTGATGGACCGATGCCGTCCCGAACCCTAGGGTTTGGGGTTTGGCGTGGATCTAGGTGCTGCTGCCGCCGCCGTGCGTCGTGGTGATGCTCCTCGCCTCTATGCGTGTTCATGGTCGCTGCCGTGGCGTCGTATGGGTTGCAGCGCCCCTCCTGGGGTGCTCCCCGTGCCGCCATGGTCGTCGGCCCCTCTACTTCCTCTTCTAGTCTTCAGCGAGGACCTACGGTGAATTCGATTCCTCTCCCCTGGTGCTCTCTGTGTTTGCCGATTCGATGCTAGATGCTGGCAGTGGCCTCTCCGGTTACTGTCTGGTTCTGATTAGGATAATTTATCCATTTAGGGTTCCTATCATGTGATTGATCATGTACTGGATGAATTGGATCATGTTTGGATGATTTGTAAACATGCTAAGTGGTTATTGGCCCGAGGCTTGTTGCTTAAGATGATCTATAATGTTTCTGGTGGCTTATTAGATGATTTTATGCTTGGATTGCATCCGATTCAGATGATATAGTTGCTTGGGAAACCATGCTTGATAAAGTCAGTGACTTGATAACCTTTCACTGTCATTTCTGGGTTTATGCTCATGGTTATGGTGTGGTAAAATCACTGTCTTAGTGCTGTTGGCTTGAGAACTAGTGTGTGGTTTGAGATCATCATTATCTGAAACAGTGAAGTTTAACATAGGAATATACTGGTTATGATTCCTGTGTTAACAGGAAAATGATTAGTAAGTTGATTGTCTGAATTTGTGATGATTAAATGTTTATCCTGGTTCATGTAGAATTGTTCTTGTGACACCATCATGGTATGGCACACAAGTTTGATTCTAATCCATTAATTGGGTTGGTGTATGCTTAGGACAAACTTGACTTTGAAAGATAAATGGAATTGTTCTTTCCTAAAATCCCTAAGACCAATGATGTTGGTCTGAGGCTTAGGGATTCAGACCTTATCTAATTGATTCATATAGATAGTTCTGGTAGTGGTACCAGCTATTGTTTTTGAATAAAAGCTTGGAAAATTGATAGTAAGCTTGATCATGATATGGATCCAAAGGATTAGTTTCTAGGGTGCTACCCTTTCTTTAGGGATGTGCCTAGAAATGGATCATAGATATATTTATGCTTGAATTGTAAGATATAGCCTAACAACCAGAGCAATGATGTTGCTCTGAGCTCTGGCTGGATCCAGGTACTTTGTTGTTTTCTTTTAGAGTTTAAATATCCCTATGATGGAGTCACCCCACTTGGGTGCTTTCTGAGGGTTTGTTTCATAAAACAACACATGCTTCTGTCTAAATGATATGATTAGATCATGTGAAGGTTTTATGAAACTTACCACAGAATCTGATGTTTGTGGAGTAAGTTTGTGATGATCTTGATCTGGTTTTGATGGACTCCTGTGCTTGCTCTTGAGCTAGCCTGCTCCTCCTAGCTCCTGGACTTGGCCTTGCTATCCACCTGATCCTTCCCCCTCCTTATGTCACCATCCTGGTGATGTTTGGTTGATCTTTGGTGGTTTGGTTTGGCTGTTGTGCTTGGTAAGCTGTTGTCTAAGCTGGTTGTTCTTGTGTGCAAGAAGTGGAGAGATGCACTAGTGCCTCTCCACGGCTGTGCTTGTGGTTTTGTGAGTTTGGGGCTGTGCTGTGAGGCTGACAGCACACCACATGCATGTTGGTGTGTGTCCTGCCTGTGTGCAGGCTGTGCACTTGTGGATATGTTCAGAATTTTGAAACTTACTGTTATCTGCTTACTTTCACCTGGCTGGTGAAATTTTCCCCTCTTGGCTGTCATTTGACTTCTGGCTTGAAATTTATGAAAGATAAATTCATTCATATTTGGTGAAACTTGCCCCTTCAATAAATTTCTCAATGATGAATTTGTCTAGTGCACTTCACTGACATGTCTGAGAGAAAAATAATACTAACTCTAACCTTATTATCGTTTTATTAATGTTTATCTTGCAGGTACAGATTTGAAGATGAAGATTGTAGTTTAGTTTTTATTTTATAGAATAGTTATAGAATAATTCAATGTAATCTTCTTATTCTTTTGTAATTTTCATTTTATTATCTTGTAATCTTCCTTTTGTTCTTCTGTAATAAAGATTACATTATTATTAATAAATAATATTCTTATTCTTTATATATTTGCTTTTGTGAATTGTGTGGATGATTTCAATAAGTTATAATTTTTTACTTGATTATATATTGATGATATGAAATAAGTTTTCATATTCATTATTGTTTTTCTTTGGATATAATTTAAGTTGTAATATTTATCTCTTAATTAAATTAAGATTCAAAACTTATCCCTAATTTATTTGAATTATAATTCAAACTCTCTCAAGTTTAAAATTCAAATTCACTTTTCAAACACTTAATTCCTCAAAGATCATATCAAAGTCTATAGTAACCATCCTTTAAGACTAACCTAATCTCAAAGTATGAAAGAAACCTTGATCACTTTAAGTTTTTATTTGGAAAAAATTTTACCCACATTTTCACAGATAAATTCATGCAACATTCCAAATTCCTAAATCGACCCTTCGTTAGTTCCTAAATGCTAGGATGTTATAGACTTCCCCCCTTAAATTAAACTTCGTCTCGAAATTTGCGGATATGTACCTGAATAGTTCTGGATAGGCTTTTCTTAAATCCTCTTCTTTATCCGATGTGGCTTCCCTTTCAGGGTGATGTTCCCATTGTTCCTTGCAATATTTGATTGCTCTGTTCCTTAATCTTTTCCAATTTTCTTCTAGAATCTTACAAGGATTTTCAATATAGGTCAGGTCTGCTTGTAGTTATATCTCTTGAGGTGTGATTGCATCATCTGGAACTTTTAAACATTTACGAAGTTGTGACACATGGAAAACATTATGCACTTGAGCCAATCTTGATGGTAACTCTAAAGCATAAGCTATAGTTCTGTTTTGACTCAGTATCTTGAATGGTCCGATATATCTTGGACTCAATTTCCCTTTAACTCTGAATATTTTCACCCCTTTCATTGGACTTACTTTCAAATAGATCATATCTCCCACTTCTGGATGCCATGATCTTCGACTTTGATCTGCATAACTTTTCTGCCTGCTTTGGGCTATTTTCAGTCTATCCCTGATCTTATCAATGATATCTTGTCTTTCCTTGATATAATCTGGTGCAAACTCTTTGCTGCTTCCAGGCTCATACCAACATATTGGTGATCTACACTTCCTTCCATACAGAACCTGATATGGAGCTGCCTTCAGACTACAATGATAACTATTATTATAAGAAAGTTCCGCCAATGGTAGGTGATCTTTCCATGTTCCTCCAAAATCTAGTGCACAAGCTCTTAACATGTCTTCTAGTATTTGATTTGTTCTTTCAGTTTGATCTCCTGTCTCAGGATGATATGCTGTGCTGAAATCTAACTTTGAACCAAGTGCTTCATGCAATTGCTTCCAAAATGCTGAAGTAAACACTGATCCCCTATCAGTTACGATATTTTTGGGTACTCCATGCTTACTTACTATCTCTTTGACATATACTTCAACTAACTTCTCGGCATTATCCTTTTGATTCACCGGAATAAAATGTGCACTCTTAGTGAGTCTGTCCACAATTACCCATATCATATCCTTCCTTTTTGGTGTCATGGGCAATCCTGTAATGAAGTCCATACCTATTTCTTCCCACTTCCATTCAGGAATTTCCAAGGGTTGTAATGGTCCTGCTGGACTTTGATGTTCAGCCTTCACCCTTTGAAAAGTATGGCATTCAGATACATATTTAGCAATATCTCCTTTCATGTTATTCCACCAGAATAGTTCTTTCAAATCCATATACATCTTAGTACTCCCTGGATGTATAGAATATGGTGTTTCATGTGCTTCTTTGAGTATGACATTTCTAATCTCAGTCACATCTGGAACACAAAGACGGTCTTGAAACCATAAAGACCCATAATCTCCAAGGCGAAAAACTGATTTTTGCCCTTGAGATATCCTCCGAATTTCCTCAGCAATAAAAGGATCTTCTTCTTGTTGTCTAAAAATTTCTTTCTTAAGATCACTGTCCTGCTCTGCAACTACCTTCATAGTAGCTAATCCTCCAAGAACCTTTGTTCTGATAAATTGAAGCTCTAATCTTTCCAAGTCCATTTGTAACTCTTTTGGTAGCTCCATATTGCTTGGCTGAATATCTGCACTCTTTCTGCTTAAAGCATCTGCTACAACATTTGCTTTCCCTGGGGTGTAGTTGATTGTTAAATCATAATCCTTGATTAGTGCCAACCAACGCTTCTGTCTCATATTCAATTCCTTTTGAGTGAAGAAATATTTGAGACTTTTATGGTCAATGTATAACTCACATCTGGCTCCATAAAGAAAATGCCTCCATCCTTTAAGCGCAAAAACTACTGCTGCTAACTCTAAATCATGAGTTGGATAGTTGACTTCATGTGGTTTCAGTTGTCTTGAACCATAAGCAATCACTTTCCGATCTTGCATTAATACACAACCCAAACCTTCTTTAGATGCATCACAGTATACGGTGAAGTCCTTCCCTGTTTCAGGAACTGCTAATATTGGAGCTGTGGTTAATCTAATCTTCAACTCTTGAAAACTTGATTCACATTTCTCATCCCATTTGAATGGCGTATTCTTCCTTAATAATTTGGTCATTGGTCCGGCTATTTTGGAGAAACCTTCAATGAATCTCCGATAATAACCAGCCATTCCTAAGAAACATCGAATTTGCTTCACATTGGTCGGTGCAGTCCACTCTAGTACTGACTGAAATTTAGATGGATTCACCGCAATTCCATCCTTACTGATCACATGACCGAGGAATTCTACCTCATCAAGCCAAAATTCACACTTACTGAACTTAGCATAAAGTTTGTGTTCTCTTAAAGTCTGCAATGCTATTCTCAAATGATCAGCATGCTCTTCCTTATCCTTGGAATATATCAGAATATCATCAATAAAGACTATGACGAACTTATCCAAATATGGCATGAAGATCTTGTTCATCAGATTCATGAATATTGCCGGTGCATTGGTCAATCCAAATGGTACTACCAGATATTCATGGTGTCCATATCTTGAGACAAATGCTGTTTTTGGAACATCTTCTGGTTTGATTTTTATTTTATGGTATCCAGATCTTAAATCGATCTTTGAAAATACTACAACTCCTTTTACTTGATCAAACAAATCTTGAATTCTTGGTAAAGGATACTTGTTCTTGATAGTCATGTTGTTCAGATTTCTATAATCTCCACACATTCTTCTCCCACCATCTCTCTTATCCACAAAGATTACTGGTGTTCCCCATGGAGATACACTTTCCCGAATAAATCCTTTACTAGCTAACTCATCAATTTGCTCCTTGAGTTCTTTCAACTCCTTGGGTCCCATCTTATATGGTGCTTGAGCTATTGGTGCTGTACCAAGAATTAGGTCAATAGTGAATTCTATCTCCCGGTCTGGTGGCATTCCCGGTAGCTCTGCTGGAAAAACATCTTGAAATTCATTTACTATAGGAATCTCTTCCAATTTGACCTCTTTCATCGAGTTTAACTGCAGATCCACCATGATATGACTGTGCTTATCTGCTTGGTAAACTATCCTTGCTCCACTTGGAGTTTTGATTGAGACAGTTTTCTCCTAACAATTTATCTGAGCTCCGTGTTCCATCATCCAATCCATTCCCAACACTACTGCAATTCCCTTCAAAGGAATCACATAAAGGTCTGCGAAATAAGTACAACCACAAATCGATATAACCTGATCTTGTTTTATGTGGCGTACAATCACATTCCCTCCTGCCGTAACTACGGCCATAGGACTTTCTAACGTTGCCCTTCTAATCCTAAACTTATCACAAAAAATTTCAGAAATGAATGAAGTAGTTGCACCAGTATCAAATTGTAAGATCCCTCCTTTGTAAAGGAAAAGGATCCCTGTGATTGCAATGCTAGTCCCTGGATCATTGCTAGCATCCACAGTTTAAGATGAAGTACACAGATACAAAGGTCATTTATTACATCCATTCCAGAGATAAACATAGTCTTTACAACTCAAGGCCACATGCCTAATACAAGAGTTTGAATAAGTGAATAAATGTAAGTCTTCATCTTCATGTGCCATAGGCAAACATGTTGAGTGTAGACTCATGACACCTAATCCTCATCAGAGTAACCTGCAACATCACAAGTTACAGCCGCAGTTGGTCAATACTTTGGAATAGTATTGGCAAGTGATACCTTAGTATATTTTAAGTGGACTAGATACTATATGCAAATTTGGCTAAGTGTAGCTTGGCTTGCTTTGCTCAAAATAGGTTTTTCCTATTAGTTGAAATCACTAAGTTTTTCTTTGTCAAAACTTTTCCCAAGGAACCATCAATAGACATTGAGGTCCTTCACCCTTGTTCACCCACGAATTTTTACTTAGAAATTGGGATGAGGAGATTCTTGATAGCTTCCATGCCTTGATGCTCAAGTTGTCCATTGCCATGGACTTGGCTAAGTACTTAGATTTTTCCATCTGCAGAGGTTGTGCACTTTCCCCACCAGACTTGGTTTCACCAAGATAGGACCTTTCAGAAGCCTTTCCTTAGACCAAATGGACGCGTTCCAACCTATCATTCCCACTACCACCAACTGTCCAAATGGCTAAGTTCTAGCAACTTATGTGATCCAGGCAGAGCCCATATTGCCAAGTGGCTGCACTAGAAGCTTCTTAACACTTGGCCTCTAAAATCTCTTTGTTCCTGGGTGGCTTACCACAAGTGAGATACACAAGGTAAACCATATCCATGGGCCTTGTGTAACCACTCAACCAAAAACCACCAATCAAGTCCCTTTCCACCCAGGTGATTCATTGACTTAGTTGTTTTATTAAGTAAAACAAGTCCAAAGACTTAGAAATATTTTTCATCATAACATGTATATTCCACCAACCCTTGTTTGCTACTAGCTAGGCTAAGCATGGCATAGATAGTAACTTAACTTAGAAATTTCCTAGCAAGTCTACAACTACTTAGGATTTCCCAACATGGCATTAGGCAAAATAATAACATGCAAGACTTAGCAAAATATTTCTAATGCTTAGTATAAAACATAGGTATAGAAATATTCATGAAGTACCACTTGCCTTGGTAGTTGGGAGAGTAGCACTCTTCACAATCACAATCACTAGCAGCAAAATCTACACATAGAATATAGCCACAATCACATACAAGATATATTCAACCAAAAATATATATGCATGCATGCATGCAAGATGCTAAGTGATGTTTTTTTTAGAAATCAACCAAGCAAGTGCATAGTACTGAATCTTAAACAAGTCAAAATCTTGCCAAACCAAGTTTATTTGATACTAAAAACAATTCCTAAACATTTCATATACTCAAATAAGCCCTACACATGTTTCTGCAAATAAAGCTATTTTAACAGAAGCAAAACTTTAAACACATTGCATAATCTGATAGAGCTTGCTCTCCTGATTCCAACGGTATAAAATTTGTCAAAATCTAACGTGGGAATCAAAAGTTATAGCTAATTCAAAATTGGATATAAATCAGATTCAAAATCTGTTTTAAAAACAAACCCTAGCCACGCGTCTGTTTCCTATTGGCTGATACCGTTTCACTCAGGATCACCCTTCCGCGCCGTCAGATCAAGTTAGATCCAACGCGCCAGATTCAAAGAAAACGCTTCGCTCAGATCTAATCTAAACCGCAAGATCTACATCTAACGGCTGCTGTTGCTTTGACCATAGCCTAGCGGCACTAGCGGCGGCGACCGGCGGCGACGCTTCTGTCAGTGGCGGCGCTGGTGTTCTAGGTCGCACGGGAAGGGGCTTACCGAGCTCGCCGTGCGATGCTGATGCTCAAGGTGGTGTCGGCTGGTCAAGGGCGCGCTGTAGTGGCTGGGGGAGCTCGTCGGAGTTGTGCACGGCGTCGGGTGGTTGCTGTCGAAGTCGTTGCCGAGGTTCCGCGTCGCCCTAGCATGAACCAAGTGGTTTAGGAGATGCGCAAGACAGTGGCGAACAACCTCGTATGTGAGAGAGGGCAAGGGGCGCTCGGGGCTTACCGCAATTGATCGCCGGAGTTGATGGGGTCGTTTGACGCGTGTGGTCGCCGACGTTGCCGAGGCTCTGGATGATCCTAGCATGCACCAGAGGGGTCAGGAGGTGCGCATGATCGTGGAGATTGTACTGGCAAATTTAGACAGCAAGGGGCAACGGGGTCTTACCGGAATACCTCGCCGGAGTTAGCTCTGGCTGCGGCGGGGCAACGCGAATTAGGGGCAGCCTGGTGGCGAGAAGAGAGTGCAGCGTGGGAGGAAATGACCACGGTGGGTTGTGGTTTAAATAGGCCGAAGCGCGACAGGAAACGCTCGCGGTATCAAGGCTAATTACACCGCGCCATTACCGGCATCAATGGCAGCGGCGACGTGGTCTGCGGGCGCGATTTGGGGAAGAAGGAGTCGACGTGGAGAGGGCCCAGTTGTCTGCGAGAGAGCCAGAGAGGGGGTGGGGTCCGAGTGTCAGTGACTCTGGGGGTGCTTCTGCGCGTGAGAGAGAGAGAGGGGACCCGGGTGGGCTAGCTGGGCTGGATTGGCTGATGGGCTCAAAGTCTGGCGCCGACCCTTTTTATTTTCTTTATTCCTTTTCTATTTCTGTTTTGAATTTCTGGATTGATTTTCAAATGATTTCAAAAGCTTTTGAATTCAAACTTTTTCCAGGATTTTGTAGGGTGCAACATTCACATTTCAGGCATAAAATCAAGTGGTCTCTCTGTTCAAACTTGGTTCTTTTGAATAAACAAAATAAACAGTGCCATAGCACTTTGATTTGCAAATGTTTTGAAAATGGTTTTGAAACCATTTTTATTTTGTATATTTTTGTTCAAACTCCACACTCAATCCAATCAACAAGGAATCAAACAAACTTGGTTTAAACACTTAAGCTCTCAAATGGGGATGGACATTTGATTTAAGTTTGCTCACATAAAATGATAGCACTATGTGCTTCTGTTTTCATGGAATTTGTTTGAAATTGATCTCAAAACTACATGCATGCTTGAATGATATGCAATCTTTGAAATCATGATTTTAGGGATGTTAGAAATCTAACCCCCTTAAGGTGAATCTCGCCCTCGAGATTCGGTTTGGCTAGCAAATAGGTGAGGGTGGTCTTTCCGAAGATCATCTTCTCTTTCCCATGTTGCTTCCTCTTCGGAATGATGATTCCACTGCACTTTGCAGAACTTGATAGTCTTAGTCCTTGTGACTCTTTCTGCAGTCTCAAGAATCTTGATAGGTTTCTCCTCATAGGTGAGATCACTTTCTAGTTGAACCTCCTCCAAAGGTATAGTATCCTTCAAAGAAGTTTCTTCCATTTCTGGATGACATTTCTTAAGTTGACTCACATGAAACACATTATGGACAGCTGACAGAGATTCTGGCAGTTCAATTTCATAGGCAACTTCTCCTTTGCGACTCAGAATCTTGAATGGCCCAACATATCTTGGTGCCAATTTTCCTTTGACTCCGAATCTCTTCACTCCACGAAGTGGTGACACTCTAAGATAAGCTCTATCACCAACTTCATAGGTGACTTCTCTACGCTTAGGATCTGCGTAGCTTTTCTGTCGGGACTGTGCTATCTTCAACCTATCCTTAACCAATTTGACCTTCTCTTCGGCTTCTTTGATAAGATCTGGCCCAAATAAACTTCTTTCTCCCACACCATTCCATAACAATGGGGTGGTACACTTTCTTCCATAGAGAAACTCAAACTGTGCCATCTCAATGCTGGCTTGATAGCTGTTGTTATAAGAAAATTCTGCGTAAGGCAGACTTTCATCCCAACTGGCTCCATAGTCTAGGGCACATGCCCTCAACATGTCTTCAAGAATCTAATTAGTCCTTTCTGTTTGTCCATCGGTTTGAGGATGAAAAGCAGTACTGAATTCCAACCTCGTTCCCAATGACTCATGCAACTGTCTCCAAAAATGGGAAGTGAATTGAGTTCCCCTATCTGACACAATACTCTTGGGCACTCCATGTAGACATACAATTCTACTCATGTAAATCCTGGCTAACTTAGCACTTGTATAGGTTGTCTTCACGGGTATGAAATGAGCCACTTTAGTTAGGCGATCCACTACTACCCAAATAGAATCGTATCCTGACCGGGTCCTTGGTAATCCGGTAATGAAATCCATACCAATCTTGTCCCACTTCCAATCAGGAATAGGTAGTGGTTGAAGCAAACCGGCTGGTTTCTGATGTTCCGCTTTTACTCTACTACACACATCACACAAAGCAATGTGTTCGGCGATGTCCTTCTTGAGATTATTCCACCAAAATCTTTCTTTCATGTCCATGTACATTTTGGTGTTACCCGGGTGAATGGAATACGGAGAGTTGTGTGCTTCTTGCAAAATCAGTTTCCACAATTCCGGGTCTTGTGGAACACAGATACGTTTCCCATGCCATAAAGTACCCTGCTCGTCTTCATGGAATTCTTTGGCTTTTCCTTTGCCAATCTTTTCCTTAATCTCTTCAATTTCCTTATCAGTATTCTGAGCTTCTTTGATCTTGTCCAACAAAGTGGGTTGAACATCCAAAGACATGAGATGTCCTTCAAGCACAATCTCCAATCTGAGCTTTCTAAATTGAGTACACAAATCATCTGGCAATTCCCCTTTGGTAAGGTCATTCACAAATACCTTACAATTTAGAGCATCTGCTACAACATTTGCTTTACCGGGGTGGTATTGCAAACTTAAGTCATAGTCCTTGATAAGTTCTAGCCATCTTCTTTGTCTCATATTAATTTCCTTCTGGGTGAAGATATACTTCAAACTTTTGTGATCTGTGAACACTTCACAACGCTTTCCCAAAAGATAGTGTCTCCATGTTTTGAGTGCATGGACAACAGAGGCTAACTCTAAATCATGAGTAGGATAGTTCACTTCATGAGTTTTGAGTTGTCTCGAGGCATATGCCACAACTTTACCGTCTTGCATAAGTACTGCACCCAAACCTTGATGAGATGCATCACAATATACTTGGAAATCTTTTTCCAAATCTGGCAGACACAAGACTGGTGCTGTCACAAGTCTCTTCTTCAATTCCTGAAAGCTGAGTTCACAACCTTCAGACCAAGCAAACTTCTTGTCTTTCTTTAACAATTCTGTCATAGGCTTAGCTACCTTGGAGAAATTCTCAATGAACCTTCTGTAGTAACCTGCTAAGCCAAGGAAACTACGAACTTCTTTCACGGACTTGGGAGATTCCCATTCAGTCACAGCTGAAACTTTAGTAGGATCAACTGCTACACCATCCTTTGTCATAACATGACCAAGAAAACCAACTTCGTCCAACCAAAACTCACACTTGCTGAATTTGACATAAAGTTTATGTTCTCTTAACTTCTCAAGTATCAAACGCAAGTGTCCTTCATGCTCTTCTTTGCTCTTGGAGTAGACTAAGATGTCATCGATGAAAACGACAACAAACTTGTCAAGGAATTCCATGAACACCTTGTTCATCATATTCATGAAGTATGCTGGAGCGTTGGTCAAACCAAAAGGCATTACGGTATACTCATACAATCCATACCTTGTAGTGAAGGCTGTTTTAGGTATGTCTTGTTCTCTTATCTTGAGTTGAAAATAGCCTGACCTTAGATCAATCTTTGAGAACACACAAGCTCCTTCTAGCTGATCAAACAAGTCATTGATTCTAGGCAAAGGGTATTTGTTCTTGATAGTTACCTCACTGAGTGAACGGTAATCTATGCATAACCTTTGACTTCTATCTTTCTTCTCCACGAACAAAACTGGGGCTCCCCAAGATGAAGAACTTGGTTGAATAAATCCTTTCTGCAACTGTTCTCCAAGTTGTTTCTTGAGTTCTTTCAGTTCATCAACTGACATTTTATAAGGTCTCTTTGCTATTGGTCCAGACCCTGGTACCAAATCTATAAGAAACTCCACATCTCTATCTGGTGGCATTCCCGGCAATTCTTCCGGAAACACATCTGGATACTCACTCACAATTGGCACACTGTCCATGCTAACCCCCTTAAGGGAATTTAGCTTACTCCTTTTTGCTTCAAAGTTGGTCTTGAATCTGATCCTTTTATTTTCTGGAGTTGTGAGTGAGATAGTATGGTTGGCACAATCTATCACTCCTTTGTACTTAGTCATCCAGTCCATTCCCAGAATGACATCCAATCCTTGGGAGTTTAGAATTATCAAGTTAACGGGAAACCTATACTTCCCAAATTCTATGACTAGATCATGACATCCTGAATTCACTATCATTTCTCCACCAAGAGAACTTACTTTTATAGGACACCCAATAGTTTCTACCGGTAGTTCATTTCTTTCAACAAATGCTCTTGATATGAATGAATGACATGCACCAGTATCAAAGAGTACAAATGCTGGAATAGAATTGAGTCTGAACTTACCAGCAACAGCATCAGGTTCCTCATAGACCTCCTCCACATTGATGTGGTTTACTTGTCCCTTCTGGAAAGGGTTGGGCTTGTTGGGTCCTTCAACTATCTTTTCTGGGCATTCATTTGCATAATGCCCCATCTTCTTGCATTTGAAGCATTCAACCTGACTGATGTCTCTCTTAACAGGCTGACTTCCACTTCCACTTCCATTACCACTATGGTGGCTCTTATGTACACTCTTGTGGTTCTTGTACTTGTCATTGTCATGACTACGGTGATGCTTGTTGTCATGACGGTTATGGTTGTGGTGCTTGTTGAATTTCCCATGCTTGTGGGATCCTGAGCTTCCACTGTCATCATAATGAGATTGTTTGTGAGACGATCCCGAGCTGTGCTTGTCGGAGTGCTTTCTCTTTCTACTCTCAACTTGCTTCATTTTGTTCTCCAAAATAGCAGCCTTGTCACAGAGCGACTGATAAGTGGGAACATATGCCACAACCAACTGCAGATTCAGCTCATCATTCAAGCCTTCAAGAAAATTTTCCTTCCTCTTGGCATCGGTGTCAACTTCATCCGGTGCATAACGCGCCAGATTGTTGAACTCCTCAATATATTCAGCCACACTGCGGTGGCGCTGCTTCAGATTGTGGAACTCTTTCTTTTTCAGACTCATCACTCCGGATGAGATATGAGCAGTGCGAAAGCCATCCTCAAAGATAGCCCATGCCACTTCATCTATGGGAGTGGTGATCTAGAAGTTGTCCCACCAAGTGGCGGCTGGTCCTTCCAGCAGATGTGCTATAAATCTGACCTTTTTAGCATCAGTACAGCCTACGGTTACCAAGTCCTTGTTCACTGAGCGTAGCCAGTCATTGGACACCATGGGATCAGTCGTCCCAGAGAATTTTGCTGGCCTCAATCTCAAGAACCTGGTGAGCATATCAAAACCCGGTGGGTTGTTGTTGTTGTTATTGTTGTTATTGTTGTTGTTATTGTTGTTGTTGTTGTTTTGGTTCTGGATGAACGTCGTCATCATCTGCATTAGCTGAGTTTGAGCATTCATCATTTGTTGCATTTCTGGAGTGATGTTGTTGTTGTTGTTGGGGTTGGGGTTTGCACGACGGGGAGGCATCTGTGGTTTGTTCAAATAGAGATAAGAATGAGATACCCATAGATGCTTTCATGCACATTACATCACATAAGCAAACACAAAGTATCCAACACAAAGATAAAAGTTCAACAACAAAATAACAAGTTCACAAAGTAAACACACAAGTGGCAAGCCATCCACATGTTGGATGGTCATATAACAAGTTCTCAAATAACAAGTACTAAAATAAAAGATGAATGAGTAGTCAAATCTACTCATCGGCATCAATCTCCTCCTCGACAAAGGTAAGACCTGCGTTCTCCATCGCGGTCTTGTTTTCCTTGATGCTAGTGGTCAAAGTCTCTATCTTGGCCTTGAGAGCCCTCTTCTGGGAACGAAGCCTCTCTATCACTGTCTGCTGCTGCTCGAGCTCGAAATCCTTGGACTGCAGTTCTTCAGTCATGTCCCGGATCTTCTTGTTCCTATCCTGGACACGCTTCTCCTGACTCTTGAACTTCCTGTCCTGGGTCTCGAACTTCGCCTCCATTTCCTTGACTATCTCGTCTTGCTGCGCGAAGAGCTTGTCCTTCTCGCGAAGCTGCACCTGGAGCTCGTCATTGCTGAGCATGACATTGGTCCTGTCAGTTTCCACGTGCCTAATGAGAGACTCTAAGTCCTGGAGGTACAGGCGTATCGGCTCTGCTGCATCCCTCGAATCGTCCTCGAAGTCGATGGACTCTCCATCCTCATCACGTCTTCCGAAGACGTGGAAGTGGGTACCTCTAACCTGTCGGGAGTGTCGCCCTAGCAGACGTCCTATCAGATCCTGCATAACTACCTCAAGGCCTCTCTCCCTGTCATCGTGCATGAGCTTGAAGACAATGGCCTCCATGGTAGGCTCTGTCTGGCGTCCGGGCTGGTTGACCTTGAAGCCCCAGAGGTCCTTCCTCTCAAACTTGGTGAGGGGATGCACCATGATGGTGGGAAGAGGGAGATTGAGCAAAGTGGTAAGCTCAACGATACGAGGACCAAAGCGGGTAACCTGGAACTCCTCAACAGTGCTGATGGTAATAGGCATCTATTTATAAGATAGAAAAGTTAGAACAACACAAATAAAGATAAAAAAAAGACAAAACATCACATACATATCCTTGGGAAGCAAAACACACAAGTCATGCATACATTAAACCATTACAACAACCAAGGTTCAATCTTATTTTAGAGCAACATTTTGGAAAATAAGGTGATAGGTGGTGGTCCAACTAATGAAGTACGTTTACAATCCTATCTCACTGGATCTGTTGGCTAACACAATGTTTCTAGAAGCAATCAGCCTATCTTGCTCACATGATTCCATCACTAAGTCTATAATGTCTCCTCTTAAGGTTTGGTTGGTAGCTTCCAACTCTTGGGTATGTTCCTTCTCTTTCCTTAGATCATTTTGGAGGTCGAGCATTCTGCACTTGACTCTATCACCAAGTTCTTTGATGGTCTTCCAAGCTGCATCCTTTGCTAATTCAAAGAATGTAGTGTGCACCACTGAATTGGTGAACATGCAGAATCTTTTTTCCTGATGGCTGTCTTCCTTGTTTTTATACAAGTGAAGTTGCACCCACCAGCATTCCTCTCCTTCATCCATCACAGGAAAACCCTTGTACACAGCTGCACCTTGTATCTCTAATGCAACCATGAGGTCCTTGAGAGCCTTGGGGAATTCTGTCTCACACTCCAAAGTCATTGTCATGAGTGGTCCTTTCCTCACGGCTTCATTGATGGAGTTCATCTACAAATAGAGATGAGAGAGAAGATTAGAAAAGTTTACGAGAAGAATAGACAAGTGTAGAAGTTGAATTTTTTTCCTTAGTGGTTTCCAATCCTAGGGTCATAATCCTACAGGCAACACAATGCTCTGATATCATCTGTAAGATCCCTCCTTTGTAAAGGAAAAGGATCCCTGTGATTGCAATGCTAGTCCCTAGATCATTGCTAGCATCCACAGTTTAAGATGAAGTACACAGATACAAAGGTCATTTATTACATCCATTCCAGAGATAAACATAGTCTTTACAACTCAAGGCCACATGCCTAATACAAGAGTTTGAATAAGTGAATAAATGTAAGTCTTCATCTTCATGTGCCACAGGCAAACATGTTGAGTGTAGACTCATGACACCTAATCCTCATCAGAGTAACCTGCAACATCACAAGTTACAGCCGCAGTGGGTCAATACTTTGGAATAGTATTGGCAAGTGATACCTTAGTATATTTTAAGTGGACTAGATACTATATGCAAATTTGGCTAAGTGTAGCTTGGCTTGCTTTGCTCAAAATAGGTTTTTCCTATTAGTTGAAATCACTAAGTTTTTCTTTGTCAAAACTTTTCCCAAGGAACCACCAATAGACATTGAGGTCCTTCACCCTTGTTCACCCACAAATTTTTACTTAGAAATTGGGATGAGGAGATTCTTGATAGCTTCCATGCCTTGATGCTCAAGTTGTCCATTGCCATGGACTTGGCTAAGTACTTAGATTTTTCCATCTGCAGAGGTTGTGCACTTTCCCCACCAGACTTGGTTTCACCAAGACAGGACCTTTCAGAAGCCTTTCCTTAGACCAAATGGACGCGTTCCAACCTATCATTCCCACTACCACCAACTGTCCAAATGGCTAAGTTCTAGCAACTTATGTGATCCAGGCAGAGCCCATATTGCCAAGTGGCTGCACAAGAAGCTTCTTAACACTTGGCCTCTAAAATCTCTTTGTCCCTGGGTGGCTTACCACAAGTGAGATACACAAGGTAAACCATAGCCATGGGCCTTGTGTATCCACTCAACCAAAAACCACCAATCAAGTCCCTTTCCACCCAGGTGATTCATTGACTTAGTTGTTTTATTAAGTAAAACAAGTCCAAAGACTTAGAAATATTTTTCATCATAGCATGTATATTCCACCAACCCTTGTTTGCTACTATCTAGGCTAAGCATGGCATAGATAGTAACTTAACTTAGAAATTTCCTAGCAATTCTACAACTACTTAGGATTTCCCAACATGGCATTAGGCAAAATAATAACATGCAAGACTTAGCAAAATATTTCTAATGCTTAGTATAAAATATAGGTATAGAAATATTCATGAAGTACCACTTGCCTTGGTAGTGGGGAGAGTAGCACTCTTCACAATCACAATCACTAGCACCAAAATCTACACATAGAATATAGCCACAATCACATACAAGATATATTCAACCAAAAATATATATATGCATGCATGCAAGATGCTAAGTGATGTTTTTTTTAGAAATCAACCAAGCAAGTGCATAGTACTGAATCTTAAACAAGTCAAAATCTTGCCAAACCAAGTTTATTTGATACTAAAAACAATTCCTAAACATTTCATATACTCAAATAATCCCTACACATGTTTCTGCAAATAAAGCTATTTTAACAGAAGCAAAACTTTAAACAAATTGCATAATCTGATAGAGCTTGCTCTCCTGATTCCAACGGTATAAAATTTGTCAAAATCTAACGTGGGAATCAAAAGTTATAGCTAATTCAAAATTGGATATAAATCAGATTCAAAATCTGTTTTAAAAACAAACCCTAGCCACGCGTCTGTTTCCTATTGGCTGATACCGTTTCACTCAGGATCACCCTTCCGCGCCGTCAGATCAAGTTAGATCCAACACGCCAGATTCAAAGAAAATGCTTCGCGCAGATCTAATCTAAACTGCAAGATCTACATCTAACGGCTGCTGTTGCTTTGACCATAGCCTAGCGGCGCTAGCGGCGGCGACTGGCGGCGGCGCTTCTGTCAGTGGCGGCGCTGGCATTCTAGGTCGCACGGGAGATGGGGAAGGGGCTTACCGAGCTCGCCGTGCGATGCTGATGCTCAAGGTGGTGTCGGCTGGTCAAGGGGCGCGCTGTAGTGGCTGGGGGAGCTCGTCGGAGTTGTGCACGGCGTCGGGTGGTTGCTGTCGAAGTCATTGCCGAGGTTCCGCGTCGCCCTAGCACGAACCAAGTAGTTTAGGAGATGCGCAAGACAGTGGCGAAGAACCTCGTATGCGAGAGAGGGCAAGGGGCGCTCGGGGCTTACCGCAATTGATCGCCGGAGTTGATGGGGTCGTCTGACGCGTGTGGTCGCCGACGTTGCCGAGGCTCTGGATGATCCGAGCATGCACCAGAGGGGTCAGGAGGTGCGCATGGTCTTGGAGATTGTACTGGCAAATTTAGACAGCAAGGGGCGACGGGGTCTTACCGGAATACCTCGCCGGAGTTAGCTCTTGCTGCGGCGGGGCAACGCGAATTAGGGGCAGCGTGGTGGCGAGAAGATAGTGCAGCGTGGGGGGAAATGACCGCGGCGGGGTGTGGTTTAAATAGGCCAAAGCGTGACAGGAAACGCTCGCGGTATCAAGGCTAATTACGCCGCGCCATTACCGGCATCAACGGCAGCAACGGCGTGGTCTGCGGGCGCGATTTGGGGAAGAAGCAGTCGACGTGGAGAGGGCCCAGTTGTCTGCGAGAGAGCCAGAGAGGGGGTGGGGTTCGAGTGTCAGTGACTCTGGGGGTGCTTCTGCGCGTGAGAGAGAGAGAGGGGACCCGGGTGGGCTAGCTGGGCTGAATTGGCTGATGGGCTCAAAGTCTGGCGCCGGCCCTTTTTATTTTCTTTATTCCTTTTCTATTTCTGTTTTGAATTTCTGGATTGATTTTCAAATGATTTCAAAATCTTTTGAATTCAAACTTTTTCCAGGATTTTGTAGGGTGCAACATTCACATTTCAGGGCATAAAATCAAGTGGTCTCCCTGTTCAAACTTGGTTCTTTTGAATAAACAAAATAAACAGTGCCATAGCACTTTGATTTGCAAATGTTCTGAAAATGGTTTTGAAACCATTTTTATTTTGTATATTTTTGTTCAAACTCCACACTCAATCCAATCAACAAGGAATCAAACAAACTTGGTTTAAACACTTAAGCTCTCAAATGGGGATGGACATTTGATTTAAGTTTGCTCACATAAAATGATAGCACTATGTGCTTCTGTTTTCATGGAATTGGTTTGAAATTGATCTCAAAACTACATGCATGCTTGAATGATATGCAATCTTTGAAATCATGATTTTAGGGATGTTACACAAATAGAACTTTGCCAGGATTGGTAAGGATATTGAGCGTACCTATCACTGCATTCTCCGAATTATCCACCTCCTCTAGGGTTGCACAGTTCAGTTTCCCAGTAGGTCGGTTCCTCTTGCCATTGTTGTTCTTGCCATTATTTCCTCCTTTATTGGGCTGTCCATTTCCTCCACTGGCTTGTCCTCCTCCCTTGGCAGGCCATCCTCCAGGTGGTTTGCTCGGACAATCTGGCTTGATATGCCCCTTCTAACCACAACCATAACAAATCACTACCGCCTTTTTGCATTCCCTCTGGAAATGCCCTGGAATTCCACAATTGTTACAAATAACATTCCTTCTCGGATTGGATTGATTTCCACCACTGCCCTTGTTATTGCTATTGTTATTGTTATTGTTACCATAATTCCTATTCCAAGGTTTGAACTCCAGGTTAGGTTTAGGTTTGCTTGCCTGAATTCTCTTGGTTTCCTTCTTGGCTCTCTTCCTCCGGTCCTCTTGGACATTCTTGTAGTCATCTTCAAAAGTAATGGCTGCATCCAACAACTGCTGATAAGTTTGCTTATTGGCTAACCTTAGCTGCATCTTCACAAATGGATTTAATCCATGCAGGAAACGCTTCTTCCGCTTCTCTTCACTGTTGACATCCTCCTCAGCATAGCGAGACAGTTGACTAAATTCCCGGATGTACTTCATGACACTAGTATATCCTTGCTGAAGATCCTCAAATTCTCTCCGCTTCAACTCCATAACACTTTCTGGAACATGATATTCACGGAATCTCTGCTTGAACTCTTCCAAGGTAAACTCTCTTCCTGGTGGTTGCATGGCTAACTGATTCTCCCACCATGATGCTGCAGGTCCAGTCAGAAGATGAGTTGCATACCTCAATTTCTCCTCATCATTGCAACCTACAGTTTTCAGCTTCCTTTCAGTATCTGCTAGCCAGTATTCTGCATCCATTGGTTCAGGAGCTGATGCAAAAGGTAACGGTCTTGCATTCTGGAAATCAGATAGACTCACTCCTCCACCTTTAGGTGCCCTCTGATTTGCTCGTCCCAGCAGCTCTTCCATGAACTTGTTCTGGGTCTCTTGCATCATTTGCATGCATTGCAAAAAATTCTGCTCCATTAACGGCCTCATTGGTGGTGGTGGTGGTAATGCTTCCTGGTTTGCTGCATTTGCATCGGCCTTTTCCTTGGCCTCTCGCTCCATCCGCTACTGCTCAGTTTCCATTCCTACACCCGTATCCATGACCCTCTAGTCATGCAACATAAAGCGAATACTCATAATTACATCATGCACATGTGTTCTGAGCTCGACTTTACGCATAGAACTAGTCACACAATGAAGATCCAAAGAAAATCCAAATATGCATTTCACATATTTTACATAATATCATAATGATACAAAGTCATTACAACATATACCATATAGGTATAATCACAAAACTACCTTATTACTTGGGGTACAAAACATGGTACTTGATACTACTAACTAATTGTCTCCTTCTAGTAGTAACTATGCTCATCGTACATGCCTGATGTCCAACCGTGATGACGTGTTGTTCGTCGCACAATTTGTGGAACATATGGCCTTCCAGAAGGAACATACTCTGTATCTGAAGTGTCAGGACTTGAGTCATTACTCAACCTGTGCGCATTGACTCCCTCTAGCTCAGCTAAAAAGTCTTCAGAAACATATTCAATATTATCTCCCGCTTGCATCTCCTAAGCTTCATTTCTTGAGTTGTCAACAGGATACACAGATCCTGCTGCTTCCCAGGTGCTCTCGTGGGCAAGATAATTAAAAACTAAATAATGTATATTCCTTGGGTTTTGAGAAGATGTTGATGATTCAAACACTCTCTCCTCAGGATCTTCTTCTTCATCCTGATTATATATTGACATGGTATTTCTACTACTATTATTAGGGTTCATTCTTGCACCCATCCAACTAGATTGTCCAACATTTCTGTCAGAACCATCAGTGGACATCTGGTGTTCATGAGATCCATTATATGATCCCATTCTCCAACCATCCGAATTCTCAATAGGAAGTTCTGAGTCAGAACCATCCTCTGAGCCCTGTGGTACTGCATACCTCATATCCATAGTAGGATCATGTATAGGTTCAGGTCTTGGTGAATAAGGATATGGTATAAAAGATTCAGGATCTATAGGTATATCCTTAAAGATAGGTGTTTCACTACTACTTGCTTCTTTCTCTGACTGGAATGCTAACTGCTTCCTCCTTTCTGGATCAGTTATATCTTCTAACATATCATTTTTGTCTTCAACAATCACTTGATGTGTCTTATAAAAAGACGCAACGAGTGTTCGATATCTATCCATAAACTTGGAAGCTAACTTAGGATGCTTCTTAACCAAAGTAAGATGATCCGATATATGATCCAAGTCTATAGAATCATGAGGTATCATAGAGAATGTGCTACCTTCTAGCTCCTTGGTTTTCTGCTCCCGGATATTAGCTATCGCCTCCACAACAGCAACATGATATGCTGCTAAATGACTCCTACCTTCTCCTATAGGTAGATCATGATATAATCCAAGCTTCTCTAGAAGTTGGATACTCACACGATACTTGGATAACATCCGTCCATCAAGGTAAGTGATAGTGTTCACTGGAATTCTAGTTGGACAACTAAAGAGCTTTAAAAGTTGATGAAGTTAGTCTGTGAATGATCCTTGATAATCGTCAAGAGTCTCCTCTTTCCTTACCAAAGTCTGTTTTGGAAACTTTGGTGCCATATCTCTATATATCAGACAAATAATTTTTTGATTAGTATCCAATGATATATTGCATCATAACAAAGAATTATCGCACTAAAATATATAACAGAATATTCTCATTTGAATACCCATTATATTACTTTTAGAGAATTCTTTATTGTTGCTAAATTTTCCTACAGGTAATACCCTTTACTAGGTTTCCAACCTAAGGTCAAAGCAATTTGCTCCGATACCAACTGCGGTGACCCAGCATACCACTGCATGTGTAGTATACTATAGTCGTTGACATGACATCCACAGACGTTCTGTAAATATCACATCTCTTAGAGTGGTACAACAGAAACATTGCGGGTCCATATTACAAATGTACACACCTTATTAATATTACAATACCGGAAGTTTAAGGCTTCCAAAAGATTCAACTTACAAACCAAATATAAAGTGTTTTAGCGGAATTTAAAATTAATAACTCCGGCTAGGAGTTGAGCTCAGCAGCTTATTCTATAGAGTTCATGCTGCTCGGCTCCGTTGGTTACTACTAACTAGGGATACTTAGTTGGACTCATTATCATCGACACCGTAGCGGATTTCGTAATCCACTCCTTCAATGCCTCCGGACAGATCAGGTTCTTCGTAGAACACATCTTCTTGACATTCGGCTGCATACATTGGCACGTCTTTGGGATCCTCAGAGTCTAAGCAAGGGATCAAAGGAAAGAATGAGTAATAGCGTTACCTAACAAGTTAATTATATGCAAGGTGGGAAGTTTGATGCTCTAACTACCACCTCAGATTATAAATCCTTGGCAATATGTAATTTTTGTAAATCTTTCTTCAAAGATTGATTTTATTCTGAAAAAATATGACAATCAGCCTTCACAGGTTGACCAGAACTTTCATGGTGTTCCTTACCTGCCGCGTTCATAGCTCCTTCCCGGAACATGGATTAACAAGTTACAGTTCTTACACTCTATAGAGGTGCGTTACTTTACCCATGAGAGATCACCTCCTTGTTACAGAACCGGGCGTACTTTCCCGTCTACAATTACATGATGTGAGGCCCAGTAGTTGGTCCAAGCCAATCACTACCCCTTCGCGACCTAGCATGCCTCCTTGGTGTACACCATGCCCACATAATGAAATACGACAATGGTTTGTACAAACCGTTAGATGCCAGAACTATCATGAGACGATGAGGGTTCCCACCCATATGCTGCATATACTCTATGAATTACCAATTAATATGCACGCTACGAGGATAACATCCACGACCTGCACATCCGGATTCATGCAAGAGGAAGAAGATACAGCTGACTTCTCTGTCCCATTCCAAATTTGATGGCTAACGCGTAATATACGGCGCTAGAATCACTGATGTCAGGGGTTATTAAGTCCCTACTTGATCATCATTGTTGCAATTAGAACTCTAAGTTCTATTGCTCCATCATATCACCACTTAGGATGATATCTATAATTTCTTTATTTGTGAAAATATTATTTTCTTTCTTTCTTAGCATAAGTGATAACACACAATTTGCAAATACTTTGATAAAGACTCTTGAAAGGACATGAGCAAGTGATGAACTTGCCTTGTGATGGCAAGGTAGTGAAGTCTGATGCTTGCACTGGACCTTGAGCTTCTATGTCTACAAAAACATCATTATTGCCCAGTAAGGACAGTATTTAAAGAAGCAAAATGATTATGCAAGTAATGTAATGCATTATTTAATTTTATATGCATTTATCCTATTATTATATAAGGTGCCTTTTAATAATAATAAAACATTTATAAATATTACTTTTTAATATTTATAACATATATTGAATTATTTTATTTTATTTTCCTTTTATTTGACTTTTATTGATTTAATAATTCTTTTAGGAATTATTAATTATACATTATAAATTGTTATTAAATATTTTTTTAATATTTTTCAAAAATACTATAATATTAATATATAATTAAAGTGATTTTTATTTATTTTTATCATCTTTCAATAATTTTGTAAAATTCCATAAGGAATATATAAATTACAAAATTCTTATAAAAATTTAAATGTCTAAAATTTTATATCTTATTTTATTTGGATAGTGTGGATTATTGTGATTCCAAAAATATTTTACTTATAATTTTTGGACTTTAATTTTATTTTCTAGGATTTAATTAAGTCCAGGGGTATTTTGTCTTTTCCTTTTTATTCAAAACAGGCCTGAAAGGATTTCTGGGCTGGTTTAATCTTATTGGGCCCTAGTGGCCCATTAGTCATAGACAAAAGAACCATACCCAAAGGGTCCGGCCCAACTCGGCCCACTCCTTACTGCCTCTCTCTCTCCCTCGAGCTCATCCTCTCCTCTGACCCCAACCCCGTGGCTGGCGATGCACCGCCGACGATTCCAATCGCTGCGGGCCGTTCTGGTCACCGCCGTGGTGCAACAGGGGGTTGTCGACGATGCTTGACCTATCTATCCAACTGGATTCGAGCCTGGGGCTCTCCTGCGATGGATCGAGGCCGTCCTGAACCCTAGGGTTTAGGGTTTGGCGTGGATCCAGGTGCTGCCGCTGCCGCCGTGCGTCGTGGTGATGCTCCTTGCCTCTATGCGTGTTCATGATTGCCGTCGTGGCGTCATATGGGTTGCAACGCCCCTCCTGGGGTGCTCCCCGTGCCGCCATGGTCGTCGGCCCCTCTGCTTCCTCTTCTAGTCTTCAGCGAGGACCTGCGGTGAATTCGATTCCTCTCCCCTGGTGCTCTCTGTGTTTGCTGATTCGATGCTAGATGCTGGCAGTGGCCTCTCCGGTTACTGTCTGGTTCTAATTAGGATAATTTATCCATTTAGGGTTCCTATCATGTGATTGATCATGTACTGGATGAATTGGATCATGTTTGGATGATTTGTAAACATGCTAAGTGGTTATTGGCCCGAGGCTTGTTGCTTAAGATGATCTATAATGTTTCTGGTGGCTTATTAGATGATATTATGCTTGGATTGCATCTGATTCAGATGATATAGTTGCTTGGGAAACCATGCTTGATAAAGTCAGTGACTTGATAACCTTTCACTGTCATTTCTGGGTTTATGCTCATGGTTATGGTGTGGTAAAATCACTATCTTAGTGTTGTTGGCTTGAGAACTAGTGTGGTTTGAGATCATCATTATCTCAAACTGTGAAGTTTAACATAGGAATATACTGGTTATGATTCCTGTGTTAACAGGAAAATGATTAGTAAGTTGATTGTCTGAATTTGTGATGATTAAATGTTTATCCTGGTTCATGTAGAATTGTTCTTATGACACCATCATGGTATGGCACACAAGTTTGATTCTAATCCATTGATTGGGTTGGTGTATGCTTAGGACAAACTTGACTTTGAAAGATAAATGGAATTGTTCTTTCCTAAAATCCCTAAGACCAATGATGTTGGTCTAAGGCTTAGGGATTCAGACCTTATCTAATTGATTCATATAGATAGTTCTGGTAGTGGTACCAGCTATTGTTTTTGAATAAAAGCTTGGAAAATTTATAGTAAGCTTGATCATGATCTGGATCCAAAGGATTAGTTTCTAGGTTTCTACCCTTTCTTTAGGGATGTGCCTAGAAATGGATCATAGATATATTTATGATTGAATTGTAAGATATAGCCTAACAACCAGAGCAATGATGTTGCTCTGAGCTCTGGCTGGATCCAGGTACTTTGTTGTTTGGTTTTAGAGTTTAAAAATCCCTATGATGGAGTCACCCCACTTGGGTGCTTTATGAGGGTTTGTTTCATAAAACAACACATGCTTCTGTATAAATGATATGATTAGATCATGTCAAGGTTTTATGAAACTTACCACATAATCTGATGTTTGTGGAGTAAGTTGGTGATGATCTTGATCTGGTTTTGCTGGACTCCTGTGCTTGCTCTCGATCTAGCCTTCTCCTCCTAGCTCCTGGACTTGGCCTTGCTATCCACCTGATCCTTCCCCCTCCTTATGTCACCATCCTGGTGATGTTTGGTTGATCTTTGGTGGTTTGGTTTGGCTGTTGTGCTTGGTAAGCTGCTGTCTAAGCTGGCTGTTCTTGTGTGCAAGTAGTGGAGAGATGCACTAGTGCCTCTCCACGGCTGTGCTTGTGGTTTTGTGAGTTTGGGGCTGTGTTGTGAGGCTAACAGCACACCACATGCATGTTGGTGTGTGTCCTTCCTATGTGCTTGCTGTGCACTTGTGGATATGTTCAGAATTTTGAAACTTACTATTATCTGCTTACTTTCACCTGGCTGGTGAAATTTTCCCCTCTTGGCTGTCATTTGACTTCTGGCTTGAAATTTATGAAAGATAAATTCTTTCATATTTGGTGAAACTGGCCCCTTCAATAAATTTCTCAATGATGAATTTGTCTAGTGCACTTCACTGACATGTCTGAGAGAAAAATAATACTAACTCTAACCTTATTATTGTTTTATTAATGTTTATCTTGCAGGTACAGATTTGAAGATGAAGATTGTAATTTAGTTTTTCTTTTATAGAATAGTTATAGAATAATTCAATGTAATCTTCTTATTATTTTGTAATTTTCATTTTATTATCTTGTAATCTTCCTTTTGTTCTTCTGTAATAAAGATTACATTATTATTAATAAAGAATATTCTTATTCTTTTTATATTTGCTTTTGTGAATTGTGTGGATGATTTCAATAAGTTATAATTTTGTAACTTGATTATATATTGATGATATGAAATAAGTTTTCATATTCATTATTTTTTTCTTTGGATAGAATTTAAGTTGTAATATTTATCTCTTAATTAAATTAAGATTCAAAACTTATCCCTAATTTATTTGAATTATAATTCAAACTCTCTCAAGTTTAAAATTCAAATTCACTTTTCAAACACTTAATTCCTCAAATATCATATCAAAGTCTATAGTAATCATCCTTTAAGACTAACCTAATCTCAAAGTATGAAAGAAACCTTGATCACTTTAAGTTTCTATTTTGCGAAAATTTTACCCACATTTTCACAGATAAATGCATGCAACATTCCAAATTCCTAAATCTACCCTTCGTTAGTTCCTAAATGCTGCGATGTTACACGAAGCTGCCGCCATCCCGTATGGTCAGGAGGTACGGGCAGGGAGTGCACATACCAATGTTCGTTATGTTGGCTAGAGCCTGGATTCAACTCCAAGAATACTTGATAGTCAATACTTCCTCAAAATCATCATTCATGACTCCAGATTTTGCAATAAAAGAGAGATTTCCTACACAACATAAATCAAAGGAAGGTTTTGTATATCTTTGCAATAATTAGTCATTAGTAGCAAATCAATATAGAATAATGTCAATTGCTTGACGAAAAACAATGTTTAAACGCGGAGAAAGATGGCACTTTTTGGAGCCATCACATACCCAAAGCTCAAACCTTGATCACCCTCGAGCAAGAAGAAACAAAAGAACTATAAGGAATTCAGTGTTTAAACTTGAAAAAACGAGAATATGAATTCACTTATAGTCGATAGCCAAATGCATGCAACACTTCATTCATATTGAAAAGCTCATCAAAGTTAGAGAGATGCTAAGAACACTATACAAGCTTTGATAACTCAATACAATCAAAGTAGAGGTTAATATAAGTATAAATAACTATAAGTGTAACAATCGATCCAATTCCTCTAGTTAAACTCTCAACTTGCCAAGGAACACTAGGACATTTAATATAGCAATATTGAGTAAGAGATTTCATGTCCCAAGTAGCATAATAGTGAAGTCTCTTATTGACACCCACATCGGTAAATCAAGACTATAAAAAACACTACTATTCCAATCATTGCTTATCAAGAAAATTTATAAAGTAGTAATGAGATCATGCCAAAGACTTGTTATGTGGATCATATCTTTTTTCTTTCTTCTTGCAATGATATTTATCAACAAGAATCATTGAGTGATGCTTTTAAACAATGGTTTGCACAAAATTCGAGAGTACCAATAATTTTGCCTATATGATGAAACGTATGTCACCCATATCATCAACTCATAGACGAAATCAGGGGTTATACCATAGATCGTTCAAAAGCTAGCAGAGTTGTTGGCATCCAAAGGTGTGCATGGAAAACATAGAACTTTTTAAACAGTATCACAGTTTGATCCACAAGGTTAGTTTTGGCATGCAATCACAATTACCACTAAACTTCATTTCAATCAAATAACTCCTTTCAAGAGTGTCGTCAAGTCTATCAGAACGTCTATGGGGTTAAATATCTTCAAAGGTAAACTCTCAAGACAATCACACATCAAACAAGTCATAAAATTTTAGACTTTTTCTTGTTGTACTTGTTTGGCAAATTTATTTCCAAGGCAAGACTTAGTTTGCTACAAGAACTATAGCAAAAGCTTCCACAACTAATCATTCATACAAGTAATAAGATTTACTCTAACTATTTTGAATTACTCCCACTAGCATAGCATCTTGGCAAATCAACTAACTAAAATGAACAATTCAAACTTCAAAAGTGGGAGATATCGGGCATACCTCTCATGATTGACTTCATAATACTCTTCCTTATAGGGATGTGTTCCTTAAAAATTCAAGAATAATCACTCTCATAATAGTATTGAAGCAAAGAGGCGAGGTTTAAATCCACTTTCACAAAAAAGGAAAAAGGGAAAATATTTTTGTGTTTTTGAGGATGGGGTTTAACGAATAAAAAATAACTTGCGACCAAGCAAGTGACTATGAAAACAAAAACAAATGAAAAATTGAAGCAAACTAAAAACGAAAACAAACTAAAAAGCAAAAGAAAAGGCAAAGTGTTGGAACAGACCAACACGAGTGTTTAAAAGCTAACAAGGGCCTAGAGTACAACCTCATTATTACACAAATAAAATTGCCTAGGGACACATCCCCAAGCTCAGACTTTTGCAAGCCCTTTTGTTTCTCATTTTGGTGGTGGTGGATAGTTACCCATGTTTCGTTGGCTGCTCTGTAGGGTTCGCAGCATAGAAAACAAAAAATTTCCTACGATGGGAACAACTATGTACCAAGATCTATCTACTAGATACAAACAACGGGCGGATGTATATCCGTAGAGAACATACCCTTGAAGACCGACAAAGCTTAACGAGTCCAAACTCGTGGTTGATGTAGACGATCTCTTGCCGATCTCAAGATCAAGAGGAAGTCCTAACACCGCAAAAAAGCAGCGCATCCGTGCTCGCACACACGTTCGAGGCACCAAGCAACCTCCGCCTCCTCGCTCCAGCGATGCAGCGGAAGCACAACTCTTTCTTGCCGAAAAGCCACCGGGAACATGTATCTCGCTAGTCCGAGACCATGGGGGATAAATTCTAGAGGGGGAGAGAGATCCTTCACGAGGAGGTGTGAGAGACAAGTGAGGAGGGGGACTCCTTTTATAGGAGGAGGGGGGAACCCCAAGGGGGTGGCCGGCGCATGGGGCTGCCCCCTTGCCCTCCCCTCTTCATGTGGGTGGACACTCCACTCACAAAAGTCCTTTAAATTCCCTCCACTCAAAAGTCCACTCAAATTCCCATTAAATTTCCACCAAATTTAATGCAAACTCTCATTAAATAAAACTCTTTTATTTTATTCAGAATTTTGTCAATTACTTTAATGACAAACATTCACAAATAACCCCTTGCTAGAATTCCATTTCACATGCATAACCACTTTATGCAATTTCACACGAAAACCTGTTTCGGTATCTAGTGAAATAAATTCCTGCGCTTGTTCATTCTTTCGGCATGAAACTTTTGCTCCAATTGAATGTCGGTGTCTCTTAAGTGTGTCACCCTATGGTTCGTGAATAATGTGGACATGATCGAGACCCCTCTCGGATCAATAATCAGAAGCGGGATCTGGAGACCCATACTGACTCCCACACATTCAACGATGACTTTCTTGTGATCGTCGAAACCTTTTACGCTAGTATCTTAATCCCTTTGTTTCACGATATATTACATGTCCGAGATTCGATCATCGGTATCTCCATACCTAGTTTGATCTCGTTACCGACATGCACTCTTTTCTCGTTCCCGTGATATAACATTCTAGTGATCAAACCACTTGCTTGCAAGCTAATCAATACGATATCATCGAGAGGGCCCAGAGTATATCTATCCGTCATCGGGATGAACAAATTCCACTCTCGATCCATGAGCCTCAACATAACAATTTATTAGTTCTGAATCCATCTTTATAATCACCCTGTTACGGTGTGACGTTTGATGTTATCAAGAAACTCTTGCGGTGTTAGTGATTGACATGATCTCATGGTCTAAGGATTAGGATCACTTCGTAAGTTGTTATAGCAATATAAACTCAATGACTTTGATCGTAATGCTATACTTCGGATGAATGTTCATCACATCATTACACTAATGTTGTGACCTCGTTATTAACAACATCCAATGTCCATGATCAAGAAACTTTGATCATCATGTTAATCAACGAGCTAGTTTATAAGAGAGGCATAACTAGGAACTTCCTTTTTGTTTATTAAACACACATGTATTAACATTTCCATATTAATACAATTATAGCATGTAAAATAAACATTTATCATAAATAAGGAATACGATAATAACCACTTTATTATTGCCTCTCGGGCATATTCCCTTCAGTCTCCCACTTGCACTAGAGACAATAATCTAGTTTGAAAACTTTGCGTATTGAACACCTATGGCTTTCTGGTGTTCCATATACGCAACTGCAAGTGGTTAACATAATCTACGGATCTGATGCTTTCAGGTCCGTGTGTATTTGCATGTATTTCCGTCTCCACGCGTCACTCATTCTCCAATGAGATGGCATTGTATAAATTTGGTCTTTTGGTGAGACCTTTAGTTCCTTGGGGTTATACCATGTCGATACTATTGTCGTACAATATATCTTTAGTGTTAGCCCGTTGCGAACAACACCTTAGTTTGATAACAAAATACTTGACACAAATTCCCTCCTTTGCTGCTACTATAGCAGTCATATACTTAGCCTTTTGTTGTAGTATTCGTCACAATATCTTAACTATGGATTTCATCCAAATCCATCATGGAATCTCCTTTCCATTACATTGTGCCACCCATAGTTTAAATTGAGATAAACTTAATTTGTATCTTGTGACAAAACTAGTATCAATGTAACTCTTTACAATGAACTATTTGTAATTGTTTGTCACCTCTACACAAATATATTCTTAGTTCTTCCAAAAGATCATAAGAATATCCTTACTATCGTCCAATGATCATTTTATGATTCATTCTGGTATATGCTCATAACACTTAGAGCATACGACATATCTGGATGTGTACATATCATGGTATGATTGATCAAAACATCCTTGTGATTTCACTCATCAAGTGTCAAAGCACTTGAATCTTGTTTCACTTATCAAGTGTCGATACACTTGAATCTTGACTCAATTCCTTTCCATGCGACAAGAACCGTTTCTAGTCGTTTCTATATTGAACTCCTTCAATATCTCATATATGTACGTTTGGCACAACCATATTAGCGTCACAGTCTATCCACTATAGACATTCATGCTAAATATTCGGTTTTTGCCTAAGTATTTCATCGAAATGAAATTCTTAACCTTTGTCAATAAAATATACATTATTTCTAATCAACAAGATGTCCTCCACATAATGTATTAGAAATATGTCTTAGCGCTCCCACTTAATTTCTTGCAAATGCAAGCATCTTCATCGTCTCCTGATGAAAACTCTTTTTCATCACGGTGAAGATTCCAACTCCGCGATGCTTACTTCAACCATTGAAGTTTGCATGCCCTTTTTAGCATCCTTTGAATTTAACAAAACCCTTTGGACCGTGTCATGTACACGTCCTAGGTAACCATTCTATTAGAAGAACTTTGTTTTGTTTATTCATCTACCATATAAAAAATTATATGTAGTGGTTGCTACTTTAATCCGTCCAGACTAAATATCGCTATGAAAGATCAAATCTTGTCATAGTCAACTCCTTGAATATTGTCGTAAAATACTTTACGACATGTCGACTATTTCATAGATGTGAAACATCCATGTCTGTTTCTTTATAGATCCAAATACGACCGATAGGTTTTTACACCTTTCTGGAGGGTCTTCCAAGTTCAAAACTTGATTTCTCGTGTATGGAACTATCACGGATTTTATGGCTTTAAGCATTTGACAGAGTCAGGGCCCATCATTGCTTCTTTGCATGTAGTCGGTTCATCATTGTCAAACAATAATGATTTACTCTCAAATCTTAGCATTTGATTGTTTATCCGACCTACTTGGTTCAATAAGAACTTAGATCTCCGTGACCACAACATTTGAGGCACATAAGCTATGAGCATTATGGCAGCCTCCGGAACCATTTCCGGCACTGCGCAACTCAGCACATTTAGCTAAGGTTCGTTAACCTTATCAAAGTTCTATTGTCCTCCCACTTAACATTTATGAAAAATTCCTTCTTCAAGAAACTTCACGTTTCAAGCGACAAACCCTTTTGTCCTTGGTGTTATGGAGGAATAACCAATTGTTATTCAAAATAACCTACAAAGACATGCTCATCCGACTTACTTATGTTTAGCATACCAAAATTTTAAGAAATGACAATTTAGGTTTTACCCCAAACCATAACTTGCATGGTGTCATTTCAACGGATCTAGATGGAGCTCTTTTCAGTGTAAAAGCGGAAGTCTCTAAAGCTTTAATATTTTAAAACATAATGGCGGTTTTATAAATAACATCTTTGATCCAACCATGTCACACAAGGTTTCATTACAAATCTCAAACACTCCATACTCCTATGGTGTTTCGGGATATGTAAATCTAGGTGTTTTGCTAAACTTGCAACTCAAATAAATCCCTTTATGATAAAATCATAATTCATTTATTTTTCTTGTTACACTTGTAACTCAAATAAATCCCTTTATGATCAAATCATAAATCATTTATTTTCTTGTTACAATGATTTTGCACTTCATCTTGAAAGTCTTTGAAACATTTTTCAAATATTTCATACTTCTTTCTCATTAAGTGAACATTCACTCAAATTTCCGGAGAAAGTATATGAAGTTGAAACCCATCGCTTACGACTACAGATAATGGACTACATACATCGATATGTATAAATTCCAATAATTTAGTCGTTCGTTCTTCTTTGGCCTTTGAACGAAGTTTTAATTATCACGTGGAAAGTCTCACAAGTGTCACTTGATCAAATCAAAGACTCCAAAAATCCATGAATATGGAGATTCTTCATGTTTTCTTTCCAATATAATTTAAACGGCGATGTCACTTCGTAAGTGATCTTCCAATCATTTGTCTTGCGACATTTTAGCATTAGGTTTTATGGATGTGATTTCTCCAACTAGATTTGTAAATCATCCATATTATATGGAACACGGTAATTATTTGAACAACCTTTGTTCTCATAATACCTGATTTAAATAACAATTATTAAAACAAATCTTGAAGTCAAGCTTTGATGTCAACGAGAAATACAAACAACGGTTTGTTTGTTTTCGATGAACATCATCACATATTCTCTTACTAGTTACTTAGGCCATTGTGGTTAATGAATTGCGTTGTTCCGTATGAAATTTCATACCAACCAATTCGGTATCCAATACCCAAGAACCACATTGTTTAACAAGCAAAGAATACAACCATAACATGTATATCATATATATACCTAAATTGGATATTTCCAATCTTTTCTTTTCTGCCAAGTATATTTTATAGATTCTCTTTCAGCATTTCCTTTTCCTTTTTAAAAGAATCTATCAACATCAAAAGTGGCGCCATATACATGACACATAGTCCAAAGCATGTATATTCAAATAATAATACCTTTGGACTTGCACTTTGAAGTAGATCACCATCATCAAAATGATCGGTATTCTTTCAAAATCCATTCTTTAGTAATCTTTTAGTGTAGTAAACATTTTACATACATATTCTATTCATCCTTATCATGACGACTTTCATGATCAAGCTACTGTAGCTTATAAAGTCGAATCGTGAGTATAACATTACTTTCCAAAACCCTTTTGGATGATTAGGATGTCTAGCATCTCCAACCTTCATAAATTCTCATCCAATATGAGAACATATATTATACTCTATCATATTGCAACCAAAACATTGTTTCAGATATCATTATATCTGCCACACATGATGGTTTCTGAAACAATTCTTTCAGCTCCTAGATAATCTTGATATTTAAATCAAGAATCATGGAGGCAAACATGATACTTAAGATACTAACACTGGAATTGTTACTCTCGATTTAATACCAACTATTAAATTTCACGGAGTAAATAGAGTTTGCTGAAAGTTTGCAATAGGACTTTAAACTTTAGATTGACACTCAACACAATATGATACCAGTTCGTAAAGTATATATCCAGAATTCTATAGTTCTATTATCTCAATTACAACTATGCATAAGGTGGTGAACGAATGCCAATGACTACAACAAATTATGAAAATTCACTTTGATTTAGTTTATGATAAATTGAGTTCTACTAATCCAAATTAGAAATGAACTCCCACTCAAAAACGACATCCCTCGTGTCTTTTTGGTGATTACATGAACCAAATCCACTACACCAAGTCCGATCATCACGTGAGTCGGTGTAGCTTCAAAGGCGAGCATCCATATGGTCATCATATCAAAAATATATGACTCATGCTTAACCTTTCGGTCCGTGTTCCGAGGCCATGTCTGTACATGCTAGGCTCGCCAAGTTAGAACCTTAGTATTCGCGTGTGTAACTGTCTTACACCCGAGATATGCTCGTGGATTCAAGTACACCCGATCATCATGTGATGTCTTGAAGCGACGAAACATTGTCGGTGCATACTTAAGGAAGAACACATTCTTATCATGATATCTAAATGAGGGATCATCTTATTATGCTAATAAAACGCCAAACAAGCAATATAAGATGCAATCAAAACATCACATGTTTATAAGTGAAATGATATGGTTCCCGCATATGATCTCCATCATGTGCACCGTGGTATGATCACTATCATGCCTTTATGTGTAAGGCCAAGGTCTATGGAACTTACACGCTATGTGTGTTGTAAGAGTATCATCTCATACTTCTACTTACAACATCACCATATCATAACACTAGCCCAGTAACAATCTAAACCAGACGCCTCTAATTTATCCATTGCAAGTTTTACGTGGCTTAGGAATTTCGAAGATAGAACCGTTCTTACCTACGAACATGAACCACAACGAGGATAACCAAATTGTTGACAACTCGTTGCAAATTAGATATTGACTATAGTAGGAGAGATAGACACCCGCTAGCCACTTATGCAAAACTAGTTGCATGTCAAGCGTGGAACAGGTCTCATGTGCGAGGACATGTAAAGTTTGTCCGGGCCGCTTCATCCCACTATGCCACCAATATCCAAAGTACAACTAAGAAGCAATAAAATGATCATAATTTCCCACATACTCATATGTGTACTACCCGTGCAAAGTATCTACGCATAGATCCGGCTCTGATACCACTGTAGGGTTCACAGCATAGAAAACAAAAAATTTCCTACGATGGGAACAACTATGTACCAAGATCTATCTACTAGATACAAACAACGGGCGGATGTATATCCGTAGAGAACATACCCTTGAAGACCTACAAATCTTAACGAGTCCAAACTCGTGGTTGATGTAGACGATCTCTTGCCGATCTCAAGATCGAGAGGAAGTCCTAGCGCCGCAAAACAGCAGCGTATCCGTGCTCGCACACACGTTCGAGGCACCGAGCAACCTCCGCCTCCTCGCTCCAGCGATTCAGCGGAAGCACAACTCTTTCTTGCCGAAAAGCCACCGGGAACATGTATCTCGCTAGTCCGAGACCATGGGGGATAAATTCTAGAGGGGGAGAGAGATCCTTCACGAGGAGGTGTGAGAGACAAGTGAGGAGGGGGGCTCCTTTTATAGGAGGAGGGGGGAACCCCAAGGGGGTGGCCGGTGCATGGGGCTGCCCCCTTTCCCTCCCCTCTTCATGTGGGTGGACACTCCACTCACAAAAGTCCTTTAAATTCCCTCCACTCAAAAGTCCACTCAAATTCCCATTAAATTTCCACCAAACTTAATGCAAACTCTCATTAAATAAAACTCTTTTATTTTATTCAGAATTTTGTCAATTACTTTAATGACAAACATTCACAAATAACCCCTTGCTAGAATTCCATTTCACATGCATAACCACTTTATGCAATTTCACCCGAAAACCTGTTTCGGTATCTAGTGAAATAAATTCCTGCGCTTGTTCATTCTTTCGGCATGAAACTTTTGCTCCAATTGGATGTCAGTGTCTCTTAAGTGTGTCACCCTATGGTTCATGAATAATGCGGACATGATCGATACCCCTCTCGGATCAATAATCAGAAGCGGGATCTGGAGACCCATACTGACTCCCACACATTCAACGATGACTTTCTTGTGATCGTCGGAACCTTTTACGCTAGTATCTTAATCCCTTTGTTTCACGATATATTACATGTCCGAGATTCGATCATCGGTATCTCCATACCTAGTTTGATCTCGTTACCGACATGCACTCTTTTCTCGTTCCCGTGATATAACATTCTAGTGATCAAATCACTTGCTTGTAAGCTAATCAATGTGATATCACCGAGAGGGCCCAGAGAATATCTATCCATCATCGGGATGAACAAATTCCACTCTCGATCCATGAGCCTCAACATAACACTTTATTAGTTCTGAATCCATCTTTATAATCACCCTGTTACGGTGTGATATTTGATGCTATCAAGAAACTCTTCCGGTGTTAGTGATTGACATGATCTCATGGTCTAAGGATTAGGATCACTTCGTAAGTTGTTATAGCAATATAAACTCAATGACTTTGATCATAATGCTATACTTCGGATGAATGTTCATCACATCATTACACTAATGTTGTGACCTCGTTATTAACAACATCCAATGTCCATGATCAGGAAACTTTGATCATCATGTTAATCAACGAGCTAGTTTATAAGAGAGGCATAACTAGGAACTTCCTTTTTGTTTATTAAACACACATGTATTAACGTTTCCGTATTAATACAATTATAGCATGTAAAATAAACATTTATCATAAATAAGGAATACGATAATAACCACTTTATTATTGCCTCTCGGGCATATTCCCTTCATGCTCCAATCATGGAACTGAGTGGCGAGGTTGGCAGTAGCATCTCGAAGGTTGATGGAGAGGTTGTTCATATTTTGGATACTTCCTTTGAGGCCATAGATATCATCATAGGTGGTGTATAAGTTTGATGGCTGCACATCTTGTTCGGTCCCTTCTTGTTCCACTCCTTCATCTTCCTCTTCTCCATCCACGGGTACTTCTTGTTGTGGTAGACTTGCTTCAACATGCGCATCATAACGCTAATGTCCCTCATCGATAGAGAAGAGACCATTAGGCAACGGCTTGGCTCTCGGCTACCTTTCCCAATTGAGATTCCATGGTCTTTGTCCTTTCTTGTAGAGTCTGCACATCATTTCTAATTGCAACGGCTTGATTAGATAATTTACCAATACTAGTCTCATGGTTCTTTGTGATTTTAATAAGCATATTATTTTGCTTGGTTTGATCTTGCATAAAATTTATCTCAGTGTGTTCAAACGAGAGATTACCATGTTTTTCTCTATTATGATTATCATAATTATTATAAGGAGCTCCTACAGGACTAGAATAATGTTTTTGAACATTAGAAGCAAAGTTTTGTTTTTTTACATGTAGGATTATAAGGACTACGAGCTATAAAATTAACATTATTAACATCGGTAGAGATAGCATTAACTTGGGTATCTTCCTTACCCTTTACTATATTATGTAATTTATCTACCTTTGTAGTAAGCTCTTCTTTGTTTACCTCGGTGATTGAATTCACACTTTTTGACGTTCTTTCCACATGCCATTGAGCATGGTTGTTTTGCATATCATCAAGTAATTTCTTTGCAACACTCACCTACTTTCCCATGATTGTTCCTCCTACTGCAGTATCTAGCATAGACTTAGACATTGGGTTAAGGCCATTATGAAATAAATGCAATATAAGCCACTCTTCCATCCATGACTTGGAAAATTCATTATGGTTACTTTCATATTTTCCCATGAAAGCGCTAGTGGCTCGTGGTCTTCTTGTCTAAATCTTGTAATATTAGATCTTAGTTGCATAGTTTTAGCCGAGGGGAATTTAGTCGTAAAAAGATTAGTACATTCCTCCCAAGATGTGATAGTGCCCTGATACGTCATAAACGTATCTATAATTTTTTATGCTCCATGCTAGTTTTATATCAACTTTCTTTTGTTTTGTCAACACTTTGAGGTATTTTTATACATTTCCGGAAATAACCTATTGACAATATGCCGCAGTGCCAGTTGCCTATTTTTTGCTGTTTTTAATTTTAGAAAAGCTAGTTAGGAAATATTCTCGGAATTGGACGGGACAAAAGCCAAAGTCAATACCAGAAGGAACACGGAGTCTGGAGGGCAGCCTAAGTGAGGCCACGAGGCGGCTACACCTGGTAGCGGCGCGTCCAGGGGGCACGCCAGCCCTAGGTGTGGGCCCCTCGGGTGCCCACCGACCTTGCCCCTTCGCCTATAAAAGCACCCCGATGTAGAAACCCTAAGTACCCGATCAAATATCCACGAAACAAACTGCAGCCACTGCCACCATCGTCCCTATATCGGGGGGAGGGGATCTAAAGCTCTTCCCGGCACCCTGCCGGAGGGGAGAGATCATCTCGGAGGCCTTCTTCATCACCATGCCAGCCTCCGGAGTGATGCGTGAGTAGTTCACCCTTGGACTATGGGTCCATACAGTAGCTAGATGGTTGTTTCTCCTCCCTTGTGCTATCATGTTTAGATCTTGTGAGCTCCGTTCATGATCAAGATCATCTATTTGTAATCATACATGTTGTGTTTGCGGGGATCCGATGGATATTGAGATACTATGTCAGGTTGATTATTGATTCTATCATGTCTATGTTATTTGTGATCTTGCATGCTCTCCGTTGTTCGTAGATGCTTTGGCCAAGTAGATGCTTGCAACTCCAAGAGGGAGTAATTATGCTCGATAGTAGCCTCATGCCTCTAGTAACCTGGGGAAGTGACAGAAATATCTAAGCTTGTATATGTGCTATTGCTACTAGGGAGAAAACAACAATCCTTTGTCCATGGGGAAATTGTATTGTTTACTTTACACACATTGCTTAATGCAATTATCTGTTGCTTGCAACTTAATACTGGAAGGGGTTCAGATGATAACCTGAAGGTGGATTATTAGTCATAGATGCAGTTGGATTACGGTCTATGTGTTATAATTCCCAATCAAATCTCGTAGGAGTCAAGATGTCTAGTATATGCATTGTTATGCTTTCTCAATCTGTCAATTGCCCTGCTATAATTTGTTCACCCAACATGCTATCTATCTTATGGAGGACACCTCTAGTGAACTGTGGACCCCAGTCCATTCCTTTATCATTGATATACCATCTACTGTTTACCGTTTACTGTTTACTTTCAAGCAAATCACTATCTTCCACACTATACATTTAATCCTTTGTTTTCAGCAAACCGGTGAGATTGACAACCTTACTGTAAGTTGGGGCAAAGTATTGTGGTTTGTGTTGTGCAGGATTCCAAGTTGCTAGCACACCTTGGAGTTGTTTCCTTACTCCTACTAGTTCGATAACCTTGGTTTCATAACTGAGGGAAACTTGTTGTTGTGCTCATCATATCTTCCTCTTGGGGTTCCCAAAGAGCTCTACATATCTGAGCCATCATGCCCTTAGGTAGATCTAGCAACCAGTCCTTAGCCTTTCCTCTAAGAGAGAAATTAAACAATCGTAATTTAACAGCATTTGGATAAACATCCTTAGTACGGATCATGTTGCAAATTTCAGTAAATGTATTTAAGTGCAAACATGAATATTCAGAAGATGAGCCTCCAAATTGGTTCCGTTGAACCAAAATCAAAAGGTTAGGTTTTATTTCATATGCTTTTGCACCAACAGTGGGCTGAGTAATAGGTGCACGAATAAAATCATAAGTGGGAGTACCATACTCCCCAAGTTTCTTTTGAGCCATGTCTCTTTTATTTTTGGTATTTTTAAAGTAAGACAAACAAATAAACAAGTAACTAATTTTTTGGGTTTTCAAATAGATGACAAGAAAGTAAACTAATAACAAGAAATAAACTATAAACAAAAAACAAATCTAAAAAAAGGTCTCTAGTGACCTCACTAGGATAGCGAATTGCTTCCCCGACAACGGAGCCAGAAAAAGGGTTGATACCTTTGATTCAGATTATGGATGCGGTATAGCAACTCTTTCCCTAGTAGACCTAGGTTTAATAGAATCCTTGGGAAACAATACTAATAGGAATAAGATAAGGACATGTCTTGTAACACCCCATTTTTAGTTAATCTTAATTAGGATTGTTTGTGCATTCGTGAGCATCATCTTCATTAAGTGCATGCAAAAGAAACAAAATCAAAACCCTAAAACCCTAATATCCCCTATCTTTGAAAACCTATTCAAATGGTCTTGAATATTTTTGAAATCACAAAAATAATGGATCCCAGATGGATTACAAGGGACTCTTAGTATTTTCATATATTTTATAAATGTCTATGGTATTTTAAAAGTATTCAAAACAGTTTGAAATTAAAATTATATAAGGGAAAACAGAAATAGAAATGAAAAAATGTTTCTAGAAATAAAATGAAGCCAAAGCTCAGCCCAGATCGCACAACCCACTTCCTTTTTCTCTTTCTCCTGCGCAGTTGTAAAGGCCTAAACCCAATAAGGCACAAGTCCCTGTGTTTACAGTGCTAGTCCCTGGATCGATTAGCTAGCACCCAAAGTTTAAGATGTAATACCAAGAAACAAAGGTCATATTACAAATCATAACCAAGAAAAATTGTTCATTACAACTTACATAGCTCATATGGCTATCTTATTACAAATCAGCAGATATATCTATAAGCATGGAGTCCTTCATCTTCATGTGCACATGCAAACATGTTGGTTGTAGACTTGTAATCCCTACTCAACAAACTTCACTAACATCAAACAAACCTGCAACATAATAAGTTACAGCCACAAGGGTCAATACATTTGAATTGTATTGGAAAGTGATATAATATTGATATGGAGAATCTAACATCTACATGACTATATGGCTAAGTGGAGTTTTGGCTAGCCTTTGCATAAAATAAGTTTTTCCTATCCTTTGAAAAATAGTTTTTCTCTTTTTCAAAACACTTTATCACACAATGGCACACTGGATACACTCCAGGTGCTACCCTTGTTCACCTACAAGTTTTAACTTAGAGAAATTGGGATCAGGAGATCCTTGATCATTTCAATGTCTTTGATGCTCAAAATGTCCATTACCGGGGCACGGCTAAGTACTTAGGTTTTACCCTCTCGAGAGGTGGTGCACTTTCCCCACAAGACTCGACATGCATCGAGACGAGACTCTTCAGAAGCAATCCCTCAGACCACCATGGACGCGTTCCATCCTATCATCACTACCACCTTCTGTCCATCTGGCTGAGTTCTTGCAATCTAGTTGGTCAAGGCAGAGCCAATATGCCATGTGGTTTCACTAGAAGCTTATCAACACTAAACATCTCAAATCTCTTTGTTCCTGGGTGGCCATCCACAAGTGAGATACACCAGGGTAAACCATAGAAATGGGCCCTGGGTAACCACTCAACAAAAATCCATCCATGCAATTACCGTTTCCACCCAGGTGTTTCATTAACAAGTTGTTTTCTTAGTAAAAACACATAGGCATAACTTTTCCATAATATCATCACATGAATTTCCACCCTTGAATTCTAATAGGTAGGCTAAGCATACTAGCATAACATGTATCTTAACTTAGGAAAATTTCAACCAAGATATATTCTATAGGATCTACTATAGCATAGCATAGTAACATACAAAATAGTCCTATCATGCACACTACAAAAATATTACTAATGCAATATTGAAAAGATAGGACTTTTAATGACCAAAGTATCACTTGCCTTTTTAGTAGAAGATCTAGGTACTCTCCTTGATCTTGCAAATGTCACACTCTTCAAAGTTCACTACATCACAATCAAGCAAAGCACACATTCAAAACTAGCACACCAAACAAATAACAAAACAAAACAAAACAAGAAAAACAAGGAAATGCATGCAAGCATGCAAAAGGTTATTTTATTGAAAAAGTGGTTTCTAGAAAGGTTCTAAACATTTCAAAACACCTACTGGTCTTTTATAAAAGTGGAATTTCATTTGAAATCAAGTTAGTGAAAATAAGTCATTTAAATCATTTATCTTTGGTTAGAAAAGCTTTTATTCAAAGGAATAATTTCTAGTGTCAAAAAAATATCTTTAATTTCAAATGTTAGTGTTTATGGTCAGAGGGTTCAAAACAAAACCATTTGCAAAAGTATTTACTCAAAAATAATTTATAGAACAAGTTTTATAGCCAAAATAGCCCTAAACAAGTCTCTGCATAAAACTCTAATTTTCCTGAAGCAAAAGACCAAAGCAATTCCATAGGTGCAAATTACACATTTTTCTGAATCCATAGACACCTAATTTGTAATTTTTGGAATTACAGATCAAAAGTTATTGATTTTACAAGTTTAAACATCTATTAGATCAAATTCTGGATTTTAAATCAAACTCACACACACGTGGTGTGATCTGATTGGTCAATACTGCTTCATGCGGATCGAGCGATGCGGGCCGTTAGATCTAACTGAAAATGCACGGACCAGATCAGGCGATACCTCTTCGTTTAAGTGATCTAACGTGACCTTTCAATCTAGATCCTACGGATCAGAGTGCTCTAACTAGAGATGGGCGGCGTGCTCTCTATGCGCGGCAGCGGAGCCTCTGGTTGCGGCGCACCGGCGATCTAGGGGGTTAGGGGAAGGGTGCGAGGGTTTACCGTGGTCGCGGGGACGTGGTGATGCTCAACGTGGTCATGGGCAAGGCCGGGGAGCACGGGTGCGGTGGCAATTCCTCATCGGAGTTGTGCGCTCCGTCGGATGCTTGTAGATACCGTTGCGTCCGAGCCTGCAGGTCACGAGCGAACGTGTGGCATGTATTAGAAGAAGCGTAATACAAAGGCAAGAACGACCGCATGAGCTAGAGGGCAAGGGGTGTACGGGGCTCACCGGAATTGCTGCCAGAGTCCGCCAGTGGCCGCGGCGGTGCGAGCAAGAGTGCGGGCAGCCTGGAGGCTCTCTAGGTGTGGGGCGTGAGGGGAAACAGAGAGGAGGGATAGGTATATAAGTATCAGGAGTCGGGGGAGGGAATTACTAGCGCAGTTAGGCGTATTTACACGTTTCAATTCGACCAGAAACGACGAGGAAAAAGGGGCGAGTTCAGCACGCGGTTGAAGACGATGGTGACGTGGAGGTGGGGTCAGCTGGTCAGGGAGGGTGCGGGTGGACGTGCGGGTGAGAAAAGAAGCAGAGGGAGAGAGAGGTGGCCTGTGACGAGGTTTAATCTCGTCAATGCCCATTGTTATGAGCTTGGGTTTTGGAGAAGATCGGGATGCTGGAGATCGCAGAACAGTTAGCAAACAAGCAACACGGGGACACGAGGAAAACCCTACTATTGCTTGTCTGCTCTTGATTACGGCGGAACCGAAAGTTACAGGGATGCGCAGATGCAATCTGGCGTGGAGGTGTGTATGAGGTGATATGAAGTGCCCTCCTCGTCGTGCCCTCCTAGCCTTTATATAGAGATAGGCAGGTCCCGGACACAGACCGAGTCGGTTACATGTTTTAGGGTTTGCCTCTTTGAATATTCTATCTACTCTAATCTTGCTCTCCAAGGATCCGAAAACATCCTGGGCTTGGGCCACCCGAAAGTCTTCATGGGCCGCGTATATTCTTGTGGGCCTTCCTTGGACCGGACCAGGTATGCTAAGGTCATGTACCCGTAGGGTATAACCATGTCAGTAGCCCCCGAGTGTTCAATCAAATCGTAGATTCGGCTGAGGACTCTTCAATCTTTTCGGGTGCAGCTATTTTCTGTTTATCAAAGAATGATTTTAGTGTGTAGGGATTTTTGATGCGTGTGCCTGACTCTCCCGACGGATCAGGGCCAGTTAAATGTCAAAACAACACGATCTTCCTCAGATTCGAGTCCCTCGACTCGAAACCGGAACATATGCTGGCGTAATTCGACTCAGGCCATTGAAGACTTACAGGAGTGGAATTCCAGTGATTTTCAAATGATGTACTCAACGCGTCCGTCGGGATTTCCATCGCGCCTGCTGGAACGGATTTTTACTAGCAAAGCATAGTCGTGTGCGTTACCAGGCCATCAGATGGTATCTGTAGGTCTTATCTTTGCGTCGCAGATGCAACATCCGAATGTTTACCACCGCGGAGGTGTTTCGGGTGGCCAAGGAGGATGTTACTCACTTAACGTTAACTGGGGCAAAGTTGCCAAAAAGTTTTTGCATGCTAATCCGAAGGATTGTAGTCGAAGCATTCATAGGGTGCGCGACCAGTGGTCCCTATGGGAGTAGCCCCCGAGTGTCTGTTCGAGTCATAGACTCGAGCAGAGACTTTTAATTCAGTCTTTGTTGACTTTTAGGTCCGTAGGACACACATTTTTCGGATGCTTGAATCCATCCTCCCTATGGGAGTAGCCCCCGAGACCGTAGTGGAGTCGTAGACTCAACGTAGGACTCGAAGAATAGTTCAGTGGTGTAGTACCTTGGACATATTTTGGGTGCACGGTCAGCACTCCTGATAGGAGTAGCCCCCGAGTAGTTACTCGAATTGTAGATTCGAGTTAGTACTTTTAGCCTTGTAGTCGAAGATTTGTAACCGTTCCTAGTATAGCTTTGATGACGTCAGTGCTGACGATTGGTGACGTCAAGCGTCTGCGATGCCAGAGATGATGTGACTGGGCGAACGTGGGTCCCACCTTCTGACTTTGAATTGACTGGTCACGTGCGACGTGGAGATAATTATGGCGTCTCCTCGGTTTCTGTGCGTAGTGGACAGCATGCGAGCGACGGTTCGCTGCCGTGCTGACACGTGGACGGTTGGATTTTGTTGTTGGCTCTAGGGCTTCCCGATGAACGGTCACCGTGCATCTTCTTCGTCCTTATAATCATTGGGGAAAAATTTGTTTGTTTTCACTGCAGCCATTCTCGTTTCACTGCTTCCACCTTCTTGAGCTTTCCTCGCCGCGCGCTAGAAGTTCTTTGATCCTTTCCATCTTCGTTCCTGCGCTCACACTGTCGCCGTTGCTGCACTGCAATGGGGAAATCAAAGAAGGCCTCCACCGCAGTTGGTACCAGCGCTGCTGCCGGCGGCAAGAAGGGTACCGCCGCTACTCGCGCCACCGATGGTGGCTGGCGGCGGTCAGAGACACGCGAGGGCGATCTTCGCAAGCTCTGTGAGCGGGGTCTAATCCCGCAGGACAAGCAGGCCGTCAAGATTCCCGGCGACGAGGTAATTCCCCGTCCACCCGCTGGGTTTTGGGTCATGTTTGTCTCTTTTGTCCTTCGGGGCCTTTCTCTCCTAGTCCATGATTTTCTCCGTGGATTGCTTTTCTTCTATGGCATCCAACTCCATCATCTTTCGCCGAACTCTGTTCTTCACATTGCCTGCTTCATCACCTTCTACGAGTGCTGGCTCGGTATCGAGCCGCACTTTGGCCTCTTCCTGAAGCTCTATTCCGTGAAGAGGCAATCTAGCTCCGATGGCGTTTATCCCATCGGCGGCTGCATCATTTCCCTTAAATCCAACTTTCTCTTCTTTTCTTTTTCTATGTATGAGTTCGTCCAATACTGGCGGAGGCGATGGTTTTACATCCGCGACTCCACAGTGGACGGGCAAAATTTTGGCCTTGCTCCTTTCGACCCCTCCCAGAAAATCCAGCCGAAGAGGTCCTGGAAAAACCACATCTTGGATGGTGAGGTGGCGGAGATAGAGGAACTCTATCGTCGGGTAGAGGATCTTCAGGTGATTCCGGATAAAGAGGTGAACGGTCTGGATATCATCTGCACCTTCCTCCAACGCCGGGTGCAGCCGCTCCAGGCTAGGGCGCACCCGATGTTCCTTTATTCTGGCCGCCACGACCTGACTAGGGTTTCGTTTGGAGAGATCTCCAAGGGGGACATTGACGGAATCCTCCGGCCGCTGCTGAAGCTTACGAGGACATTCCAGGTAGGTCGCTGACCCTTCCATTCAGGTCCTCTCGACCGGTGCCGCAGGTGTAGATCTGGGACGTGCGCGTAGCGCTTTTTTCGACTGCATCTTCTTGCAGTTCGTTGATTCTGAGAGTTTGTTTTCTTTTGTGCATGAGTTCAAGGTACCTGGCATGGCGCCTCCACTACCCGAACATTTTCTGGATGCACCGGACAATGAGGTAGTGGAATCCATGTCTAAGCTCCCTTCGACACGGTCGCCGGCTGAAGAAACCTTTGGGTCGAGCGAGGAGCAGACTCGAAAGCGGACGTGGAGCTCGAGCGAATTGTCGGATGCCTCGACTCTGCCGACACCTAGGAACCCGCCATGCCTTGTGCGTCACAGTGGAGATGATGGTGGCTCTTCCTCTCCTATTCTGGTCGTGCCCGTGTGGGCTATGGCGTCGCAGCCGCCGGCGAAGCGAAAGAAGGAAGAGAAGAAGGGCAAGAGGACCTTGCCTATCTTCAACTTGAGCGATATGGACTCGTAAGTATCTGTAGTTGCTTTTTTTATCTCTTTCATTTTTTGCTTTCTTGTATTTGACTGATGTTTTCTATTTTAGCCACTCCTTCGATGGATTGTTTAGCGATGGCGCTAGGGAGATGGTGGGGGAGTCGAAGGTTGCGCCTCCTCTTCCTCAGACGGTGGCAACCTCTGAGGGCGTTGCTCCGAACCCTTCTCCGCAGGAGGCTCGGGTGATTGTCTCCCAGAATACTATAGCCGGACCTTCGGAGTCGCCGTCTGATCATGTAAGTGCTTTCGTTCTTGCCGTGGGGGGAGCCCCCGAGCATTTTTTGGATGATCTGCTGATCATTTTTTCCTTTTTCTCGTGTCTCGGGGGGAGCCCCCGAGCGCTTTTCGTATGCGTGATTTTCTTTGCTCGTTTCCTTGGGCACATCCCCCGAGCCTTTTTCCTGACAAGTTGCATCTTCTCGCAGCCTTTTGTTCAAGGTGTCAACCAACTGGTGAAGCAGCATCTGGCATTGGAGGCCAGCCTTCAGCGGCTTCAAGGTTCATGTTTTTTATTGATCTTCTGCTTCTTCGGCTGCTTGCTTACTTATGAATCTCATGCTTGTTCTTTGTTGCAGACGAGAATAACACTGCCCTCCGCGAGCTTGATGCTCTCAAAAAGAGCCTCGGGCGAGCGGAGAAAAAAAGCTGAAGATGCCGTTGGCGCTAAGGAACGCCTTGAGCAGGAGCTAGCCGACGCGGCTGTGGCCAAGGAGCGCCTGCAGCGAGAGGACGCGGATCGCGAGGAGCAGCTCGCCACCGCTGCGGACTCAGGCGACAAGGAGGTAGCCGGCATGCTGATGGCTGCTGCCAAGGCTATTTCGGGTGAGTAGTTTCGTCTGTTCCTTTTCGGCTTCCTTGTCTCTCTAGTTTTGTTTGGTTTTCACTTTGCCTCTTCCGTTTATCTAGATGCCACGGGCATCGAGTTTGACCGTGGTGCCCTGGAGCACGGAAGTGCTCTGGATGATGCCACTACGGCGGTCTGAGACAGCTGCAGTACCGTGGCCGGCTCGCTTGCCAAGGCCAAAGAGGTTCTCCGGCGCTTCTACAAGGAGTTCGTCCCCAAGGGCGTCGCCCTCGAGGATGTCAATTTGTTGGCGGATGCACTGTCGGCTGAGGCGCCTGCGGCATACAAGCGCAAGCAGGAAGACATCGGTGCATCCATGGGGCTGGCGATGGCCATGGCGTCTGGAGCGGAGCTGGATCTTCATCAGGTCACCTCCCAGATTCCGACGGCTTCCGACGGATCTGAGGTAGCCTTCGCCCTCTACGCTGCCTGTTGTAAACGCTATGGGCTGAAGCTGATTGACCTGCTGGCGAAATACGCAGTGAGGCAGCAGGGGGAGGCCAAGAGCAGGCAATCCGGCTCCGAGGCCACTCAGGATGCAGCTTCTTAGGCCTTGTAGTTGTAGGATAGCTTTCGTCTCCTTTGTTGTAATGTATTTATGAACATTCCTTGTGCCATGCAGTGGCTTTTGCTGGATATAATGAATCTCCGAGCTGTTTGCTCATTTGTGCGTTTGTTCATATCCTTGCCTTCTTTTCCTCTAGGGACCTTCGGGTGATGATCCCGTTTATACTTCATCTGCGCTGCAGCTGTGGCCATCCTTGGATGATGCGTCGAAGCTTGTATTTCTTCATGACCGCATCGTAGTCTTGAGAAAGAATTGCTTGGCGTTCGAGGCCACACGGATGTTTGGAAGTCGAAGGTGGAGCGGGGCTCCGCCAGAGAGGAGTATCTGATGGGGGAGTTGCGGCGTTTGGCCGAATAGCTTCAATGTGAGTTTCTTCGAGCTGCTGCTCATTTATCGGATGCGCCTGTTGGCTTTTCATCTTACTTTGCAGGTATTGCAGGTGCTAACCTTGTTCCTAGGGAGGAAAAAGAGCGTGTTGCTGTTCGGATCAACTGCCTGACCCAACAGAACATGGAGGCTGACGGCTTTTTCTAGATGGACCATGATCGTGCTATGGTCCTTGCGATGGTGCAGGATCGTGTTCACCAGGTGTCGCGGGTGCTGCGGCAAGTGAAGACTTCTTTGGCGTCGATTCTGCACGTGATGTTTCCCCTGGATGAGGCACCATCAACTCTATGGGGCCTTCTGGCGAAGTTTCGAGATGTGCATCATGTCAGGGAGCTAGTGCGGCATCAGTTGGTTGCAGGGTTGAAGGCTGCGCTTTCCCTCGTGCGACTGCATCGCCCTGATGTAGATCTTGCTGCCGTGGCGGCTGGGCCACCTCTTCGTCCGGATGGTGGCATGTGGGACATGCGTCCGCATTATGCGGCTGTAAGGCAGTATGCCAAACAAATTGTAGATCTTTTTGAGCATCATGCGCAGGTGATTCTTCAGAATAGGTAGGACCTGTAAAAAGATAGATGTAAAACTTGTATGTCTTCGACTAGGCGTGTTATGCCCCTTGCTATAAAGGTTGATTGATTTTAGCACGTGGTGCTTTGTTTGTATGCGTGCCCTTTTCGTTAGCCTGACGTGATCAGCTACTCAGGTGTACACGCGTTATCCCCAGTCGACGAAGTCGTGAGGTGAGGGGAGCCCCTGAGTGTGTTGTAACATGAAGAAAATGCGAATAAAAGATAAATTTTGGGGCGAGACACTTAGCTTTATTCATATCGTAATGAGGAGGTACACTATTCGGCTGAGTAGCATTGGCTGAATAGCCTTATTGAAAGTAAAAGGAGGGGGGTAGCTAGGGGTAGAAGAGTCACACTTGTGCTACGTTCCATGGGTTGGAGTATTCGACTCCAGACTCCATGTGCTTGAGGCGATAGGCGCCACCTGGGATGACTTCAGTGATGACATAGGGTCCTTCCCAGGGTGACTCGAGCTTCTTCGGTCGCTCTTGCTTGAGTCGTAAGACTAGGTCTCCTTCAACGAAGGACCTTGGGCGCAGCCAACGGCTGTGATAGTTGCGGAGGATCTGTTGGTAGACCGCTGATCGAGCTGCGGCTATGTCACGTGCCTCATCGAGTGTATCGACGACGTCTTCGAGTGCGGCCGTCGATTCGGCTTTGCTGTAGGCGACGACCCGTGGGGCCTTATGGCGTACTTCTGCAGGCAGCATGGCTTCGGCTCCGTGCACCATGAAGAAGGGCGTGTAGCCAGTTGAGCTGTTTAGCGTCGTGCGTAGGCTCCAGAGGACGGATGGTAGTTCTTGTGTCCAGGCTCCTGTGAGTCCCTGGAGTGGACTCATTAGGCGCTTCTTGATGCCGCCGCCGACGAGGCCGTTGGCCTTTTCGACCTGCCCGTTCGTTTGCGGGTGCGCCACAGAGGCGTATGTTATGTTGATTCCAAGGTCTTCATAGAAGTCCTGAAATTCCTTGGAGATGAAGTTCGACCCGTTATCGGTGATGATGCTGTGCGACACGCCGAACCTGTAGACTATGGATTCGAAGAATTTCATGGCTGTTTTACCCTTTTGGTTAGTAACTTGCATGGCCTCGATCCACTTGGTGATTTTGTTGACTACGACCAGGAGGTAGACGTGGCCTCCTTTCGAGGACTTGGGCAGTTTGCCGATCATGTCGAGGCCCCATCGGGCGAAGGGCCAGGCCAAGGGTATGGTCCTGATCTCCGATCCTGGTGCGTGTGGTTTATCTGCGAACCTCTGGCACCCGTTGCATCTTCGGACGATGTCCTTGGCGTTATTCATGGCCGTTGGCCAGTAGAATCCAGCTCGTAGAGCTTTGGCGACAAGGGCGCGGCTGCCCGCGTGATGTCCGCAGATGCCCTCGTGGATGTCTTGGAGGATAGTTTTGCCGTCACCGATGGTGACGCACCTTTGAAGTATGCCAGAAATTCTACGTTTGTACAGCTCGCCATTGATGATGGTAAAGGCATTGGACCGGCAAGATATGCACCGGGCATCTGTCGGGTTATCAGGCATCTCCCCATCTATCAGATATCGGAGGTATGGCTGTGTCCATGTTTCTTCGACTACCATGACCTGCATCAGGTTGACCACTGCGACCTCTATGTCGAGCTTTTCTGGTCCTTCCTGTCCTTCGGGTAGCGCATCCCTCGAGTGTTCTGCTTCTTCGGGTGATCCCTTGGGGAATTTCCTTTTGATGGATGGCACGTAGATCTGTTCGAGGAACACACCTGGTGGCACCCGTGCGCAGGTGGAGCCGATGTTGGCGAGTCTATCAGCCTCTTTGTTGCTTTCTCTCCCAACATGCCGAAGCTCGCAGCCGTCGAAATCTCCTTCGAGTGCGTTGTAGAGTGCGCGGTATGCAATCATGTTGGCAGCGTGTGCGTCGCACTCGTTCATCGTCTGCTGGACGACAAGGTTCGAGTCGCCATAGATGACCAGGCGCATCGCGCCACAGATCTTGGCCATCCTCATGCCGTGGATGAGGGCCTCGTATTCAGCTTCGTTGTTGGAAGCTCGAAATTTCATCCGAAGGACGTACTTCATCTTGTCGCCCTGCGGGGAGGTCAATATGACCCCGGCTCCTGCTCCAGCTTCGCGCTTGGAGCCATCGAAGTGCATTGTCCATGACTGTGTCATGTCCGGAGTGTCCGACAGCTGCAGCTCCATCCACTGGACTAGGAAATCCGGTAGGACCTGGGACTTGATTGCGTGGCGCTTCTCATAGACTATGTCTAGAGGTGACAGCTCGATGCCCCACAGGGCCACACGTCCCGTGGCCTCCGGGTTGTTCAGGATGCTGTTCAGGGGTGCTTCGTTGATGACCATCACCTGATGCTCCTGGAAGTAGTGGCTCAGCCGACGAGCCGTCATGAACACGCCATATGCGAGTTTCTGGTAGTGAGGATACCTCTGCTTTGTCGGCATCAATACCTCGCTGAGGTAGTAGATTGGGCATTGTACCCCATGCGTCTCGCCATCTTCGGGTCTTTCGACCATGAGCATGGTGCTTACCACCTGATGTGTAGCTGCTATGTATAGCAGTAGAGGCTCGCGTTCCCTTGGTGTGACCAAGATGGGCGAGGTGGAGAGCAGCTGCTTCAGATCTTCGAATGCGTCGTCTGCTTCAGGCGTCCACTCGAATTTGTCTGCCTTGCGTAGCAGCTGATAGAAAGGCATGGCTTTTTTGCCCATGCGGCTGATGAACCTGCTCAACGCCGTGATGCGCCCAGCGAGCTGCTGGATGCCTTTGAGGTTCTTTGGCTTCTCCATGGCCATTATGGCTCGAATTTTCTTTGGGTTCGCTTTGATCCCTCGCTAGGAGATGAAGTAGCCTAGTAGTTGACCAGATGGGACGCTGAAGGCGCACTTTTCTGGGTTTAGCTTGATCTTGTATCGATCAAGGTTGTCGAACGTCTCGCGGAGATCATTAATCAGTGTCTTGGCCTTCCTTGTTTTGATTACTATGTCGTCGACATAGACTTTGATGTTGTGGCCGATCTGGTCCTTCAGGCATGCCTGCATGCACCGTTGGTACGTGGCACCTGCGCTCTTCAGCCCGAAGGGCATTGTGTTGTAGCAGAACACTCCGAACGGCGTGATGAACGCCATTTTCTCCTGATCTTCGACCTTCAGTCGAATCTAATTGTAGCCTGAGTAGGCGTCGAGGAAGGAGAGCCTCTCGCATCCTGCAGTCAAATCAATGATCTGATCGATCCGAGGAAGAGGGAAGTGATCCTTCGGGCAGTGCTTGTTTAGCGATATGTAGTCCACGCACATCCGCAGGATGTCCGTGTCCTTTTTGGGGACCATCACCGTGTTGGCGAGCCACTCACTTTCCTTGATCTCCCTGATGAAATTTGCATCGAGTAGTCTGTTGACTTCGACTCCGATTGCTTCAGCCTGTCGCTCGGACAGTCGTCGGATGGACTGTTTGATGGGCTTGGAGTTTGGAAAGACGTTAAGTGCGTGCTCGGCGAATTCCCTAGGAACTCCTGGCATGTCCGCAGGACAGCAGGCGAAGATTTCCCAGTGCTCACGGAGGAATTAGACGAGCGCGCTTTCCTATGCGGGGCTGAGGTCGTTGGCGATCAGCGCCGTCTTGGAGGCGTCCGTCGGGTGGACCTGCACCTTCTTTGTGTTGACGGTGGAGTCGAAAGACATGTCCTGTGCGTTCTGTCTTGCGACTGGGGGTGCCCCGTTGTCTGTCACCTCTCAGAGCCTTATGAGCTCCTCCTGCATGCCGAATGACTGGGAGATTCTGTTGAAGTCCCTGTCGCAGTGGTCCGATTAGGTGAAGCTCCCGTGGACCGTGATGACGCCCTTAGGTCCTGGCATCTTGAGTAGCAGGTACGCGTAGTGCGGTACTGCCAGGAACCGTGCGAATGCCACACGCCCAAGGTTGGCGTGGTATTTTGATGGACAGTCCACTACTTCGAACTCGAGTCGCTCGCACTGAAAGTTATCGGGCTTGCCGAAGATGACGTCGAGCCATATCTTTCCCAGGGGGAATATGCCCTTCCCTGGGACGATGCCGTGGAACGTTGTGTCGGGATTGTTCCAGGCTGCACAGCGGGGATCCGCATTGCTGCTAAGGTGCTGGAGAACATCAGATTGATGTTGCTGCTACCGTCCATGAAGACGTGGCTCATATCGAACCCTCCGATCTGCGCCTCGAGCACTAGGGCAGCATGACCTGGTCGAGGGACCTGACAGGGGTGATCTGAACGGCTGAACGTGATGCAGGACTCCGAATCGCTGAGGTACTCAGGGATGGCGGGTGGAGCGGTCACATCCAGATTGATCTGACGGGTGATTTTATTTTGCACCCTGTTTGTTGGGCGCCCTTTTTGGATCATCAGTGATCCTTTTGGCATGGGGTACCCGTTTCCACCATTGTTCTGCGCAGGTGCGATTGGATGATTCGAAGGTCCCACGGGTGGTGGTGGAGGAGCTCCGTGGGCGATGTCACCTGGTGCGGGCGCGTTCCCGTACCCGGGGTTCGGGGCTTGTTGCCTCATCTGGGACATGATCTCGCTGAGTTTCTAGAACTCACGACAGTCTTTGAGCATGTGGCTTGCCTTTTTCTTGCCATCCTGCTTGTCGATGTAGAAGTGGATGGTGCACGGGCCAGACAACTTGTCGTATGCTGAGGGTCCATCGTCGCGGATGCGGCGTTGCCATGACTGCGCTGGGCGTCCTCCATCGCGGAAGTTGTTTCCACGGTATCCGCTGTTGCTGCGGTTGCCTTCACTGCGGCGGTCAGCGTAGCCAGCCGCAACCATTTCGGGTCTATCGCGATCGTCGTAGACGCGCGATATTCTCTTGCTACGGTGTTCACGTCGACGACCGTAGTCATCTTCCTCCTTTGAGTGCGCTCGGTGGACGGAGTCCTCGCCATCTGCCCACCTGTTGGCGATGTCCATGAGGTGGTCAAGTGTCTTGGGCTTGACACGCCCAAGTTCTTCCTTGAATTCCTAGCGTTTGACGCCATCCTTGAAGGCGTCGATCGCTCTCTCCTCAGAGATGTGCGCCGCGAAGTTCTTGGTGTTGGACCAACGTAGTATGTACGAGCGAATGGATTCGCCCGTTCGTTGGGTGCAGGCTTGTAGCTCCTTGATCGAGGATGGCCTCTTGCTGGTGCCCTTGGAGTTTCGGATGAAACTATACTCCAGTTCCTCCCAGCTTCGGATGGATCCCGAGGATAGGCTGTTGAGCCAGATCTGGGCTGCGCCTATTAGCTGCAGCTGAAGGCATTGCAGGGCGGTGTTCTTGTTTCCGTCGTGTAGCTTGACAGATGACATGTGGTCGCTGAGCCACGCCTTGGGGTCCTGTGTGCCGTCGAACTTCGGAGTGTCCGAAGGAAGCTTGAAGTTCCGCGGCATCCGTGTCCGCCGGATGGATCTGCTGAAGCATCGAGCTCCGCAGAGTTCTCCTTCGTCGTCATCCTCCTCGGATTAGGACGAGCATACGCGCTTGGCGCGCGCTTTGTCGATCTTGCGTTGGGTGAGCTCGCTTCCAGTGTCGTAATCGCGGCTGCAATGTCGTGAGATCTTGTGCCTTCGAGGTAGGTCGTGCTTTTCCTCGTCGGATGAAGGCGTGGGACTGCGGTTGAACCTGACCGCAGCCTTCTTTTTTGGCTCTGCAGGAGCTTCTCCGTGGAGCGCAGCTCCAATGAGTCCGAGTCCGGTTAGTGCGGATTTGTGCATGGCCCTTTTCGGGCCCCCCATCGGAGGTGGATGGGACGCGAGGTATGTGGTGGCTGCCATGATCGCAGCTTGGGGCATCTTCGGGATGACGTTGCCGTCGGCATCCATCTCCATGAAAGACGTGTTGAGGGTCCAAGTCACCTTGTGACGTGCAGTGGGGTCCATGTTCTCCATGCGAGAACGGTGCTTGTTGCCGTGGTTGCCGTGCGAGCTGGAGCCGCCCATGTCGGAGAGCGCAGCTCGCCGCGCACTGGACTCCAAGGCCGCTTGCTTGCGCTTGTCAAGCACTTCTTGCATCTTCACCTGCTTCTTGTGCTCTTCGACGAGGAGCAGGTGGTACGCCGTTAGTAGGTCCCGTGAGGCACCCACAGGCAGGATCTTGTTGCTTGCCACGGCTTCGCGTGCTTGAGCCCATCCTTCCTCGTGAGGTGGATTACCCGATTGGGATCGGTGTCCTCCTCGTTGGGCGAGGGACTGGTTTCTCCTGTTCTCGCCGTTTCTACCCTGCGGGTTGGGTGGCCGGTTGTGTTCCTAATCCACGTCGCTCTGGATGACTGTGACACATTGGCAGCGCTCGTAGATCGGATTGCTGCTGTCGCAGCTTTCTAATCCGGAACCATATGTCCCTTCCTCCAATGGTGGATCACACATATCTGAGTTGCAGCTACTGCTGTCATAGGACTCATTTGTTGATGGCGATGTGCGTAGCTTGGGATGCGGAGCCCATGAAGCAGGCCTGATCGATGGCAGGGGCACCCACTCTAGGAGACGAGAGTGCCGGTCTGCCCCACCTGGAAGCAGAAGCTCCCGAACAGGATCTCGAGCCCGTCGCCAACGGGCTCGAAGTCCTTCAGAGTGGCTGGCGAGTGGGCGGTGAAGTCAAAAGAGCCGAAGCGGAGATGTCTCTCCATCGTTGAGGAGTTGTAGATCGCTTTGGTTGGGACCATCACGATCGCACAATCAGCGCCCCCAGTTCCCACAGACGGCGCCAATTGACGAGGTTTAATCTCGTCAATGCCCATTATTATGAGCTTGGGTTCTGGAGAAGATGGGATGCTGGAGATCGCGGAAAGGTTAGCAAACAAGCAACACGGGGACACGAGGTTTACCCAGGTTCAGGCCCCTGGAGGGAAAACCCTACTCCTACTTGTCTGCTCTTGATTGTGGTGGAACCGAAAGTTATAGGGGTGCGGAGATGCAATCTGGCGTGGAGGTGTGTATGCGGTGGTATGAAGTGCCCTCCTCGTCGTGCCCTCCTAGCCTTTATATAGATATAGGCAGGTCCCGGACACAGACCGAGTCGGTTACAGGTTTTAGGGTTTGCCTCTTTGAATATTCTGTCTACTCTAGTCTTGCTCTCCAAGGATCCGAAAACATCCTAGGCTTGGGCCACCCGGAAGTCTTCATGGGCCGCATATATTCTTGTGGGCCTTCCTTGGACCGGACCAGGTACGCTAAGGTCATGTACCCGTGGGGTATAACCATGTCAGCCCGGGTGGGCTGAGTTGGGCTGGGGTGCTGGGCTGGCAGTTGGGCCTGGCTGGGTTCCCCCATTTTTTCTGTTTAGTCTTTTTCTTTTTCTGTTTTTATTCAAAACAATTTGATTCCACTTCAATTTGAATTCAAATAATATCCCAATCTTTTCTGTATGTTTTATACAAAACATGAGTTGATTAATTAGTCCACTTTGGAATATTTCAAATATTTTTCTTATGATTTAATATTCATTTAAATTAAGTGAGGCATTTTGGATTTTATTTAAATAAAATTGAATATGGTTCATAAGCCCATATAATTTTATTTAAATAAACTTTTATTCTTTTATATTATTTAATAAACTTTTATTACAATTCTTTATGGATTTTAACCATGGTTCAAATTGTTTTTGCAACAATTCTTATTTATTTAATTATTTCTTTGTCTTGTAAAATTCATAAGTTTTCATCCATGGCTCCAAATTGAGTGAAATCAATTCCCATGGTTTTATAATATTTTTTCTTTACCATTATTGGTCATTTAGAAATGTTTGTTGCTAAATTTTTATATGGAACAAAGCCATAGTCATGGAGTGATCTTGATGATGATTTATATTATTAGGGTTTAGGTTTTTGGTTTAACTTTTCCAAGTGCTTAAAATCAAGATACATTTCTTGCATGAATGCATTTGATCTAATTGAAAATTTGTTTCTTACTTTCTCCTTTAAGTTTTTTTCAAGCAGGGTTTTGATGTTTCCATTTAGAAGCAAAAGTTTATTTTCCCCCTAAATTTCAACATTTGTTTCTTTTGTTTGTTTATTTTTCACATTTCAAAATTTGGAAAATTTTGGGATGTGATAGCAGTGCAGAATCCCGCAACCCAATTGACCCGTCCACGGCCCACCTCTGGCCCGCACCCCTTTGTCCCATCTAAACGCGTAGTCATCTTCCTCCCACCGTCATAGCAGCTTGGTGGCCGTGCCTCTGCCGCTTGGCTGCGCCACGATCCCCACCGGTACCGTGATGCACGCTACCGACACATAGAGGTCTACAAGTACTTCCTCGAGCCACTGGATGAACCCTAGTTTCCTTCTTCCCCGTTTTCCCCTCCTAGCCGAAATCCTTGCTCTCATACCTCACCAGCGTGCCACTGTTTCCTTCCACCCCTCGACCAGCTATGGGTGTCGTTGTGATTACCTTGCTCTCCTGGTTCACCCTAGCCAAGCAGCAGCGCCAGAGAAGCCCCAGATCAGGAGAATCGTGTCGTTGTGTCCAACGCCGACCACCGCCCTCACCACTGATTTCGGCCACCCTGGACCTCGGCGTCAAGATTTTTGTGCTCCTGGTGAGCTTGTGGTCCCTGAGGACCTTCTACCTTGTCTCCTTCCTCTCTGGTTCTTCCCCTCTACGAGCACTTGTCACCGCCGCCGTTGTTCGCCGTCGTGCGCCTTTCTCCGGTGACCAATATCGAGCAGCACCGCTACTATATGGTTCACCTCATCTCCCTCTCTCTAACGCAACTAGCCTCGCTCGCCCCTGCTCTCCCAGACGCCCGATTCGACCACCACCTGCAAGCTCCCTATTGATGATGTCATGCTGACATGAGCATGGCGCAATATATGCCTTTTCTTTTATTTAAGTTGTTTTTTTAATTATTTTCTGGAATATAAATAAGCCCCTATGGACCACACCTGTCAGCATTTTAATAATTTTGGAAAATGTTTTCTGAAATGAATAAACATATGACATGTGGATCCAAGTGGATAAATATTTAATATATTCCAAAATTGTTTATTTATTTAAAAAATGCTTTAAAATGGATTTAAATTGAGAGAAATCATAACTAATTCATATTAAGTTAGAAAATATGTATAATATATCAAAATGTCTAGAAAATGAGATTTACCTATTTAAGCTATCATCATGCATTATTCAACAACTTACATTACAAGTTTAATTAGAACAACATAGTAACCCCTCACAGGTGATTCCAGAGTTTCCCCGAGTTAGGGTTTGCACCCCTCGGAACCCCGTTTAAAATACCAATCATGCCTTAGGGTTTTATTTTGATATAATTTAACTTGTCATATCATCATCCTTGCTTGAGCATTGCATCGATGCCATTTGTTGATTGTTTCCCTTTCTTTCCGGTGTTTGGTTCTTCTCTGGTAGAATACGATATCGAGATCGAGATCGAGATTGAGATCGAAGACCGAGATTAAGACCATCAAAGATCGACGAACATTACTTGACAAACTGTAATCAAGTTAAGTACAAGATTCCCGAAGATCTGCTTATTGGTTATCAACAGGCAAAGGCAAGCATAGCCCCACCATGATATAATCCTATGATTTCGAAAGCATTTCAAGTCCTGCCATACTGTATACAATTCTACTGTGGTCTTTTATCAATAGATAGAGTATCCTATCTGTTGCATTACTCCCTTTGAGCTTATATTACCTGATCCACTACTCCTAGCATAACTAGGTTTGGCTTGTGTGCACTGCTAGAGCTTATATCTGTGTCCTGCTTAGGCATGCATAGTTGTCAGTGCCGATTCATCCATATGATGTATCAGATGCAGATAATCTAGTATGACAGGAGATCAAGATATACTGATGAGGTGACATGAGATCAAACATGCTAAGGCTTGTATGGGAGGCCATAGTGGGATGTGGATTTTCTAGTCCCATGCTCGCCAACACTAGGAACCGAGTTCTTGCCTTTGGAACCGAGACGAGCGTACAACCACACAGGGCCTGGAAAACCTCACAAGAAACTAACTTTCCTAGTAGATTCCATGAGTCACATAGTTCGGGCGTTCCATTAGACATGCATTCTGGATCTTCTCGAAGGCGGTGAAGGAGGTGCATTCATAACAGGTAGGGAAGCGTGGACCGGGTTGCTTGGGGTAGATAGCGCCCCTGATAAACCAACCTTGCCTCACATATGTAGGGGCTGGCTTCGAGATTTGACCCGTTATGGTGGGACAATACTTAGGGCGTGACTCATGGTCTCGGCGAAAGAAAGGTAAAGGTCGTGTCTAACCACCCTCTACCGGCCTTCCAAGGAAGAGGGCTAATCATGTGGCATTAAGAGAAGGTTCATACGTGTGGGTAAAGTTGTACACCCCTGCAGGGTTAAATCTTTTCAAAAAGTCGTGTTCATGATTATGAACGCTTGGTGACCAAATTCTAAGACCATAGAGAACTATAACCTAATCATAAAACTTGGAAGATCAATGTGTGCTTAAGGATGCTTCCTCATGGGTACGAGGGGGTGATCCTAGTTCAGGTGATGAATATGACTTGGTGGATATAAAAGATGATGATCAATATTTTGGAGATGTCGCTCTCTGATCCCCTTTTAAAATGTTCTGATTAGAGGAGCTTATTCTCTCTTATTTTATAAACAAAGATGGCTTTATGAAAAACAAACTCCACCAACCATAAGTCTTGCGGAGTACACCCTATACTCACCCTTGATTTGTTGATACTTTTGTAGCAAAGTAAGTGTTCCCCTGAAGACGAGTTCCGTACGACATCGACACCGACAAGTAGCTTGGGGTTCCCAGCCAGCAGCCTGGAGTCTATGGGCTTTGACGTCATCGTTATGCTTCAGGCCTCTCAGGCCATTTGTTAAGTTTGCTATACTTAATAGCATAATTTGCCTCGTGTTGTTTGATGTTTGTGGTAAGTGATCTATGCTTGTAATAATTTGGTTCTTTGCTTAGTTATGAGCTTGCTGTAATAAATTTTGTGTCGTAGGGTCACTGCTATGTTACCAATTATTCACTAGATATCCTTGAGCTCAAGGTTAAGCTTATGTCAGACGGAGGTCTAGGATTTGTTTAGCCCTGATCCCGGGGGTGTCACACGTCTATAAGACTTTGTTTTTTATTCTACCAGACCAATCTAGTTTACTACATATAGTGAGTTGAATCAATGGATGGATATAGGCCAAGATTGAAGATCCACCTATAGTTGGATATCATATGGGATAAAATATAATAATAAACACCAAATGAGATCTCAAGTACAAGAAAATGGCTATGGATAATGGGGAGGATGGAGGGTATGAACTATGGTGTGGATCTCCTTTGGTGTTGTTGTGATGCAATCTGAGAATGGCGGCCCTCTGCATGGCGGCTGGAACCTCGAAATATATTAGTGCCTTCACGTAAGTCGTAGGGTTGACGATAAGCCACCGTCACATGGTACGGGCGGGCCATGCCCGTACCAGTGGTCGTTATGGCCTCTAGCGCCTGTAGTTTGCTCCAGTATTACTTGATCATGTAGGCTTCCTCAATATCTTCATTTATGGCTCCTCATTTCGCATTAGAAAGCATATTTTCCTGTACAACATAATTAAAAGCAATGGTTTGCATATCTTTGCAGTAATTATTCATTATTGGTAAAGCTAGAGAGAATCTTGTCAATTTCTTGACTAAAAACAATGTTTAAACGCTGAAAAGATGGCTATTTTCACAGCCATCACACATACAAGTCATGATCTATGTATCCTACGAAAGACACCATAAGAGAGTTTCTCCACATGAGTACCACGGGGTGCTCATTAAATAAAGAAAAAAAATACCCATAACAACTAGAGAATGAACAAAAATAAGGTTGTAACCAAGAATTTTGACAAGCATGACGTCAACCAAGGATACATCCGGGGTTACCACCACCTTGCAAAAACCCAATGTCTGAGAACTTGTTTTATCACCGTAGGAGACCATAGTGTTTGCATGGTTTTGCCTATTATCCAACATGATGGACATGCTCCTGGTCATGTGATTTGTGGCTCCACTATCGAGCACCCATTTAGCTCCACCAGAAGCATAGTGCTATAATAAAATCAAGCTTTGGTACCCATTTTTCAATGGGTGCATTTTTGTTAGTAACAAGGGTCTTTGGCACCCAAATAGTCCCATGATAATCATGAGTATAAGAATTCCCAATGTATCTAGAATAGACATGACCATCATAAGACTTGCAAAGAATATAAGAAGTGTTGTTCTTCCCGACAAAGTTGTCACTTTGCAAAAGAGTCGGACCATGAGAGGGTCCTTGTGCAATGCCCTTGTTATTTCTCCACTTCTTGTTTTTATTCTTCTTCTTAGGCTAGGGAACATACCCAACACCTTTCTTTGTTGACTTTTCCTTTGGCAAGTTGGTCTTTCAACACCTTGTTTTCCTCAGTGAGATTCACATGCTTGCAATAAGGGTTAGAAGAACTAGAAAAGTCTATAGTGTGCATAGCGGAAGACCTAGCATTTTCACAAACTTAGTTGAGTATGAACTTGCTCATGGGATTCAGAAAGTCTTGAGAATTTGGTCTCCAAGGCTTTGTGTTCTTCTTGTAGTTTCTCAAGATCCTCTCGACTCCTATCATGACCAACACAAACTCAACCTTTTCATTCTTCTTAAGGACTTTAACCAAAGCTAGATAATGATCACAATCTTTAGTGAGCAAGTAAATGGAGAGATTATGGTCATCTACTAGCTTAATTAGAGACAATATCCTTAAGAGTGATTCTCATATTTTGTTCATCCTCAAAACTTTGAGTAAGTAAGGAAATTTCATCGACAGTCTCTCTTTCATTTTTACTTAGCAATTCAATTAGTTTTTCCTTTTCATCTAGAATTTCCCTAGCATGATCAAGTTGACTTAATAGAGAGTCAAAGCAAGTTTTAGTCTCTTCATCCAAGTTAGAAATGAAGTCACACATGTCTACCATTTCTTTCTTTATCTTAAGACCTTCAAGATCAAGAGAGTGAGGTTCGTGGGTTTGGGTGTTACATCGGCGGCATTTGCCATGAGACATTTTTTAAAAGATTATTGATGTCGCATAGAGGGGATGCATAGGCGATTTAAAACTTCTACGAGAGGGGCACAACAAAGACGGAATTAAACTAGCATTTACTTTATCAAGCACAAAACCTAGAAAAACTAGGGTTCACCTATGTGCACCAACAACTCATGCTAAGAAAGACAAGCAACTATGTGATAGCAATATATAGACTTCAAGCATGAAGGCTATCGCAAAGTAAGGTGCATAAGTAAGAGGTCAGGTATTGAGATAACCGAGCCACGTGGAGACGGCGATATTTTACCGAGTTCCTCCCAACAATGGAGTACGTCAAGAAGTGAGCCTAGCTCACTTAGTTTACAAAAGTGGATGTACAACCCAGCCACCTAGGTTCTTATTTAAAAAACAAACTAGCTATAGGGGCTTCCCCTACCGCATTCCTTTCAAAAAACAATGGAGTATGTCTCGTTTGGAGAGGGGGTGGTTTCAAACCACCAACGCCACAAAAGGCCTCTCTTGGTCTCCTATGAATGTCACCCCAATGGGATCGATCCACACTTCCACTATCGGTGCACTTGTCGGTGCCAATCCGGAACCTCTCACAACATTGGGGCACTTATCCACAACTCAATTACAGGCTCAAAACAAACAAGCTTGGGGAAATCTCTACAACTTAATTGGAGGCCCCAAGTAATCCACAAACTTGCAAAACCACTAAACCGTCTAGGATTCCAAGAACCCAAGAGTAAAAATCTTATCTCATTTCACCCAATTGAATCCTCACCAAGAACTCAAACCGATGCACCAAATGCAATGGAAAGAACCAAAAAGTGCTCAAGTCCTTCTCTCCCAAATTCCACCAAAGCTACAAAAGCTTATGGGTGAATAAGAGAGGAAGAACAATGGAGGAAATCCACAAAAGACTCCAAGATCTAGATCCCAAGATGTTCCCCTCACAGAGGAGAGATTGATTGGTGCGGTTGTAGATCTAGATCTCCTCTTTCAAATCCCTCAAGAATATAAAAGAATCATAGGAGGGATTGAGGGATAGCAAGCTCAAGAAGGTCAACAATGGAGGGGAAAACTTGCCATCTTGGGTCACACACCATTGGGGAAGAAGGTCCCCTTTTGTAGGCCCACTCACTTCAGACCGTTTTCTGTCCATTCGGGAAAAACCACACCAGAGACTCCGGTCTGGAGATCGGAGATTTTGGTCTACAAGCAACTCACACCGGAGATTTTGGTACATCTTCGGACCCCTATACAGACTGGCACATACTTGGTTTGATGACCACTCCGGAAACTTGTGCCAAAACTTCGGTTATGGGAACACCGGAAACTCCGGTCTTTGCACACCAGAGATTCTGGCCTGAGACTTTACACCGGATATTCTGGACAAAATATGGCCGGAGGCAAAACTTCAAATAGCGATATCTAGAGTTTGGAAACTCTGATTGACCCAAAACCAATTTTGTTGGAAAGAGGACGACAAGAGATATCCAACAAGTGAGAAAATTTCATGTATTAGAAAGTGAGATATCTCCCCGGTGAGAAACCAGAAAACCTCCAAGATCAAAAATGCAATAAGATATAAAAGGTAAATCTATTTTTGATGAACTAGAGCTTGTTATGAATATTACCACAAGCTCTAGAATCTCACATGGATAAGATACAAATAACAACCAAGAATGATGATGCTAAGTATTCAAAGGTTTGAGATCTCTCCGAAAGATATGATTGAGTTACTCACTCGAGAGACACTCTTGATATACAGTTATCTATCCTATAAACTTGTCTCCCCAACTAACAGCACGAGACCAGTAAGAAAGGAACCCTATCAAGATCATACCTTTGCCTTGCGCATATTCCACTTGATCTTGATGATGATGATCTTCTACACCTCAAGGTGGAGTACCTTTCTTGATTGTGCTAGCTTGGTGAGGACTTGGAGTTTGCTCCCCCATACTCCACTATGGAAGGGCCTCTCTTTTAGGAATATCCTCATATATCCATGATCACCATAAGGATCGAAAGCTTAAAGCATATGATCTCTTCGAGATGGCACATCATGAACCTACGCTTAATTTCTTATTTCCTTATTATGTTGGTTTCTTGAAGGTACACATGAGATATCACACCATCTTATTATTCAAGAGACACTTTCCATAGGATCAAATTCTACTTGACTAATCTCCGGATCATTCCTTGAAAGCCTTGATCAACACTTGATCTTCCTCACTTTCTTATTCATCCAACCTTGAAGCCAACATATGGTTCGAGCATTCCTTATGGACAAATCCTACAAGTAAAACTCAATGCAAACATAAGTCCATAAGCATTGTCATTAATTACCAAAACCACACATGGGGGCACACATGTTCTTTCACTTTTGGTTGGAGGAGATGATGATATCGTCGGGGGAGCCGAAGAGGGCCAATCATGGAGTAGAAGTGGTGGCAATAGAAGCAACTCCCACAATCTCACCTCCTTGAACTCCATCATCATCATCCGTACCCGAAAGGTATTCTTCATGAAAGACAATTGCTCTTTCCTTGTTGATGTTGTTCTTGTTTGCAAAGTTCTTGTTCAAAGGATTAGGAGGTCTTGACTTGATCTTGTGGATAAGACGACCACCATTCTCTTCTCTATTCTCAAAGGGACATGCGGCCACAAAGTGGATCTTGTCATTGCAATTGTAGCAAGACCTTTCTTTAGGGGCCTTTTTTGTAGAGTTGAATCTTGAGTTTGTCCCTTGACCTTGACTTCATGCCCGACTTGTTCTAAAAGGCCCTTGAGACAAGTTTAAGATGCTCGTTGAAGGCATACTTGATGTCCTCTTGAGACCACTCACTAGTTTCTTCTTCATCCTAAACTTCCACAACCTTGGCCTTCAAGGAAAGATTCACCCTTTGGGATCCAAAGGCACGAGAACATGCGGATTCCGCTTTATTCTTGTCAATCGTCATGGCAATCACTTCACTCAACAGTGATTGGGATGTCATCATGTGATAGTTGCTTCTTTCTTTGATGTAGTTGAGATTTTTTCTTCAAATGGAAGAATATGTAACATCCCAGCATTAAAGTTTAGAAATAAGATGATATCAGGTGTGTGCATTACATTCATGCATAGAAAATATAAGTAATTTCCGTGATTTTGATTAAAACTTGTCAATGTGATTGAAGCTTCTCTTAACTTGGTGAAACTAAAGTAGATCATCGAGTTTATTGCGATAAGTTTCAATGTGACCTTGGCTAAAACCTTATTTTGGGTAAAGATGGTTTGATCTATGGGTAGATCAAATGGAATAAAACTAAAACCTACAACACATTATTTAACGATGAACACCAGACTTTCTAGAGATGATATCATGGTATTCTTTGTAACAACTCATAATACCAAGTTAAGTATATAAGTCAAGTATAAATAATTCAATAGCTAACTCTTGATGTATATCCTTTTCATAATAAATCATACCATGAGCATCATGGTTACTCTTAAACCCAATTCTTTAGGTTATATTGAGTAACAAGGAAATCAAGCCAAGACTTTTCACCACATGTCTTTCTTATCATACCAATCCTTATCATCTCTATTGAACCATGTTCTAGTCTCTGTTGATCATCAATGTTGGGTGATAAATCCTTAATCTATCAAATCCTGATCTATCAACTCTTGTCTTATCATAGCATTAATTCCAATGACTTTAAAGAAAGAAGAGGAGGTAAGTAGTTATGATATTTTTAGATATCATACTTAGGTTGGGAGTGTTAGGAGAGAATCAAATCAACATGATAATTGGTGGAGTTAACTCACTCCTGAATGGAATAGAAGAGTTATTCTCAATAAAGATATATGTTGGTAACAAGAGTATCATAAGGATGAAATTTGAAGATATAGATACCAAAGAATAATCTTATTGGATCAAGTAGGCATAATCATTGAATGATATCTCCTAGTCAAGTGGAATTTTTAAGAAGATAGTTATAATACAAGTTTATCACTGTATTGGTGAAAGATCTTGATTAACCAACTGGAAACCTAAGCCACAAATGATCAAATGATGGTAATGATCATGCTTGAGTCACTAGGAGTGAATGTTAATCAGATACAAAAGTGACATTGGTGTATAGAACATGGTTAAACTCTAGTATAGATATGCTATCTTAGGTCAATCTTGACAAGACACATCTGTGTAATGTGAAGTTGGAGTATGAGTTACAGGAGGTAGCTAAAGTTAAGATAGTGTGACCAAGTTCATATCGCAACAACATTGAATTATAGGAGTAGTATTATTCCTCTCAAAGATTAGTAAACACTTGAGGTGAAGTAGGAATTGTTATAAACATTTATTGGAGGAGTATTAGTGATGTATGATAATGAAGAGTATGAATGAGTTAAAAGTAACTACTCGATGGATTGGAGGTCATCATTAGTAGTTAGAGTTAAGAAAGTGTAGTTGTGATGAGTATATAAAAAAGCTTTAATGTGACAAACTTCTGAGATTTATAAGTAATATTACTAAGTAATTCATAAAGGAAGAGAGTATGTACTCAAATGTATTTGGATTCATTAGAAGTATTCTAGTGATGAGAGTTATCTCTATAAGGAGAGTTTAAAGAACTTTAGTGTTAAGCTCATTGGATTTACAAAAGGATTTAAGTTGAGAAGTTATTAGTGAGGGAATATTAGAAGAAAGCTTATCATGTTAAGGCATGATAGTTAATGTGAAGTAATGGTAGGAGAGGAATTCCCTAGTTAGTAGTTAGGACTTATAAAAATGGAAGGTAGAAATTTTTGATAATTCATTACCTAAGACTATCTCAAGTTATATAAAGACACTTGTCTATCTCATTATTTTAAACCCTAATAAATACTTAGTATCATGGAACCATCAAGATCACATTAGGAAGCTATCTCAATATCTCACTCTAAGTTGAGATATCATCCATGAACATAAATTCAGAAGTAAGACCTTAAACCTTGATCTCTAGCAACATTCATAAATAAACACGAGGGTAGTATATACTCTAGAGTTCATAGTACATGATTGTATTAGAAACCCAAAATAAATGTTGCTTGGCATCTGGATCACATGTGTCACATAAATGGGAATTACTATTAACCAATATGTAATAAAATTCTATCAAAGCATCAACGACACCTAAGAAGGTAGTGAATAATTAGTTTAAGGAATTAGATATGCTATTTTGAATATAATTAGGATAATTATAAATAACATTTTAGTGGAATTGTAGTTAAATAAATCACAAATTTTAAAACCAAAAAGATATAAACCACCATAATAAAGGTAATCATTATCATATGATGCCATACCTAAAAGGATTAATATGTCCATCATTGCTTTATTAGTCTAATCCTTTAACATTTTATCTAATCATAGAGAAAGAAGACTCATACTCCAAATAGAATTGAAAATATTAATATGGAGAATTATTAAAGTAATAAACAAATTCTAAAAACCTAATTCTTAATTACTCTACTTAATAACTAACTTCTCACATAATTATGAATATTAAAAATTACCAATAAGATTAGGGAAACCAACTAGTTATAATGATCTCTGGAATATTTGAAATATTTTACAAAAAAATTTATGCATTAAAGTTATGTTGAAATTAAAAGTGAAAAGGAATTACAAAAATAGAAAATCGTAAAATAAAAAGAAAAGAAGAGAAGAGAGAATAGCCAACAGTATCGACCCATAGCCCAGAACATTCCCGTGTTAGTCGTCACCCGCGTGCATACCCCGCAAGGTTCCTCTCACTCCACCATAGCCTAGTGCTGGCCCAGCCCAAGTACCATTTCATCCTTGCTATCCTCGTCGTGCACCTTGCGATGCCCCCGAAGCAGCTAGGTGGCGCAAGCGCTGCCGCTCGCCGGTGTTGAGATCCCTGCCTCCGTCATCTAGGAGCATAAGGAGGCTACGACGACACCCTGCCTTGTCCTCATCCTCATTTCCCTCTCTCTCGCCCCGCACGAGAACCCGAAACCCTAAACACAACCACCGGTGCACGCCGTCGCATGGAGTTCACCTCGGAGACTGTGGAGTGGTCGAGGAGAAGTGCCACCACACATGCATCATCTGAGAAGAGCGCAACATCAAGGGGATGTAACATCCCAAAAATATTAATCAAGGTTATCAATTCCAAGAAAAAAATCCAATTGTTTTCACCCCTTGCTAGATCAAGTAAAAGTGAACCCAAGCCCACCTTGCAAACCCACAGAAACATTTGGCAACCCTATTCAAATGACATTTAAAAATTGAATCTAGTTCATACGGTAAGATCACCATTTCTCAAAACCCCAACAAACTAGTTCACCTTGACAAATCCAATCAACCAGATACTCCCTAGTATGTGCCCTGTACACTCACCAAGTTTCATCCAAAAATTCAAATATGAATTTCTTTCGGCCATTTCCTCAAACACCAGGAGACACAAACCAAACTCTGCCTAACTACACTGTTTTGAAAAGTGATCACCCAAACCTTGTCTCCCCTTGATCATCCTTGTCTCCCCTAGTGACAACCGTGACATTAAACCAGCTAGAACCCTACCCAATGCTCCATGCCGTGCATGCCCGAGTCACCCCTTGCCAGCCGACCATTGCAAGCTAGCCAGAGCCATCGCCGCGCCTAGCCACCATGTCCAGGAGGCAGGCCACCGTCCACCACCACCCCCTGTCTAGCCCTCGAGCCTTGCCAAGCCATGGACCACAGCGAACATGCCGCGCCCAGTTCGTCCTTGCCATGTCTAGAGCGCGCCAGCTCTCCGTAACCGACCGCTTAGCACAGACCACGCCTTGCCTTTGCCGCCCGTCTACATGATCACCACCGTCCTAGGAGACCACCAGACATGCCCGTTTGCTGCCGCGCGACCAGGAGCGCCCGTGCGTCGTCAAAAATGTTGTCGGTGCCACGCAGAGCATCGCACGTTCCCGACCGAACCACACCACCGCTTGCCGTACCATCAAGCCGTTGAGCACCGCCAGGAGACCGAGCACCGTCCCCTAGCCTCAGCCATGCTGATAGCTGCCTTTATCGTCGACCTCGACGAGCTCTGCCCATGCCGCACTGCCCCTCTCGCTCGCCTATGAAAGGAGGCCCCCCACACCATTTCTTCACACCATTCCACTCCTCACCTCTCACTGATACTTCCCACTTATTCCTGGAGCAAGGTGAGCTCTCTCTCGCTGGAATTTGGCCGGAGCCTGCCGCTGCTGGAGGAGAAGGGAACCGTCGATTGCGGCCACCTCAGGAGAAGCCACCCGTACTAGGAGAACCACCATCATCGACAACCTCATTCGCCCCCGTCGCCGACCATCGCCTGAGCCCCGATGAGCTACCCTAGACCCCCACTGGCCGTGCTAGGGTTCGTGCCCATCATGTGCTGTTCAGACGAGGACGATGGCCGTGAGCCGTTGATCCTTGATCTAATCCTACGGTCGTAATCGCCCCGTACCCCTTCGCCACCCTCTGTCTCACTAACGAGTGGGGACACCACTTAACCAGCCCGCGCGCGCTGTGCGCAGTGGGCCGGCCCAGTTAGATTTCCCGCGTGACCCAGTTAGATCAAATTAGAATTTTTCCATTTAGTTCAAACCCTAGCTCTGTCTGTTGATTCAAAAATCAATTCGGAGAGTTTTACTAAACCAAATAGCATGAAACAATTTTTTTTAGAAATATATCGAAATTCTTAATCGAAGCCCGTTCGATTCAAACCATTTGGAATTATATATCACATATAGTAAAAATAACAAGGCAGAGACATTTCTACATTCAAACATTTTTCAAAATTAAACCATAAAAGCTTTTGAGTTGATTCCAACTCTCAAAAATCACATTTGATAAGACCTTTCTGAATATATAAAAATGTATAGGTTTACTTGCAGTAATAATGAACCAGTAATAAAAATGCCCCATAGGCATTTCTAGTCACTTTAATTAATTAAAATAATAAGGTTAAACATTATTAAACTGTGACACCACTTTATATCACATTCCCAAGTATTAGAATATGTGGTGATGATATGTGTCAACATGATCCCATGTTTTAATTGGAGAATATTAAATCTTAAGTAGTTTTTTAATGAGTAGAAATTACTTTTCTAAAATAAAATGATTAAGACTATTTCTTTAATCCTTGTGATGAGTGTGATGATGCTAGATCATCTAGTGTGATCCTTTGTGTGCCAAATAGAAGTAATTAAGTTCTGTTTGGTGATTGTGTTCTTCGTATTTATTTATAGACGCTAGTACCGACCAAGGATACGAAGAGGAAGCAGAAGAAAACTTCAACCACTGCACTGCTCAAGGCAAGCTACCACTTGCAAGTTTCTTAACCATGCAAGCTAAGCTAAAACCATGCAAGTCTTACTTGCAAGCCTAAGACCACTAGTTAACCCATGCAAGATGTATTAGGCATATTTGCTTATACCACTTGATTATACCAAATCTCAGTTTTACTTGCAAGCTTTATTAGTTTATTTCTTTATCAAAATTCTTTGTTTACTTTAGGTAGTGTTTGTGTTATTTTGGAAAGATATTAGAGGTAGAATAAAGAGTATGAAACTTGGCCTAAGTTAGGTAGAACTAGATGTCATCCTAAGACATGAGGATAGACTTAGATAAGTCACACTTGATTATCACCCCTCATTAGTGATTACCCCCAACCTTAGTGGCTAGTGCTAAGCATAAAACTTGATCACTTTAGATGGGAATACTTGGTGAAAATGATTATGAAAACCTTAGAATGATGAGTCATTCTAATGAAATGTTTTGAGATGTGTTGTGAACACCAGATGATTTTGATGATGAAAATGTTGAGGCATGAGCCTTAGTACTTTATAAAACTGATGGTTGTGTTCGGATGCAATACCATTCCAATTTTACCGTACAACCACAATACCCGAATTGGGTAGGGCTTGTATGGAAGTTTATATACCTTAGTATGGGTTCCCTTGCGGCCGAGGTTTGATCTGAGGCTACCTCGTGATGATTGACCACCTGTGCAGTTCCCAAGATGACAGATGGTAATGGTTGGGAGGCCAAACTCATAGGAGAGGTGCCTGTACTAGGGTGTGTAATTGAAAGGTTAGGATTTATTATCCACATACTGAGTATGGTGAATTCAGGATTGTTACTAACGGATGTATCGAATATTGTGGTGAAAGTGTACCACCTCTGCAGAGTGTCAAACTATTCGAATAGCTACGTCCGCGGTTATGGACAGTTGGAGTGGCCATACTGTTCCGTCATCAGATGTTTTCAAAATGACTTGTGTAATCAATTATGACTTTGACTTGACCACAACAAGATTATGAATATGAAAACTAAGTTCCCACTTAGGTGTTATAAAACCTTAAACTAGTTCTCTTTACTTCTGAACTCAGCTAGAGATAAACCTGACTTTTTGCAAAACAACCTAGAGCTTAGGATTCCTACTTGAAACCTCTTTACCTGTTAGTGATAGTTTGCGAGTACTTAAAGAGTACTCATGGCTTTGTCCTTGGCTATTCCCATGGCCAGACTATGAGGAGGACTACCAGGATGATGGACAACAGGAAGTCTACGACAACTAGGATCATATCCCATCGTCAGCATTGCCCGTGACTCTGAAGATGGAGCTTCGCCCATGCTACCGTTATTATATTATTCTGCTGCATTGATTGTATTAAGACTGGATCGTGAGATCCTTTATTTGTAAGACATTTATTATGGTTTGTAATGGATGATGAACTATGGTATTGATCTGTTATGTCTCACAAAAATGGTAATCCCGGGATTGCGATGTATGGCATAACAGGCATCTGGGCTTAAAAATCCGGGTGTTGACAAGTTGGTATCAGAGCCATCTTAACCATAGGAGACCCTAGTTTAGAATGGACACTAGAATCAAAAACTTAGTTTCAAAACAAAATAAGTGAGTATTTATGAAAACCTATTCTCATTCTTACCACTTAGATTCTTTCATGAAAATTCATGTTCCTCAAAAATTCTTGCAAACTTACATAAAATTTGACACACTTGATCACTCTACTAACTTACTCATCCTACATTCTTATAGATGGACGTGAAGTATAGCAAGTTCTATCAGTTGGGCAATGGAGGAGATTTCATCTTTGAGCGTGATTTGGACCAACTCTCGGAACTTCTGGAGCACCCGCACCCCGAGTACTTCGGAGCCCAGCTCAATGATTAGCAAGGAGGAGAATTGCAGTGGCTGATTGTTGCAAGTCTCCGAGGAAAGATTGAAGCCCCCACCTCAGAGGGAATCCAGTTCACCTTAAGAGAGAACAACTGGCTAGATGGACTCGCCAGGGCCATGCAAGAAGCTCTTGCCCATCTGTGTGGGCAAAGCATCAATCAGATCAAGGGCACGCGCTTCGAGTATTATCCAAGGTGTGATGCTATGGGACAACCATTGGAGGTACCACGTCACCCGGATATGAAGCATCGAGTGGACCATCTGAGCTTCATGATGTATGACAGGAAGAAGGAGTTGGACAATTCCCGCTCCTACACCAACCATAACTATGCCATCACAGTCAAGAAGGACCAGACCATCGCCATGCTTGTGAAGGATCGCCAGTCACGTCACCGTCAACTTGACAAGAAGGATCACATTATTGCTCGCCTTCATCACAAAGTGACAGACTTGGAGGAGACCATCCACGAGCGGGACATGCAGCTTGAGTAAAGGGAGAATGCAGGGGAAGATATCCATGGATATCCCTACTCCTACCTCAGTGAAGATGATGACTTCCTGGAGGACCAAGCCATGGACTTCCACACTGATGACGATGACTCCACCTTCATTGGTGATGATGTTGAATACACCGATTCCGATGAGTAGTAGCACTTGAGCACTAGCGTTAGTGAAGTTGTATCTAGTCCCATTGTATCGTAGTTTCACAGAATGGTTTTTAAAACCATTTGTTTCCTTGTTGTGGTGTGTGTGTGTATTGTGTGCTATGAATGAATGAAAAGCAAGTTGCTAGTGGCAAAACCTGAGTCAAACTTTAAAATCTTTTCCAAAAACAAAAAACCCAAACCTTAGAAATTTCCCTCTTGTCTCATGATCTATCTCAATCTTCAGATGCCTCGCGAAGGAAGCAGTTCATCCCCGGACCCAATGCTGCAAATCTTGCAAATGTTGGTTTCTGACCGCGAAGTTGAAAGAGCCGAATGTCAAGCCAACTTAGCCACCCTCCAACACATAGCTCAGATGGCTAACAACAATCAAGGCCATGGAAATTAGGACAACCATGGATACCAGCTCAAGAACTTTCAGAACACCAATCCACCCATTTTTAATAAGTCTAAAGAGCCATTAGATGTTGATGACTAGCTGTAGACCATGGAGAACAACTTAGAAGTCGCGGGAGTGGAGGCCAATGAGAAAGTACTATTTGAAGGGAATATGCCCGAGAGGCAATAATAAAGTGGTTATTATCGTATTCCTTGTTTATGATAAATGTTTATTTTGCATGCTATAATTGTATTAATACGGAAACGTTAATACATGTGTGTTTAATAAACAAAAAAGGAAGTTGCTAGTTATGCCTCTCTCATAAACTAGCTCGTTGATTAACAAGATGATCAAGGTTTCCTGATCATAGACATTGGATGTTGTTAATAACGAGGTCACAACATTAGTGTAATGATGTGATGAACATTCATCCGAAGTATAGCATTACGATCAAAGTCATTGAGTTTATATTGCTATAACAACTTACGAAGTGATCCAAATCCTTAGACCATGAGATCATGTCAATCACTAACACCAGAAGAGTTTCTTGATAACATCAAACGTCACACCGTAACAGGGTGATTATAAAGATGGGTTCAGAACTACTAAAGTGTTATGTTGAGGCCCATGGATCGAGAGTGGAATTTTTTCATCCCGATGACGGATAGATATGCTCTGGGCCCTCTCGGTGATATCACATTGATTATCTTGCAAGCAAGTGATTTGATCACTAGAATGTTATATCACGGGAACGAGAAAAGAGTGCATGTCAGTAACGAGATCAAACTAGGTATGGAGATACCGATGATCGAATCTCGGACATGTAATATATCGTGAAACAAAGGGATTAAGATACTAGCGTAAAAGGTTCCGACGATCACAAGAAAGTCATCGTTGAATGTGTGGGAGTCAGTATGGGTCTCCAGATCCCGCTTCTGATTATTGATCCGAGAGGGGTCTCGATCATGTCCGCATTATTCACGAACCGTAGGGTGACACACTTAAGAGACACCGACATCCAATTGGAGCAAAAGTTTCATGCCGAAAGAATGAACAAGCGCAGGAATTTATTTCACTAGATACCGAAACAGGTTTTCGGGTGAAATTGCATAAAGTGGTTATGCATGTGAAATGGAATTCTAGCAAGGGGTTATTTATGAATGTTTGTCATTAAAGTAATTGACAAAATTCTGAATAAAATAAAAGAGTTTTATTTAATGAGAGTTTGCATTAAATTTGGTGGAAATTTAATGGGAATTTGAGTGGACTTTTGAGTGGAGGGAATTTAAAGGAATTTTGTGAGTGGAGTGTCCACCCACATGAAGAGGGGAGGGCAAGGGGGCAGCCCCCATGCGCCGGCCACCCCCTTGGGGTTCCCCCCTCCTCCTATAAAAGGAGCCCCCCTCCTCACTTGTCTCTCACACCTCCTCGTGAAGGATCACTCTCCCCCTCTAGAATTTATCCCCCATGGTCTCGGACTAGCGAGATACATGTTCCCGGTGGCTATTCGGCAAGAAAGAGTTGTGCTTCCGCTGCATCGCTGGAGCGAGGAGGCGGAGGTTGCTCGGTGCCTCGAACGTGTGTGCGAGCACGGATGCGCTGCTGTTTTGCGGCCCTAGGACTTCCTCTCGATCTTGAGATCGACAAGAGATCGTCTACATCAACCATGAGTTGAACTCATTAAGCTTTGTCGGTCTTCAAGGGTATGTTCTCTATGGATATACATCCGCCCGTTGTTTGTATCTAGTATAAAGATCTTGGTACATAGTTGTTCCCATCGTAGGAATTTTTTGTTTTCTATGCTGCGAACCCTACACTATTTGCCACCCACTATCTGGCAGGAGATGCAAGAGCTTGGTGGAACAGCGTTCGCGCCATGAATGGAGGATAAATGATGACTTGGGATGAATTCAAACTCAAGTTCAGCAGAAACCATGTGCCACCGGGTTTAATCAAGAGGATGAGAGATGAATTCAGAGAATTGAAGCAAGGAAGGATGACAATAGTTGAGTACCGTGACAAATTTCTGTCATTAGCTAGGTATGCACCGGATGAGATTGACACTGAAGCCAAGAAGAAGGAAAGATTCCTGAATGGTCTGCATGATGAGATGCAGACGGTATTGGTCAATATTCCATTTGTGGACATTGAAGCCTTAGTGGATTATGCCATTCAGATGGAAGGCAAGATCAACCAAGCCAATGAGAACCGCAAGCGTCGAATGATGCATCAACCAGGAACCCACCATACCCCAAAGTATCGCCCCAACCCGTCTGCAGGATTTGCCCCAAGAAACAATAGACCCCAGATGAACCGTCCGACCTATCCCAATAGTGGAGGAGGAAACTCAAGGCCGGGAGGAAACCACAACACCAACCCGGGCAACTCCAACAATTTCAACCGTGCACCGCCCAAGTTCAACAACAACAATGTCGCCAACAACACTAATACTGCCCCAAGGACTAGAAGCAATGTTGTTCTTGTTGCAGGAAAGGACAAGTCTCATGTGACTTGTTATGAATGCGGAACCAAGGGTCACTACTCCAGTGAGTGCCCCAAGAAGCTTGCAGCAGCCCCTAATGTGAATGCCCCAGCTCAGCAGCAGCGTCATGTTCATCCTGGAGGGATATTTGCCCTAGGGAACTCGCTCAACCGCAACGGCTGTCTGTTTCTCATGAATGCTGAAGAAGCCCAAGAAGCGCTAGATGTCGTGCTAGGTATGTTTTCTGTTAACTCAGTACTTGCAACAGTGTTGTTTGATTCCGGAGCATCGCACTCGTTTGTTATATAAGAATTTGCATGCACTAGTAAGATTCAACCAACAAAATTGAAGCATGTTATGATAGTTCAAATACCTGGTTCAACCACCAAAGCTAGACAAATTTGCAAGGACGTACCTATCAGAATCTATGACATTGATTTTTATGCTAATCTAATAGTACTTGGAGCCAAAGGTTTGGAAGTAGTACTAGGAATGGATTGGATGTCGAAACATAAAGGGTTAATCGACTGTGCCAAGAAAGCCATAACCATGACCAGTACCATCGGAATATTAGTAGAGCATGTATCCAAAACCTTGCCCCGTCAATTCAAGTGTAACAAGAGTCTATCCCAACCAACCATTGACCAAGTCAGAGTAGTCTACGAATATGTAACATCCCAATTTCAGCAACCCAGATTTAATGTCAGAAAGTCAAAAGTTAGGGGCAACAAAAACTTTTTCTTGCATTATGTGCTTACTTGTTTGCTGGTGCTCAAGCAACTATTTGTGTATTAGTTGTGTACTCCTCATCTCAACATTAGTTTGCAAAAACTATTTTACAAAAGAGATGTCTTGGCTCCTCTTTCATATTCTCAAATGTTCTGGCATTTCAAAACCTGAGCCAAGATAAATTTGATGCAACCAAATACTTTACTATTTTCTATTAACAAAACTATGGATACCTATATATTATCTCCTTATGTTTTCAAGACAGAACCTTCAACTATCCTTACCTCTAGGTTCTCCAAAAACCTTTATTAAAACCTTTTCATCTAAATCTTGGTAGAGATACCAAGATGGTATTTATCTTACTTAAAAGCAAAACCCCTTTTAAAAATACCCCTCCTTACCTCAAGCTAGGATTGATGGTAACCCTAGTAGTAGCTAGATAAGTGATAAGATGACTTGCCTTGATCTGCTGTCTGATGAATTACCTTGATCTGCTGATTGTCTTGTTTGCTTAGGAACTAGAGTGAGATAATCTAGTATCTCATCCCTTAGGACCCAATCCTTTCTTGTGATCATCAAACCCATATCAACCATCCAATTCTGGAGCTATCCTAAGCCACTAAAGTAACCATCTCCCCTCATGCTCAAATCAGTCCAAGGATAACCCCCTTGAATGGTTTCCAACTCAGTGGAGACCCAATCTAAACATGAATCTTATCTACTTAGTTATTACTTCAACATCATCTCCTTGATAATTAGTTTGGAACTTAGCATCCTCTCAAAATCATCTACACTAGCACGCTAGTCTAAAACCCTAACTCTGCCAAAATGGCTAAGTCTAGATTTCTTATCTAGATTCAATATTTGGAGCTCTACCTTTTCCATCGTATGTGCATTATTGATAATGTACTGGAACCATCTTGTAGTACATCATTAGTAATACCAAAGCCCACTCTTGCCCTTGGGTAAACCATTATTAATCCAACATCCATGATGGTTTTGTTGACATCATGGTAATCTTTTCTGCAAACTAGTCAACATGCCTACTTTTGCAGAAGCTCACATCTATATGCCACCTCCCCTTGACAAAATATTTTCTTGGTTATGATCTAATAACCATGGACTATCAATCCCCACTTCACTTGTTTACATTGAAGCCTTGTGCTTCTTAAACCCACATGGTTTAGGAGGCTACCTAATGTATCTGCTATGGCAGCCTTATTTTCAACACAGTTTGCCATCTCCTCCACACCACCTCAAATACAAACAAGCCTAACTCATGATTCCATGATCATCTATATGACTTGGTCTATCCATCCATATACCCATTTTACCAAGGTGAGCTATGAGCTCCCTAATCCAACCCTGTTTTGGTTGCATAAAAATAACAAAACCCTAGATTCCAAAAAATCTAGTTTCTTTCCTTTTTACCCAAAACCCTTCAAAAACCAGGTGGAAAATGATGTATAAATCAATCTTATATCATCTACCTTGGTTAGGATAGTTCTTCAAATAATTCCCATAATTATTTGGAGCCTAAATCTATTTAAATTCTTTTCCTCGCAAAACCCTAAAACCTCTGTCTATAAAGGCAAGTTTGTTTTTCTCCAAATCACCTTGCCAACTCAATGCACAATTGGGATCCATATATCATATCCCATCTTCCAAACTCAAAAATAAATATTTTTGAGATCCTTTATTATTTCTTTTTGCCCTTTTTCTTGAATGGCAGAAACAAGAAATAATTCCTTAAAAATACTTTTCCACCTCAATAAATTCCAATAAAATTCTCCAATGTGTAATATGGTATTTAGGACCATATCACATCAAAATAAAATCATGTCCAATGTAAAAATAACACATGAGCTTCTCGAAACAACTTCTGCACTTTTTGAACAAATGCTTGCAAGTGGGCTTAAACTCATTAGAAAAATCCCCAATAAATCTTGAAGAGATGATTTGACCTACTCTATCTGCCAGTACCAATTTCCACACATCCCAATGAAATATTTCAAACTTATTTCATAACCCTAGTTTTGATCAAATGGACAAACTAACCAAAACCTCTAATCAAAACTAAATCCAACCATCCCCAAGCTTGTCAAGCACTTCACTCTAGCACTCATCACTCTCCTGGTCGTGCTCTACAGTGAATTCACTCTAGCAAACCCTATCCCCACCCATGTCCTCACATGATTGGGAGAGAGAGAGATGTTGCCTTATTTTTTAAAACACTCATAGAGAAGAGTAAAAGCAGCAGCAGCCTCCACCACACACTCCCTGCCTCTCCTTGACCTCTAGTGGCCCGACCACAACCCCAGAACTACCCACACTTCCCAATCCCTGGCAGTTCCTCCCTTCTCTCTTGCCCTAGTGGACGTGGTTCACCATGAACCCATCTCCCTCGAGATAAAAGGGGAAGAGGCCTCCCCTCGCCTCATTTCTCCCCCAAACCACCAGAGATCCTCTCCACGAGATCCCATTCTCCTCCTCTGCCCTCCCATGCCAATAAAATGGAGGAAACCTCCCTCTCGGTTTTCTTCCAAGGAGGGAAACCTGCTCTTGTACTCAACCTCCCTGGATCATTTGCTTCTTCCATATCTACTGCATAACCTCTAACCCACCTTCCCCTCCCTCTCTTTGGACGCAGGACTGCCGGAGCTGCCGCCGCTCGTGCATAACCGAAGGTAACACCTCCGGCCAGCAGGGAGATCCCCGAGCACCCGCGGTAGTGCCATACCTCCAGCGCGTCCCCGAAGCTCCTATATGTGGCCCCTAAGCCTCAACTGCGGCATGCAGCAGCCTCACGAGCTTCCCGGCGCGTTCCCGGCGCGTTCCCGATCGTGCTCGAGCTGCGAGAGAGCGCGAGCTCCCTCCAGGCGCCAAAATCCATGGTGCCGCACCTCTTCGGGACCGCCTCATCACGTCGCGTCCCATCCACGCCTCCTCGACGCCTCCCCGGCACCCTAGGTGAGCTCCCAGGGCGTCGCTGACTGCTCCTAGGGTTTCTGCCCTGCCCCGTCGTGACCAAGGAAGGATATGAACTCCCACCGTTGATCGCCACTCGATCCAGCGGCTGGCATCGCCCCATACCCCTTCAGGTCTATCTTCCGCTGACGCTGGGCCCCGCCGCGGCCCGTTTAAAATGTCCCTCCCGCGGATGGCACCATCCCGGGTGGGCCAAATCTCTCCCCTAGCCCATCTCTCCCCAGATCTAGCACGGTGGCCCTCCTCCCCTTTTATTCTTTTTCCAGATCCAAAAAATATGAGCTTATGGTTTAAATCTTTTTGAAAATGAAAAGTGCCCAAATAATTTTAGCTAATATTTTTCACAAGCACCTAAGTCCACACCCTAACAGGCAGACTTTGTTTTGGGCCAAATTAATGAATAGATAAATCATAGAAAATAAAATAGCCAGGTGTATTCTTTCTACTATAAAATGCTTTCAGAGAGTTTGGTAAACCCAATTGGGCTAAACCCAATTAGTACTGAAAAATATTAGCCCTATCCCGCATGTCCCACTGGTCCCACCTAACTTTGCTTCCTAGATTACCTGTAACAAAAATAATAAAAACAGGGCATTTCTGACTTTAGAAATTTCTCTAGGACAAAAAAAATGAGTTTTTGACCTAATTACAACTCCCAGTAAACCTATATAACATTAAGTACCAAAAACCAGGAACCCAAGATTTATTGAACCTTTATTGAATTATGGTGAATTAAACAATTCTGTGCATAGTTTATTCACTATTTAAATCACCAAAATAGTTCAGTAACTCCAAAAAGAATGATTCCAATTTATCTAGAAAGGTATTATCATTACCTAACCAGTACCCTTGGAATAACATCAAAAGCTTCTGTGGTTTAAATATGATGAAAAGATAAATCCCATCCAGTACTGTCTTCGGGATTTTCTCAAGGGCATTCTGGTAATTGTTTTGGGGTGATTCCAACACATCTTGAATCAGTCCACTAAATACTACCTAATCACCCAAGGAAATAATTTTTGGAGCTCCATATTATGTCTGGTGAATTATTTCCTAAAACTAGAGTTTTATTCACTATAAATCTTTGGTATTTGATAAAATAGTGAAACCACTTTGTTGGCTTCATTTTATCAATACCTATCTGAAGGTATTATGTTTGCACATTGATATCATACAGAGCTTGGCCTTGTTCAAAAACCACTGATCTAGGTAGCTTTGGAGTATAAATCTTAAATAGGGAATCCACTATTGCACCCAAAGCATTTCCTTTGTATCCCAAACCAAATCCTCAATCCTTACTGATCTATCAACTTGATTTGTCAATTGCTGGATGTATGAATTGATGTTTGTATGCAATGTATTGATGTGGTGTTGTTTGCATGTATGCTCGATAACGGCGATAGTTGCGTTTGTGAGACGCTGAGAAGAAGGAAGCATTGGGTTTATCCTTATTATTATTATTAATATTATTATTATTATTCGTCTTCTGTTATTCTAAAGAAGTCACGGGAAATCTCGCTGGTCACAGGAAATCCACCTTCTTTCCCATACACCTTGTCCTATTATTTTATATATGCATGTTTTATCTACTTATTTATGCAAACTGCATTGGTTTTATTATAATATACTTTATATGGGGACTGTTTGGCTCCTCCAAATAATTACCCCTTAGTACCATTAGGTACAACCTATCTGTATACTACCGACCTTCCCTTAGTATGGTAGATGGTGTTTAACACCATAACCCCTTGGAGACCCCGTTTTAGCCGAAACAAAGGTGTAGGATGGGAAGACCCCGGAAAAAAGGTTTACAAAAATGTTTTATGAGAAAACCTTGGTGAGGCTTGGCCTACCAAGTGATGTTGAAAAATGAGAAAGGTTTTGGTTTACAAAATGGTCGGACGAAGGATGGAGGAAAAATGTTTACGAAAACACGCCCAGCTGTACAGTTCCTAATGCTTGAGCAATTAACCCGTGCAACCACATTACTCTGGAATGGGATAGGGCTGGGCTGGAAGTTTGTCTAACCTGGTATAGGTGTCTCAAACTACTACGGGGAATAACAAATTCCCAGAGGCTAGGCTTTCCTCTGTAAAGGCCCATGCGAAACATCGGTCTAGGGAAGGTAAATACCATCTAAATGGCGGCCAGACGATACTATGAGCCCCTCATTGAAAGCGCACACCCTGCGGGGTGCAAAACACGCTCCGGTTGGCTTGTGACTATATAGGATGTCCCGGTTTTGAGGGGTTTAACCTCATAGGGTAGGCAGTTGTATCGGAGAGGACATTCGAAAGGTCTTGACCGGTTATTCGACCCACGATCGGTGTAGATCAGGGACGGGTAATTGGATGGTGTGGGTATAGTGTACAACCTCTATAGAGTGTAAATCTATTCGAATAGTCGAGTCCTCGGTCATGGACGGTTGTGATGGCTGCTATACGGGGGTGATGGTTTTGTTTTCAAAAAGGACTTCAGAAAAGCAATGGCTCAAAAATGTTTTGACCCTGGGATGGTCGGGAAAATGGAGGAAGGAGAAACAAATGGGTGACCCAATCCTAGTGTTTTCTTAAAACTTTTCGAAAAGGTTTCCAAAATGTTTTACAAAAGTTTTTCAACAAAGATATAGAGACATGCTATATCTACAAGAGTAACTAGTTTACAAAAGAACCTCTCTTGGAGCCATCCTACCACAGCCATATTGCATATCCGTTATTATTGTTATCTTAAGGTGGTTTGCGAGTACATTCAAAGTACTCACCGACATTGTCCCTGGCTATTTACTTGGCCAGATTCCAGATTTTAAGAAGTGATGAGGGTGTTGACATCTATGTGAGCTTGGCCATCTTCCTAGTCAGTTGCCTGTAGGTTAAGGCACGGGCTCTGCGCTGAAGACTTCCGCTATTTGTGTTGTATTCGCCATAATGGCCATTTTGTAAGCTTTTGTAATCGTTACTTTATGGATGTTGTAATGATACTAGTCGGTTATGCTCACGGCTCACTGATCATGGGAACATGAATTGTATGCATAACGGGTATTCTCGGACCGTAAATCCGGGGTGCCACAGAATACCTCGACGTATTTCCAGATGTATTGCCCGGTATGCCCCCAGATCGGGATGTCAAGTTTATCATTGAACTAATACCTGGAACCGGACCCATAGCCTAGAGACCTTATAGTATGAACCCGTCTGAATTAGTGGAGCTGAAGAAGCAACTGGATGCTATGCTGGATATAGGACTGATTCAACCAAGTGCGTCGCCATGGAGATCACTTGTCTTGTTTGTGGACAAGAAAGATGGAGGTAACCATTTGTGTATGGATTATCGGAAGCTGAATGATGTCACCATCAAGAACAAGTACCCACTGTCGAAGATACAAGACCTGTTTGACCAGATGGCCGGTGCCAAAGTGTTTTCTAAGATTTATCTTAGAACTGGTTATCATCAACTCAAGATTCTTGCGGAGGATATTCCAAAGACTACCTTCACCACCAGATATGGATTGTATGAGTACACTGTCATGTCTTTTGGATTAACCAATGCCCCTTCTTATTTCATGAACCTCATGAATAAGATTTTTATGGACTTCCTGGACAAGTTTGTCATTGTTTTCATCGATGGCATTCTGATCTATTACAAATCAGAAGAAGAACATGAGCTACACCTAAGGACCATCCTTGGAACCCTTAGGGAGCATCAGTTGTATGCCAAGTTTAGCAAATGTGAATTCTGGTTACAAGAAGTAGGATTCCTCGGACATATCGTGTTGTCGGGAGGAATTGCTGTTGACCCTGCCAAGGTTAAGGATGTTGAAGAATGGCAAGCCCCAACCACTCAAACCCAAGTTCGTACATTTCTCGAATTAGCAGGATATTACCGCAAGTTCATAGAAGGATTCTCGAGCATCGCAAGACCCATGACCCAATTGTTGAAGAAAGATAAGAAGTTTGAATGGACAGACAAATGTGAAGCGAGTTTTCAAGAGCTTAAGAAGAGATTGATCTCAGCCCCAATCTTGATCATGCCGGATATCACGAAGCCTTTTGATGTGTATTGTGACGCATCCAAGATTGGTGTCGGATGTGTGTTGATGCAAGAAGGAATAGTAATATCTTATCTATCCCGACAACTGAAACAACATGAACAAAATTACCCTACCCATGACCTTGAACTAGCAGCCATAGTTTTAGCCTTGAAGAAATGGCGGCATTACCTCATGGGATACCGTTGTGAAATTTACTCAGATCACAAGAGTCTGAAGTATATTTTCACCCAGAAGGAGCTGAATATGAGGCAAAGGACATGGATAGAGCTAATCAAGGACTATGATCTGGACATCCACTATCACCCCGGTAAAGCCAATGTGGTAGCAGATGCCCTTAGCAGATTGTTGTGTCGATTGAACTCTATGATTCTGAAGGAGCAACCATGTTTGCACAAGGAGTTGGAAGATTTCAGAATGGAGCTAGTAAGTGAAGGATTTTTGGCTAGCATAGAACTTCAACCCACCTTGATCAGTCAAATCAAGGAGGCGCAGAAAGGAAATGCTAGTATCGACGGAATCAAACGTCATATCGGTACAGGAAAAGTACCCGGATTCACCGAAGATGAAGGAGTTTTGTGGTACAAAGGACATATCTGTGTGCCAGCAGATTCAGAGTTGAAACAAGCTATTTTGAAAGAATCCCATGATACGCTTTATTCTATCCAACCCGGAGGAACAAAGATGTATCAAGATTTGAAGGAGCAATTTTGGTGGCATAAGATGAAGAGAGAAATCGGAAGCTACATAGCCAAGTGTGATATTTGTCAGAGAGTCAAGGCGGGACCTCAGAGACCCGCAGGACTGTTGCAACCTTTGAAGATTCTGGAATGAATGTGGGATTCAGTTGGAATGGATTTTATCACCGGTTTTCCTACATCTAGTACGGGAAATGACTCTAATTGGGTTATCGTGGATAGACTGTCCAAAGTCGCCCATTTCTTACCAGTCAAGACCACTTACCAGAGTTCGAAGCTAGCAGAGTTGTACATTGCTAGAATAGTCAGTTTGCATGGAGTCCCCAAGAACATTGTGTTGGATCGAGGAACCCGGTTTACCTCGAGGTTTTGGAAGAAAGTCCAAGAAGGATTAGGAACCAGACTAGATTTCAGCAAATCTTATCACCCTCAGACTGATGGACAAACGGAGCGAATAAACCAAATACTCGAAGATATATTGAGAGCTTGTGTGTTAAAATATGGATCTAAATGGGAAGACTGTCTGCCTTTCGTAGAATTTTCATATAACGATAGTTACCAAGCCAGTTTGCAAATGGCCCCATTTGAATTTATGTATGGAAGAAAGTGCCGTACCCCTTTGAATTGGTCGAAAGTAGGAGAGAGTCGGATTTTTGGACCCGGCATCCTACGAGAAGCCGAGGAGAAAGTTCACAAGATCCATGAGCACCTCAAGACCGCCCAATCTAGATAGAAGAGTTATGCCGACAAGAGACGTCGACACCTAGCCTTCAATATCAGAGATTTTGTATATATCAAAGTATCACCCTTCAAAGGAATGCAATGTTTCCAACTCAAAGGAAAGTTAGGCCCCAGATATATTGGACCTTTCAAGATTTTGAATCACTGAGAAGTATCATATCAACTGGAACTGCCAGAGGAGATGTCAGCAGTGCATAATGTGTTTCATATCTCATTAGCTCGCAAATGCCTAGAAGTCCCGGAGAAGACCAAAGTTTTCAAGAATATTGACCACCAAACCATAGAGATCAACGATGACCTAACATATCCCGAGGTACCCATTCGTATTTTGGAGGAAGCTTTCAGAACCACCAGAACCCGAAGTATCAAGTTTCTCAAGATCCAGTGGAGTAACCATACTGATGAAGAAGCTACCTGGGAGCAAGAAGATTACATTAGGACGGAGTTTCCATATCTCTTTAAATCCTAGTTTTCTTTTTCTCAAATATCAGGACGAGATTTTGTTTAAGGAGGGAAGGTTTGTAACATCCCAAAAATATTAATAAAGGTTATCAATTCCAATCACTCAAATTTAGGGTTAACAAAAACTTTTGTGAATTAAAATTCATATGAATGCATGCGTGTATTTGATGAATGCATGAATGCTTGTATGGACTTATGTGATTGTTGTGAATGGCAAGGATTGGTTTAAAGATGAAAACAACATCATCTAAATCATTTCCAAGAAGAATCAAATGAAGAAAAATTCAAAAACAAATCATATAAGCAAATGGTCACTTTTGCCAATCTTGCTCACTAGACCACTTTGAGTGTTTCTAGTCCAAGATTTCTAACAGAAACAAATCCAATTATTTTCACCCCTTGATATACCAAGTAAAAGTGAATGCAAGCCCACCTTGCAAACCCACCGAAACATTTGGCAACCCTATTCAAATGACATTTAAAAATTGAATCTAGTTCATATGGTAAGATCACCATTTCTCAAAACTCCACCAAACCAGTTCACCTTGACAAATCCAATCAACCAGATACTCCCTAGTATGTGCCCTGTACACTCACCAAGTTTCATCCAAAAATTCAAATATGAATTTCTTTCGGCCATTTCCTCAAACACCCAGAGACACAAACTAAACTCTGCCTAACTACGTTGTTTTGAGCAGTGATCACTCTAAACCTTGTATCCCTTGATCATCCTTGTCTCCCCCAGAGACAACCGCGGCATTAAACCAGCTAGAACCCTACCCAATGCTCCATGCCGTGCATGCCCGAGCCGCCCCTTGCGAGCCGACCATGGCAAGCTAGCCAGAGCCATCGCCGCGCCTAGCCACCATGTCTAGGAGGCAGGCCACCGTCCACCGCCACCCCATGTCCAGCCCTCGAGACTTGCCAAGCTGTGGACCATAGAGAACACGCCGCGCCCAGTTCGTCCCTGCCATGTCTAGAGCGCGCCAGCTCACCGTAACCGACCGCCTCGCATAGACCACTCCTCGCCTTTGCTGCCCGTCTACACGATCACCACCGTTCCAGGAGACCACCGGACATGCCCTTCCACCGACGCGCGACCAGGAGCGCATGTGCGTCGTCAAAAACATTGTCGGTGCCACGCAGAGCATCGCACATTCCCGACCGAACCACACCGCCCCTTGCCATGCCATCAAGCCATTGAGCACCGCCAGGAGAGCGCGCACTGTCCCCTAGCCTCAGCCATGCCGATAGCTGCCTGTACCGTCGACCCCAATGAGCTCTGCCCGTGCCGCACTTCCCCTCTAGCTCTACTATAAAAGGAGGCCTCCCGCACCATTTCTTCACACCATTCCATTCCCCACCTCTCACTGATCCTTCCCACTTCTTCCCGGAGCAAGGCGAGCTCTCTCTCGCCGGAATTTGGCCGAAGCCTGTCGCTGCTGGAGGAGAAGGGCGCCGTCGATTGTGGCCACCCCAGGAGAAGCCGCCCGTGCCAGGAGAACCACCGTCGTCGACAACCTCATTCGCCCTCGTCGTCGACCATCGCCTGAGCCCCGGTGAGCCACCCCAGACCCCCACTGGCCATGCTAGGGTTCATGCCCGTCGTGTTTTGTTCAGACGGGGAGGATGGCTGTGAGCCGTTGATCCTTCATCTAATCCTACGTGTAATCGCCCCGTACCCCTTCGCCACCCTCTATCTCACTAACGAGTGGGGACACCACTTAACCAGCCCACGCGCGCTGTGCACAGTGGGCCGGCCCATTTAGATTTCCCACGTGACCCAGTTAGTTCAAATTAGAATTTTTCAATTTAGTTCAAACCCTAGTTCCGTCTATTGATTCAAAAATCAATTTAGAGAGTTTTACTGAACCAAATAGCATGAAACCAATTTTGTTAGAAATATATGGAAATTATTAATTGAAGACGGTTGGATTCAAACCATTTGGAATTATAGATCACATATAGTAAAAATAACAAGGCAGAGACTTTTCTGCATTCAAACATTTTTCAATATTCATCCATAAATGCTTTTGAGTTGATTCCATCTCTCAAAAATCACATTTGATAAGACCTTTCTGAATAAATAAAACTATCTATGTTTACTTGAAGTAATAATGAACAAGTAATAAAAAATGCCCCATAGGAATTTCTAGTCACTTTAATTAATTAAAATAATAAGGTTAAACATTATTAAATTGTGACACCACTTTAAATCACATTCCCAAGTATTAGAATATGTGGTGATGACATGTGTCAACTTGATCCCATGTTTTAATTGGAGAATGTTAAATCTTAAGTAGTTTTTCAATGAGTAGAAATTACTTTTCTAAAATAAAATGATTAAGACTATTGCTTTAATCCTTGTGACGAGGGTGATGATGCTAGATCATCTAGTGTTAACCTTTGTGTGCCAAATAGAAGTAGTTAAGTATTATTTGGTGATTGTGTACTTCGTATTTATTTATATACTCTAGTACCGACCAAGGATACGAAGAGGAAGGAGACTACTACGAAGAGGAAGCGAAGGAGAACTTCAACCACTGCACTGCTCAAGGCAAGCTACCACTTGCAAGTTTCTTAACCATGCAAGCTAAGATAAAACCATGCAAGTCTTACTTGCGAGCCTAAGACCACTAGTTAACCCATGCAAGATGCATTAGGCATATTTGCTTATACCACTTGATTATACCAAATCCCAGTTTTACTTGCAAGCTTTATTAGTTTATTTCTTTATCAAAATTCTTTGTTTAATTTAGGTAGTGTTTGTGATATTTTGGAAATATATTAGAGGTAGCATTAAGAGCATAAAACTTGGCCTAAGTTAGGTAGAACTAGATGTCATCCTAAGGCATGAGGATAGACTTATATAAGTCACACTTGATTATCACCCCTCATTAGTGATTACCCCCAACCTTAGTGGCTAGTGCTAAGCATAAAACTTGATCACTTTAGATGGGAATACTTGGTGAAAATGATTATGAAAACCTTAGAATGAGGAGTCATTCTAATGAAATGTTTTGAGATGTGTTGTGAACACCAGATGATTTTGATAATGAAAATGTTGAGGCATGATCCTTAGCCCTTTATAAAACTGATGGTTGTGTTTGGATGCGATACAATTCCAATTTTACCGTACAACGACAATACCTGAATTGGGAAGGGCTTAACTGGAAGTTTATATACCTTAGTATGGGTTCCCTTGCGGCCAAGGTTTGAGCTGAGGCTACCTCGTGATGATTGACCACCTATGCAATTCCCAAGATGACAGATGGTCATGGTTGGGAGGCCAAACTCATAGGAGAGCTGTTTGTACTAGGGTGTGTAATTGAAAGGTTAGGATTGATTATCCGCATATTGAGTATGGTGAATTTAGGATTGTTCCTGATAGATGTATCGAATGTTGTGATGAAAGTGTACCACCTCTGCAGAGTGTCAAACTATTCGAATAGTCGCGTCCGTGGTTATGGACAGTTGGAGTTTCCATACTGTTCTGTCGTCAGTTGTTTTCAAAATGACTTGTGAAATGAACTATGACTTTGACTTGACCATAACAGGGCTGTGAATATGAAAACTAAGTTCCCACTTAGGTGTTATAAAACCTAAAACTAGTTTTCTTTACTTCTGAACTCAGCTGGAGATAAACCTGGATTTTTGCAAAACAACCTAGAGCTTAGGATTCCTACTTGAAACCTCTTTACCTGTTAGTGATAGTTTGCGAGTACTTAAAGAGTACTCATGGCTTTGTCCCTGGCTATTTTCGTGGCCAGACTATGAGGAGGACTACTAGGATGATGTACAACAAGAAGTCTACGACAACTAGGATCATCTCCCATCGTCAGTATTTCCTGTGACTCTGAAGATGGAGCTTCATCCACGCTACCGTTATTATATTATTCTGCTGTGTTGATTGTATTAATACTAGATCATGAGATCCTTTATTTGTAAGACCTTTATTATGGTTTGTAATGGATGATAAACTATGGTGCCAATATGTTATGTCTCGCAAAAATAGTAATCCTGGGATTGCGATGTACGACATAACAGGCATCTGGGACTAAAAATCCGGGTGTTGACAGGGGATCTTGGAGTTGATCGAATTTTGTTGTTCCCTCCCGTCGTGGTTCATCAGAAATCTCGTCGGAGAGCTCGCCTTTGACAATGTCTGTCCTCACCCGACACCACCACTGCAACCAGGGTGAGACGCTGGTGCTCGAGCACCTTTCCTCCATCTCCCTCACACTCTCTGACATGCCCGCACGTAGCGCCACGCCTTCCATAGCCGCCAGTCATTGTCGATGCCGATGTTTTGATGACCAATATGGGGAGGCGTGACCACTGTTAGACTCCCCATACTCCATGGGTTCGAACACATAGTTTCGCTCGCCCGTGCGCGCTCGCAATCGCCTGCGCCGATGACCATCTAGGAGTGGCTGACGTGATGATGTCATCATGCTCATACGCATGTCATCCCTGCCCAGTCAACGAATCTGAATTGGTTGATGCATAGGTGGTAGCTGACGTGGTCCTGACCCTACTGGTCAACCGCACTGGTCAGTGACCCGGGATAGGTTTAGTCACGGTGTAAAAAGGAATTTCCTTTTTAGAGTTTATTTTTAGAAAATGAATAAACATTATAAATTCAGTAACTTTTATTTTACAATTCAGAAAAATATGTATTATATATCAAAATCTTTAGAAAAATAATATTTTATAATTTAAACCTATTATTGTACTTTATTATACAACTTAAATAGAATAGTTCATTGATTATCACATATTCAATTAAGTATAAATCTTGGAAAAACATATTTTATTCATTTTAAATAAGAAAAGTACAAATAATATATCAAAATTCTTAGAAAGATAAAATCTACAATTTAAAACTACAATCATACATTATTATATCCCTCAACGATATATTTATTCCAATAAATGCTTTATAAAGTAATAAATCTTATAGAAATTATATCTTATTATTTAAAACTTACAAAAACAATTGTCATATACCAAAATGATCATAAAAATAATAACTACATGTTACAAATATAATATTACACTTTGAATCAAATCAAAGCTGAATACTCTAACAATTAGTATTTAAACCTTTTTCATTAATCAATAAATTATTAAATGTTATCTAAACATTGCTAATGCATTTACTATTATTCATTCATGAAATAATTGTAATATTAATCCTAATTATTGCTTGGATGAAGTAAAAATAGGTCAAAGCATCTTAAAACCAAATTCTAAGACCATCACTCAAAAATAATTGTATGTTACTTTCCAAAAGGATTTTATCAATTATAAAATCATTAAAAATAATATTTGTACTAATTAAACATTTTCCCTATAAATATATGTACAAGTTATGACTTTATTTAGAATATAAATAAAGATCTTCACTAACTAAAGTAATACCATGTCCATGTTTATAAAATATAATGACTAATTCATAATTAGGTAAAATGTATCATTTAATTATTAGGAATAACAAAACCACACTCAAATAAAGGTAATGCTACTTTTATTACATCTTGATAAAGCATTATGAAGTAAACCACCTATAGTGTCCTCTCATGTTCAAGATATGTAAGTATTCACAAGTGTGATAGTTATTCAAATATAGTAATGATTTCTTCCTTAATAATTATAGTTAGTAAGAAGAGAATGGATTTTGTACTTGCACAAATGGGTGTGGTACCTATCTTGTCCGTTCATCCAATCTTTGAGATTCTCGCCCAGTTTGCACAGATGACGTTTTGTTTTTCCACACCAAATTTATTAGTCACGTCCGTTAATGTTTTCCTCCGTTTTTTCCTCCGCGCATCCCGCAGCATCTTTGTAGACTTTCTGCCCCTATCACCGGGCCATGCCTTTCTGTCTAGTCCCTAGACATTTTCTAAAACAGATCACCGAGCAGTCATGGAAGCCATTGTTTTCTCTCTACCCAAAGCTCCTTCTGCCGAGATTCAAACTCCAGAAGGTGGCCAAACCCGATTCTTTTCCCCCACCGTCCTTCCACCTCGTGGTCTCAGCTGTACCGATAGCTCCTCCCATCCAAGTGTTGCTCTTAGCCATCATCGCAGCGACTCCGACGTGCAGCGCCACTTTCGACATGTTGGTGTGAGCTCAGTGTCGTCGTCACCAAGGAGGACACCGCGTTGGGCGCCACCATCCCAATGCACCAGCGCGTCGCCGTCTGCCTATGGCATCGGCAAGCCCCTCCGCATATCCACCAGCCACAACATTGTCATCCAGGTCTGCGCCGCCCCCCCCGGCCTCACGGTCGTCCTCCTTCCCAAGGTCGTGCACTGGCCGCTCGACTCCCCCGCCGCCAGGTTCCAGGCCGCGTCCATGATCCCACGCGTCGTCGGCACACTGTGCACCGACCACATCCCCATCGGGCCGCCCAAGGAGAACGTCGCCGGGTACTACAAACAATGGAAGCAATGGAAGCAGAGCGCTGGTGTTCGTGCTCGGGGAGAAAGAAAAAGGGGAGGATAGGGGTGGGTAAGATGCTCGGTTAAAGAATCTAGAGTAGGAGGGATGGGTGTTGGTACTGCTCACTGTCGATGGGTGTCGGACTGTCGGTACTGCACTACTGCTCACTGTCACTTTTCCGCGTATTCCGCTGCAGCCTTACCCGGGATTCTCTCTCACACGCGATTTCTAGAAAATGCATAAAATCAATCTCTGGCAAAAAGTGTTCCCGAATCTTAGTGCAAAATTTAGCTTGTGAACGGTCAAATAAGTCCCGTACCCATGAGGGCAAGTTCAAATGTATTTCCGTAGTAAGAAACCAACTTTAAATGCTTTTCCTTTGTAAAGTAACCTCATCTTCAAAATTTATTCGTTTAAAGTAGTTACAAATGGAATCTAATCATATCTTTAAGTCTTAAAGTTTTAATAGCAAACTTGTATATGATAAGATTTTAACCAATTATCAAAACCTTGGGTGTTATATCATTGTATGTTACTTTCTTGTGTCTGCAATTTCCTTCTCACACACTCACAAGCCTTAATAAGAAGCACAAGTGTGAGACAAATATAACATTCCAAAGAAATCATCACAAATCCATAAACCCTAGATCATCGATGTTTATTCCGGGGATTCGGGTTTACAAAAGTGCATTACATTACTTGTGCATAATGGCATCTTACTTCTTTAAACATTAGTCCTTACCGGACCAATGATGTTGTTTTCAGATATTGGATCTTCTATTGTCTCGAAGACCATGAGTGCATAAAATTGCAATCACAAAAGACAAGTTCACACTTGCTCATGTCCTTTGGTTATTTTCTATCAAGTATTTGCAAATCCAATGTTGTCACCACCTACATTTCGAAAAGTTCAGAAAACTCTATTTTCATAATTATATGGTTATGGGTTATCTATTATATACTACTAGCAAAATTCCCACGCGTTGCGGTGGAAGAGAAAACAATATTCTTATATATCTTTTCGTGTCATCGACAGCCTCTTGATGACCTTTAAATCACCATTGTTGTTCCCTCATGGTCGCTCGAGCGGCGGCAGGAGCAAAAAGATACAAAGTAATTTATTTATTCCCTATTTATAAAAGATGATATGACAATTTTATATATCATGTAAGCATAAAAAGTAAATTGTCATTGAAATAGTAGCGGCGTGTCATACAAATCAATCAACTTCCACGAGCTCTGAGCGTGTTGTTAATGCATCCCTCGAAGGCCTTCGCCAAACTTGGGACCTGGGAGTAAAGGATGCATAGAATGACGGATAAATCTTTAGAGGATGAGTTTTTTTGCTGGTAAGGGTTCTTTTTAAATCAGTGGAATGTGAGTGACATCCGCACCTCGATCAATTGGTTGTTTCTTTTCTTTGGCACGCTTTCCTTTCATATCCTCGTGAAATGCGAAGCACTGCCGGCTCTGGCACCATCCCGAACATTTTTGTGTGAGCTGCCGAGCCAGACCCGCCACTATAATGTCTTGTTGTATTGCCTTCATTCAATTATGCACCATGCAGACTGTGTGCACGTGTCAAAACACCCCACTGTTTCATTTAGAGCAAGTTTAATAGTATAGCTCACCGTTGGCTATAAGCCACTGCCATGTCATCTATAGTCATCACTATAGCCAACAAATATAATAGCTAACTACAAACAGGTACTAGTTTATTAGTACATGGCCCACATGTCACTCCTACAAAGTGTCTAGGAGCACGTGTTGTAGCTGACTCTTAACTTACAGCCAGCTCTTCTTCGCTCTCCTCCAACTCAGCCAAAATATAGTATTTTATCTCTTATAGTCAGCTGATGTCACACTTGCTCTTACACCCAACTTAATCCTGACATAGATTCTCTTAATCATGCATCATATATACATATATATGCTCAGATTGTACAGCCGACACACAAATCTCCCTGTTTGCGCGCACCAACATGCCCACAATCCCATTTTCGTTTCCCACAACGGTGGGTCTGCTTTGCTGCTTCCCGACTTGGTTCGGTGTATCTTGCGCAGTTTCAAAAGTATTTAAACTGGTAGCGCAGAGATCAAACGAGCAGGGTGGAATTAAACACGAGTCTCTATCAAGTTTTGACGTGTTTTCTCATAAGGTGCACTTTTTTAGGCCCAACTTTGGCCCGCTAGGCTGATGGATAAAACAATGACAATGACGGAAGCTAGAGCTAATCCTGCTGACTTACAATACGAAATATTAGACGAAAAGTTTTTTTCACTTATAGGTGACATTTGTTGTAATACAAAATTTGATGAGAGGTTAAACTGGTCCAAAAAAAAGTGTTGGACCGAAAGAAACACTTCGTCCTTTATAATTATTAGATATAGTAGATATAGAAAAGTACATGACGGGTTAACCAGAAATTAAAGAATTAGACTAAAAAATCCCACAAAAAACAGAAAAGTTTGACCATTGATCTAAGAAGTCAGACAACCTCAACCGATAGATCCCATGAAAAAAAAAATTACTTCTTCAAAGTTGAACAAATTACCCACCTTTACCACTATTAAAAATTATTATACATGTATCTATAAAAGAACTTCCACGTTCGTGGACAGGAAATCCATAGCCGCCCTAGGTTTGGCCGGCTAAAACTCCATACGCCAGATCTGCCCACCGCCCACCAAATCCCTTTGAGCTGCCATCATCATTGAGTTGTTCTTCCCATCGGTCTCCACGAATCTACGTTTTTATTAGCCCCAAGTTCATCGTCTAAGAGAAGTCTCATGGAACGAAGCACCCGCCGATCGATTTTGCAAGACATAATTATTGCTGATTTGCTGCAGATGAGTACGGCTCTCCAAAGCTACCTGATGCAATGCTCCATCTAGCCTGGTACGTGCTCCCTCCGACCCGCCGATCAATTTTGCAAGACATAATTATTGCTGATTTACTCCACATGAGTACGGCCTTCCAAGTTCCAAAGCTGCCCGATATAATGCTCCATCTACATACTCTTTTCGATCTAAATTACTTGCTCAAATTTATCTAGATTTTGATATATAAAGATTTGTTTTAGTGCTAGATATTCAAATTTAGACAAACCAAGTCAACTAATTTGGAAGGACTAATTTATTGTGGTGCAAACGGGGAAAATTTACTACTCTGTCCGATCCAAATTAATTGAGTTGAATTTGGCTATATTCGAATATATCTAGCATTAAAATATGTCTATATATATATTTAAATTTGAATTTGAATCTAGATAAATCTATTAAATAATTTGGCTCGGAGGAAGTACCTTGCTTAGTTCTCTACACGCAGATTCGCCAAATAGAATCAACCTTCTTCGTACCAAGGCTTCACTCATGTACGTGTGTAACTTGGCACGAAGCACGTCCGCATCAGGCCTCATCAACCTACACTCTTTTTCTCCAATCGATCCTATCCTGATCGTAGTGTGACGCTTCGCTGCTGCAGGCACGCTCGGCTCTATGGTTAGTTGTGATTATTCTATTTTTTTCATCTTAAAATAGATATTGCGGATTTGTTAAAGTTTTGCTGAGTTTAGACAATATTTAGCATATAGTAACATCCAAATTTTTATGATTTTTTTACATTTATTTTGAGATGAAGGGACTATAATTATTTATGCGCTCCAGTTCGTTATCCAAAATCTAATTAGATGTGTCGAGTTGCGGAAATTCACTTTGGCTCCTTGGTGTAGATGCACCTATTGCCAAAAAGATATACTTTAAAATATTGAAAATTTTGAAAAAAAATATTCGTATGTACATGTTTACATTATATCGTACACCAAATTTCAAGAATTTTTTTTATGTTGATTGTATAAAAAGACAATTTTTGTGTTACAAAATAGGTTTTTACAAGACATCTTTTTGTCTTTTTTGTATGAACCACAAAAAATATCTTCCGATTGCAAAACTTTATGTGAGGACAGCATGTCCGGATGCACATCCGAAATTTTGTTCAGAATTTTTTCAATATTTTGAAATTTATATAAAATATATTTTTCATAATAGATGTATTTAGACCTGTGAGCCAAATCATCATGTCCTACCGAGTTGGCTTCATGTTCTGTTAATTTACAGATTACATCTGATTTTCTGCAAGTGCCACGAAGCGATATAATTTGAAAACTATGAGTTAAATGTTTATTGCGAAAAAGACCAGACGCATAGGCAAAAAAATCTGAAACTCTTCAAGGATAATATTGGTCCTTAAAATTTATCACGATATAGTGATTGGTGTATAATCCGTTATGTATCCTATTTGTCAGGCGCAGTTGTACGGTATAGCAAGGGCATGAATACAAGATCCACAAGCACATGATTCATGTTTGCTAAAATAGCATCAAGAATCAAACTGTACGGTAATAGGTTTCAGAAACGTATTATTGTCAAGTATGCACCTACACTACAAAATTTATTACCTCATGTTGTTTCATTCCATTGATATAATGGATGGCTATATAATGCTTATATTATGTTGATAAATGATTCTAGGTTAACATAGGTACTCTTCATCCATGCGGGTAATAATGTTGACATTATGATAATATCTTGCTATTTGCTGGTATTTAATAGTGTAACACCGCGGTTCTGAAAAGACCGAGGCTTCTATGTGACATGCCAATCCCTGGATCGGTTCATTGGCCCACAATAGAATAAGATGAATAACATAGCAAAATATCCGTGTATCATGAATAACGAAGATCCAGAGTACCATTATTACAATAAAAGCTTAGCCCAATGCTAGCTCAAATTATTCCGGTAGCAACATAAATAAAATAAATCCTCCATTCTTCAAATTGCCCACAAGTGAACAAGTGCCAAGTGGAGTACCGTGGCCTATATCGATTACTCAGAATCGGAATAACCTGCAACATGAAACGTAGCAGCCTTGAAGGGTCAATACATGGAATGTATGGCAAGTAGAGCTAGTAATGAAGACAATAGTACTAACATCTACATGCATATTTGGCAAGTGGAGCTGTGTCTGGCTTGCATTTGCAAATACATTTGTCCTACTTTCATAAACAGTTTTTTATTTTCTTTGAAAAGATCCCAATTAAGTTAACCCAACAATATTAAAAGATTTATGAAATTGGAATGAGCGAGAAACGTGTCATGGAATCAATATCAAGCAACTCAGTTGTCCATGACCGGGGACACGGCTAATCGATTAGATTATACACCCTGCAGAGGTTAGTACACTTTACCCATGTGACTTGGCCAGCCCAGCTCGTACCATCACTCTCATTTTGGGTGATGATAGGGAGAAGTCCAAGAAGAGACTGTTCGGGAAGTAGCTCCCTAATCCCGACGCGCACCGGTCCAACCTACCAAAATTCTACATCTCTGGATACGCGGGTTTGCGTTACCCCAACCTACTAAGTCCAACCAACCGTCCATTTCATTATTGGTACATGGTTGTACACGTAAGCTACCAAATAAAGAAGCCAATCAATTTCTCTCGATACCTGGGTGCCTTTCCGCAATGAAACCACTAAAAATTATCAATACCATCACACCTATGAGATTCATTGATTAAGTTGTTTTAGTTTTCACAAACCAATATTTTTAGAAATAAGTCTCAATGATGTAACCCAGCCCTCGTTCATCATAGCATGGCTAAGCACATCTATCAACGGTGGTTCATCTACAAGGAAGGCCCTACCACATAATAGGACATAGCATAGCGATAGTATCATCCTACACATGCATCTACAAAATACACGACAATGCAATGAAAATAGTAGGACGATATTATGAACAAAGTAGCATCTACTTGCCTTGGTTGTAGCGATCGGAAGAACAATCCACACACGAGCAAGCGTTGTACTCGTCACAATCTACACGATACAATTGCAATCATAAACAAACAATCCACAAACATATGCAACATAGATGATGCATGAAGGTATGCAAGGCAAGTGAATTGGTGCTACAGCTGCACCACATAATCCTATTCAATAATACTACTGATTGTATGCATGGAAAATAGTTTTAGCGCTAGGAAAACTATTACGCAAAAAGTAATGCTCAAAACTAGAGCTAGAACTTAAATAATTCACTACCGGTAGTATACTATTTGTAAAATCTTGGGAAAAATCTACAGTATAGGCATCGCTGATTAGAAACAGTACCAATTGGAATTACTCAAAAAGGAATTATAAAACTCCCCGAGTAATTAAAACACTGCAGAAAGCCATTAGACAGTTTCTACAGAAGTTTTCACTGTAAGCCTATCCTTTTAATTCACGATGAGATTCCCCTCGTTCCACTGAATCCAGGGACATATCATACGCGATTTTTGGAGCTACAGATCTTTTTCTACGAATTAATTACTCCAAAAAGGCCATTAACTAATTTGATTAAACTGTACTAAATCTCGCTGCAAAACTCTGAACCAAAGGTACATCACGACTCTACACGACTCACTGAATCTACACATATTTTATTTGCAATTTTTGGCCCAGCGGTTTAATTTCTACGCAATCTACAAGTTTCTACCGAAATCTGTCAACTAAAACGATTAACGAAAATAACCAGTCAACTGTGTCTGTTGACTGGTCAACGCAGCTGCTGACTGGGCGCTGACTGGGCGTCTGACTAGTCAACGCCTGGGGCTGACCGGTCAACGACCGATCTGGACCGTTGATCTGAGATCTAATGGCGGCTGCGGACTCACCGGAAACAATGGCGGCGATCTCGGGACGGTGGCGGCGATCGGTTCCGGCGATGGCGTTTGTCCTGCGCGGAAGGAAGACGGTCAGCGCGCGGATCAATCAAGGCGGTCACGCAACGGCGGCGCGGCAGCGCGGCACGGCGCGCGAGGCGGCGGCATGCGCGCAGCAGCGGCAGCGGCGCGGGTAGCGAGCAGCGCGGCTGGCGGCTCGGCTGGCGCGGCAGCAGCAGCGAGCGGCAGTGGCGGCGTGCAGCAGGCGGCGGGGCAGGCGGCGCAGGCGGGCGCTGCAGCGCGGCGCGGGAGGGCGGCTCGGCTGGCGCGCGCTGGCGGCGCGGTGCAGGCGGCCGGGTCGGGCGAGCGAGGCGGCGCGGCAGGTGGCTGCGGCGAGGCGGCGGTGACGCGGGGAGAGGGGCGGCGGCGGTACCTGCGGGCGGCGGCGGGCACGGGATCCGAGGAGAGGCGCGGGTCCCGAGGCGGGCAGGGATGCGGCGGCGCGTGGGAGGAGAGAGGAGAGGCGGCGCGCGGTGCGGGGCCTCTTAAGTGGGGCCCCCTCGTGGGTCCTAGTCCGATTCGGGGCGCGGTTGGAAACGGACTCGGAAATCGGCCCGTTTTTCTAACTTTTAATAAAACGGTCGCAACTTTTCTGTACGAGTTCCGAATCGAACGATTCTTGCTCCTACGGTTTTGTAAAATCGAGGGGAACAATCTAGGGTAAAGGGTTGGGTGAAACCACTAGGCTACAAGGGTGGCAACACTAGTTCTTCTAATGCCTCCCGCGGGAGCCTCGTAGAAGAATAGAAAAGGGGTTTGAAAATAGCGTTTCGCCGATTCTTTTCAATCGACGGTTTTGCATGGAAGAGTATGATGCAATGATATGAATGATATGCATAACCAAATCTAAAATTTGGGATGTGACAAGACTAACCCCCTTAAGATGAATCTCGTCCTCGAGATTCGGCGCGGCTAGCAAATAGGTGCGGGTAGTCCCCTCGGATGTCATCCTCACGCTCCCAAGTGGCTTCCTCTTCGGTGTGGTGGCTCCACTGCACCTTGCAAAACCTGATCGTCTTGGTACGGGTAGTCCTCTCCGCTGTCTCCAGAATCTTGACCGGTTTCTCCTCATAGGTCAAATCATTCTCAAGCTGAACCTCCTCTAGTGGCACAGTGTCTCTCAATGGTGTATCCACCATTTCCGGATGGCACTTGTTCAGCTGGGATACGTGGAACACATTGTGAACAGCGGATAGAGCCTCTGGCAACTCCAACTGATAAGCAACTTCCCCTTTGCGTGCTAAGACCCGATACAGTCCAATAAACCGAGGTGCCAGCTTACCCTTAATTCCAAACCTCTTGATTCCACGAAGTGGCGACACTCTGAGGTATGCTCTATCACCTATCTCATACACCACTTCCTTGCGCTTGGCATCAGCGTAGCTCTTCTGCCTTGATTGTGCTACCTTCAGTCTGTCCCTAATCAAGGCGACCTTCTCCTCAGCGTCCTTGATCAAATCAGGCCCAAACAACTGACGTTCTCCTACTCCATCCCATAGCAATGGTGTCCGGCACCGTTTCCCATACAGCACATCGAACGGTGACGTCTTGATGCTGGTTTGATAGCTGTTGTTGTAGGAAAACTCAGCGTATGGCAAATTCTCATCCCAACTAGAACCATGAGCCAAAGCGCAAGCTCTCAACATGTCCTCCAAAATCTGATTCACCCTCTCGGTCTGTCCATCAGTCTGCGGGTGAAACGCTGTGCTAAACTCCAATCTAGTACCGAGTGACTCGTGCAGCTGGCGCCAGAAGTGTGAGGTAAATTGGGTGCCTCTATCAGATACAATACTCTTGGGAACTCCGTGTATGCACACAATCCTGTCCATGTAAATCTTGGCCAACTTTGCACTTGTATAGGTCGTCTTTACCGATATAAAGTGGGCTACCTTGGTCAAATGGTCGACCACTACCCAAATAGAGTCATATCCTGACCTGGTCCTGGGCAATCCTGTGATAAAATCCATTCCCACTCTATCCCACTTCCAATCCGGCACGGGCAATGGTTGTAGCAATCCTGCTGGCTTCTGGTGTTCCGCTTTCACTCGGCTACATACATCACATAGGGCAATATGCTCCATGATGTCTCCCTTCATATTGTTCCACCAGAATCTGTCCTTTAGGTCCATATACATCTTCGTATTGCCCGGATGTATGGAATACGGCGAGTCATGAGCTTCCTGCAGAATCAACTTCCTCAACTCCGGATCGTTGGGGACGCACAAACGATCTCCATACCACAAGGTACCTTGCTCATCCTCGCGGAATTCCTTTGCTCGATCCTCCTTCATCTTTTCCCTTATTTCATCTATCTCTTTGTCTCCCACTTGAGCCTTCCTGATTCTGTCCTGTAGCGTTGGTTGGACTTCCATTGTTGCCAAGTATCCTTCAGACACTACCTCCAGTCTAAGGTCCTTGAACTGCTTGCGCAGATCCTCGAGCAATTCCCCAATTGTCAATCCATTGGCATAAACCTTTCGACTCAGAGCATCTGCTACTACATTGGCCTTTCCTGGGTGGTATTGCAGATTCATATCGTAGTCCTTGATAAGCTCCAACCATCTCCTTTGCCTCATGTTCAGTTCCTTCTGCGTGAATATGTACTTCAGGCTCTTGTGGTCGGTGTACACATCACAGTGTTTTCCCATTAAATAATGCCTCCATACCTTGAGCGCATGAACCACTGACGCTAACTCCAAGTCGTGTGTGGGGTAATTCCGCTCATGGTGCTTGAGTTGTCGCGAGGCATATGACACTACTCTCCCATCTTGCATTAGCACACTCCCAAGTCCCTGTCGAGAAGCATCACAGTACACTTGGAAATCCTTCTGAAGATCTGGTAAACACAGAACGGGTGCGGTCACTAGTCGACGCTTCAGTTCCTGAAAGCTGGCTTCACACACATCCGTCCATTCAAACTTCCTCTCCTTCTTCAGAAGTTCTGTCATCGGCTTAGCAATCCTGGAGAAGTTTTCAATGAATCTTCTGTAATATCCAGCAAGTCCTAGAAAGCTGCGAATCTCTCCCGCATTCTTGGGTGCTTCCCATTCTGTCACTGCAGTCACTTTGCTTGGATCCACAGCGACTCCTTCTCCTGACACTACGTGTCCAAGAAATCCAACAGTGTTAAGCCAGAATTCACACTTGCTGAATTTGGCATACAGCTTGTGTTCCCTCATCTTCTCCATAACCAGTCGTAGATGCTTCTCATGCTCAGCATCATCCTTGGAATATATCAGTATGTCATCAATAAACACCACCACGAACTTGTCCAAGTACTCCATAAATACCTTGTTCATCATGGTCATGAAATATGCCGGGGCATTCGTTAGTCCAAAAGACATAACCGTATACTCATATAAACCATACCTAGTGGTAAAGGCGGTTTTTGGTATGTCCTCCTCTCGGATCTTCAATTGGAAGTAGCCTGATCGCAGATCAATCTTGCTGAACACCTTTGCTCCTTCCAGCTGATCAAACAAATCATTTATGTTCGGCAGGGGGTATTTGTTCTTGATAGTCACTTCATTCAGCGAGCGATAGTCCACCACTAATCTCTTGCTGCTGTCTTTCTTCTCCACAAACAGAACAGGTGCTCCCCATGACGACGAACTAGGCTGAATGAATCCCTTGTCCAACTGCTCTTTCAGCTGCTTCTTCAATTCTTTCAGCTCATCCACATCCATCTTATATGGTCTCTTTGCTATAGGTCCTGTTCCCGACATCAGGTCGATAAGAAACTCCACTTCCCTGTCAGGTGGCATTCCTGGCAGCTCTTCCGGAAACACGTCGGGATAATCCCTAATCACTGGCACAGTATCCATGCTAACCCCCTTAAGAGAATTCAACTTACACCTTCCGGGTCGCGCAGCCGACTTGAATCTAATTCTCTTACCATCCGGGGTTTTGAGTGAAACAGCTCGCTGTGCACAATCTATGTGTCCCCCATGCATAGACATCCAATCCATACCCAGTATAACATCCAACCCTTGTGATTCCAACACTACTATATGTGCAACGAAGTTGTGTGTCCCAATCCTCACAGTCAAGCCGCGGCATCCCGCGCTAGCTATCATATCTCCTCCAGGTGAACTCACTCTAATAGACCCTTTCATAGACTCAGTAGGTAACTTATACTTATCCACAAATGCCCTTGATATGAATGAATGAGATGCACCAGTATCGAAAAGTATGAAAGCTGGGTGAGTGTTGATTGGGAACTTACCAATCACAAGGTCAGGCTCATCTGGAATCTCCTCCACATTCATGTGGTTCACTGTGGCCTTCTCGTTGTTGGTTGGCTTTAGTCCTTTCCTCTTCGGACAGTTGTCAGCATAGTGTCCCTTCTGTTTACACTTGAAGCATGTCACCTCACTCAGATCCTTCTTCACAAAGCTGCGATCACGGTTGCGGTCATGTCCACCGTGTCCTCTAGAGTGGTGAGAGTGTCCTCCCTTGTGGCTGTGGTGGGTGCTCCTATGGTTGTCATGACGATGCCCATCGCCTCCATGGTGGTGGCGGTCATGGCTCCCATGGTCACTCCCTCCATGCTTGGAGTATCCATCATATGAAGTGCGAGACTTGTGATGTGAACCAGAGTGGTGATTGTTACTCTTTCTCTTGCGGTTCTGCACCTGCTTGTGCTTCCCTTCCAAGATCCTGGCCTTGTCCATAAGCTCCTGGGAAGTGGGGCAATAAACCACCAGTAGCTGCACTGAAAGCTCATCACTGAGGCCATCTAGGAATCTCTCCCTCCTTTTTGCATCAGTGTCAACATCCTCAGGTGCATAACGGGACAGGTTGTTGAACTCCACAATGTACTCGGCCACGGTGCGATTGGTTTGGTGCAAGTTGCGGAACTCCTTCCTCTTCAGGCTCAGAACTCCTGAAGACACGTGGTTGGTCCTGAAACCTTCCTCAAACATTGCCCAAGTCACAGTGTCCAGCGGGTGGGTGATCTGAAAAGTGTCCCACCAAGATGCGGCTGGTCCCTCCAGTAGGTGAGCGGCAAACCTCACCTTCTCAGCATCAGTGCATCCAACAGTTACCAGATCCTTGTTGACTGAACGCAACCAGTCGAGAGAAACCATTGGTTCCGTTGCAGTAGAGAACTTAGCTGGCCTTAGCCTCAGAAATCTGGTGAGAGCATCTACCTGAGGCTGGTTGTTCCCATTGTTGTTGTTGTTCTGAGCTTCCATGAACTGGGTCATAACTTGGGTCAGCTGTGCCTGAGCTGCCATGAGCTGCTCCAACTCAGTGGGTTGACGGCGGGGAGGCATCTGCGGTTCAGCACAGGTAAGTTTAGAAAGAATCAACTACGACAATAGGATTCTACCCATGCATATGATCAATCAACAACAAACAATAGCAGACAATCACAAGCAAGCAACACATCAACAAACAAGTGATCCAGCAACATCCCAGGGGTTATCCTAGCAGTATATACCTACTGAAATAGTTTTGCAAGAGTTGGCAATGGTTAACTAAACAGTTGATCAACTAAACAACAAAAACAGCAATCTGCCAGAACAGTCCAGCAGCATTCACGAATTTTTCCGCCTGACTTAAACTCGTCAGAAAATTTAGCTGATTTTTTCACATATAGTACAGAGAGTTTCGCATCAGCCCAATTTTTTTCAGATTTTTACCAGTTACCAGAAAAATATGAAAAATCGTACAGTACTACTGTATCAGTAGAAAAACTGCAGCGAAAATAACACAGATGTTAACCAAAATTGCCATAACTCTTTCATAAAGTTTGCACAAATAATTGCTGGGATATTGGAGTACACAAATAAGCAACTAAACACTCTTAAACTAACACGAACTAAGCTTCACAATGATCGAGACTAATCCTAACGAATTTTCCTAACGTGGACTAATTGGTGGACTTCTATCTACTTCTTGAAGAGGTTGCGGTAGGTCCTTGCTGTCATGCGTTGGCGCTTCGGTTCGCGGTACAACCATGGCGGCGGAGTGTACACCTCTCCTGAATCATCACTTGAGATCTCAAACTCCACCTCTTCTGGATCCTCCTCTTCTTCTTCATTCTCAGCTGCAACTGCAATAGCTTCATCTCCTCCACCATCATCGTCTCCATCATCATCATCCTTGTCCTCATCATCATCATCGTTCCCACTGTCATCATCATCTCCATTGTTGCCATCATCTCCATTGTCATCATCAGAGGGTGGATTTAGCTGTGCTTGGAGAGCGGCAATCTAGGCTGTCATAGCTTCAATAGTTTGATCCCTTTCCTGGACGGTCCCTTGCAACTGTTGTATGTTCTGGGTGTTCTCCTGCACAGTACCATGTAGATGAGCTATGGTTGCATCTCTGGCTATCAGGGCATTCTCCAGAACTCCCACAGCTTCATGCAGGGTGTCAATCTCCTGTCCTTGGACCACCATACCATTGCTAGCAAAGTCTGCAATCTCCTTTATCATCATTACCTTCTCAGCTAGCGCTCCATTCTCCCTTTCCATGTCCTCTATGTGCCTCCGACGGGGCGGCATGTTGTTCCTGTCGCCCGGGGTAACCACAATGTGCCCATCTTCATCACGCCTCCCATAGTCACGGTAGGGTGAATCTGCTGGCAGTAGGTGTCGGACATTATGGCACTAGCGAGACAGGGCTTCATGTATAGCCAAGTTGATTCCAAGTCCCCAGTTGCAGTATGTCTTGGTGTAGATCAGGTGCACAGGGTTTGGCAAGGCGGCATCTCTGAATATGAAGGTAGTGATCTCCCATGCATCCTCTCCATATCCATAGGTGTACAGCCTTCTTCCCTTGAACATGGGCAGTGGTAATCCCAATGACTGCGAGAGCTATGCTAACTGCCTTGCAAAGGGCCTTGGTGACTCCATGGTGGCATACTCAGTCCTGACTTCTCCCATCTATCAAGTAAAAGAGGAAAGTGTGAGAATAGCATATAGTAAGAATTTACGAGGGTGAAAGGCATAAGATGAAAGACAGAGTTAATATAGGCTTTAGTAAATCTAACGCTTCCTAATCCAATCCTAGGTCACGATCCTACAGTCGACACACGGACTCTGATACCATCTTGTAACACCACGGTTCTGAAAAGACCGAGTCTTCTATGTGACATGCCAATCCCTGGATCAGTTCATTGGCCCACAATAGAATAAGATAAATAACATAGCAAAATATCCGTGTATCATGAATAACGAAGATCCAGAGTACCATTATTACAATAAAAGCTTAGCCCAAGGCTAGCTCAAATTATTCCGGTAGCAACATAAATAAAATAAATCCTCCATTCTTCAAATTGCCCACAAGTGAACAAGTGCCGAGTGGAGTACCGTGGCCTATATCGATTACTCAGAATCGGAATAACCTGCAACATGAAACGTAGCAGCCCCGAAGGGTCAATACATGGAATGTATGGCAAGTAGAGCTAGTAATGGAGACAATAGTACTAACATCTACATGCATATTTGGCAAGTGGAGCTGTGTCTGGCTTGCATTTGCAAATACATTTGTCCTACTTTCATAAACAGTTTTTTATTTTCTTTGAAAAGATCCCAATTAAGTTAACCCAACAATATTAAAAGATTTACGAAATTGGAATGAGCGAGAAACGTGTCATGGAATCAATATCAAGCAACTCAGTTGTCCATAACCGGGGACACGGCTAATCGATTAGATTATACACCCTGCAGGGGTTAGTACACTTTACCCATGTGACTTGGCCAGCCCAGCTCATACCATGACTCTCATTTTGGGTGATGATAGGGAGAAGTCCAAGAAGAGACTGTTCGGGAAGTAGCTCCCCAATCCCGACGCGCACCGGTCCAACCTATCAAAATTCTACATCTCTGGATACGCGGATTTGAGTTACCACAACCTACTAAGTCCAACCAACCGTCCATTTCATTATTGGTACATGGTTGTACACGTAAGCTACCAAATAAAGAAGCCAATCAATCTCTCTCGATACCTGGGTGCCTTTCCGCAATGAAACCACCAAAAATTATCAATACCATCACACCCAGGAGATTCATTGATTAAGTTGTTTTAGTTTTCACAAACCAATACTTTTAGAAACAAGTCTCAATGATGTAACCCAGCCCTCGTTCATCATAGCATGGCTAAGCACATCTATCAACGGTGGTTCATCTACAAGGAAGGCCCTACCACATAATAGGACATAGCATAGCGATAGTATCATCCTACACATGCATCTACAAAATACACGACAATGCAATGAAAATAGTAGGACGATATCATGAACAAAGTAGCATCTACTTGCCTTGGTTGTAGCGATCGGAAGAACAATCCACACATGAGCAAGCGTTGCACTCGTCACAATCTACACGATACAATTGCAATCATAAACAAACAATCCACAAGCATATGCAACAAAGATGATGCATGAAGGTATGCAAGGCAAGTGAATTGGTGCTACAGCTGCACCACATAATCCTATTCAATAATACTACTGATTGCATGCATGGAAAATAGTTTTAGCGCTAGGAAAACTATTACGCAAAAAGTAATGCTCAAAACTAGAGCTAGAACTTAAATAATTCACTACCAGTAGTATACTGTTTGTAAAATCTTGGGAAAAATCTACAGTATTGGCATCGCTGATTAGAAACAGTACCAATTGGAATTACTCAAAAAGGAATTATAAAACTCCCCGAGTAATTAAAACACTGCAGAAAGCCACTAGACAGTTTCTGCAGAAGTTTTCACTGTAAGCCTATCCTTTTAATTCACGATGAGATTTCCCTCGTTCCACTGAATCCAGGGACATATCATACGTAATTTTTGGAGCTACGGATCTTTTTCTACGAATTAATTACTCCAAAAAGGCCATTAACTAATTTGATTAAACTGTACTAAATCTCGCTGCAAAAGTCTGAACCAAAGGTACAGCAAGATTCTACATGACTCACTGAATCTACACATATTTTATTTGCAATTTTTGGCCCAGCGGTTTAATTTCTACGCAATTTACAAGTTTCTACCGAAATCTGTCAACTAAAACGATTAACGAAAATAACCAGTCAACTGTGTCTGTTGACTGGTCAACGCAGCTGCTGACTGGGCGTCTGACTAGACAACGCCTGGGGCTGACCGGTCAACGACCGATCTGGACCGTTGATCTGAGATCTAATGGAGGCTGCGGACTCACCAGAAACAATGGCGGCGATCTCGGGAAGGTGGCGGCGATCGGTTCCGGCGATGGCGTTTGTCTTTCGCGGAAGGAAGACGGTCAGCGCGCGGATCAATCAAGGCGGTCACGCAACGACGGCTCGGCAGCACGGCACGGTGCGGGCAGCGAGCAGCGCGGCTGGCGGCTCGGCTGGTGCGGCGGCAGGCGCGCGCGCGGCAGCAGCAGCGAGCAGCAGCGGCGGCGTGCAGCAGGCGGCGGCGCAGGCGGACGCTGCAGCGCGGCGCGGGAGGGCGGCTCGGCTGGCGCGCGCTGGCGGCGCGGTGCAGGCGGCGGGGTCGGGCGAGCGAGGCGGCGCGGCAGGTGGCTGCGGCGAGGCGGCGGTGACGCGGGGAGAGGGGCGGCGGCGGTACCTGCGGGCGGCGGCGTGCACGGAGGCCGAGGCGGCGGCGACGGGCACGGGATCCGAGGGGAGGCGCGGGTCCCGAGGCGGGCAGGGATGCGGCGGCGCGTGGGAGGAGAGAGGAGAGGCGGCGCGTGGTGCGGGGCCTCTTAAGTGGGCCCCCCTCGTGGGTCCTAGTCCGATTCGGGGCGCGGTTGGAAACGGACTCGGAAATCGGCCCGTTTTTCTAACTTTAATAAAACGGTCGCAACTTTTCCGTACGAGCTCCGAATCGAACGATTCTTCCTCCTACGGTTTTGTAAAATCGAGGGGAACAATCTAGGGTCAAGGGTTGGGTGAAACCACTACGCTACAGGGGTGGCAACACTAGTTCTTCTAATGCCTCCCGCGGGAGCCTCGTAGAAGAATAGAAAAGGGGTTTGAAAATAGCGTTTCGCCGATTCTTTTCAATCGACGGTTTTGCATGGAAGAGTATGATGCAATGATATGAATGATATGCAGAACCAAATCTAAAATTTGGGATGTGACAAATAGTATCTTGCTAATTGCTTGCAGGAGCTCATATGGAATGAGAGCCATGCATTAGTGATTAGTACTTATGGTTGAACTGTTCCTATTTTTGAATAATAGCTCATATGAAATAAATTGAGTTTACATTCAAGATGATCATATGGTTGTTACTTTAGGATTGAATTGTTCTTAAACAAGGCAATATAACTTCACATCAGCTCAACTTGATGTAACACCCTCGCCTGATAAGGCTGAGTTCATGTGTATAGTGCCAATCCCTGAATCGGTTTACTGGCACACACATTACAGATGAATACCAAAGAATTTAACAGTGCATCATAAATAATGAATTGATCCAGAATTTGTAATTATTAGAATAAAGCTTAGCACGCAGGCTAGCTCAAATAGTTCAATAGCAAACGGAAGCATAAGTATATAGTAGACTCCATCTTCAATTGCCCACAAGCAAACAAATGTTGAGTGGAGTATCGCAACCTAGTCGATCACTCAGAATCGGAATAATAACCTGCAACATAAAACGTAGCAGCCCCGAAGGGTCAATACTTGGAATGTATGACAAGTAGAGCTATTAAAGGAGACAATAGATCTAACATCTACATGCATATTTGGCAAGTGAAGCTGTGGCTAGCTTGCATTTACGAAAACCTTTGTCCTACTTTCATAAAAAGTTTTTGATTTTTTTTGAAAAGATCCTAATTAAGTTAACCCATCAACATTAAAGCAATTAGAAAATTAGAATGAGCGAGAAACATGTCATGAAATCAATATCAAGCAACTCAGATGTCCATAACCGGGGACACGACTAATCGGTTAGTTTATACACCCTGCAGGGGTTAGTACACTTTACCCATGTGACTTGGCCAGCCCAGCTCGTACCACCACTCTCATATTGGGTGATGATAGGGAGAAGTCCAAAAAGGGACCGTTCGGGAAGTAGCTCCCCAAACCCGACACGCACCGGTCCAACCTACCAAAATTCTACATCTCTGAATACGTGGGTTCGAGTTACCACAACCTACTGAGTCCAACCAACCGCACATTTCATTATTGGAACATGGTTGTACATGTAAGCTACATAATAAAGAATCCAATCATTTTCTCTTGATACCTGGGTGCCTTTCCGCAATGATACCATCGAAAAATACCAATCCCATCACACCCAGGGGATTCATTGATTAAGTTGTTTTTAGTTTTCGCAAATCAACACATTTAGAAACAACCTTCAGTGATGTAACCCAGCCCTCGTTCATCATAGCATGGCTAAGCACATCTACCAACGGTGGCTCATCTATAGGAAAGCCCTACCACATAATAGGACATAGCATAGCGATAGTAATATCCTACACATGCATCTACAAAATACACGATAATGCATTAAAGATAGTAGGTCAACATCATGAACAAGGTAGCATCTACTTGCCTTGGCTTTAGCGGTCGAACGAACAATCCTCACACAAGCAAGCGTTGCACTCGTCACAATCTACACGATACAATTGCAATCACATAAACAAATCAAACACAACCATATACAAACATGACGATGCAAGATGCATGCATGATAAGTTAAACAATGCTACAGTAGCTTTCTATAACCTTATTCAGTATACCTACTGTATGCATGCATGGAAAACATTTTGAATGCATTGGAAATAAAGCATGCAATTTTAAATGACCAAAGAATTGAGCTATAACCCAATTATTAAGCCACTAATATTGAGCAGTTTGTAAAATCTTGGAAAAATAGCTACTGTGTAGGCAACCTAAAATAGAACCAGTACCAACTGGAATCACTCAAAAAGGATTTATAGAATTTCCTGAGAAATTAAAATACTCCAGTAGGTCTTTTTATAGATTCTGCAATTTCCAGTACTGTAAGTCTACCTTTTTAATTCACTAACAGATTTCTCTTGTTCTATTGATTCCAAGGACATCTCATTTGCAATTTTTGGAGTTGTAGAACTTTTACTATGAATTTATTACTCTAAAAAGGACATTAAACTATTTAATTAATCATGGAAAAACCTTGCTGCAAAAGTATGAAACAATTGTACATCAATGTTCTACGTGAAAAACTGAATCCATCAATATCTTATTTGTAATTTTTGGCCCAGTAGATTAATTTATACGAATTTTACAAGTTTGATAGAATTTCTGCAAATTTTATTTTATATTCAATTCAAAAGGGAATATTCTCGGAATATACTGCGCTGACTGGCGGTTGACTGGTCGTCGTTGGACTGGTCAATAAGTCGATCTGGACCGTCCATCCACGATCGGACGGCACTGGGAGCGAGCGCGATCCTCACCGGGAAGTGACGAGGACGGCGGCGATGGTGGAGACGGTGGCGGTTCAGACGGTGATGGCGGCAGCGTCTCCGGTGGTCTCCGGCGTCGGCAAAGTGGTCTACGAGGTGCAGAGGAGAATGGCGTGCCGATTGGTGGCGCCGGGGTGCTACATGGCTTCCTCTGGCGTCGACGACGGACGGCTGGAGACGGCGGGTAGTGCGCGGACTCCGGCGGCGGCGTGTGCCTGCGGCGATGCTCCTGCGAGGTGCGGATGGAGGTGAGGCGACGCGGAAAACCGAGTAGAAGAGGATTGAGAGAAAAATGGAGGGTCGGTGTGGTCCGGTAGTCGACCTCGAGCTCGATCTGACGCTTCAATGGCGGCGGCGGTGGAGGAACTCCGGTGAACTCGTGGGGGCGGCTAGGGTTCAGAAAAAAAAGAATAATCAGACGAATCGGAGGAGGGGGTAAATATATAGGGGTGGCGTGCAGAGGGGAAAAAGATCGGCACCGATTTCGTCGGGATTTCGTTCGGTTGTTGGACTCCGTGATGAACACGAGTTCATCCGGAGGAAGGGGAAGGAAGGGTGGGGTCCACACGGCGGTGGCGTGGTGTAGACTGATGGGCGGGCCCCACAATGAAAATAAATGGGAGGAGAGGGTGCTCCGCGGACTGCGGGTTGCTGCTGGGCTACTGGGCCGCTGTTGCGCGCTGTGTGGGGAGGTGGGGTGAGCGGCACGCAGGGAGGAGAGGAGAGGTGGGTTGGGCCATCTCGGGTGGACTGGTCTGGTCCGAGTAGGTAGGTTTGTTGAGTTTTTTTCTTTTGCTTTTATTAATTTTGCTTTTCTTATTTCTTTTTATAACGTTTTATTAGATAATCCAATTGAATTGATTTTTTCTTCCAAATTTTTCCAAAATTCAGAGGATCAACATAGGATACCTTTTAGCAATAATTTGTCTATTTCAAAATAGTGACTTCATATGTCCAACTATTTCTTTTTTTAGGAGCACTTGAGTACCTCCATCTAGGGTTTGAATGTAGTGTTTTGCATTTGAAATTTTTCATGAATGCAAAATGACATTTCAATGCAATGCAAATGCAAAAAAAATTCCAGTCTCAATTTCTAAAATCTTGGGATGTGACAAACTAACCCCCTTAAGATAAATCTCGTCCCGAGATTCGGAATGGCTAGCAAGGTTATGGGTGTTGTTGTCGAGGCTAACCCCCTTAAAAAAACTGAACTTGGCATCTCCAACATCTAATACTCAATTGTGGAATCTTGTGCTAGCTATCAATCCTTTCAAGTGGGTTATCCTCAATAGATCCTCTAAGTAACTTCATATGTAACTATTCTTATCCATGAATGCCTTAATATGAATGAATACGATGCACCAGTATTGAAAACATTACGACTGTGACGGATGAATTAGCAAGAACTTACTAGTCACACGACATGGCTTGTTGAGTGCTTTCCCCATGCTCACATGGTTCATAGTTGCCTCCGGAGGTGAATCCGGCTTGGCTCCAGCTTCACTCTTCTTCTCCGGGCAGTTATCATCATAGTGTCCCTTCTGGTTGCACTTGAAGCATATCACTTGGCTAATATCCTTCTTCTGATGGTGGTTGTTATGTCCATTGTTGCCTCCAGAATTGTGTCCATTGCCTCCATGCTTGTGATGTCCAGAATTCCCATTACCATCATGGTTGGTACGCTTATGGTGTGATCCCGAGTTGTGATCGTTATTCTCCCTCTTGCGTCTTTCCACTTGCTTGTGTTTTCCCTCCAGAAGTTTGGCCTTGTCCATCAGTTCTTGGAAAGTGGGGAAATAGACCACTAACAGCTATACCGAGAGCTCATCACTGAGGCCATCCAAGAACCTCTTCCTTTTGGTGTCAGTGTCAACATCTTTAGGTGCATAATGCGACAGATTGTTGAACTCCTCTATATATTCAGCCACGGTGCGGTAGGTTTGGCGCAAGTTGCGAAACTCCTTCCTCTTCAGGCCCAGAACTCCTGAAGAAACGTGGTTGGTCCTAAAACCTTCCTCAAACATGGCCCAAGTTATAGTGTCCAGCGGGTGGGTGATCTGAAAAGTGTCCCACCACGAAGCGGCTGGTCCCTCCAGTAGGTGAATAGCAAACCTCACCTTTTTAGCATCTGTGCGTCCAACAGTTACCAGATCCTTATTCACTGAATGCAACCAGTCGAGAGCAACCATCGGCTCAGTTGCAGTAGAGAACTTTGCTGGCCTTAGTCTCAGGAACCTTGTAAGTGCATCTCCCCGGGGCTGGTTGTTCCTACTGTTGTTGTTATTGTTGTTCTGAGCTTCCATGAACTGGGTCATCACTTGGGTTAGCTGTGCCTGAGCTGCCATAAGCTGCTCCATCTTAGTAGCTTGGCGGCATCTGTTGGAGCAGCATAGATAAGTTATAGATAGAAAGACTAGAGAAGTAATATTACCCATAACTATATGAAGCAAACAATTGGCACACAAGCAAACAATCATTGCAATTAACACTCAAATCAAAATAGTTTAATTTATGTTTCAGAAGTTTTGTTTTAGTGGCATATCATCCACAAAATAGTTTCCATTGACTAATATTCATTTGGGGTGAACCTACAATCATATAAGCAATGGACAGAATCTGTCCTGAAACTACAGCAGTGTTCACGAATTTTTCTAGGCACCTTAAACTCATCAGGAATTTTATACAATTTTTTTATATATAGTACAGCAAGTTTCGCACCAAACTCTATTTTTTCAGATTTTTCCCTTTTACCAAACAAATATGAAAAATTGTACAGTACAGCTAGTTCAGCAGAAAACTACAGCGAAACTATCACGAATTTCTAATCAAAACCTTCATTAACATATTATGAAACCTCTCAAAAATATTCTGAAACTTTAAGGTATCAAATATCACAACCTAAACATAATACATCAACTATCAAACAAGTTCTTACAACAATTGATTGCTATATCTAAACGGGATCATATTAAACTATATGGTGGTCATCATCTAACTATTCTAAATCTAGCACTTTCTTGCACAAGTGTTCATATACAAGTTTGAACAAGATAAGATTAGAAAATATAGATGAAGGATTACAAGAATCTAATAAGTACAAAATTATGAGGTCATTGTTAGAGAGAGTCTTCCTTCTATATCATAAAAGAGAAGAGTATGAGAATTGCAGTGATAAGAAGATACTAGAAAGAAGTGTAAGAAGAGAATAGATAGAATCATATAGTCTTTATAATTTTTATATGGTTTTCCTAATCCATTGCTAGGTCATGATCCTACAGTCAACGCACTGCTTTGATACCATCCTGTAACACCGTCGCCTGATAAGGCTGAGTTCATGTGTATAGTGCCAATCCCTGGATCGGTTCACTGGCACACACAATACAGATGAATACCAAAAAATTTAATATTGCATCATAAATAACGAATCAATCCAGAATTTGTAATTATTACAATAAATCTTAGCACGCAGGCTAGCTCAAATAATTCAATAGCAAACGAAAGCATAAGTATATAGTAGACTCCATCTTCAATTGCCCATAAGCGAACAAATGTTGAGTGGAGTATCGCAACCTAATTGATCACTTAGAATCAGAATAATAACCTGCAACATAAAACGTAGCAGCCCCGAAGGGTCAATACTTGGAATGTATGGCAAGTAGAGCTATTAAAGGAGACAATAGAGCTAACATCTACATGCATATTTGGCAAGTGGAGATGTGGCTAGCTTGCATTTGCGAAAACCTTTGTCCTACTTTCGTAAACAGTTTTTGATTTTTTTTGAAAAGATCCCAATTAAGTTAACCCATCAACATTAAAGCAATTAGGAAATTAGAATGAGCGAGAAACATGTCATGAAATCAATATCAAGCAACTTAGATGTCCATAACCGGGGACACGACTAATCGATTAGTTTATACACCCTGCAGGGGTTAGTACACTTTACCCATTTGACTTGGCCAGCCCATCTCGTACCACCACTCTCATATTGGGTGATGATAGGGAGAAGTCCAAGAAGGGACCGTTTAGGAAGTAGCTCCCCAAACCCGACACACACCGGTCCAACCTACCAAAATTCTACATCTCTGGATACGTGGGTTCGAGTTACCACAACCTACTGAGTCCAACCAACCGCCCATTTCATTATTGGCACATGGTTATTCATGTAAGCTACAGAATAAAGAAGCCAATCATCTTCTCTTGATACCTGGGTGCCTTTCCGCAATGATACCACCAAAAATTATCAATCCCATCACACCCAGGGGATTCATTGATTAAGTTGTTTTTAGTTTTCGCAAACCAACACATTTAGAAACAATCTTCAGTGATGTAACCCAGCCCTCGTTCATAATAGCATGGCTAAGCACATCTACCAACGGTGGCTCATCTACAGGAAAGCCCTACCACATAATAGGACATAGCATAGCGATAGTAATATCCTACACATGCATCTACAAAATACATGACAATGCATTGAAAATAGTAGGTCAACATCATGGACAAGATAGCATCTACTTGCCTTGGCTGTAGCGGTCGAACGAACAATCCTCAAACGAGCAAGCGTTGCACTCGTCACAATCATATACAAACATGACGATGCAATTGCAATCACGATACAATTGCAATAACATAAACAAACCAAACACAACCATATACAAACATGAAGATGCAAGATGCATGCATGGCAAGTTAAACAATGCTACAGTAGCTTTCTATAACCTTATTCAGTATAACTACTGTATGCATGCATGGAAAACATTTTGAATGCATTGGAAACAAAGCATGCAATTTTAAATGACCAAACAATTGAGCTATAACCCAATTATTAAGACACTACTATTGAGCAGCTGTAAAATCTTGGAAAAATAGCTACTATGTAGGCAACCTAAAATAGAACCAGTACCAACTGGAATCACTCAAAAAGGATTTATAGAATTTCCTGAGCAATTAAAATACTCCAGTAGGCCTTTTTATAGATTCTGCAATTTCCAGTACTGTAAGTCTACCTTTTTAATTCACTAAAATATTCCTCTTGTTCTACTGATTCCAGGGACATCTCATTTGCAATTTTTGGAGTTGTAGAACTTTTACTATGAATTTATTACTCTAAAAAGGACATTAAACTATTTAATTAATCATGGCAAAACCTTGCCGCAAAAGTATGAAACAATTGTACAGCAATGTTCTACATGAAAAACTGAATCCATCAATATCTTATTTGTAATTTTTGGCCCTGTAGATTAATTTATACGAATTTTACAAATTTAATAGAATTTCTGCAAATTTTATTTTATATTCAATTCAAAAGGGAATATTCTCGGAATATACTGCGCTGACTGGCGGTTGACTGGTCGTCATTGGACTGGTAAATAAGTCGATCTGGACCGTCCATCCACGATCGGACGGCACTAGGCGCGCGATCGTGATCCTCACCAGGAAGTGACGCGGACGGCGGCGGGCGACGATGGTGGAGACGGTGGCGGTTCAGACGGTGATGGCGGCAGCGTCTCCGGTGGTCTCCGGCATCGGCAAAGTGGTCTACGAGGTGCAGAGGAGAATGGCGTGCCGATTGGTGGCGTCGGGGTGCTGCGTGGCTTCCTCTGGCGTCGACGACGGATGGCTGGAGACGGCGGGTAGCGCGCGGACTCCGGCGACGGCGTGTGCTTGCGGCGATGCTCCTGCGAGGTGAGGATGGAGGTGAGGCGATGCGGAAAACCGAGTAGAAGAGGATTGAGAGAAAAATGGAGGGTTGGTGTGGTCCGGTAGTCGACCTCAACCTCGATTTGAAGCTTCAATGGCGGCGGCGGTGGAGGAACTCCGGTGAACTCGTGGGGGCGGCTAGGGTTCAGAAAAAAAAAGAAAAATCAGACGAATCGGAGGAGGGTGTAAATATATAGGGGGTGGCGTGCAAAGGGGAAAAAGATCGGCACTGATTTCGTCAGGATTTCGTTCGGTTGTTGGACTCCGTGATGAACACGAGTTCATCCGGAGGAAGGAGAAGGCAGGGTGGGGTCCACACGGTGGTGGCATGGTGTAGACTGACGGGTGGGCCCCACAATGAAAAAAAAATGGGAGGAGAGGGTGCTCCGCGGACCGCGGGTTGCTGCTGGGCCGCTGTTGCGCGCTGCGCGGGGAGGTGGGGTGAGCGGCACGCAGGGAGGAGAGGAGAGGTGGGTTGGGCCAGCTCGGGTAGGCTGGTCTGGTCCGAGTAGGTTAGGTTTGTTCAGTTTTTTTTCTTTTGCTTTTATTCATTTTGCTTTTCTTATTTATTTTATAATTTTTTATTAGATAATCCAATTGAATTTATTTTTGCTTCCAAATTTTTCCAAAATTCAGAGGATCAACATAGGATCCTTTTTAGCAATAATTTGTCTATTTCAAAATAGTGACTTCATATGTCCAACTATTTTTTTTGTAGGAGCACTTGAGTAACTCCATCTAGGGTTTAAATGTAGTGTTTTGCATTTGAAATTTTTCATGAATGCAAAATGACATGTCAATGCAAAAAAAATTCCAGTCTCAATTTCTAAAATCTTGGGGTGTGACACTTGATCTTACTGGAATCATCGTCAATAACAGCTCGGTATAAAGCTGTTATATTGTTTGATGTCTACTTTATATGTACCGTTTCTTCCATTTAGATTCAGCTTGTGTACGCTTCCTCTGAGTAATTTTCTTATTCACACATCATTTAGAAAAAAATGATACCTACATAGTGAACCACACATGGACATCATGTGGTACCTACATAGTGAACCACACTATATGATTATGAGTCCTTTATTCACTTAAAAAGTTCATTAAGATTTACTATATAAATCCATGTATCTAATTCTTGCCAAACTTTGCCTCCTCACAACATTTAGAAAAATATCTATATTCAACATAATATTTTCGCGGTTGCTCAGAATTTTCTTATAACTGAACGGGGCATTTTTAGGTATTCTAGGTGAAAGGCAAAATAAAATTAACCATTTGACCCTTATTTTTAGTTAGACAATCAACGTTTTAGATCATGCTTAGAGGAAAAATAATTATCTTGCGTCGAATCATGGCCTACGTACACCCGCAACTAGCATGCACTTTCTTTGATTGCAAGAAAAGATTTATAACTAAAGATGTTTCTTAGGTCAAAGTACTCGCTCGTACATATACTAATTTTAACACATTTTGTATGGCTCAGACTGTGTTTTCACGGGTAGTATCGTGTCAGTATAGTAAGTTTTAAAAGTTGTAAGTAGTTTGAAAACCTAATATAACTTTTTCGATATACCGATATTCTCTCTTTTTGAGACACCACAAAAGGCATGTGTCCCGATGTATTGAAAAGTTCAAATGAGAGTTGAAGCCCAGTAGGGCAGTGTACAAGAGATCACTAAATATTAAACTTTTTGGTCGGCTACGAGAACGACAACAAAACAAGTGCACCGCCGTAATCACGCTTATGTACCTCAAATCTAACTGGAATCATCGACCCTTGCAGGAAAGGTTGAGCGCCATCAAAAGTGTGGTTGATGTTTAAGATGATCCATGAAGTGAGCACCACGGTGCTAGAAGGTGTTTCATGTTCTCGAGATCGTGTGGTCACATAGGGTGTAGGCAGAGAAGTGAATGCAACCCTATCACCCCATCTCTTGGTGGTCCAACATCAATCCAACCCAGCTCAGTCCATGTAAAGAGCATACTAGAAGGAAGTCTGCAACAAGGAACGATGGTTTTCGAAGTAGTATTGATGTATTTATTATGCAAAACAACCTGATTATAAGAACATATAGTTAACTATATTAAGGAGGAATATTTAATGGTATATTTTTCATTTATGTGGTTTGGCGCATAGGGGCGTTACATATCAATGTGATACATGCATGCTTTTAGTAGATTAAATACACCATACATCCAAAAATAATTGGCTTGGATTTTTCTAGATTTGGATGTATCCACACACTAAGTGACTTGGATTTGTCTAGATTTGCATGTATATACACACCAAAACATGTATAGATATATATTAATCTAGACAAATCCAAGTCAATTATTTTTAGATAGAGGGAGTATATATTCGTATTCTATATTTTACTCCAAATGAGCATGCTAAATAGTTTGATGAGCTCAAAACTTTTGTGATATACTAATATAGTTCACTAACAGTGAGCCTTTGTATAGTTTTTTCTCAACTAAACTGCGTTTCATATCAGACCTATATTGAATATAGAGTGTACTAGCTGAATCGTTAGGTAAGAGGTTATATACATCGTCCATGTATTATGGTTTATGCATATTAGATTTCCAATAAATATATTATAGATTCGGGTGCGTATGCTAGATTGTAATAACCATAATTATTTACCCGTTCTAATAGTCGGTAGATTGAGTGCAAAGCTTATAAATTCAACTGAACAGTAATTAGATTTAAAAACGTCACCAAAAAGAGTTGCCTCTGCAATTTGTGCTCATCTTATACATATACAAACTGATCGCTCGGCTCAGGTGATCCAAATTGATGAAACTGGATCGGTGCATGGATTTAGAGATTAGATCACCCCGATGATCGTTCAATAGTATGTATTTAAATCCTAGTCTATTGTGACATATTTGATCTTCATAGCACATTAACAAAGGGAAATAAAGCTATGATCCTGGAAAAAAATTGTGAACCACATGTTAAAATCAATAATAAAGATCGGTCGATCGAGAGTTAATTTCTTAGTCGAGTTAGCAATATTAAATGCAATTTAAGAAACAACACAAATTCCACTACTTCTCCCAAATTAGAGAAAATATTGCAACGATGAAAATATATATACATCATTTGTGCTTGGGTTGCTTAAGTATACATGTAAAAATTACACCGAATGTTCATGGATTGGTTTTGATTTGAGGAAAGCATTGTAGTTAATTATAATAATAAGAACTACAAGTCAATGGCATACTTTTGGTGCATGTAAGTGTTTCCAAATATAAAACACAATGTAGTTGACTGGATTTTTCAATTTCTATGGGCCTTTTATATTTATCACTAAGAAGAAAAACTGTATTGAAGTTAACAACAATAATAATAATGATGTCATAATAAAACATATCGAAATATATTTTACAAATGTAAATCTCAACTATACCGCACAAAAATTTATTAGAACTATCTATCAAAAATCAAAGTAAGATGTTGTGTCAATAAGTAGACTAGCATCAAAAGAAATGTTAACAAACTATAAATGGGTCGCCCGCACGGATGTGCGGGCCACTGTGCTAGTTTATCAAATGGTAATAATCTACTATTACAGTTTAGGTGGTAAAGGAACATAATATCTAGGACTTAAACAACCAATGTTGTCGGTGACTCTTGCATCGTATAATACACGTTAACCATGAGATCTGTAATGGGATGGAGAAGGTCAGCTGGATCTTCTTCCTTTTGCATGTCGACGGATGACCATATCATGATGCTGGGATTCCTTGCGAGGACACAGTACATGGGTGGGACCCCTCAATGCCCCACGATCTTGGTATCTAGATTAATATGTGAGGGGATGTCGGAGGTTGGTCTACCATTTTGTTGAGGGATACCAGGGACATGTTCTGTTCACTAGAGTCTCCATGGAGTCTACCAGGGTTATATCTGCCTATAAGGTTGTTAACGGAGGTATTTATGCTTGGGGAGTCGTGTTGGCATGTGGGGTAATGAATAAGGGTAGTTATTGGCTTGGATCATCTACTGGGACTCACACCAAGGAAGTATGGACGGGAATAAGGTGCCCTATTGTGCATGGCCTACTACCTCTGGTCTATGGATGTAGATAGTGCATCAAACACTCATTTTTAGTGATCTTGCTGAGTATGTTTGTACTTAACCTACCTTCTTAACCCTTGCTATATTCTAAAGCCTATGAAGACGTCGCCAAAACCAACAGACGCTTAAAGGAATCATCATCAAAAGCTCAAGTTCTTCAATGAAATCAAGGAAGTAACATATACATCAACTTTAGTGAAGACGAAGTTCCTGATTAGATATGAGTATCATCTCTAGCCATAGAACCTAATTTCGTAGAGCATTACAATAGCAGCAATTGCAAGCCAGATAGTTTAGATACCAGTCTATTAGTATGATATTTATGAGTTGTTATTTCTGGTTCTTCTTTGTAAGAAGTTCATTTCTCTCTCTATAACCTAGAGTGTGATGAGTGTGTGAACACTTTGTTGGGAGACCCTAAAAGGAAGGTATGATGAGCACATCAACAAGTTTTCCCTCAGTAATAAACCAAGGTTATCGAACCAGTAGGAGGAAGGAAACGACTCAAAGGTGTTGCTAACAACTTGGAGAGCTACACAACACAAACTCAACAAACAGTGAGGTTGTCAATCTGACCGGTTTGCTGTAACAAAGGATTAACTGTATGGTGTGGAAGGTAATGGTGGTTTGCAACAAGTAAACAATAACAGTGAAGATGTATCAATGGTAAAGATTGGACCAGGGTCCATAGTTCACTAGAGGTGTTCTCCTTAGATAAAAAAACATGGCATGCTAGGTAAACAAATTACAGCAGGGCAATTGACATGACTGAGCAAGGCATAACAATGCAATACTAGACATTAATGATCCTATGAGATTCGATTAGGCAATACAACAAGATACATATACCACCATCCAACTGCATCTATGACTAGAAGTACACCGTTGGGTTATCATCCGAACCTCCTCCAGTATTAAGTTACAAGCAACAAACAACTGCTTTAAGCAAAGTGTGTAAGGTAAACAATCCACTTGTTCCATGAACAAGAGACAGTTGTTTTATCCCAAGTGGCAACAGCATATCTACAACCTTAGAGATTTCTGTCACTTCACTTAGATTAAATAGAGGCATGAAACCACTATCGAGCACAAATACTCCCTCTTGGAGTCACTAGCATCTACTTGTCCAAGGTATATACTAACAACGGAGAGCATGCAATATCACAAACAACACAGACATGATAGAATCAATAAGACAAAACCATTAATCAATCTGACATAGTAATCTCAATATCCATCGGATCCCCGCAAACACAACATGCATGATTACAAATAGATGAGATCTTGATCATGAACGGAGCTCACAAGATCTAGACATGAAAGCACAAAGGAGGAGATACAACCATCTAGCTACTACATGGACCCATAGTCCAAGGTGGAACTGCTCACGCTTTATACCGAAGGCTGGCATGATGAAGAAGAAGGCTTCTGGGATGATCTCCCCTCCGGCAGGGTGCCAGGAAGAGCTTTAGATCCCCCGATCTACGAACGATGGTGGCGGGAGATATATACGGTTTCGTGGAATATTCATTGGGTACTTAGGGTTTAGGCATCGGGGGCTTCTATAGGCGAAGAGGGAGGCCGAGGGGGTGCCCGAGGCGGCTGCACCCTCCTAGGCGTGGGCTAGGCCTGGCCGCATGGCCAGGGGGTGTGCCCCCCTTGAGGCCCTCTCCGTCTCGTCTTCTGGCTCCGTGTTCCCCACGGTAAAATATTAAGTTTGGATTTTGTCTCGTCCAATTACGAGAATATTGATTTTCTGCCTTTCTGGAACCAAAAACAGAAGAAAACATGCAACTAGCACTATGGCATCTTATTAATATGTTAGTACCAGAAAACATATTAAAACACCTCAAAGTCTAGACAAAGCAAATCAAAGTAGATACTAAACAAGCATGGAAGATCAAAAATTATAGATACGTTTCCGACATATTAAGCATCCCCAAGCTTAACTCCTGCTCGTCCTCGAGTAGGTAAGTGATAAAATAAATAATTTTTGAGGTGACATGCACCATCAAACTCAAGATCAAACCATTTGCAAGCATTGAAAGCTGGGATCAAAGAACTCTAAGCATGAGAATGAAAGATGGAGTTCTAACAATAAACAAATTAACTATGCATGAAACATGAAAGGCTACAAACAAAGATCATGAATAACATGCATTGAAAAATGTTTGTTTGTTTCACATACAGAAAACATAGCATAGTGGCATTCAGCCTGTCCCTCATGGATTAGCAAATACATGCATAGGACACCTTCAAAGTTCATAAGAGTGACTAGATACAAATAGCACAAGAACAAGTAATATCAACAATATGCATCAATCAATAAGTCTTGGGACAATGCACATAGAACTAAGAATGGCAACTATGCTCTCTTAACTGGTGCCTAAAGGATATAAGGTGGAGACTCAATATAATGGTGGAAGAAAGGCCCTTCATAAAGGGAAGCAGGCATTTCAAGTTTCAAAAAGAGCTTCCAAAAATTATGGTACTTGTTAGCTTTCAGCTCTCATTGCCCCTATTATAAGCATCTTGAAGTGATTAAGGTTAAAGTGAACAAACTATGGAGTATATGCTTGACAAAGTATAAGTTGGTAATCTCATGTCCTTTGAATACGAGGGCCGCTCCTCATGCTACTCAACTTTAGTCACTTGTAAGTTCTTGTCATAGTAAGTACATGTGTATCATAGAGAACCGCCAATGGGATACCCCTTGCACATGGTACAGAAGCTATCCCATAACCAAAATGACAAGGCAAGCAAACAATGAGCATGTCAGCAATCTTCTTATTTACCATGGAAATATGGTGCTTTTTTCTCTCTTTCCTCTTTTCAACGTGTCTCTTTTTTTATAAGAAGAAAGCTTCATAGATATCATTATGGTGATGCTGCAAGTTTCCACCATGATTAGGCATGGCTTAGGCTAGCGGCCTAGGCGTTTCTATAACACACATACATAACTCCATGGACTTACAAGATCCCCTTTATTTCACACCGGTGACATTCATAGACAAAAGAGCATGATATCAAATGTGTACAAAGTACAAGTGCAATGTTGAAAGTGTTCCCCGTGACAGCACGGTTCTGCTAATTCCAACGTATAAGTGCAAGCACAACATAGATGACACGATGGTTCAAGTTTATTAGGGGAAATAAAAATAAAGTGTGCCATCAAGTTTGTGAGAGCTTTAATCACTAAGTTTTCACATAACAAAATACTCTTTAATTGGAAGATAGATGAAACCAAGAATATACTTGGAATGGTGTAACACACCATGCATAGGAGTTTATAGTGGACACTTTGGAATAACTTGGTTTCTTGGGAGTTGGATGCATGACTAGAGCTTACTCATACAAGTGGAGGCTAGCAAAAGACTGGGAGCAACCAACTAAGAGAGCAATAATGGCCATAATCATGCAAAGCGACAAAACATTACTAATCAAAGTATAAAGTGGTACTACAAGTCAAGGACTAAATGATCATATAGGCTATGGTGACTTGTTCATAGTCATAACATGGTGTGAGCATGTGCCAAGTCAACTCAAACAAAGCATCAAAGGAGAATACCATAATACTATGCTTTTGTATGCTAAAACAACACATGATTCTTTCAAGGCACACTAAGCAATCCCAATTGTTTGGAACAAGTCATGCTACAACAATAATCACTAAGCATAAGGTCAAAACAACACCTAGCATGACATGCTAAAGTCTAAGTCACAGTCAAAGCAAGCTCCTCTTGTACTACTCAAGCAAGAACTTTCTACTCCTTTCCAACACCAATCAACTTATTTGAAGCAACACAGCGAGAACGGGGGTCCAAACTACTTTATTCAAGCAAAATAAGAATAATAATAAAACTAAACGAAAACTAAGACGCTCCAAGAACAACAGAACAATGCATGCAACAATAAAAACGAAGTGTCTAGAAAGACCTGAGCTTTTTATTGATGAAGAAGGGGATGCCTTGGGCATCCCCAAGCTTTGACGCTTTTACCTATTTAATATTTCTTGGGGTGACACGGGGTGGCATCCCCAAGCTTGAGCTTTTGTCCATTCTTCATCTCATTACATCCTTCTCTCTACACCTGGAATTTTTCCTTCATACAAAACTTCACACAATCTTCATTAGCAACATTAGTGTATTCAAAAGATAGTAGACCTTTAGGTTTAGCTTTATAACAGCAAAAATTTCACTAAAAACACAATATACTGTAGCAATTCCCTCAAAAAGCTCAATTTCCCAAAAAGAACCCAAAAAGGAATCAATAAGAAGCAAATGCAAATAATGGCAGAAATCTGTCAAAACAGACCAGCTGGTAGAAAACGATTTTTTTCGAAGACCTTTTGTTGCTCAAATCAAAAAAAATTGAACTAACGAAAGTTATCTAACATACTGGGGGATTTATTTGTAAAATATAAGCTAAATACGACTTACATAGATTCCTCACGAATTTTTACGGTGGAGCACAAAAATCTGTTTCGGGACAGCAACTCCCCAAATCTTACTTCTCTCTCATTAGAGGTCATTCTTGGCACAAAAAGCAAACAAAAAAGATAAGGAGAGGTCATTACTGAAGTAATAACTTCCAAGACTCAAGAAAACTCTTGGATTATCTGCCAACAAGTATTTTTCTTTAACGCCTTTAAGTTAGGCTCAAGAAGCAAGAATCAAGTGTTTTGCAATGAAGAAGCATTAACATCAAACCTTGCTTTCAAAGGAGGAGCAAAAATCAACTTGTCTATCCTCATAGGGAAGTGTTCAATACCTTTCTTGAATGGAATTGATATTTAATGGTGCCTTCTTTCGTATCAATGTTGGCACCAACAGTTCTAAGAAAAGGTCTTCCCAAAGTAATAGGACAAGAAACATTGTATTAAACATCCAAAACATAGAAATCAACAAGGACATAAGCATTGTTAACCATAATAAGAACATAATTAACACTCCCCATGAGTTTCTTTTTAGCATTATCATTAAGTGGGACATCCAAATAACAATCTTCCAAAGGTGGCAAATCAAGCATTTTATAAATCTTCCTAGGCATAATAGAGACACTAGAACCAAGATCACATGAAGCTTTGAGATCAAAGTCATTCACTTGCATATTAATAATGGATTCACAACTATATTCTACTTTCCTAGGAATAAAAGCTTTGTGTTTCAACTTCTCTTCCTTAATTCTAATAAGAGCATCTGTAATATGTTTGGTGAAAGCCACATGCATATCACTAGCATCAGGACTTCTAGCAAGCTTTTGTAGGAACATAATCACTTCAGAAATATTGCAACCATCAAGATCAAAATCAAACTTAGCATCACTAGTAGTAGACTTATTGGGGTTAGGCATTGTAGGACGAGGAATAGGGACTTCTTGTGGTTTAGTGGCATCCATATTGGTGGTGGTGATGGTGCACAAACTATTTTTTCTAGCAATTTCAGCTTCTCTTTCCCACTTAGTATCTAGTTGGGCTAACATTCTAACACTTTCATCAATAGTAATTTGTATGGCATGAGTAGCAGCAAGGTACTTTCCAAGGCTTTAGGTTTAGCAGCCATTTTATTAATCAAAGAGGACTGTGCTTCAGACAAAGAGGACATATTTTTCTCAGCACTCAAATTTTTTGACTGTAAACTAGGGATTTCTCTATTCAGATTCTCAAGCTGATGACTAATATTTTTCAAGATAACAGATTGTTCCTCCATAGTTTTGGTGAATATCTTGTTTTTCTCATATTGCATTTGCATAAAGTTTTTAGTGGATCTTTCAACTTCTAGAATCCTATCTTCACTAGGCATTCCAGATCTACCATGATAGGTATTGCCATTATTAGGAGGATAAGGCCTATAGTTATTACCATAAGCATTTTTGCCAAAATTATTATTTTCTAATGAAGTTCACATCAACTTGCTCTTGTTGAGCAACCAAAGAGGCTACGGGAACATTATTAGGATCTAAAGGAGCTTTCCCATTAACAAGCATAGCCATGATAACATCAATCTTATCACTCAAAGAGGAGGTTTCTTCAACAGAATTTACCTTCTTACCATGTGGAGATCTCTCAGTGGGATATTTAGAATAATTAACCATCATATTATCAAGGAGTTTTGTTGCAGCACCCAAGGTGATGGTCATAAAGGTACCTCCAGCAGCTGAATCCAACATGTTTCTTGAAGAGAAGTTCAAACCTGCATAAAAAGTTTGTATAATCATCCAAGCAGTAAGTCCATAAGTGGGGCAATTCTTAACCAAAGATTTCATTCTTTCCCAAGATTGAGCAACGTGTTCATTATCAAGTTGTTTAAATTTCATAGTATCACTTCTCATAGATATAATCTTAGCAGGAGGGTAGTACTTTCCAATAAAAGCATCATTACACTTAGTCCAAGAATCAATACTATTTCTAGGCAAGGATAGCTACCATTCTTTAGCTTTTCCTCTCAAGGAGAAAGGAAACAACTTGAGCTTAATAATATCTCCATCTACATCCTTATACTTTTGGATCTCACAAAGTTCAACAAATTTATTGAGGTGGGCAATAGCATCATCAGAACTAGCACCTGAAAATTGCTCTCTCATCACAAGCTTCAACAAAGTAGGCTTAATTTCATAAAAGGTAGCATCAGGAGCAGGTGGAGCAATAGGAGTGCTAAGGAAATCATTGTTGTTTGTGCTAGTGAAGTCACACAACTTGCTGTTCTCAGCAGAGTTCATTTTGGCAAAAGTGGAGCAAGCCAAAACAATAGCAACTAGAACATGAACTAATTTTTTTTGTGTTTTTGATAAGCGAAAGCAAACCAAACTAAACTATTTTTTTGGAGTTTTTGATAAAAATAGGCAAACAAAACCAAACAAAAGAAATTAAGCAAAACAAAAACAAAGTAAAGAGAAAGGTTGTGGAGGACTCCCCTTGTGAAGACATCCTTAGCCACCCCTGCAACAGCGCTAGAAAAAGGCTTGATGAGTGCGTGAACACTTTGTTGGGAGACCCCAAGAGGAAGGTATGATGAGCACAGCCGCAAGTTTTCCCTCAGTAAGAAACCGAGGTTATCGAACCAGTAGGAGGAAGGAAATGACTCAAAGGTGTTGCTAACAACTTGGAGACCTACACAACACAAACTCAAGACTTTGCCCCAACGAACAGTGAGGCTATCAATCTTACTGGTTTGCTGTAACAAAGGATTAACTGTATGGTGTGGAAGGTAATGGTGGTTCTCAACAAGTAAACAGTAAAGGTGAAGATGTATCAATGGTAAAGATTGGACCGGGGTCCATAGTTCACTAGAGGTGTTCTCCTTAGATAAACAAACATGGCATGCTGGGTAAACAAATTACAGCAGGGCAATTGACAGGACTGAGCAAGGCATAACAATGCAATACTAGACATTCATGATCCTATGAGATTCGATTGGGCAATACAACAAGATACATAGACCGCCATCCAACGCATCTATGACTAGAAGTCCACCTTTGGATTATCATTCGAACCCCCTCTAGTATTAAGTTGCAAGCAACAGACAACTGCTTTAAGCAAAGTGTGTAAGGTAAACAATCCACTTGTTCCATGAACAAGAGACATTTGTTTTCTCCCTAGTGGCAACAACACATCTACAACCTTAGAGATTTCTGTCACTTCCCTTAGATTAAATAGAGGCATGAACCCACTATTGAGCATAAATACCCCCTCTTGGAGTCACTAGCATCTACTTGGCCAAGGTAGCTACTAACAACAGAGAGCATGCAAGATCACAAACAACACAGACATGATAGAATCAATAAGACAAAACCATTAATCAATCTGACATAGTAATCTCAATATCCATCGGATCCCCGCAAACACAACATGAATGATTAAAAATAGATGAGATCTTGCTCATGAATGGAGCTCACAAGATCTAGACATGAAAGCATAAAGGAGGATATACAACCATCTAGCTACTACATGGACCCGTAGTCCAAGGTGGAACTACTCACGCTTCATACCGGAGGCTGGCATGATGAAGAAGAAGGCCTCCGGGATGATCTCCCCTCCAGTATGGTGCCGGGAAGAGCTTCAGATCCCCCCGATCTAGGGACGATGGTGGCGGCGGCTACATACGGTTTCGTGGAATATTCATTGGGTACTTAGGGTTTAGGCATCGGGGGCTTCTTATAGGTAAAGAGGGAGGACGAAGGGGTGCCCGAGGCGGCTACACCCCCCAAGGTGCGGGCCAGGCCCAGCCACGCGGCCAGGGGTGTGGCCCCATCGAGGCCCTCCTCCGTCTTGTATTCTGGCTCCGTGTTCCCCGCGGTAAAATTTGGCTTTTGTCCCGTCCAATTCTGAGAATATTGATTTTTTTGCCTTTCTAGAACCAAAAACAGAAGAAAATAGGCAACTGTCACTATGGCATCTTGTTAATAGGTTAGTACCAGAAAACATATAAAAACACCTGAAAGTGTAGACAAATCAAAGCAAAGTAGATACTAAACAAGCATGGAACATCAAAAATTATAGATACGTTTCCGACGTATCAGAGTGTTCTCTGGATCTTTTGTAAAGAGTCGAGTTGTAATCTATAGTCGTGTCTTGGACCTGCTATGTTTCTGTTGTACCACTCGGAGGGATGTAATACTAGTGGAACAATGTTTCATTGGTGTTATATCAACTACTATAGTGTACTAAATCATGTAGTGGTATGCTGGGTCAATGCAGAAGAGCTTGGACAAATTTTCTCTTCATGAACTTGTCATTAACATAGGTAGCTCCAAGATCCCTCATGGTGAAACATAGAACCTTGATCCGCCTATACATATCTTCGGGAGTCTCATCATCTTGCATAGCAAAGCCATCCGACTCATTGTTGACCTCATCAAACTTGCATCTTTGGATGCTTGCATTTCCCACAAATAGCTCGATGAGATGATCCCAATATTCTTTGGCGGCGGAGAATTGGCAATGTGAGCAAAGTCTTTGGGAGTCAATGCCTTTTGAATCATGCCCAAAGCGGTGGCGTTGAGTTACTTGTCCACCACCTCAGCCCGAGTCAACTTCTTTGCATCATATGGTGATGGGGGAATACCAATCGGGGTATACCCACAAAGCGGATTCGCCAGCTGGATCGAGCCGACTGGAACCTAGCCCTGAGCGGGTCGACTTGCCCAATACGGTGACTCGCGCCGACTGGAGGCCCAAGACAGCGACTCATATACAAAGCCCACCAACACACTTGTAAAACCTAACTGGCTGCATATATAAAGCCACCAGGGGCACCCCATGGGGCATCCTCCCTCATGTCATATTACATCTTCTCCCACGTCATATTAGATCTAGACTCTCCTCCTCCCACGGCGGCTCCCTTGGGAACCAATCTATGATCATATACTGGATTGACAGCAGGACGTAGCGATCCTCCATCGAGGGGACGTGAACCTGGGTACATCGTATGCCAATCTCGCTCCCGGATTCTCCTACGTCGCCTTGCTCCCTCTACGTAAGCTACCCCCAGTAGCATCTGCCGTGCAATACCACGGCAGTTGGCGCCCACCGTGGGGCTAGCGATGATTGGAGGGTGATGATCCGGGCGGGATCCCTTACCATCAGCCAATTCGCATGGCGCGTCGTCCGATCGCAGCCTGTCGTTTCATTGGCAAACTCGCATATCGTCTTGAAGAAAGAATCCTGAGCATCTCCCGTGTAGATCGGTTGCATACTATCATGTTTTATATTTAATCTCCTTATTCCCTCTCGCATTGATTCTTTGGTCACTTGATTATTTATTTGGACCTGACGCCTCTTATCTGTGATGTTGACATGTATAATCGCTTGGAGAATTGAATCATGGTCTATACTAGATCGGAACGAGTACTGATGGAAATCGTCAGCTACGTCAGTGCGAGTGCTTTCCGCACACAATACTGCAAACTTCTTCAACTTTATCGTCACGGCCGCAACTCAAGATTGGATGCCGATTAATATAGTTCGGATGCCGACCTAATCTTTTGCGTATCGTTTCGAGGATTGGTAAATCGATAGGTCAAGCAGCCGCGTGATCTTGACCTGTGCAGGAAAAAAGAAAAAGGCTGATCATTTTTTATTTTCTTTGATACAATCGCTTCTCCTCCTTGTTTAATTATTTTATTATTTGGACTGACTCACCACATAGTGTGTTTTATTTGCTATGCATGTCCTGAGTAAAAGGAGTCTGGCCGATCTTTCAATTCCAGGAAGCGACCACGTGACCTTGTCTATAGACTAATCGATAGATTGGAGAAGGAAGTCTTGATTTAGCCGCAGCGTTGGAGCGAAGCTCCCAAGCGGCCAACGATCTATGGGCAAAATCAAGTCTTCGTCGAGGACTACGCCAATCGGTTGTGGGTTCGCATGTTGCTGATTCATCTTCTGTAGACGCCTTACTCGTGAACTCGCCACGGTCGTGGACTCAGCCCGCGGACTCGTCACACTCATAGACTCACCATCACGGAATTGCCATGCTAACAGCTAAGTTTCTTTACACTCGTACATGTTATGGGTTCAAAACATGTATGCATATCCATTCATTCTCCAAAGCCGACCATGCTGTCGCATATGACCCTTTTTAGGGACCAAAATCATATTGAGGATCGGTTTCAGTTTTGTCTGCTGTTTATTCGCGTCCGTCGAAGTAGTGAGGCTGGGTACCAAAAGGCCGACCTTGTCTCCGGGTTCAACAGTCTGGCATCGCGTCCCTGTTGCCCTGCAAGCGTTTGATGCTGGAGGTCTGCCTACTCATGAAAAGACACGCATAAACCTTACATACTGCTCATCGATCCACATAACAAACGTGCATTTTATTCCAACGTCTACAATTCGTACGTCTTACAATTATTCAATATATTATGCAAGTACACCTTAATGCAATTGTATCTTTTCTCCTTCTCAGCAAAACGATGTCTTTCTCGCCACTCGCCGCGCTCGGGGACTCGGCACTTGTCGGTCGCTCGACCTCGCCGCTCGCCGCGCTCGGGGACTCGGCGCCCGTCGGTCGCTCGGCCTCGCCGCTCGTCGCGCTCGGGGACTCGGCACGCGCCGGTCGCTCGACCTCGCCGCTCGCCGCGCTCGGGGATTTGGCAGTCGCCGCGCTCGGGGACTCGGCGCTCGCCGGTGCCTTGACCTCGCCACTCGTCGCGCTCGGGGACTCGGCGCTCGCCCCGGTCGCTCGACCTCGCCATTCGTCGCATCTGGGGACTCGGCGCTCACCGATATCTCGACTGTGCCACTCACGACGCTCGGGGGCTCGGCGCTCGCCGATCGCCCGACCTCGTCACTCGCCATGCTCGGCAACAACCAATACTATTTTCAAAATATGAGCCTCAAGTCGCCTTTACAAGCCAACTTGAGCCTCGGGGACTACTCCTAGGCATGCTGTGTGTACGCGTGGTTCCGCGACCGCGGTTCGCCCTCATCGACTCGCCACCGCGGACTCTCCACTCGCGTACTCGACACGCTCGGGGACTCTCCACCGCGGACTCGCCCTCGTGTACTAAACACGCTCGGGGACTCTCCACCGCGGACTCGCCCTCGTGTACTAAACGCGCTCGGGGACTCGCCACCGCGGACTCGCCCTCGCGTACTCGACACATTCGGGGACTCTCCACCGCGGACTCGCCCTCGCATACTCAACGCGCTTGGGGACTCGCCACCGCGGACTCTCACTCGCGTACTCAACGCGCTCGGGGACTCGGCGTGCTACAGACAGCGCCACTCGCCGGTCGCCCAACCTCGCCACTCGGCGCGCTCGGGAACTCGGCACTCGCCGGTCGCTCGACCTCGCCACTCGCTACGCTCGGGGACTCGGCACGCTCCATGTTCGGGGACTCGCCGCAACTAGTGGCTTCACCGACACCCTGCGTCTTTCGCCAACTGGCCATCACCGACTGGCTCGCGCCGACCGCCTCCCGCTTCACGGTTATTTTCTCTGTTCAGGAGCTCGTCGCCGATTCGCCACGACCCATCGTCAAGACTCTCCGTGCCCTGCCTCAAGCCCGCGTCGAATCGACAACGCACTCGGGGACTACTGATGGGGGAATACCAATCGGGGTATACCCACGAAGCAGATTCGCTAGCTGGATCGAGCCGACTGGAACCTAGCCCTGAGTGGGTCGACTCGCCCAATACGGCGATTGGCGCATGCTGCACCCAGGTGACTGGCGCCGACAGGAGGCCCAAGACGGCGACTCATATACAAAGCCCACCAACACACTTGTAAACCCTAACTGGCTGCATATATAAAGCCACCAGGAGCACCCCCATGGGGCATCCTCCCTCATGTCATATTACATCTTCTCCCACATCATATTAGATCTAGACTCTCCTCCGCTCACGGCGGCTCCCTTGTAAACCAATCTATGATCATACACTAGATTGACAGCAGGACGTAGTGATCCTCCATCGAGGGGACGTGAACCTGGGTACATTGTGTGCCAATCTCGCTCCCGGATTCTCCTATGTCGCCTTGCTCCCTCTACGTAAGCTACCCCCAATAGCATCTGCTGTGCAATACCACGACCCCAAAGTGAACTCGCCAGGGACCACTTGGTGTCCCTAGGGAACTCACTGAGCACAAACTCAACGCCGACCCCAAAGTGCGACATGTCAAGAAGTCGCTGTGGCCCTTCAATAAAGAGCGCCGCCGAGCCATCGCCGAGGAGGTGCAGCGTCTACTCGCTGCAGGCTTCATCCGGCCAATCAAGTACTCCAAGTGGCTGGCAAACCCAGTCCTGGTCGAGAAGAAAAATGGGACATGGAGGATGTGTATCGATTACACAAACCTAAACAGCGCCTGCCCGAAGGAGCAATTCGTCCTCCCGCGGATCGACCAAATCATCGATTCCACCGCGGGCTCGAAGTCGCTATGCTTCCTCGACGCCTACTCTGGGTATAACCAGATCAAAATGGCCGTTGAGGACGAAGAGAAGACGGCGTTCATCATGCCATTCGGAGCCTTCTGTTACACTGCCATGACCTTCGGCCTCAAGAACGCCGGGGCGACCTACCATCGATGCATGCAGGAGTGCCTTGCGAGCCCAATTGGCCGCAATATCCACGTCTACATCGACGACGTGGTGGTGAAGTCCGCTCGCCAGAGCGACCTACTCGCTGACCTGGCGGAAACATTTGCCAACCTGTGGAAATACAAGATAAAGCTAAACCTAGGCAAATGCACCTTCGTTGTACCAGCTGGGCAGCTACTGGGATACGTCGTCTCCAAGCGCGGGATCGAGGCGAACCCCACCAAGATCGACACAATCGCTCGACTCGGCAAACCCGAGTGCCTGCGCGACGTCCAGAAGCTGGTCGGGCGAGTCGCGGCTCTCAGTCGCTTCATCCCCCGATTGGGCGAAAAGGCGATGCCCCTCTACCGCCTGATGCGCAAGAATCCCACCTTCCAGTGGGAAAAGGAGGCGGATGATGCGCTCCGCGACCTCAAGAAGGTGCTACTCGCAGCACCGCTACTCGCCGCCCTTGCCGACAAGGAACCCATACTGGTCTACATCCCGGCTTCCAAATGCGTCGTCAGCGCCGTCATGGTCGTCGAGCGACCAGAGGAAGGAAAGGAGCGCCCGGTGCAGCGACCAGTGTACTACAACAGCGAAGTCCTCACCGAGTCACGCCAGCTCTACCCGCAATACCAGAAACTGGTATACGCGGTCCTCAGAGCACAGCGGCGACTGCCACACTACTTCCAGGACCACCCGATAACGGTCGTCTCCTTAGCACCGTTGCAGGACATCATCCACAACCATGAGGCGACCGGGCGAGTCGCCAAGTGGGCCGTCGAGATCGGCGTCCACAAGATCAAGTACGAGCCGCGCAAAGCGATCAAGTCACAGGCTCTCACGGACTTCATCGCCGACTGGGAAGAGGCCCAGCAGCCAGAAAAGTTGCCATACCTCCATTACTGGAGCTTACACTTCGACGGCTCTAAGAACGCGGACGGCGCAGGAGCAGGGATCGTGCTAACTTCTCCAAAGGGCGACAAGCTCCACTACGTCCTCTGCCTCGACTTCACCCCCTGCACCAACAACATGGCCAAGTACGAAGCGCTACTCCACGGCATGCGAGCTGCCAAGGAAATGAACGTTAACCGCCTGCGCTGCTACGGAGACTCCGACCTCGTCGCCGGGCAAGTCGCTGGCACCTGCGACGCCGTCTCCCCCACCATGGCGGCATACCGCCAAGTAGTGGACAAGCTGGGTGGACACTTCATAGGCTACTCCGTCGAGTGGATTGACATGCAGAAGAACGAGGAGGCCGATGCATTCTCTCGCATCGGCTTGGCTCGACTCGCACCACCCGCCGGCGTCTTCCTCGACACCATCACTAAGCCTTCCGTCTCTCATCCAAGGGAGATCGACATCGGAATCCCGCTACAACCAGAGGTAGCCCTGGTCGGACTCATTGCCGAGCCAGACGACTGGACCGCGTCGTACACTGCCTACTTGGAGGGAGGCACCCTGCCAGCGGATGAAACGGATGCCCAGATGATAGCACGCCGCTGCAAATCCTTCGTCATCATCAACGGCGAGCTCCACAAGCGCAGCGTGACCGGCGTGTTCCAATGCTGTGTTCAACCCGCTGAAGGACGCAAAATCCTCCAAGACATTCACTCCGGCGACTGCGGTCACCACGTCGGCGCCCGTTCTCTGGTCACAAAGGCTATGCGACACGGCTTCTACTAGCCTACCGCACACGCAGACGCTGTCGACATTGTCCAGCGGTGCGTCGGATGCTATAAGTACGCCAACCAGACCCACGTGCCGAGCTCGGCGCTCAAGACAATCCCCATCACCTGGCCGTTCGCCGTGTGGGGCATGGACATGGTAGGCCATTTCAAAAAGGCCCCCTCCGGCTTCACCCACCTCCTGGTCATAGTCGACAAATTCACAAAATGGGTGGAGGCCAAGCCAGTCCGGAAATGCGACGGGAAGACCTCCACCAAGTTCCTACGCGAGCTCATCTATCGCTACGGGTTCCCAAATAGCATCATCGCGGACAACGGCACCAACTTCGCCAAAGGAGCCATGGCCAAGTTCTGCGAGGAACATCACATCCGACTCGACCTCGCCTCAGTCGCCCACCCGGAGTCCAACGGCCAGGCGGAACGAGCCAACCAGAGCATCCTCCATGTCCTGAAGCCACGACTCCAAGTACCACTCGAGCGCACCGCCGGGTGCTGGGTCGAGGAGCTACCCTCCGTCATTTGGGGCATTCGCACCTCCGTCAATAGGTCGACATGATTTACAACCTTCTTCATGGTGTATAGCGCGGAGGCAGTCATGACCACCGACCTCGAGCACGACTCGCCAAGGGTGGTCAACTACACGGAGACTGCAAACGAACTCGCACGACAAGACGGAGTCGACCAGCTCGACGAGGCACACGACCTAGCTCGCTCCCGCACCGCCATCTACCAGCAAGGGCTCCGTCGCTACCATAGCCGGCGAGTAAGGAATCGCACTTTCCAGGAAGGCGACCTGGTACTACGCCTCATCCAGGACAAGAAGGGCATGCACAAGCTCTTGCCCCAGGGAGGGACCATTTGCCATCGGGCGAGTCCTCCGCAACAACGCCTACTACCTCACCGACGTCCGAGGAGACGGGAAACTCGACGTCAAGCGACCGTGGAATGTAAACCTCCTACGAAAGTTCTACTCCTAGAACTCCATACATGTACCCTCCACCTGCTATGAAATAATACAGATCGGTTACTGCAAATTGCGTCTACTCTCCACGTCTTGTGCCACTCGCACTCGTAATAACAGCGTTAAGCTATTCACAGAAGTCAACCTTTGGTAAAGCGACCGGCACGGCCAAGTAGTGCGGTACAAGGGCACTGGGAGACCCCAGGCCTTGTAACGTCCACGAAAAACGCCAACCCGGAGCCCCATTGGAGTCGCCTAGCCCGACTGGCTTACCGAGCCAAGACAACTGCCCTCGCTCCTCAAGCAACCAAAGTCATCCGCATCCTCGGCACAGCGACTCGAACGGCCAAGTACCACGCTCGGGGACTGACGCCCAGTCAAATATGAGCGGCTAGGGAAAAACGCCCAGTATGAGAGAGTGCCCAGGACTCGCCATGACACTGATCCTCTGGGTCAGGCAGGAGTGATGCGCTTACTCTAACGCGCTTAGTCCTCACCTACCTTGGAGCTGCGACTAGAACCACCAAGTACCACGCTCGGGGACTCGGCCACCCGACCTCGTTCGCGCACGGGAAAACGGTCAAGTAAAGAGCACCCATGCGAGTCGTCCTGCGACTGGCTCTCTGAGCTCTGGCAAGTCGACCTCAATAGCGAAACAATTGACAAAACATTCAAAATCTCAAACACATAACAAACGAGGTAAACCCCATAAAAAGGGCGGACGCGCTCGGGGACTCGTCCAATCAACTTTCAAAATCGCGAAACAATCCACAAAATAACACGAATTTCCGTTACTGCAGAACAAAGTCGTTCCAAAATACAAGTTAAGTCCAATGGCTATTTGTTACTAACTCCCCAGGGCACAATGCTTCTACTCCGTAGGTTTCGCCGCCACCCCTGCGGTTGCGAATGAAGGGCACGTACAGGTTCGACGGGTACGTCGTCAAATCACCCGCCATCGCCACACGGAACGGCTGCTCCACTCAGAAGTCCAGATGCTTTAGTTCGAGATCGTTGGGGGCGACAGTCGTCTCCTGATAGGGGAGGAGGTCGCCCATCGCCCAAACACGATCGGAATACACCGCGGCCCGGTCCGTCAGCTTCAGCACCTCGACAATCTCCATAGAGCCCGTCGACGAGGGGTAGCCACTCGTCACATCATTAAGGTCGAAGTCCTCCGGGAAATGGGCAAGCCCAAGGCTGAGCGCCGTCGCCGCCCCGCGCCGGAAGGCTGACCGCGTCATGAATTCGATGACTGACGGAGCCTTCTCCAGATAACGCCATACCTCGACGAGGTCGCTGGGAATCACTTCCGTGGGCGATATCCCATGAAGATATGCTCAAATGAAAGTCGCGGACAACACGGCCGAGTCGACCAGAGTGGTCACACACTGCCGCGCGTCGTATGACTGCGCCTCTTCCAAGCTGTCAATAATCCGGCCTGTGGACAGAGGTAGGCAGTGAGTACACCAATGACTCCACAACGCGACTGTTGCAGGCAGAGGAAGAAAAGTTTACCAATTAGTGGATGGCAGAGGCCCGTGATGAAGCTTTGAAGCGAGGAGAAGTCGTTCTGTAGCCCAACAACGAGTGCGTCAGACACCTTCTGCTCTTCAGCGGCAGCCGTAACAGCAGCTTTCGCTCGCCCCTCCGCCGAGCTCACCTCCGCCTTCACTTCCTTGAGCTCACGCTCCAGATCAGCGATCCGCTTCTCGGCCGTACTCAAAGAAGATTGAGCCGCCGTCAGGTCACCCGCCGGGACAAGGCCCCGGCGGACCTCCTCTGCCTCGGCTGCAATTGCTTGGAGTCCCTTGTTCGTCTCCTGGACGGCAACGAGTTCCTTCTCCATGCGACACTTTGCTGCAAGCCGATCGGCCGATTCGCGCTGCAGGCCCTGCGCACAAACTAAACCGTTAACAACATTGAAAATCCTAAGTGCCCACCCGCTGAAATTCAGCGACTAGGCACTCGGGGAATGGACATTGAAAATCCTAAGTGCGCACCCGCCGAAATTCAGCGACTAGGCACTCGGAGACTGGAAGCTACAAAAACATTAAGAATCCGACCACTAAAATTCAGTGGCCCGATCCTCAGGGACTGGACATACCTAGATGGCAGCGCCCAACATGTCGTGAAGTTGCAGCGCGTCCACAGACGCAAGCACGACCAGAGTGTGGCCGTGACGCTTCTCGACGTCCGTCTCGGCGACCCCAGGCGTCCGGCTCATTGGCGCCATGCCAGTCGCTGAGGCCGCCTCGGCCATGAAGCGGAGGAAAGTCACAGAGGACGCCGCGGCACCACTAGGAGCCGGCTCGACCAGTTAGGGCGAGGCAACAGCCTCCTTGGTCTCCGAGGCCACTTCCGCCGCAGTCGGAGGTTCGCTCGGAGCGACCGCCGTGTCATCAGAGACCGTGATGACGTCGTTGCCTTTCAGCCTCTTGGCACCATCGGCGGGAGCAGCCACTTCATCGGTTTTCCTCTTCCGTGAGGGGTCCTCCTCGGTGACGACTGGCAGAACCTTGGCCACGGAAGGATGGCCGATCTTTTTAACTCCAGTCTTGTGAAACAATGATATGAGTAAAACTGTCCGACTACAACGGAAGGCAAGCAGATGAACAAGACTTACTTGGCGACTGGTATGAACCGCAGACTGGTGCGGATGCTGGCCGGCCTTTCCAGCTCGGGCCCCAACTTCCGACCGAGGCCCGTCTCGAACACACCGTGTGCCCAAGACACAGAGGGCCTCTTCAAAGACGAGGCCGTGACAGGAGCCTCCATGATGACAGCTGCGGGAGCTTTCCTGGGAGGCGAAGCTGTTGCGGCTGGATTAGCCCCCAACTCAGAGACCGGGGCGAATGGGGGTGGAAGCGATGCCAGAGGTACCTCGTCCAGGGGAGCGGCAGCATACGGGGCTACGGTCATGCGCGCCGCTTCGCCCTTAGCCGAGCTGGTGGCGTCAGAACTGGTCGCAGATCGGGGCGGAGACGTCTGCTTCGCCGGCTTCGTCTTCTTCCTCGGCGGAGCCTTGACCTCTTTCTTCTTCTTCTTCTTCTTCTTCGACGGTGTGGCCTCACGATGTGAGGTGTGCTCGGGAAGCTCGTCGTCATCGTCATCGTGAGGTTCGAGGATTATGCTCACCTCGAGCTCGCGCTGATGTTTCCCGCGAGTCTTGCGAACTGTCAAGGCAGCGTCTTCCACGGGCTCATCTTCGTCGTCGTCGTCGTCATCACCCTCGTCGCTCCCGACGTCACCTTTGGCGGGTGGCGACTCGCTCCCGTCCTGGACGGACGAGCTCGAGTTCTCATCGTCTACGGGTGGGAGCCACCCTTCCACCACTTGGAACAACTACAATAAACATGAGACAACGTCAGCATAACCGCGAATGCATCATCTGTGACTGCGAATGGTGGCGAAAATGGCGACTTACCGTCGGAGCTGGGCACCTTGCGGTATAGGGGGCGACCCTAGCCTTCGCGTCCAGGTACGCCGCCTGGGTAATCTTCTTCAGGGCCAGGGTGTAGTCTTCGAGTCTCCACTCAGCGAGGCAGGACTTTGTCGGGTCGTCCTTACCCGTATACTCATACATGTAATGGTCGCGGCGGGCCAAAGGCACGAGCCGCCGCCCGAACCAGCAGTTGTAGAGGTTAATGGTTTGGAGGCCCTTCTTCTTTAGACCGCGGATGGTTTGCAACATTTCGTCGACAACCATCCGCTGATCCAGCGGGAGCCTGCCGACCTGGAGCCGACGCGGCTCGGGCCGGTCGGCGGAGTACCTTGGAAGCGCCACCTCGCCGTCTGGAATCGACTCGGTGACGTAGAACCAGGATCTCTTCCATTCGTTTGCCTCCTTGGCGGGCAGCATCAGGTCGAAGAACGATGCCTTCGACTTCAGCTGAAATGTTAGGCCTCCCGCAGCCAACACCGGTCCGCCCAATTCTTCGCGGCTGATCCGCCCAATTCTTCGCGGCTGATTTCCGGTGTTGTATTTAAACGATTGCTAGTGGTAAACTGATCTTCGGATCTGACACTTTCAGGTCCGTGTGTAATTGCATGTCTTTGCATCTCTACTCATCCCTCATTCTCTAATGAGATGGCTTTGTATAAATTTGGTCCTTTGGTGAGACCTTTAGTTCCTTGGGATTAAAACATGTTGATAATATTGTCGTAAAATATATCTTCATAGTATTATCCCGCTGTGAACCACACCTAGTTTGATAACAAACTACTTGACACAAATTCCCTCTTTTGTTGCTATAATAGCAGTCATGTACTTAGCCTTTTGTTGTAGTATCTGTCACAATGTATTAACTTTGGAACTTATCCAAATCCATTATGGAACTTACTTTCCATTATATTGTGCCATCCTTAGTTTAGATTGAGATAAACTTAATTTGCACTTTGTGAAAAAACTAGTATCAATGTAGTACTTTACAATGAACTAACCATCTATTTTTCACCTATACAAAATTATTATATTCTTAGTTCTTCCAAAAGATCATAAGAATATCCTTAATATCGTCCAATGATTTATGAATCATTCTGGCATATGCTCATAACATTTAGAGTACAGTACATATCTGGATATGTACATATCACAGTTTGATTGATAAACTCTCTTTGTGATTTCAATCATCAAGTATCAAAAATACTTGAATCATTGTTTCACTTATACCAAGTGTCGATACACTTGAATTTCGATTTAATCCTTTCTTTGTAGCAAGAACCTTTCTTGTCATTTCCATATTGAACTCATTCAATATCTCATCTATGTACATTTGGCAAAACCATATTAGCGTCTCAATCTATCTATATAGATATTGATGCCAAACATTCGGGTTTTGCCTAAGTCTTTCATCGAGATGAAATTCTTAAACTGTGTCAATAAAAGATACATCATTTCCAATCAACAATATGTCTTCCACATAATGTATTAGAAATTTGTCTTAGCGCTCCCACTTAATTTCTTGCAAATGCAAGCATCTTCATCGTCTCCTGATGAAATTAAACTCTTTTAACAGTTTCATCACGGTGAAGATTCCAACTCCGTGATGCTTACTTCAACCATTGAGGTTTGCATACGCTTTTAGCATCATTTGAATTAACAAAACCCTTTGGATCGTGTTATGCACACGTCCTAGGTAACAATTCTATTAGAAGAACTTTCTTTTGTTTGTTCAACTATCATATACGAATATATGTAGTGGTTGCTACATGAATCCATATAGACTAAATATCACTATGAAAGATCAAATCTTGTCATAGTTAATTGCTTGAACATTTTCATGAACTCTTTCCCGACATATCGACTATTTCATAGATGTGAAACATCCATGTCTATTTCTTTATAGATCCAAATACGACTGTAAGGTTTTACACCTTTCAGAGGGTCTTCCAAGTTCAAATCTTGATTTCTCGTTTATGGAACTATCACGGATTCTGTGGCTTCAAGCCATCTGACGGAGTCAGGGCCCATCATCACTTCTTTGCATACAATTGGTTCATCATTGTCAAACAACAATGTCTTAATTTCAAATCCTAGTATTTGATTGTTTACCCGACCTTCTTGGTTCAATATGAACTTTGGACCTCCGTGACCACAACCTTTGAGACACGTGATCCATGAGCCTTGTTGCTGCCTCCGGGATGCTTTTCGATGCTGCGCAACTCAGCACATTATAGCTAAGCTTCTTTTAACCTTATCAAAGTTCTATTGTCCTCCCACTTAACTTTTCATGAAAAATTCCTTCTTAAGAAACTCAACGTTCTAAGCAACAAACACTTTTGTCTTTGGTGTTATGGAGGAATACTCAACATTTATTCGAAATAACATGCAAAGACATGTTTATCCGACTTTGGTTGCGAACATCTTACTTATGCATAGCATACCAATATTTAAGAAAGGACAACTTGGGTTTTACCCCAAACCACAAATTTATATGGTGTCATTTCAACGGATCATGATGATGCTATTTTCAGTGAAAAAGCGGTAGTCTCTAAAGCTTTAATCTTTAAAATATAATGGCAGTTTTATGAATTACACCTTTGGTCTTACCATGTCAAACAAGGTTTCATTATATATCTCGAACACTCCATACTCTTATGTTGTTTCGGGAAATGAAAATTTATGGAACGATTCCTAGAATCTTAGGTGTTTTTCTAAACTTTGTAACTAAAATATCTTCCTTTATGATCGAATCATAAATTCTTTATATTCTTGTTACAATGATTTTCCACTCCATCTTGAAAGTCTTTGAACATTTTCAAATGTTTCATACTTCATCCTTATTAAGTAAATATTCATATATTCACTCAAATTTTCGGAGAAAGCATATGAAGTTGAAATTCATCGCTCTTGACTACACATAATGGGATTCATACAACAATATGTACAAGTTCCAATAATCTAGTCATTCGTTTCCTTTTGGCATATTAACAGAGTTTTAATTATCTCTAGGAAAATTTCACAAGTGTCATTTGATTGAAATCAAAAGACTCCAAAATTCCATCCACATGGAGTTTCTTCATGTTTTCTTTCCACTATAATTTAAACAGCGATGCCACTTCTTAAGTGATCTTTCAATCAATTATCTTTCGACATTTTTAGCATTAGATTTATGGATGTGATTTCTCCAACTATACTTGTATATCATCCATCTTTTATGGAATACGGAAATTATTTGAACAAACTTTTGTTCTCATAATACCTAATAAAACAAATCTTGAAGGGAAGCTTTGATATTAATGAGCAACACAACAACCCTTTATTTGTTCTCGATCACATATTATTTTGCTAGTTACTTAGGCCATTGTAGTCCATGAATTGTGTTGTTGCATATGATGATTCACACAAACAAATTCATTATCCAATACTCAAGAACTACATTGTTCAACAAGCAAAGAATACAGCCATCACACGTATATCTTCTATATACCTAAGCTGAACAATTCTAGTATTTTCTTTTCTGCCATATATTTCTGAGATTATTTTTCAGTATTTCCTTTTATGTTTGAAATAATCTATCAACATCAATAGTGGAGCCATACACATGACACATAGTCCAAAGCATGTATAGTTATATACCAATGTCTTTGGAATTGCACTTTGAAGTAGATCACCATCATCAAATGTTTTGGTGTTCTTTCAAATTCCATTCTTGTGTAATCTTTTTAGCATAGTAAAACTGTCACATCCCAAGATTTTCCAAATCTTGTAATGTGAAAAATAAATAAACAAAATAAATTATTGTTGAAATTTAGGGTGAAAAGAAACTTTTGTTTCTAAATGGAAACTTAAAATCCCATCTTGAACAAACTTTAATTAAAGTTTGAATCCAACAAAATCCAAATCAAGTGAAATGCATTCCTCAATGAATGTATCTTGAAATTTAAACACTTGGAAAAGTTAAACCAAAACCCTAAACCCTAATAGAATAAAATCATTTCAAAGTTATCTCCAAGCCTATGGATTTTATCCATATAAAAATTTGTCAACAAACATTTATAAATGATCAAGAATGACAAATAGAAATATTATAAAACCATAGAAATTGGTTTCACTTAAATTGGGCCATAGATAAAATCTTATAAATTTAATAAGATAAGGAAATTGAATTTCCAAAGCTAATAAATCATTTATCTAAAAATCCATATCAAATGGTGATCAATTAATCCTAAAGTTATTTAAAAGGATAAATAATTATTAAATAAGATTTTGCAAATTGGAATCACCAAGTTTGGATCTTTAAATAAAAAGATATGGATTTTATAAGATGAAGAAAGAAATATTAAATAAGGAATATTTAAAGACCAAATTAAATCTTGGCCTAGACCATAAGCAAATGGAATGAAAGTAATCCAATTCCAAATAAAATAGTGGATAAAGAGTTTTCAAATTAATTGAAAGGACATTAACCAAATCCTATGCTATTTGGATAAAGATAAAATCCCTAATAAGAATGATTAATTAAATCATGGGAAAATAGAATTTGGAATTTACCAAAGTGGAATAAAAGTTGTTTAATTAACTTAAATGGGATCAAAGAAATCAACTAAATAAATTTATGGAATTAAACCCATAATTATTTTCATTAGAATAAAGACAATTACCCAAATTAAAATGATTAATAAATCATATTAAAAATATCCCAAAATAATTCAAAGTGAATTATTTGACACCCTAATAAATGAATAAAACTTACTGAAAAGGTTTAGTGGAAAAATGAAATTTAAATAAGGATTAAAAATATATTTGATCTTATTTGAATTTAAATGCAAGGGCCTAATTAAATAATTAAAAGACCCTAAAAAGAATAAAAGATTTATTCTAAATTTGACTTTAGAATGTGTTAAAAAACAGTGTTTGATTATTCACAAAGTTTGGCAAAAGTTTGAATTTAAATGGATACTTGAATTGATTAAACAAAATCAAAACAGAAAATCAAATGGGAAAAAGAAAAAGAAACAGGAACAGGAAAAAAAATAAAAGGACTCAGCCAGCCCAACTAACCTACCTGGCCCAACAGCGCAGCCCAGTTCCTCCTTCCACCCCGAAGCGTTTTCGCACTTGCAGTTGAACCCGCAAACCCACTGACGAGCAGGCCCCACTCTCCCTCTCTCTCTCTCACGCTGACGCTGAGCCCCACCTATCAGGTTCCTCTTCCTCACCCCCCCGCTGACCTCGCCGGCCATTGTTGCCGATTGATTGCCGGTGTAATACGCATTAACACCGCGATTAAACAACCCCGCGATCACGCACACTTAAACGCCCACGCCCCCTCTATCTTTCCCCAGACACCCACTCCTCTACGCCCCCCAGGCCGCTCTGATTTTGCTTCGAAACTCCACTGCCTCCGACGAGTTCCGGTGAAGATTCCGGCCAAGACGCACCTCCCCTCGCCCCTCGACCACACGATCTTGCTCTCCAGCATCTCCTGCACCTCCCAGTACTCTCCACTCGCCCCCGCGCGCTCCACAGTGTCGGCAACGTCGACCACCGAGCATCGCCACCATCTGCCTCTACTCTGACGAGCTCTACTGGTAACATCCGACCGTGCCGCCCACTCTCTTTGATGCTCCCGTACTCACCACTCTCCTACGCGTCTAACGGCACCATTCGTTTGTCCCAGCATGCCCTATAGCGACGTCCCCGACAACGGCCGAGCGAACCCGACGCCAGGCAGACCTCCGGTGGGCAATCCACGTCACCACCGTGCGCCCCTCGACGAGCTACCACCACCTTGAGCATCACCACGACCCTGCGAACCCGGTGAGCCCCTCCGTTCCTCTTCTCGCTTCCTCGATTCACCGAACCACCGCCACCAGACACCCCGCCACCAGTCGCCGCCGCCAGCGCTGGTGCTTTTTGGTCGATGCGTGAGAGCCGTTGGATCTGAATCAGACGCATAGGATTAGATTTAACTCGAAAAGGTATGGTTGAACCTGAGCCGCGCGATTAAACTTAGATCCAACACACCAGATAGGTCGATCCGCACGAACCGTTTTTGTCCAATGAAAAACAGCCACGTGGCCCAGTCTGTTTATAAAAAACCAGAAATTGATCTATTAGATGACCAAACTTGTAAAATTCATAACTTTCAAACCACACGTCCAAATTTTTCAAATTTTATATAATGGATTCAGCAAAACAAGTGCTTGCCAACCATGCACTTTTTTTTAGCAAATTGCTTCTAGAAAAATAGTGGTTTTTGCAGAAACTTGTGTAGGCATGTTTTGAAAATAAAATTCTTTCTAAAATTATTTTGGGGATACAATCTTTGGCAAATGGTTTGTTTTGAACCTACTGACCATAGAAATCAATTTGTGGTTTCAAAAAAAATATTTGGTGAAGCAAAAGAATAAATCTTTGAATAAAAGCACTTCTAGCCAAATAAAAATGTTGATTAGGGTTTAAAAATGATTTTGGAGGAAAACCTTTGGGAAATGTTTTTATTTAAACTATCTGACCCCAAACACCAAGTTTTATGATTTAAAAATCTTTTTGGTGAACCCTATAAAGATTATTGCTTTGCTAAATGCATTTTCAAACCACATAACATATTGATTTGGTTTAAAAATGGTTTATGGGTAAAATCTTTTGCAAATGGTTTTGACACTTTATAAAATGACCAATAGGTGTTTTAGAATGTTTATAACCCATTAGAAATCACTTTTCCAAATAAAACAATCTTTTGCATGCTTGCATGCATTGCTTTGTTTCTATTAGTTTATGTGATGTTGCTTGAATGGTAGATTGAAATATTGCTTGCTTGATTGAATTATAGTGATTTGAAGAGTGTGAGTATTACAAGATCAAGGAGTGAACTTATATGCTATACCAAAAAGGTAAGTGATGCTTCATACTTTTGTCCCATTATTTTCACTATCATTAGTGATATTTCTAAGTAGGACTTGCATGGAACTTTGCTAAGTATAAACTATGCTTTGGGAAATCCTAGTATATGAAACCTTAGTAGTATTCTCCTAAGTTAATATTACTACTACTATCATGCTTAGCTTAGCTAGTAGAAAACAAGGGTGGATTATATTCATGCTATGGAATATTTCTAAGTCAAGGACTTGTGTTTTGTTTAATAAAACAACTAAGTGAATGAATCACATGGGTGGAATGGAAGGAATGGTTTGTGTTGAGTGGTTACATTGGGCCCATTTCTATGGTTTACCTTGTGTATCTCACCTGAGGATGGCCACCCAGGAACAAAGAGATTTGAGATGTCAAATGTTGAGAAGCTTCAAGTGCAGCCATTTGGCATTATGGGCTCTGCCTGGATCATATAGGTTGCAATAACTTAGCCAAATGGACAGTTGGTGGTAGGGGATGATAGGTTGGAACGCGTCCATTCTGGTCTAAGGGAAGGCTTCTAAAAGATCTTGTCTTGGTTAAACCAAGTCTTGTGGGGAAAGTGCACCACCTCTTCAGAGTGTAAAATCTAAGTACTTAGCCATGTCCCTGGTAAAGGACAATTTGAGCATCAAGACATGGAAGCTATCAAGGATCTCCTCATCCCAATTTCTAAGTTAAAAACTTGTGGTTGAACAAGGGTTGAAGGATCACCAATTTCTATTGGGAGATGCCTTGGGTGATTTTATCAAGCAAAAACTTAGTGTTTTCAAAATATAAGGAAAATCTATTTTGAGCAAAGCAAGCCTAAGCTCCACTTAGCCAAATGCATATAGATGATAGACTCCACTATATTACCATAGTATCACTTTCCAATACAATTCAAATGTATTGACCCTTGTGGATGTAACTTATTATGTTGTAGGATGTTTGATGTAAGTGAAGTTTATTGATTAGGATTACAAGTCTACAACCAACATGACTGCCTGTGGCACTTTGAAGATGAAGGACCCCATGCTATTGTTATATTCTGCTGCATTGCAATGAGATAGCCAAATGAGCTACGTAAGATGTAATAAATTATTTTATTCCTGGTTATAAAGTGGTATTATGACCTTTGTTTCTTGATATTCCATCTTAACTGTGGATGCTAGCTATTGATCCAGGGACTAGCATTGTAAACACAGGGATCTCTACCTTATTAAAGGTTGGGACCTCTACAGATGGTATCAGAGCACTGTGTTGCCTGTAGGATTTGTAACCCTAGGATTGGATAAAACCCCTTAGAAAAATAGGAATTGTATTTGTTCCAAAACATATTTACAAACAATCTTGGAAACTCTTTCCTCAACCATTTTTTGGTTTGACTCTACATCTCTTCTATTTCAAACTTGATGGATAAAGCCTCCACCATGAGCAAATACTTCAACATGAGCAAAGGACTTCACCAAATCAAGTGATTTCAACCTTATTCTCAACAAGGACTTCAACTTTATTTTCACTAAGGACTTCAACTTGGATATCACTAAGGACTACAAGTGAGACAAGAAATGTTACTCAAGAATTGAAGACTAAGGAAATACAACTTAGAAGGAACCATCATCATCTTTGAAGTTTTGTGACCAAGATGCAAGAAATTCTCCAGGGATACAAAGATCTTGATCATGAAGAACCAACCAAGAAGGATGGAATGATCTCAAGTGAACCACATAGTTGGACCACCATATTTAGATTAAAGAAAACACACCAACTTATGTGGTGTAGCAAAAATATTTTGTTGCCTAAAAATGTGCTTGAACTTTGTTGTTTGAGTGGAATGTTTGTTTGTGATTGCTTGCACATTGCTTGTGTGAATTGTGATGTGTGTGATTAGAACTATTCCCTTAGAAATCTTTTGCCTATCCTAATCCCAATCCAACCCAAACAGATGACTTCTCCAAGAGACTCCAACATCAAGAATGGTGACACCAACAACCAAGACATGCACATGAGAGAACAATTACTAGCAAACCAAACCCAGTTGAACCAAGTGACAACTCAGTTTTTAGCCAACAACAATGAGTTAGACCGAACCATGCAAAAGTTTTTGGAAATCCAATCCCAGTTGTTGCAAGGGATGACCACTCAAATGATCAACATGGGAGACAACCTTTCCCAAGGAGTTTGTGACAACAAGGATGTCAAGGATGATATTCTAGAAGGAACTCAAGCTTGCAATATTTGTGGAGACAAGGATCACACTTCCAAAGAGCATGAAGATCAATGCCCCAATTGTGAAGAGAAACATCCACCTAATCAATGCCCCACATCTCAAGCTACTTGTTTTCTATGTGAAGGAAATAATCATGTCCCTATCCAATGCCCCATCTATTCCATAGTTCAACAAAGGAAACAAGGTGGAGTGCAACAACAGATTGTAGACTTCCATGAAGGAACAACTTCTACCAAGAAGGATGAAGGAAAAGTCAAAACTATGCATCATAAGGCCAAATCCAAAGTGACCACAAAGTATTGCTACTCTTGTGAAGAAGAAGGTCATATCTCTAGTAACTGCCCCAAGAAGAGAGAAAGATTTCCCACCTTTGTGGTGAAATATGAAGAACATGAACTAGAATAACTCCTAGCTTTGGAGAGACCCAAGAAGAAGAAGAAATGCCCCAACCCTAGCAAGAAGGATATTACCCAAGAGCAATGTTACACTTGCAAAGAGATGGGACACTATGCCAATGATTGTCCAGAGAAGAAGCAAAAATATAAGGATATTAACCAAGTGTGGTGCAACAACTGCAAAGAGCTAGGCCATTATGTATCAACTTGTCCACAGAAGATACGTGAAGAACTCAATCTTATCACATGTTACAATTGTGGTAACCAAGGACATTATGCAAGCAATTTCCCAGAAAAGATGAAGCACAAGATAAAGCCCATGAAGTATCTCAGCCTTGTCACATGTTTCAAGTGTGGAAACAAAGGACACTATGCAGATGTTTGCCTAGAGAAGTATCATCAAGACCCCAAGCAATCCAAGATGTAATCTAGTTGGAAATTTTTTAAGGGTGGTAGTACCCTAGTTGCTTTGAGCCAACTTGTAACCCTTAGCCTTCCCAAATCTCGGGACAAGATTTATTTTAAGGGTGGTAGCCTGTCACATCCCAAGATTTTCCAAATCTTGTAATGTGAAAAATAAATAAACAAAATAAATGATTGTTGAAATTTAGGGTGAAAAGAAACTTTTGTTTCTAAATGGAAACTTAAAATCCCATCTTGAACAAACTTTAATTAAACTTTGAATCCAACAAAATCCAAATCAAGTGAAATGCATTCCTCAATGAATGTATCTTGAAATTTAAACACTTGGAAAAGTTAAACCAAAACCCTAAACCCTAATAGAATAAAATGATTTCCAAGTTATCTCCAAGCCTATGGATTTTATCCATATAAAAATTTGTCAACAAACATTTATAAATGATCAAGAATGACAAATAGAAATATTATAAAACCATAGAAATTGGTTTCACTTAAATTGGAGCCATAGATAAAATCTTATAAATTTAATAAGATAAGGAAATTGAATTTCCAAAGCTAATAAAGCATTTATCTAAAAATCCATACCAAATGGTGATCAATTAATCCTAAAGTTATTTAAAAGGATAAATAATTATTAAATAAGATTTTGCAAATTGGAATCACCAAGTTTGGATCTTTAAATAAAAAGTTATGTATTTTATAAGATGAAGAAAGAAATATTAAATAAGGAATATTTAAAGACCAAATTAAATCTTGGCCAAGACCATAAGCAAATGGAATGAAAGTAATCCAAATCCAAATAAAACAGTGGATAAAGAGTTTTCAAATTAATTGAAAGGGCATTAACCAAATCCTATTCTATTTGAATAAAGATAAAATCCCTAATAAGAATGATTAATTAAATCATGGGAAAATAGAATTTGGAATTTACCCAAGTGGAATAAAAGTTGTTTAATTAACTTAAATGGGATCCAAGAAATCAACTAAATAAATTTATGGAATTAAACCCATAATTATTTTCATTAGAATAAATACAAGTACCCAAATTAAAATGATTAATAAATCATATTAAAAATATCCCAAAATAATTCAAAGTGAATTATTTGACACCCTAATAAATGAATAAAACTTACTGAAAAGGTTTTGTGGAAAAATGAAATTTAAATAAGGATTAAAAATATATTTGATCTTATTTGAATTTAAATGCAAGGGCCTAATTAAATAATTAAAAGACCCTAAAAAGAATAAAAGATTTATTCTAAATTTGACTTCAGAATGTGTTAATAAACAGTGTTTGATTATTCACAAAGTTTGGCAAAAGTTTGAATTCAAATGGATGCTTGAATTGATTAAACAAAATCAAAACAGAAAATCAAATGGGAAAAATAAAAAGAAACAGGAACAGGAAAAAAAAATGACTCAGCCAGCCCAACTAACCTACCTGGCCCAACAGCGCAGCCCAGTTCCTCCTTCCACCCCGAAGCGTTTTCGCACTCGCAGTTTAACCCTCAAACCGACTGACGAGCAGGCCCCACTCTCCCTCTCTCTCTCTCGCTAACGCTGAGCCCCACCTGCCAGGTTCCTCTTCCTCACCCCCCCGCTGACCTCGCCGGCCGTTGCTGCCGATTGATTGCCGGTGTAATACGCAGTAACACCGCGATTAAACAGCCCCGCAATCACACACACTTAAACGCCCATGCCCCCTCTATCTTTCCCCCAGACACCCACTCCTCTACGCCCCCAGGCCGCTCTGATTTTGCTTCGAAACTCCACTGCCTCCGGCCAAGACGCACCTCCCCTCGCCCCCTCGACCACACGAGCTTGCTCGCCAGCATCTCCTGCACCTCCCAGTACTCTCCACTCGCCCCCGCGTGCTCCACAGCGTCGGCAACGTTGACCACCAAGCATCGCCACCATCTGTCTCTACTGCGACGAGCTCTACTGGTAACATCCGACCGCGCCGCCCACTCTCTTTGATGCTCTCGTACTCACCACTCTCCTACGCGTCTAACAGCACCATTCGTTTGTCCTAGCATGCCCTGTAGCGACGTCCCCAACAACGGCCAAGCGAACCCGGTGAGCCCCTCCGTGTAGAATAGGATTTGGTTAATCCACGTCACTACCGTTCCAAATCTCCGAACTGCGGTGGTTCGGTGAGCAATCCACGTCACTACCGTGCGCCCTTCGACGAGCTACCACCACCTTGAGCATCACCACGACACCGCGAACCCGGTGAGCCCCTCCGTTCCAAATCTCGCTTCCTAGATTCACCGAACCACCGCCACCAGACACGCCGCCGCCAGTCGCCGCCGCCAGCGCCGCTGCTTTTTGGTCGATGCGTGAGAGCCGTTGGATCTGAATCATATGCATAGGATTAGATTTAACTCGAAAAGGTGTGGTTGAACCTAAGCCGCGCGATTAAACTTAGATCCAACGCACCAGATAGGTCGATCCGCACGAACAGTTTTTGTCCAATGAAAAACAGCCACGTGGCCCAGTCTGTTTATAAAAAACCAGAAATTGATCTATTAGATGACCAAACTTGTAAAATTCATAACTTTCAAACCTCACGTCCAAATTTTTCAAATTTTATATCAATGGATTCAGCAAAACAAGTGCTTTCAAACCATGCATTTTGTTTAGCAAATTGCTTCTGGAAAAATAGTTGTTTTTGCAGAAACTTGTGTAGGAATGTTTTGAATATAAAATTCTTTCTAAAATTATTTTGGGGATAAAATCTTTGGCAAATGGTTTGTTTTGAACCTACTGACCGTAGAAATCAATTTTTGGTTTCAAAAAAATATTTGGTGAAGCAAAAGAATAAATCTTTGAATAAAAGCACTTCTAGCCAAATAAAAATGTTGATTAGGGTTTAAAAATGATTTTGGAGGAAAACCTTTGGGAAATGTTTTGATTTAAACTCTCTGACCCCAAAGACCAAGCTTTATGATTTAAAAATGTATTTGGTGAACCCTATAAAGATTATTGCTTTGCTAAAGGCATTTTCAAACCACATAAAATATTGATTTGGTTTAAAAATGGTTGATGGGTAAAATCTTTTGCAAATGGTTTTTCCACTTTATAAAATGACCAATAGGTGTTTTAGAATGTTTATAACCCATTAGAAATCACTTTTCCAAATAAAACAATCTTTTGCATGCTTGCATGCATTGCTTTGTTTCTTGAATGGTAGATTGAAATATTGCTTGCTTGATTGAATTATAGTGATTTGAAGAGTGTGAGTATTACAAGATCAAGGAGTGAACTTATATGCTCTACCAAAAAGGCAAGTGATGCTTCATACTTTTGTCCCATTATTTTCACTATGCCTTAGTGATATTTCTAAGTAGGACTTGCATGGAATTTTGCTAAGTATAAACTATGCTTTGGGAAATCCTAGTAGATGAAACCTTAGTAGAATTCTCCTAAGTTAAGATTCCTACTACTATCATGCTTAGCTTATCTAGTAGAAAACAATGGTGGATTACATTCATGCTATGGGATATTTCTAAGTCAAGGACTTGTGTTTTGTTTAATAAAACAACTAAGTGAATGAATCACCTGGGTGGAATGGAAGGAATGGTTTGTGTTGAGTGGTTACACTAGGCCCATTTCTATGGTTTACCTTGTGTATCTCACTTGTGGATGGCCACCCAGGAACAAAGATATTTGAGATGTCAAATGTTGAGAAGCTTCAAGTGCAGCCACTTGGCATTATGGGTACTGCCTGGATCATATAGGTTGCAATAACTTAGCCAAATGGACAGTTGGTGGTAGGGGATGATAGGTTGGAACGCGTCCATTCTGGTCTAAGGGAAGTCTTCTAAAAGATCTTGTCTTGGTGAAACCAAGTCTTGTGGGGAAAGTGCACCACCTCTTCAGAGTGTAAAATCTAAGTACTTAGCCATGTCCCTGGTAAAGGACAATTTGAGCATCAAGACATGGAATCTATCAAGGATCTCCTCATCCCAATTTCTAAGTTAAAAACTTGTGGTTGAACAAGGGTTGAAGGATCACCAATTTCTATTAGGAGATGCCTTGGGTGATTTTGTCAAGCAAAAACTTAGTGTTTTCAAAAGATAAGGAAAATCTATTTTGAGCAAAGCAAGCCTAAGCTCCACTTAGACAAATGCATATAGATGATAGACTCCACTATATTACCATAGTATCACTTGCCAATACAATTCAAATGTATTGACCCTTGTGGCTGTAACTTATTATGTTGCAGGATGTTTGATTCTAGTGAAGTTTATTGACTAGGATTACAAGTCTACAACCAACATGACTGCCTGTGGCACTTTGAAGATGAAGGACCCCATGCTATTGTTATATTCTGCTGCATTGCAATGATATAGCCAAATGAGATACGTAAGATGTAATAAATTATTTTATTCCTGGTTATAAAGTGGTATTATGATCTTTGTTTCTTGATATTACATCTTAACTGTGGATTCTAGCTATTGATCTAGGGACTAGCATTGTAAACACAAGGATCTCTACCTTATTAAAGGTTGGGACCTCTACAAAAACATTTTACATACACCTTATATTCATCCTTATCATGGAAATATTCATGATCAAGCTATTTTAGCTTATAATGGTGAATCGCGAGTATTTTGCTATCTAAAACCTTTTGGAGGATTAGGACGACTAGTGTCTCCAACCTTTTGTAAATTCCCATCAAAACATGAGAACATAATTTTTTCATATTATACTTTATCATATTGCAACCAAAGCATCATTTCAGATATCGCAATATCTTTCACACATGAAAGCTTCTGAAATAATTCTTTCAGCTCCCCGATAACCTTGATATTAAAAGGATCTTTTGAATATCAAGAATCATGGAGATAAACATGATACTTATATACTAACACTAGAATTGTTACTCTTGATTTAATACCAATTATTAAACTTCACGGAGTAATCGGAACTTGCTTAAAGTTTGCAATAGGACTTTTAAACTTTAGATTAACACATCAAAACAATATGATACTAGTTCGTAAAGTAACTAACCAGAATTCTATAGTTCTATTATCTCAATTATCTCAATTCGTAAAGTAAACGGATGCCAATGAATACAAGCACTATTCAAATTCACTTTGATTTAATTTATAATAAATAGTGTTCAACTTTTAATCATATTACTATTGAACTCCCACTCAAAACAATATCCCTCACATTGTTTTAGTGATCACACGAACCAAATCCACTACACCAAGTCCGATCATCACGTGAGATGATGTAGTTTCAAAGGCGAACAATCAACATATTCATCATATCTACTATATGTAGAGGCCTGAACTTGTGTTTACAATGCTAGTCCCTGGATCAAATAGCTAGCACCCACAATTTAAGATGTAATATCAAGAAACAAAGGTCATATTACAACTCATAACCAGGAATAAAATAGTTCATTACAACTTACATAGCTCATATGGCTATCTTATTACAAAGTAGTAGATACATCTATAAAGCATGGAGTTTTTCATCTTCATGTGCCACAGGCAAACATGTTGGTTGCAGACTTGTAGTCACTACTCAACAAATTTCACTATCAACAAGAAATCCTGCAACATGATAAGTTACAGCCACTAGGGTCAATACATTTGAATTGTATTGGCAAGTGATATCATATTGATATAAAGAACCTAACATTAACATGATTATATGGCTAAGTGGAGTTTTGTTTGGCCTTTGCATAAAATAAGTTTTCCCTATCCTTTGTAAAATAGTTTTTCTCTTTTTCAAAACATTTCATCAAACATGGCACACTGGATACACTCCAGGTGCTTCCCTTGTTCACCCAACAAGTTTTAACTTAGAGAAATTAGAATGATGAGATTCTTGATTCTGCTTCATTTCCTTGATGCTCAAAATTGTCCATAACCGGGGACACGGCTAATTAATTAGTTTTTACCCTCTCGATAGGTGGTGCACATTACCCACAAGACTCGACATGGATCGAGACGAGACTTTTCAGATGCAATCCCTCAGATCACCATAGTTGTGGCACCCCGGATTTACGGCCCGAGAATACCCGTTATGCATACAATTCACGTTCCCATGATCAGTGAGCCTTGAGCATAACCGACTAGTATCATTACATCATCCATACAATAACGAGTACAAACTTACAAGGTGGTCATTATGGCGATTACAGTACAAGTAGCGGAAGTCTTCAGCGCAGAGCCCGTGCCTTAACCTACAGGCAACTGACTGGGAAGAAGGCCTAGCTCTCATAGGCGTCAGCACCTTCGTCGCTTCTTAACATCTGCAATCTGGCCAAGTAAATAGCCAGGGACAATGCCGGTGAGTACTTTGAATGTACTCACAAAACCACCGAGACAAGGGTAAGAAGATAATGCATAATTGGCTATGGTGAGATAGCTCTACACTAGGTTGTTTTCTGAAGAAAAAATCTACAATGGCATCTCTATATCTTTGTTGAAAAAGAGTTTTTGGAAAATATGTCTCATTTTAGAAAATCTGGACATCTCCCCATCCTTGTTAAAAAGATTTAGAAAATGTTTTGCTGTAAAACCCTTTTTAAAACCTTATCGACCATCTCTGGTCAAAACCAACTTATTCTTTATCTTTTCTTGTGACCAAGTCACATCCTTTATTTCATCGCATCTTAACCGAAGGGTCCTCTTAGCACTTGCCATTCCAACCATCCTTGTCCATGGACCTGGCTATTCGAATAGATTAGAATCTGCAGAGTTTGTGCACTTTACCCACAAGAATCAATACATCCGCCGGGATAAAACCACGGCTTGCTACACACGGTAGACAGGGGTTCGGATAATCAAACTTAAACTTTTCATTTGTCCATCCCTAGCAATGGCGGCTTTTCCTTTTGGGTTGTTCTCTTCGGTACGAGTATGGGGTACGACGACCCTGCTCCTTCCTTCCGTACTGACCCCTATCTCCAGACTGAAGTCTGGCAGATAGAAATAGTGAAAATCTTCCATCCGTACTTCCTAAAAGCATACCGTCCGCGAGAGACCCAATTGTTGCACTAGTGCCTTGTCCCAGACAGCCCGGATTTCAGGAGATTTCTCCCCTTTAGTGAGTACGAGTAGCCCCAGCTAAGGATCACAAACTACGAGCTAAGCCCCAGCGTCCGGGGTAATGTGGTTGCACGGATAAAATTGTTCCGGACATTGGCTTAGGACATCCCTTCCTTTCTCTTTCTTGACTTTTTCTTCATCCACCTCATACTTCTTTTACTAAAACTTCCACTCGGAAATTATGCCTATTTTCAAGGGTTTTATTTTGAGAACTTTTTAGTAGGGTAAGAACCCAAAATAGTTTTATCTTTGAAAGTCCATGGGTTCCAAGAGGGAAGATGCTAATCATCTTTGCCTCAGTATAAAGGGGTAAACATAGGTGCAAAAGGGTAGGTGTCCTAATGGACACTCATCCATAACTTGGAGGAGCCAAGTTAGTCACGCACTTTTATTTGAAACAAACCATGCCCGTGATCATGCAATTAATAAACGAGATATATAAACAGTTGATAAACAAAAGTAGGTTAATATAGGAGTTCAGGAATGGTGGCTTGCCTGTGACCAGAGAGATGTCCCTTGACGGTGTTAGATAGCCAGAATACCAAAATAATAATAATAAGAATAACTTGATCCTTCCTTCTTCTCGACGTCACACAATCGCAACTATCGCCGTTATCGATCATACATGCACACAAACAATACACCAATCAATACAAGGTATACAAGCATCAAACCATACAACAAGTAAAGGATAACTACAAGATATACATCTGTAGGATGTTGGTGGTTTGATTTGATTGGATTGGGAGAAGATTTTGGAGGCATTAGGGAAAAGGCTTCCTTTAGGATTTATAGTTTAGGAACTACCTAAGAGAGGGGTATTTGACCAAGGGCTTGATATGTATGATACCATTGTATAAAAATGATATCATCAGGTAGGTATTGATACAATGAAGCCAACAAAAGTGGTTTCACTATTTTATCAATTTCTAAAGATTTATAATGGATTTTATAGTGATTAAAGCTCTAGTTTTAGGAAATAATTCACCAGAACTTCTATGGAGTTCCAAAAATTATTTCCTAGGGTTATTTAGTAGTATTTTGTGGACTGATTCAGGAGGAGCTGGAGTCACCTCAAAACAACCACCAGAAAGCCCTTGAGAAATTCCCAAAGTCAGTAGTGAATGGGATTTGTATTTTTCATCAGATTTATTTTGCAAAAGATTTTTAGTTGATTCCAAGGACGAATGCTAGGTATTGAGAATACCATTCTGCAGAAATTGGAATTAACCCTTTTGGATGTACATAGCTACTGTAGTGATTTTATTAGTGAATAAAACATGCACAGAAGAGTTTAATTCACTCAAATGCAACAGAGACTCATTAAAATATAAGCTGCTGGATTATGAAAGATATGGTGGTGTGGGTCTAATAGGAGTTGGAATTAGGTTAGAAATCCACTTGGTTTGAGCTAGAAAATTTCCTAAACGCAGAAAGTCTCTGTTTTTGTTATTTTTGCCAACTGCACACCAGGAAGCAAATGGGTATGGGGCCAGTGGGATATGAAAGGTATGGACCATACCTTCCTGAAAGAATTGGCTTCACTCCAAAAGGATCTGTAGAACTTTCTAGAGAAAATATTTAGTGATTTGGACACATCTTGGGAGAATATTTATCAGAATTAATTTAAACAATTTTTTGGTCCAGATCTGGGTCTGCATGTTGGGAAAGACATCCAGGCACTTGATAAAAATTAGATCTGAATATTTTGAAGCACTTATCATTTTTATTTGGATTTAAACCAACTGTCAATAATAGATCTAGAATTTGTTTTAAAGAAAAAGAGAGAGGCCAGGGGGAAACGGGACAGATCTTTACTCCAGTGGGTCGTGGGGAGCAGCTGCAGCATAGCTGGGCCACCCGCGTGCAAAGGGGAATGGAGGGGCGACGGCCGTTAGATCTGGGCAGATCTGACGACCCAGAGTCGTCGTCCTCCTCCCGCCTGGACGCCGGGGAAGGGAAACCCTAGCTGGCAACGGTAAGAGGCAGGGAGGCTCATTGAGGGCTCGAGGAAGGTCGAGGAGGGGCTAGGTCGACGTGGTTGATGACGGCGAGTTCGGGGAGGGACGGCACAGTGGTCCTGACGTCGGGGAAGAGCTCGCGTTAAGACGACCGAGGGGGAGCTCGACGGAGCTCGCTGGTATGGCTTCGGTGATGCCTGCATGTCAACAAAAGGAGCACACAGAGTATCAGAGAGAGGGGGAAGCTCGATAAGGTGACATGTAGTGATAAAGACTAAGAGGGGGAGGTGCTTTGCTGGACTTTGTGAGGGAGGCCGAAGCATGGGCAGAGCTAGGGAGAGGGAGAGGAGCTCTGGGGTGGTAAGAAGGGAGGAGAGGGGGCAAATGAGGGCGAGGGGGGAGAGCTGTACTGGCCTGTGGCCTTATAAACAAGAGAGGGAGTGGGCAAAGTCCATTGGGGCAAGGGGCAGGGTGTGGGCTGCTGGTTGGGCAAGAGAGGCGATGCTGGGGGTTGTGTGGGGCCTGTAGCTCGACCATAGAGGGGAGAGGGGAGTGGGGTAGCTGCTTCCCCTTTATTGCAAAGATTTTTGGCAAGATAGGATGCTCTCTCTCTTACAAGTGCTACAGTGCTAGGTCGACCAGGGGGGTGATGAGGTTAGGGAGAAGTGCTGCAGAAGATTGGAGCGGGTTTGGGTTTGATTTGAATCAAGTTTGCTTTATTTGCAAAATGTTGATCATTTTGGGGCTTGTGAAGGACGTTGCAAAAGTTGCATTGAACAAGGTGTGTAAATGGTACTGGTAGGTGGAGTATGTCAAATAATCTCTCCAAGAATTAAATGGGATTTTTCTAATGATTATAATCCCATTTAAATGTAATTCTTCAAAAAGTGCTGAAGTAAATTATGGAAGCAAGAATGCTATTTTTACATTGGACAGGCTTGGTTTTTGATGTCATATGGTCCTAGATACCATAACACACATTGGAGGATTTTATTGGGATTTATTGAAGTGGAAAAGTATTTTTAGGGGATTATTTCTTGTTTCTGCCATTTAAGAAAAAGGTCAAAAAGAAATAGTAAAGAACCTCAAAAATATTTATTTTTGAGTTGAAAAGATGGGATATGATAATTAGGCATCAAGTGTGCCTATATTTGGCAAGGTGATTTTGAGAAAATAAACTTGTCTTTATAGACAAGGATTTTGAGAATTTGATAAGTGGAGGAATTTAAATAGTTTAATAATACAAATAATTGGGATAATTATTTGGGGATGCTTATATCCAAGGTAGATGATGTAAAATTGAGGTAGGCATCAAGGTCAACCTTGGTTTGGAAGAAAGTGGTAAAAAGGATGGAAACAAGATAAGGGTAGGATCTAGGGTTTAGTTAATCTTATGCTACCTAAACATGATTGGATTAGGGAGCTCAGAGCTCACCTTGGTACAAGGGTTATATGGAGGAATAGAACATGTCATATTGATGATCATGGAGGCAAGATTCGGTCTTGGTTGGTTTTTAGGTGGTTTTGGAGTGATGGCAAACTTTGTAAAAAATTAAGGCTGTCATAACAGATACATCAGGTAGCCTGCTAAACCATGTGGGTCCAGGAAGCACAAGCCTCCAATGGAAACAAGTGAAGTGGGGATTGATAGGCCATGGTTAGTAGATCATAACCATGCAAAGAGTTGGTCAAGGGGAGGTGGCATATAGATGTGAGCTTCTGCCAAAGTTGGTAAGATGATAAGATTTGCAGAAAAGGTTATTATCTTGACTGCAAAACCATCAAGAATGAGTGGGAGGTAGAGTGGCTTAGCCAAGGACAGGAGTGGGATTTGGTAGTACTAATGATGTACTACAATATGGTTCAAATACATTCTTAGGAATGCCCATAGATTGGAAAAGGTAGAGCTCCAAAGATGGTATCCAGATAGGAAATCCAGACTTGGCCATTTTGGCAGATTTAGGGTTTTAGACTAGAGTGCAAGTGTAGATGATTTTGAGAGGATGCTAGGTTCCAAACTCATGATCAAGGAGATGAGGTTGAGTTACTAACTAAGTAGATAGGATTCATGCTTATATTGGGTCTCCACTAGGTTGGAAACCATCCAGAGGGATTAGCCTTGGATTGAGCTGAATTGGAGATGAGAGGGTCACTTGAGTGACTTAGGATAGATCCAGACTTGGATGCTTGATAGGGGCTTTATGATCACAAGCAATGATTGGGTCCTAAGGGATGAGATACTAGATTAGCTCACTCTAGTTCCTAAGCAAACAAGACAGTCAGAAGATCAAGGCAATTCATCAGACAGCAGATCAAGGCAATTCATTTTATCACTTATCCAGCTATTACTAGGGTTACCATCAAGCCTAGCTTGAGGTAAGTATGGGTATGTTGAGAGGGGTATTTCTTTGAAGTAAGATAAGTACCATCTTGGTCTCTCTACCAAGATTGAGATGAAAAGGTTTTTAATAAAGGTTTTTGGAAAACCTAGAGATAAGGGTAGTTGAAGGTTCTGTCTTGAAAACATAAGGATATAATATATAGGTCTCCAGAGTTTTTCAAAAGAACTAGTAAAGTATTTGGTTGTGTCAAAGTCATCTTGGCTCAGGTTTTTGCAATGCCAGTACATTTGAGAATATGAAAGATGATCCAAGACATCTCTTTTGTAAAGTAGTTTTTGTAAACTGGTGTTGAGATAAGGAGTATACAACCAATACACCAACAGTTGCTTGAGCACAAGCAAACAGGTAAGCACACAATGTAAGAAAAAAGTTTTTGTTCCCCCTGATTTTTGCCTTCTGGACACTTAATCAGGGTTGCTGAAATTGGGATGTTACAACAGGCACGTTCCATCCTATCATCACTACCACCTTCTGTGTGTATGACTGAGTTCTTGCTAATTAGTTGGTCAAGGCAGAGCCCATATGCCAGGTGGCTGCACTAGAAGCTTTCATGACAATAATGTTTCAAATCTCTTTGTTCCTAGGTGGCAATCCACAAGTAAGATACACAGGGTAAACCATAGAAATGGGCCCTGGGTAACCACTCAATATAAATCCATACAAGTCCCATTTCCACCCAGGTGTTTCATTAACATCAGTTGTTCTCATTAGTCCAAAAACAATACTTGTATTTTCATAAGACATCATATCATGATTTCCACCAACAATTATATATATCTAGACTAAGCATTCTAAACTTACCATGTCTCTGTCTTTAGGAAATACTACCAAGGTATATACTATGGTATTTGCATTGCAAAGAAATATTTATAATAGTCCTATCATGCATACTACAAAAATATCACTAATGCAATATTGAAAAGATAGGAGTTCGGATGACCAAAGTATCACTTGCCTTTATAGTAGGATATTTAGGTACTCTCCTTGATCTTGCAAATGTCACACTCCTCAAAGTTCACTACAATACAATCAAGCAAAAGAACACACTCAAAACTACAACACAAAAATAACAAAACAATAACAAGAATACAAAGAAATGCATGCAAGCATGCCAAAAATCATTTTATTTTAGAAATTGTTTTAGCAAAGTTTTGAACACTACAAACATCTATTGGTCCTCCTAAAGAGGTTGAATTACCACTGGAATCAAGTTAGTGCAATTTGGTTAATTAAATCATTTTTCTTTTTACTAGAAAATCATTTATTCAAAGGAATAATTTCTAGTGTCATCAAAATATATTTATAATTTCAAATGTTAGTGTTTATGGTCAGAGGGTTCAAAACAAAACCATTTGCAAAAGGATTTACTCAAAAATAATTTTTTAAAACAATTTTTATAGCCAAAATAGCCTAAAAAGTATCTGCATAAAAATCAATTTTTACAGAAACACGTGAACAAACTAAGACCACAGTAGTGTAGTTCATATTTTTCTTAATCGATAGACACCAAATTTGCATTTTTCTGATTTGTAGATTAGAAGTTATGAATTTTGCAAGTTTAAACATCTAACAAATCTATTCTGGTTTTTTCAATCGAAATCCTGGCCACGTGGCATGTTTCTATTGGCCGGTACCGTTTCGGCAGGATCAGCAGTGTGCACCTTTGAATCTAAGTGGGATCGCACGGCTCAGATCTTCCAATACCCCTTCGCTGTCTAATCTAATCCTAACGACAGGATTCAGATCCAGTGGATCTACGCGCTCTGGCCAGAGATGGGCGACGCGTCTAGCAACGGTGGACCGGTGGCGCTAGGGGGCGAGGGCAGGATGCGAGGGTGTTACCGTGGTCGTGGGGACGAGGCGAGCTCGAGGGAGGTCATAGGAGAGGCAGGGGCGCACGATCCATGCTATATTCCTCACCGGAGTCGAAGCCTTCATTGGTTGCTTGGAGGTAAGGTTGTTGTCGAGTGTCGGAATCAGCACCGGAGTTCGTCAGGGACAGCGGCGGCTCGAGCAAAAATCAGAGCAAAAATCGCCATAAATGGCAGAGAGAGGGGGGCGGGTTCAGCGCGCTGAAGACGACGAGGGTGACGTGGGGGTAGGGTTGGCCTAACATCAGGTGGGTGCGGGGTCAGTGCGTGAGAAAAGAAAACGGAGGAGGGGGAGAGGGAAGTGACCGGGTGGGCTAGATGGGCTGGGTTACTAGGCCTAACTGGTATGGTTGTTTTTCCCCTTTTTTTCTTCTAGTCTTTTCTTTTTTTGTTTCTATTTTCTATTTTTATTCAAAATAATTTGATACAACTCCAAATTGGTTCAAATCTTCACCAAACTTTTCAGTAGGTTTTATACATAAAATAAGTTGGGTAACTAGTCCATTTAGAGTATTTCAAAAATATTTTTATTAATCATTTAAATTGAGTGGGGGCACATTGGCTTTTATTTAAATAAGATTTGAAGCCCATATAATTTTATTTGAATAAACTTTTATCCTTTTATAATATTTAAATAAACTTTTATTCCATTCAGTTATGGATTTTAGCCATGGTTTAAATTTTCTTTGCAATAATTCTTATTTATTTCTTTCTTTGTCTTATATAATTCATATCTTTTTATTTATAGGTCCAAAAATGGTGAATTAATTATTTATCTTTTAAAATAATTTTAGAATTAGTTTGTTTACAATTAATTATTACTTTGAGATTTATTAGCCTTGGAATGCTTCCTTTTATTTTATAAAAATCATAAGTTTTTATCCATGGCTCCAAATGGAGTGAAACCAATTCCCATGGTTTTGTAATATTGATGTTTATCAATATTGATTATTTAGGAATGTTGTTGCTGAATTTTTATATGGAACATAGCCATAGAATTGGAGTGATCTTGATGATGATTTCTTTTATTAGGGTTTAGGTTTATCTTTTCCAAATGTTCAAAATCAAGATACATTCCAAGCATGAATGCATTTGATCTGTTTGAAAATTTGTTTGTTGATTTTTCATTCAAATTTTGTTCAAGCAGGGTTTTGATGTTTCCATTTAGAAACAAAAAGTTTCTTTCCCCCTAAATTTCATCATTTAATTCTTTTGTTTGTTTATTTTTCACATTTCAAAATTTGCAAAATTTTGGGATGTGACAGACTACCACCCTTACAAGGAATCTCATCCCGAGATTCAGGAAGGCTAGAAACAACAAGTTGGTTTCAAAAGAACTAGGATACTACCAACCTTAAAAGGATTTAACTAGATTGCATCTTGGCTTACTTGATGTCTCGATGTAATTTCTCTGGACAGTTGTTTGCATAGTGTCCCTTATTACCCCATTTGAAACATGTGACAAGGTTGAGATCCTTTCCAAGTTTGCTTGTCTTGTTCTTCTCCTTTTCTGGACAATTTGATGCATAATGTCCTAACTCTTTGCATTTTTGGCACATAACCTGGCTAATATCCTTCTTTATCCTTGGTATCACTATCTCTTGCTTGTTTCCTTGGCCCTTCTTCTTCTTTTTGGGTCTCTCCAAGGCTAGGAGGTCTCTTAGTTCATCTTCTTCATACTTCACCACAGATGTGGGAAACTTTTCTCAGTTCCTAGAACGGTTCCTAGGATAACGTCCATGTTTCCCCTTTTGTTCACCAAAGTTGGTTACATTGTATGGAGGTGCATACTGATATTTGACTTTGTCTTCATCATTATTGGTAGAAGTTGTACCTTCATGGGTGTTTCCAAAGACTTGATGTATTCCATCCTTAGCTTGATGTTTCATCTATTGAACTATAGGATAGATGTGGCATTGGACAGGGACATGATTAGTTCCTTCACATAGGAAACATGTAATTTGAGATGTGGGGCATTTTCTAGCCGGATGGTTCTCATCACAATTTGGGCATGTCAAAACCCGGATTTTTAATCCCATATGCCTATTATGCCATACATCATAATCCCAGGATTACCATTTTTGCGAGACATAACAGATTGGATATCATAGTACATCATCCATTACAAACCATACATAAGGTCTTACAACAAATAAAGGATCTCATGATCCAGTCTTAATACAATCATAGCAGTGGAATAACATAATAATAATGGTAGCATGGGCGAATCTCCATCTTCATGGTCACAGGAAATGCTGATGATGGGAGATGATCCTAGTTGTTGTAACCTTCCTGCGGTCCATCCTCCGGACAGTCCTCTTCATAGTCTGGCCAAGGGAATAGCCAAGGACAAAACCATGAGTACTCTTTAAGTACTCGCAAACTAAGACTAACAAGTGAAGTGATTTTGAGTTCGAAATACTAGGCTCTAGGTTGTTTTGAAAAAATCCATATTTACCTTAACTAAGTTCAGAAGCAAAGAAAGCTAGTTGAAGTTTTATAACACCTAAGTGGGAACTCAAATTTTCATATCACAACCCTATTGTGGTCAAGTCAAAATCATGATTCATTTCATAAGTCATTTTGAAAATATCTGACGATGGAATAGTATGGCCACTCCAACTGTCCATAACCGCGGACGCGGCTATTTGAATAGTTTGACACACTGCAGAGGTGGTACACTTTCACCACAATATTCTATACATCCATCAGGAAAAATCCTGAATTCACCATACTCAGTAATGCGGATAATCAATCCTAACCTTTCAATTACACTCCCTAGTATAGGCACCTCTCCTATGAGTTTGGCCTCCCAACCATAACCATCTGTCATCTTGGGAACTACATAGGTGGACAATCTTCACAAGGTAGTCTCAGCTTAAACCTTGGCCGCAAGGGAACCTATACTAAGGTATATAAATTTCCAGTCAAGCCCTACCCAAATTTCGGGTATTGTGGTTGTATGGTAAAATTGGAATGGTATCGCATCCAGACAACCATCAGTTTTTATAAAGGGCTAAGGCTCATGCCTCAACATTTTCATCATCAAAATCATCTGGTGTTCAAGAACACATGTCAAAACATTCCAGTAGAATGACTCATCATTCTAAGGTTTTTATAATCATTTTCACCAAGTATTCCCATCTAAAGTGATCAAGTTTTATTAGCACTAGCATCTACAAGTGGGGGTAAACACTAATGAGGGCGACAATCAAGTGAGACTTATCTAAGTTTAATCTCATGCCTCAGGATGACATCAAGATTTATCTAACTTAGGCCAAGTTTTATGCTCTTTATGCTACCTTTACTAATCTTTCTAAAATCCACAAATCACTAAGTAAACACAAGTAGAAATCTTTGATAAAGAAATAAAATAACTAAGTTTGCAAGTAAAACTAGGATTGGGTAGCATCAATGGGTATAATCAAAGCATGCCTAATGCATTGCATAGATTATCTTGTAGGTGTAAACTTGAATGGTTTAGCTTAGATTGCCTTGTGCAGAGCAGTGGTTGAACTTATCCTCTGCTTCTTCCTCGTAGTATCCTTGTTCAGTACTAGCGTCTATAAATAAATACGAAGTACACAATCACCAAGCAATTCTTAACTACTTCTATTTAGCACATAAAAGCTTACAATAGATGAGCTAGTATCATCACTATTATCACAAGGATTAAGGCAAAGGTTCTATTTATTTTATTTTAGAAAAGTAATTTCTACTCATTGAAAAACTACTTAAGATTTAATATTCTCCAACTAAAATAGGGGATCATGTTGACACATGTCATCACCACATATTTGAGTACTTGGGAATGTGATTTAAAGTGGTGTCACAATTTAATAAGGCTTAACCTTTTTTAATTAAATAAAGTGACTAGAAATGCCTGTGAGGCATTATTTTATTACTTGTCCATTATTTCTGCAAGTAAACCTAGATATTTCTACATATTCAGAATCTTGTCAAATGTGATTTTTGAGAGTTGGAATCAACTCAAAAGCTGTTATGGTTGAATTTTGAAAAAAATTTGAATGCAGAAAAGCTTCTCCCTTGTTATTTTTACTATAGTGGTTAACAATTCCAAATTATTTAAATCCAATGGGCTTGGATTAAGAATTTCAATACCTTTCTAACAAAATTAGTTTCATGCAATTTGGTTCAGTGAATCTCCCTGGATTGATTTTTGAATCTAGGGACAGAACTAAGTTTGAAACTAAATGGAAAAAAATAAGTTTGAATTACTGGGTCGCGCGGGAGTGTAACTAGGCCGGCCCACTGCGCACAGCACGCGGACGGGTTTAAGTGGCTGTCCCCACCAGTCAGCAAGACAGAGGGGTGCGAAGGGGTACGGGATGATTAGGGCCGTAGGATTAGATGCTAGATCTACGACTGAGGTTCATTGTCCACATCTGAACAGAATGCGGCAAGGTCGAACCCTAGCATGGCCAGTGGGTTTCAGTGGTGGCTCACCGGGGCTCCGACGATGGTCGGCGATGGGGGCGAATGATGAAGTCGACGACGGTGATCCTCCTAGTACCGGTGGCTTCTCCTGGGGTGACTCCAATCAATGGCTCCTCTTCTACTCCTTCGCGGCAGACTCCGGCAAAATTCCGGCCACCTGGTGCTCGCCTTGCTCCGGGAATGAGGTGGGGTGGTTCAATGAGAGAGGGAGTGACATGGTGTGCTAAATTAAAATGGGGGAGGCCTCTATTTATAGTGCGAAGAGGAGACCGAAGGGTGCGAGTGGAGCTCATCGTGGTCGTATGCACAGCGAGCTAACGGCATGGCTGGGGGTAGGGGATGGTGCGCTGCCTCCTGGCGAAGATCAACGACATGGTGGCGAGGCGTGGGGCGGTGCGAATTGGTCGGAACACTGCGATGCTCTGGGTGGGTCCTACGGGAAATTTAATGGCGCACGGGCTCTCCTGGTCGCGCAGCGATGAGCAGGCATGTCCGTCCGGTTCCTGAGGCAGTGGTGATCAAGTATGCGAGTAGCAAGGGCGGGGCGCGGTCTATGTGAGTGTGTCGATCGTGGCGCTCTGGCGTGCTCTCGGCATGCTTACAGAGAGGCTGGGTGTGCTCGTTCTAGGTGGTTCAGTGGCTATCAAGGCTTGGGCACTGGACAGGGGGTGGCGGTGGACGATGGCTTGTGTCCCAGACAAGGTGGCTAGGCTTGGTGAGGCTCCTAGCTTGTTGTCGACATTGGGTGGCAAGTTGGGCTCGGCCATGGTCACCATTGATGACAATGTCAAGCTTAAAGTGAGCTAGGGCTTGTTAAATAAGTTAGATGATCTAATGAGAGTGTGTTGTGAGCTAGAGAGGGAACAAGTTAGGCACAACACTGCTCACTATAGTGTTTGATGTTTTATTAGATTTGTGTTTACAAGGTGTTTGATTAAATGTCCGCAAGAGATTTGAATTTGAATTTTTGAGTGAAACTTGGTGGGTGTACTAGTCACATACTAGGTAGTCTCTGGTTGCTTGGAATGGTCAAGGTGCACTGGTTTGGTGGGGTTTTGAGAAATGGTGATCTTCACATATGATATAGATTCAATTTTGAATTGTCATTTGAATCAAGTTGCCAAATGTTTCTATGGGTTTGCAAGGTGGGCTTGGGTTCACTTTCACTTGGTCTAGCAAGGGGTGAAAAGAAATTAATTTATTTCTATTTGAAATCTTGGACTAGAAACACTCAAAGTGGCCTAGTGAGCAAGATTGGCAAAAATGACCTTTTGCTTGTTTTGTTTGTTTTTGAATTTGTCTTGATTTGTTTCTGCTTGGATTTGATTTAGATGATGTTGTTTTCACCTTTAAACCATTCCTTGCTATTCACAACAATCACACAAGTCCATTCATGCATTCATCACATACACACATGCATTCATATGATTTTAATTATAAAAGTTTTTGTTAACCCTAATTTTGAGTGGTTGGAATTGATAACCTTGATTAATATTTTTGGGATGTTACAAACCTTCCCTCCTTAAACAAAATCTCGTCCCGAGATTTGTGAAAAAGAAAACTAGGATTTAAAGAGATCGGGAAACTCCGTCCTAATGTAGTCTTCTCGCTCCCAGGTAGCTTCTTCTTCAGTGTGGTTACTCCACTAGATCTTGAGAAACTTGATGCTCTGGGTTCTGGTGGTCCTTAAAGCTTCCTCCAAAATACGGATGGATACTTCAGGATATGTCAGGTCATCGTTGATCTCTATGGTTTGGTGATCAATGTTCTTGAAAACTTCGGTCTTCTCTGGGACATCTAGGCATTTGCGAAGTAACGATATGTGGAACACATTTTGCATGGCTGACATTTCCTCTAGCAGTTAGAGTTGATACGATACTTCTCCTCGATGATTCAGAATCTTGAAAGGTCTGATATATCTGGGGGGCTAACTTTCCTTTGAGTTGCAAACGTTGCATTCCTTTCAAGGGTGACACTTTGAGATACACAAAATCTCCGATATTGAAAGCGAGGTCTCGACGTCTCTTGTCGGCATAACTCTTCTGTCTGGATTGGGCGGTCTTGAGGTGCTCACGAATCTTGTGAACTTTCTCTTTGGCTTCTTTTGTCTGGATTTGGGTCCGAAAATCTGACTCTCTCCTACTTTCGACCAATTCAAAGGGGTATGACACTTCCTTCCATACATGAATTCAAATTGGGCCATTTGCAAACAGGCTTGATAACTATTGTTGTACGAAAATTCTGCGAATGGCAGACAATCTTCCCATTTTGATCCATACTCTAGCACACAAGCTCTCAACATATCTTCGAGTATTTGATTTACTCGCTCCATTTGTCCATCGGTCTGAGGGTGATAAGCTGTGCTGAAATCCAGTCGGGTTCCTAATCCTTCTTGGACTTTCTTCCAAAATCTCGAGGTAAACTAAGTTCCTCGATCCGACACTATGTTCTTGGGAACACCATGCAAACTAATGATTCTAGCGATGTACAACTCTGCTAGCTTCGAACTCTGGTAAGTGGTCTTGAATGGTAAGAAATGGGCGACTTTGGACAATCTATCTACGATAACCCAGATAGAGTCATTTCCTCGACTAGATGTAGGCAAACCGGTGATAAAATCCATTCCAACGGAATCCCACTTCCATTCCAAAATCTGCAATGGTTGCAACAGTCTTGCGGGTCTCTGATTTACCGCCTTGACTCTCTGACAGATATCACACTTGGCTATGTAACTTCCGATTTCTCTCTTCATCTTATGACACCAAAATTGCTCCTTCAAATCTTGATACATCTTTGTTCCTCCGGGGTGGGTAGAATAAAGAGTATCATGGGCTTCTTTGAAAATAGCTTGCTTCAACTCGGAATATGCTGGCACACAGATACGTCCTTTGTACCACAGAACTCCTTCTTCATCTTCAGTGAATCCGGGTACTTTGCCTATACCGATGCGACATTTTATTCCGTCGATACTGGCATTTCCTTTTGAGCCTCCTTGATTTGACTGATCAAAGTAGGTTGAAGCTCTACGCTATCCAAAAATCCTTCACTTACTAATTCATTCTAAAATCTTCCATCTCCTTGTGCAAACTTGGTTGCTTCTTCAAAATCATAGAGTTTAATCGACACTGCAATCTACTAAGGGCATCTGCTACCACATTGGCTTTACCGGGGTGATAGTGGATGTCCAGATCATAGTCCTTGATTAACTCTATCCATCTCCTTTGCCTCATATTCAGCTCCTTCTGAGTGAATATATACTTCAGGCTCTTGTGATCCAAATAAATCTCACAACGGTTTCCCATAAGGTAGTGCCTCCATGTCTTCAAGGCTAGAACTATGGATGCTAGTTCAAGGTCATGGGTAGGATAATTCTGCTCATGTTGTTTCAGTTGTCGGGATAGATAAGACATAACTTTGCCTTCTTGCATAAGCACACATCCGAGACCGATCTTGGATGCGTCACAATACACATCAAAGGGCTTCGTAATATCTGGCATGATCAAGATTGGGGCTCAAATCAATCTCTTCTGAAGCTCTTGAAAACTCGCTTCACATTTTTCCGTCCATTCAAACTTCTTATCCTTCTTCAACAATTGGGTCGTGGGTCTTGTGATGTTTGAGAATCCTTCTACGAACTTGCGGTAATATCCCGCTAATCCGAGAAATGCACGAACTTGGGTTTGAGTGGTTGGGGCTTGCCAATCTTCAACATCCTTCACCTTTGCAGGGTCAACGGCAATTCCTCCGGCTGATACAATATGTCTGAGGAATCCTACCTCTTGTAACCAGAATTCACATTTGCTAAACTTGGCATACAGTTGATGCTCTCTAAGGGTTCCAAGGATGGTACTTAGGTGTAGCTCATGTTCTTTTTCTGATTTGGAATAGATTAGAATGTCATTGATGAAAAGGATGACAAACTTATCCAGGAAGTCCATGAAATAAGAGGGGGCATTGGTTAATCCAAAAGATATGACAGTGTACTCATACAATCCATATCTGGTGGTAAAGGCAGTCTTTAGAATATCCTCTGCACGAATCTTGAGTTGATGATAACCAGTTCTAAGATCAATCCTATAAAACACTTTGGCACCAGTCAACTGGTCAAACAGGTCTTCTATCTTCGGTAGTGGGTACTTGTTCTTGATGGTGACATCGTTGAACTTCCAATAATTCATACACAAACGGTTACCTCCATCTTTCTTATCCATAAACAAGACAGGTGATCTCCATGGCGACGCACTTGGTTGGATCAATCCTATCTCCATCATAGCATCCAATTGCTTCTTCGGCTCCACTAATTCAGACGGGTTCATACTATACGGTCTTTGGGCTATGGGTCCGGTTCTAGGGATTAGTTCAATGATAAACTCGATATCCTAATCTGGGGGCATACCGGGCAAAACATCTGGAAATACATCGGGGTATTCACAGACTACTCTGACTTGGTCAATGGTGGGTTGGGCTAGACTCTTGTTGCACTTGAATTGACGGGGCAAGGTTTAGATACATGCTCTACTGATATTTCGGCGGTACTGGTCATGGTTATGGCTTTCTTGGCACAGTCGATTAATCCTTTATGTTTCGGCATCCAATCCATTCCTAATACTACTTCCAAACCTTTTGTTCCAAGTACTATTAGATTAGCATAAAAATCTATGCCATGGATTCGGATAGGTACGGCCTTGCAAATTTTTCTAGCTTTGGTGGTTGAACCAAGTATTTGAACTATCATAACATGCTTCAATTTTGTTGGTTGAATCTTATTAGTGCATGCAAATTCTTTGGTAAAAAACGAGTGCGATGCTCCATAATCAAACAACACTCTTGCAAGTACTGAGTTAACAGAAAACATACCCAGCATGACATCTGGCGCTTCTTGGGCTTCTTCAGCATTCATGAGAAATAGATGGCCGTTGCGGTTGAGCGAATTCCCTGGGGCAAATCGTCTTCCAGGCTGAACATGACGCTGCTGCTGAGCTGGGGCATTCATATAATGGGATACGGCAATCTTCTTGGGGCACTCATTGGAATAGTGACCCTTGGTTCCACATTCATAACAAGTCACTTGGGACTTGTCCTTTGCTGCAACAGGCACATCATTGCTTCCAGTTCTTGGGGCAGTGTTGGTGTTGTTGCCGACATTGTTGTTGTTGGACTTGGGCGGTGCATGGTTGAAATTGTTGGAGTTGCCGGGGTTGTTGTTGTGGTTTCCTCCAGGCCTTGGGTTTCCTCCGCCATGGTTGGGATAGGTTGGACGGTTCATCGGGGGTCTATTGGTTCTTTGGGCAAATCCTGGAGACGGGTTGGGGCGATACTTTGGGGTATGGTGGGTTCCTGGTTGATGCATCATTCTACGCTTGCGGTTCTCATTGGCTTGGTTGATCTTGCCTTCTGATGGCTGACGTGTAGCCTGTTGGGAACCCCAAGAGCAGGGTGTGAAGCAGCACAGCAACAAGTTTTCCCTCAGCAAGTAACCGAGGTTATCGAACCAGTAGGAGGAAGGAAACGTCACACATGTGTTGCAAGCAACGCGGAACCTGCACAACACAGACTCAAGACTTTGCCCCAACGAATCAGTGAGGTTGTCAAGCTCACCGGTTTGCTGTAACAAAGGATTAAATGTATGGTGTGGAAGGTAATGGTTTGCAACAAGTAAACAAGTAACAGTGGAAGATGTATCAATGGTAAAGATTGGACTGGGGTCCATAGTTCACTAGAGGTGCTCTCCTTAGATAAACAACACGGCATGAAGGGTAAACAAATTGCAGCAGGGCAATTGACAGGAACTGAGCAAGGCATAACAATGCAATACTAGACAAAAAGATCCTATGAGATTTGATTGGGCAATACAACAATATACATAGACCGCCATCCAACTTCATCTATGACTATAAGTCCACCTTCAGGTTATCATCCGAACCCCCTCCAGTATTAAGTTGCAAGCAACAGACAACTTCTTTAAGAAAAGTGTGTAAGGTAAATAATCCACTTGTTCTATGAACAAGAGACCGTTGTTTTCTCCCTAGTGGAAATAGAACATCTACAACCGAAGAGATTTCTGTCACTTCCCTTGGAAAATAGAGGCATGAACTCACTATCGAGCATAAATACCCCCTCTTGGAGTTACTAGCAACTACTTGGCCAAGATAGCTACTAACAACGGAGAGCATGCAAGATCACAAACAACAAAGACATGATAGTATCAAATAGACAAAACCATTAATCAATCTGACATAGTAATCTCAATATCCATTGGATCCCCGCAAACACAACATGCATGATTACAAATAGATTAGACTTTGATCATGAACGGAGCTCACAAGATCTATACATGAAAGCACAAGGAGGAGATACAACCATCTAGCTACTACATGGACCCATAGTCCAAGGTGGAACTACTCACGCTTCATACCAGAGAGAAGGCCTCCGGGATGATTTCCCCTCCGACAGGGTGCCGGGAAGAACTTCAGATCCCCCGATCTAGGGATGACGGTGGCGGTGGCTACAGAAGGTTTTGTGGAGTTTTGATCAGGTGCCTAGGGTTTCTGCATCGGGGGCTTCTTATAGGCAAAGAGGCGAGGCTGGGAGGCGGCCAGGGAGCCCACACCCTACCCAGGAGCGGGGTGGGCCCACCCGCGCCTAGGGGGGTGCGGATGTCCTGGTTCGCTTCTCCGTCTCGTATTTTGGCCTCATGTCCCGCACGGTAAAATATTGACTTTGGCTTTTGTCCCGTCCAATTCCGAGAATATTGATTTTCTTCCTTTCTAGAACCAAAAACATAAGAAAACAGGCAAATGGCACTGTGGCAACTTGTTAATAGGTTAGTTATAGAAAAGATATAAAAACACCTCAAAGTGTAGACAAAACAAAGAAAAGTAGATACTAAACAAGCATGGAGCATCAAAAATTATAGATACGTTTCCAACGTATCAAGCATCCCCAAGCTTAACTCATGCTCGTCCTCGAGTAGGTAAGTGATAAAAAGAATATTTTTATTAGGTGACATGCACCATCAAAACAAAATGTCGTGGGAATGGCCACGGCAGATGCTGCAATCGGCAGCGAATGGTAGAACAAAGGGCAAGGGTGGCCAGCCATCTACGGTGTGAGATGAGGGCGGAGACACAAGGATTTACCCAGGTTCAGCCCTCCCGGAGGATAAAGACCTACTCCTGCTAGATTGTATTATGGAGAGAGTACAAGGGCGAGCTCGACGAGTAGGCGGCGAGTCGCTAGGGTGTATGATGGAACGTGTCCTCTATGCGTACCCTAGGGAGGTTTATATAAGCTCACCTCGCTAGGGTTTACAGATCTACAACCGAACTAGTTAAAGATTTGGAGGGTTCTTGACCTAATCCGAATGGGCTTAGCTATGCTTCTGGGCCACCAGCTTCCTTTCGCCTGGGTCCTTGCCAAGTCTCGATCCAGTCGCCGTCCTGCATGCCCACTCGCTGGCAGCTTGGGCCAGTAGGAAACGTCCTGCTGGGTATACCACAGTCGGCATATCCTCATCAGTAGTACCTGAGGCCGTCGTTGATTCGTCATAGGTGTTTGTTGCCAATTGGAGTATGCGGGTCCAATTCTGACACCCAGTCGAATCGGCGGTGGACTCCTGAATAAAGGAAAGAACTAGTCATTTTAGTCGCAATAACGGCGACCAGTCAGATCGCAGCTTGGCAAATAGGTCGGCGAGAAGTTAAGTCAATGTTATAGTGATCAGGTCGGCGAATCGTCAATTCGCTGAAGACAGCGAGTCGAGTGGATGAAGTTGGACCGTCAGCGCTGGTTAAAGTAGCAGTTGGGTAATCCAACGGTAATATCAGCGTAATTACCACGCGGTAACGGCTACTGGAAGATGGCGGGTAGTAACCACTGTTTAAGGAGATGACGGGTGAAGGAAGAACATTCCCACACTTCCTTCGATCTCGCACATTCCCAATCCTCCATTCCGTGCAGCGACCAAAGAGACCCAGAGCAGCTTATAGCCCTAGATCCCTCAATCGATGGCCCCTCTGGCGGAACCATGGGGCAGATCCAAGTGCACGAAGGTGCTGTTGAAGTCGTTCGAGGAGGCAGGGATCCTCCGCGCCGGGAGATAGCGCATCCCCGCGGCCGGAGAGGTGACCCCAAATCCGCGCGAGCGGGAATTCATCTGCTTCACCAGCCATCTAGAGCGGGGGCTCGGATTCCCCACTTCCCTCTTCTTCCGCCACTTCTGTGCCTACTACGACATCCAACCGTCAGACCTAGGGTTGCATAGCATCGAGCAGCTCGCCATCTTCGTGGCATTATGCGAATGCTACCTGGGTTGTCGGCCATATTCCCCCCTATGGCAAGATCTGTTCCACGGGAGGATCGGCCGCGAAGTGGTAGGCGACCCGATGCTGGCCGCTGGCGGCCTGACCTTTCAGCTGAAGTTGAAGGCGTCCTTTTTTGATTTGATGCTGCCCGCTAAAGCAGCGAATGAGTGGAAGAAGAGCTGGTCTTACGTGACCGAGTCGCCACCGGGCGATGAGGTGGCGCTTCCGATGTACTCCGCCGACTGGCCCGAGCCGCGTCGGCTCCAAGTCACCAAACTTCCACTGGACCAGCGGATGGTCGTTGACAAGATGCTGCAGACCATCCGCAACCTGGAGAAGAAGGGCCTCCAAACCATCAATATTTACAATTGCTGGCTCGGGCGACGGCTCATGCCTTTGGACAGTCGTGCCCACTATATGTACGAGTACATGGGCAAGGACGACCCGACGAAGTCCTGCCATGATGAGTGGAGACTCAACGATTACACCCTGGCCCTGAAGAAGATCACCTTGGCAGAGTATCTTGACGCAAAGGTCGGGGTCGCTCCTTACACCGCAAAGCACCAAGCCCCAACGGTAAATACTTTTTTCTTTTACATTCGCAGTCGCAGATGTGCATTCTCGGTTATGCTGATTTGTCTTGCTGTTACAGTTGTTCCAGGGGGTGGAAGGTTGGCTCCCGCCCGCAGACGACGAGAATTCTAACTCATACGGCGAGGATGAAAGCGAGTCTTCACTCGACAAGGGCAATGTCAGGAGTGACAGGGGCGGTGATGACGATGATGATGACGACGGTCGCGATGAGGCTGTGCAGGTCACCGCACCCACGGTTTGAAAAACTCGCGGACAGCACCAGCGCGAAATCGAGGCCAGCAAGAGCCTCGAGGCCATGATGAAGATGAGGACGAACTCCCCGAACAGACCTTGCGACGCGAAGCTACGCCGTCGAAGAAGAAACCACCGCCACCAAAGAAGAAGAAGAAGCCGGATAAGCCGGTATCACTGCCTCGGTCCGCGAGTAGCTCCGATGCTACCAGCGCAGCCGAGGAAGCTAAAGCTGATGTGCCGGCGCATGCGACCGCGGCGACCGGTGCGACCGTTATGGAAGACGAGATGCCGTTGGCATCGCTACCGCTGCCCTTCATCCTAGTTACCGGGCTAGTGGCCGCTCCAGCCACAGGGACCTCGCCGCCGAGGGGAGCTCCCGCGGCGATGCCACCGAACCTCCTGCCGCGGCATCGTCATCGAAGAAGCCGTCGGTGTCTTGGGAGAATAGTGTGTTCGAAATGGGCCTCAGTCAGAAACTAGGGCCAGAGTTGGATAAGCCGGCCAGCATTCGTACTGGCCTACGTTTTATCCCAGTCGCCAAGTGAGTGTTTCTCAATCTTTTAATTTGTCTGCTTGGTTTATGTTCGATTGGCGAATTTACTGACGGAGTTTTTCCGCAGGACTAGAGTGAAGAAGATAGGTCACCCTTCGGTGGCCAAGGTTCCGTCGGGTGCCACGGAGGCACTAGTCAACCCTTCGAAGAAGAGGAAGGGCGACGAAGTCAAGGTGCCTGCTGAAGGCGCAAAGAAAGCAAAGGGCGACGAGGTCATGACAATTTTACACGAGCCGGTGGTCGCCCCGAGCGAGGCTCCAATTCCAGCGGATGAAGCCCCGAGGGCCATGGTGTACACGAAGTCGCAGCGGGCAGAGCCCGTGGCCTCGATTGGGGCGACGGGCCCACCTTCGAGTGGTGCGGGAGCCGCGGTGGCGACGTTCCCTCGCTTTGTAGCGAGGGCCTCCGCGGCGAGTGCATCGGTGCCATCGAGCCAATTGCCTGAGGCCGCCGGTACGGAGGTCGAGCAGCATCGCTGGCATACTCCATTCGTGCTCCCATTGGTGGATGCAATAGAGCTTCACGGCATGCTAGGTGCCTCCATCCAGGTATGTCCAGTCCCCGAGGATCGGGCCACTGAATTTCAGTGGTCGAATTCTTATTGTTTTTCGAGTCCATTCCCCGAGTGGCTGGTCGCTGAATTTCAACGGCTAGGCACTTAGGATTTACGCTGCCTAGTCCCCGAGTGGCTAGTCGCTGAATTTCAGTGGCTAGGCACTTAGGAATTTTTTCGTTATCCAGTCCCCGAGTGGCTAGTCACTGAATTTCAGCGGCTAGGCACTTAGGATTTTCGTTGCTGACGCTTCCATGGTTGCGCAGGGCCTGCAGAGCGAGTCGGCGGAGCGGCTTGCCGCCAAGGAGCATGTGGAGAGGGAGCTCCTCGTTGTTCGGGACACGAACGAGCAGCTTCGAGCGACTGCGGGTGAGTGTTCGTCGTGCTTGATGCTGATCATAAACTTGTTCTTCTCATAATCATGGTGTTGTTGATGCAGATGATAACGCAGCCGCAGTGGAGAAGGCTCGTCAGGGCCTCGTTCCGGCGAGTGAATTGACGACTGCACAGTCGTCCTTGAGCGCCGCGGAGAAGCGAATCGCCGACCTGGAGCGCGAGCTCAAGGAGGCAAAGGAGGAGGCGACCTCGGCGGATGGGCGGGCCAAGGCAGCCGTTGCTTCTGCTGCTGAGGAACGAAAGATGTTAGATGCGCTCGTCGCCGGGCTGCAGGATGACCTCTCCGGTCTTCAGGATTTCATCAGGAGCGTTGTCGCCCGTTGATTGGTGAGTTTTTCTTTGGCGAGTCCCCGAGCGTGTGGGTCGCGTTATTTTGCTGCAGCCTCCCTTATTATTTGCTTGTGTGTTGCAGGCCTGAGTACTGATAACGCTGAAGAAGCGCAGTCGTACGACGCGCGACAATGCGTTACCACTCTGGTTGATTCTGCCGCGCTGTCAGCGACCTGCATCCGGGCGTATATGCAGGAGATCTTGCCCACGGAGGTGATTCCCAGCGACCTCGTCAAGGTTTGGCGCTATCTGGAGAAGGCCCCGGCGATTGTGGAATTCATGATGCGGTCGGCCTTCTGTCGTGGTGCGGCGACTACGCTAAGCCTTGGGCTTGCACACTTTCCTGACGACTTCGACCTTGACGACGTCACGAGCGGGTACCCTTCATCGACGGGTGCAGTCGAAATCACCGAAGTGATGAAGCTGATCGAGCAGGCTGCGGTGTACGCCGACCGGGTGTGGGCGATGGCCTACCTCATTCTTTACCAGGAAACGTCGTCGCCCCGAACGACCCCGATCGAGCCGGCGCATCGAGACTTCAAGGTGGACCATCCGTTCCGTGCGGCCATGGCGGGTGAGCTCACGATGTACCCATCGAATTCGTGGATTCCTTTTATCCGCAGTCGCAAGGGCGGTGGCGCCTCATCGCTAAAGCCTGCAGAGTAGAATAGTTTGCCGATCGGCATTAGTTAAGATAAGTGCGTAACTACCCTGGTAAGAGAAAAATTTTGCCGCTTTAAGGAATGTAAGCGTGCTTTTGCCAATGTTTTGTGTTTTGATTGTTGGTTGTGCGAGTCCCCGAGCGCGTCCGCCCTTTTATGGGGTTAACCTCGTTTTTACGTGTTGTTCGAACTGTTAATAAGTTAAGGTCGACTCGCCATGGCTTGGAAAGCCAGTCGCGTGGCGACTCCAAGGGGTGCTCTGTACTTAGCCGTTTTTCCGGGCACGAACAGGGTCGGGTGGCCGAGTCCCAGAGCGTGGTACTTGGCGGTTCTAGTCGCATGCCCGAGGTAGGTGAGGACGGGGCGCGTTGTGTTAGGCGCGTCACTCCACCTGATCCGTAGGACCAGTCGCGTGGCGAGTCCAGAACATGCTCTCATACTTGGCGTTTTTCCCTAGTCGCTCCTGTTTGGACTGGCGTCAGTCCCCGAGCGTGGTACTTTGCCGTTCGTGTCGCTGCGCCAAGGATGTGGAGGACTGGGTCGCTGTGAGAAGCGAATGCAGTTGTCTTGCCTCGGATAGCCAGTCGAGCGAGGCGACTCCGATGGGGCTCCGGGTTGGCTTTTTTCATGGACGATACGAGGCCTGAATTCTTCAGTGCCCTCGTGTCGCACTACTTGGCCGTGCCGGTTGCGTCACCAAGGGTTGACTTCTGCGAGTAGCATAGCGCTGTTATTACGAGTGCGAGTGGCACAAGATACAGAGAGTGGACACACGTTGTGCGAATCGATCTGCTATATTTCATAGCGGGTAGGATGTACATGTCTGGAGTTCTAGGGTAGAACTTCCGTAGGAGGTTTACATTCCACGGCCGCTTGACGTTGAGTTTTCCGTTGCCTCGGACGTCGACGAGGTAGTAGGCGTCTTTGCCCAGGACTCGCCCGATGGAGAATGGTCCCTCCCAAGGGGGGAGAGTTTGTGCATTCCCTTCTTGTCCTGGATCAGACGCAGTACCAGGTCGCCTTCCTGGAAGGTACGGGTCCGTACTCGCCGACTGTGGTAGCGACGGAGCCCTTGCTGGTAGATGACGGTGCGGGAGCGAGCTAGGTCGCGTGCTTCGTCGAGCTGGTCGACTCCGTCTTGGCGTGCGAGCTCGTTGTCGTCCTCCGCGTAGTTGACCACCCGAGGCGAGTCATGCTCGAGGTCGGATGGCATGACGGCCTCGGCACCGTACACCATGAAAAAGGGGGTGAATCATGTCGACCTATTGACGAAGGTGCGGATGCCCCAGATGACGGAGGGGAGCTCTTCGACCCAGCACCCAGGAATGCGCTTGAGTGGAACTTGTAGTCGCGGCTTCAGGCCCTAGAGGATGGTCTGGTTGGCACGTTCCGCCTGGCCGTTGGACTCCGAGTGGGCGACAGAGGCGAGGTCGAGTCAAATATTGTGCTCCTCGCAGAATTCGGCCATGGCTACTTTGGCGAAGTTGGTGCCGTTGTCCGTGATGATGCTGTTCGGGAACCTGTAGCGATAGATGAGCTCATGTAGGAACTTTTTGGCGGTCTTCCCGTCGCACTTGCGGGCTGGCTTGGCCTCCACCCATTTTTGTTAATTTTGTCGACCGCGACTAGGAGGTGGGTGAAACCAGAGGGGGCCTTCTTGAAGTGGCCTACCATGTCCATGCCCCATATGGCGAATGGCCAGGTGATGGGGATGATCTTGAGCACCGAGCTTGGTATGTGAGTCTGGCTGGCGTATTTCTGGCACACGACGCAGTGTTGGACGATGTCAACCGCGTCGGCGTGTGCGTTGAGCCAGTAGAAGCCATGTCGCGTGGCCTTGGCGACTAGGGAGCGGGCACCAGTGTGGTGGCCGCAGTCGCCAGCGTGGATGTCCTAGAGGATCTTGTGTCCTTCTGTGGGTTGGACGCAGTGTTGGAACACGTCAGTCACGTTGCACTTGTGGAGCTCGCCGTTGATGATGACGAAGGATTTGCAGCAGCGTGCTTTCATCCAGGCCTCCGTCTCGTCAGCGGGTAGGGTGCCTCCCTCCAGGTAGGCGACGTATGGCACCGTCCAGTCGCTTGGCTCAGCGATCATTGCGACCAGGGCTACGTCTGGTTGCAGCGGAATTCCGATGTCGATCTCCCTCGAGGGAGAGACGGAAGGTTTGGTGATGGTGTCGAGGAAGACGCATGCGGGCGGTGTGAGTCGAGCCAAGCCGATGCGGGAGAGCGCATCGGCCTCTTCGTTCTTCCGCCTGTCAATACACTCGACGGAGTAGCCCGCTAAGTGGCCTCCCAGCTGGTCCACTACTTGGCGGTATGCCACCATGGTGGGGGAGACTGCATCGCAGGTGCTAGTGACTTGCCCCACGACGAGGTCGGAGTCGCCGTAGCAGCGCAGACGATTAATGTTCATCTCCTTGGCTGCTCGCATGCCGTGGAGTAGCGCCTCCTACTCGGCCATGTTGTTGGTGCAGGGGGTGAAGTCTAGGTACAGGATGTAGCATAACTTGTCGCCGTTTGGAGCTGTGAGTACGATCCCTGCCCCTGCACCATCTGCATTCTTGGAGTCGTCGAAGTGTAGGGTCCAGTAATAGAGGTATGGTAGTTTCTCTGGATGCTATGCCTCCTCCCAGTCGGCAAGAAAATCTGCGAGAGCCTGCGACTTGATCGCCTTGCGCGACTCGTACCTGATGTTGTGGACTCCGATCTCAACGGCCCACTTGGCGACTCGCCCGGTCGCCTCACGGTTGCGGATGATGTCCTGCAACGGTGCTGAGGAGACGACCGTTATTGGGTGCTCCTGGAAGTAGTGCGGCAGTCGCCGCTGGGCTATGAAGACCGCATATACCATTTTTTGGGTACTACGGGTAGCGCTGGCGCGACTCGGTGAGTACTTCGCTGATGTAGTATACAGGTCACTGCACCGGGCGCTCCTTGCCTTCCTCTGGTCGTTCGACGACTATGACGGCGCTGGTGACTCGCTAGGAGGCCGCGACGTAGACGAGCATGGGCTCCTTATCGACGGGGGCGGTGAGTACTGGTGCCACGAGTAGCACCTCCTTGAGAGCGTGGAGCATGTCATCTGCCTCCTTGTCCCACTAAAAGGTGGGTTTCTTGCGCATTAGGCGGTAGAGGGGCATCGCCTTCTCGCCTAGTCAGGGGATGAAGCGACTAAGAACCGCGACTCGCCTGACCAACTTCTGGACGTCGCGCAGGAACTCGGGTCTGCCTATCCGGGCGATCGTGTTGATCTTGGCGGGGTTTGCCTCGATCCCGCGCTTGGAGATGACGTACCCCAACAGTTGTCCAGTAGGTACACCAAAGGTGCACTTTCCTAGGTTTAGCTTTATCTTGTACCTCCGCAGGTTAGCGAAGGTTTCCGCCAGGTCAGCGAGTAGGTCGCCCTGGCGATTGGATTTTACCACCACGTCGTCGATGTAGACATGGATATTGCGGCTGATTTGGCTCGCAAGGCACTCCTGCATGCACCTCTGGTAGGTCGCCCTGGCGTTCTTGAGGCCAAAGGTCATGGTGGTGTAGCAGAAGGCTCCGAATGGCGTGATGAACGCCGTCTTCTCCTCGTCCTCAACTGCCATTTTGATCTGGTTGTACCCAGATTAGGCGTCAAGGAAGCATAGTGACTCCAAGACCATGGTCGAGTCGCTGATTTGGTCGATCCGCGGGAGGACGAACTGCTCCTTCGGGCAGGCGCTGTTGAGGTTTGTGTAGTCGATATACATTCTCCAGGTCCTTTTTTTCTTCTCGACCAGGACTGGGTTTTCTAGCCACTTGGAGTATTTGATTGGCCGGATGAATCCTGCAGCGAGTAGACGCTGCACCTCCTCGGCGATTGCTCGGCGACGCTCTTCATTAAAGGGCCGCAGTGACTGCTTGACGGGTCGCACTTTGGGGTCGGCGTTGAGTTTGTGCTCAGCGAGTTCCCTCGGGACACCAGGCATGTCGGATGGCTTCCATGCGAAGATGTCACGATTCTCACGAAGGAACTCGATGAGCACGCCTTCCTATGCTGGGCTCATGCTCATCCCAATCGTCACCGTCTGGCTGGAGTCGCCTGGAACCAGCTCGACGGTGCGAGTGTGTGTCGTTGCCTCGAAAGCGGTGGAGCCGCCACCCTCCGAGTTGGGATTCTTGAGTATGGTGGGGTCGTCATTGTTGACCCCGCTCGCGTACTTGGCGAGCTCCTCTGCGTTGTTGGCTTCTGCCGCTATGACGGCGTCGGCGAGCTCGGCGCCTTTGGCCTCGCACTCTGCGGCCATGTTGGGGTCGCCATGGATAGTGATGATGCTGCACGGCCCCACGAGTTTCATCGCGTTGTACGCGTAGTGGGGCGCTGCCATGAATTTGTCGAACGCCTGACGCCCCAGGACACAGTGGTAGGGGATGTTGAACGGCACCAGCTCGAAGACGATCTGCTCGGTGCGGAAGTTCGCTGGTGTGCCAAAGGTGACTGGCAGTGTCACCTTGCCGATCGGGTACGCCTTCCGACGGGACGATGCCATGGAAGGTGGTGTAGGTCGTCTCGATCATCGACTGCGGGAGCCGCAGTCGCCTGAACTTGTCCAGGTACAGAATGTTGATGGAGCTGCCGCCATCCATCAGCGTCTTGGGGAGCCAGTAGTCTCCCACCTTGGGCTTGACCACCAGGGAGACTCGGCTCAGATATTCGATCTGTGGCGACTGGTCCTCGCGGCTCCAGGTGATTTGTTGCTTGGACCAGTTGAGGAACTGGGGGCTGTCGACCTAGGACAATGCGTTGACGGTGACAGCGCGGGCAATGAACTTCTTCTCGCGCTTCGTGTTGAAGCCGGTGAAGGTGTGAAGCGAGCCGACGTCGTTGCCGAATTTTCCGCCGTTTGGCGGGTGGTTGTCGGGGTCTTCCCTTGCGTGTCGTGCCTTCTTGATCTCCCTCAGGGAGTGGCAGTCGGCGGTCATGTGCGTGGCGGGTTTCCCCTTCCTGCTGTGGAACACACAAGGCTGGTTGAGGAGAGCCGCGGGATCGAACCTCGGCTTCACCTTGTAGTTGCTGCCGTCGCGGCGTTGACCTCCGTCGCGGCGAAAGCTCTTGGGCTCGCGTGGGGCGTACCCAGCATTGGCGACGAAGTCGACTCGCCCGTCACCGCGGCGCTTTCCGGTGAGGCGAGTGTTGCTGTATCGTAGCTCGGGTCGTCTCCCGTTGTCGTGGCCGCTCATGCGGCGATTCCCTCCCGACTCGTCGTCGGTTTCTTGGTTTGGGTCCTCCTCTGCGTACCTCATGGCAATCTCGAGGAGGTCCGGTATGTTGTCGAGTGTTTTGTACACCCACTTGAGTTTGGCGACCAAGGGCTCGTAGCGGCATGAGGTCTTGAAGCAGTGGATCGCGGTGTCCATGTGAATTCTGGCCGCGTTGTACCACAGGTCTTTCCACCGTTGGACCCAGCTGCGAGTCGACTCACGGGGTCCCTAGACGCATAGCTCCAGGTCCTCGTTGTGGTTGCACGGGTGTAGGAGCTCTCGAAGTGCCTGATGAAGGCATCATGCATTTCCTCCAGGAGTCGATCATGTCTGCGGGGAGGGTGTTGATCCATTGTCGGCATGCTCCCTCCATCATCAGGGGAAGGTAGCGAGCGGCGAGTAGGTCGGTGTGGCCGGAGATTCCCATCGCCATGAGGTACGTGTCCAGCCACACGAACGGGTTGTACAAGGGGTCGTACTTCTCAATTTCCTTTGGCGCCTTGAAGTTCGCCGGGTCTTTTTCGCCTCGGATCATCGGTCCGAAGCACTGGGGTCCGACTAGGCTCAGCGATCCCCTTGGTTAGCCGTCATGGTGGTTGGTGAGGGTATGCCTCAAGTCGCCGGGCTGATGTGCGCGCCAGCTCTGGTTGTTGATGATGTGGGTGCGCGCGTCGACTAGCTGCTCGTTGGCGGCGACGAAGTTGTTCGCCGGTCGCGGGTCATTGGTGGAGAGTGTCGCGTGTGCGGTTCGATGTTGGAGCTGCATGGGCTCGGGTGGTGGGCAGTTGAGGGTGTTTGCCACCATTGGGCGGCCATTCGAGGCCGCCCTGCTTCCTGACAAACGTGAGTACATGCGACCCTGTGGGTCGGCTCCCGCGTTTTGTTGCTCGACGGCCTTGGCGAGTAGAACCTTGGCGTACTGGATCTGCAGGGCGCCTTCCCCAGTCACGTTGATGTTGTCGACCATGGCTCGGCTCGCGACAACGTTGTTCATCGGGGTGGAGAATATCGGGAGGCCATTCGCGTCTCTCTCCCGCGAGGAGATCAGGATCCTTGGTTGATCCCGGGGGGCGTGCGGCCGGGTGGTGGAGGGGGGGCACCGTTGGCCATTGCACCTGGTGGTGGCAGGGAGCTCCCTCCTAGCGGCGTGTTCTCGCAGATCGCGCGCTCGGCTATACGGGCCAGGTCGTTTTTGTCGTCGAAGTTCAGGGCGCGTCCCTGAACGGTGGGGTTCAGGCGCGACCTGATGCGGAGTTGGTGGTAGCGCGAAAGCTCCTGCGCTGTCACCTGCTCGAGGCGGAATTTCTCGCGCTCGGCTTGTTCCTTGCGGACCGCCTCCTCCAATCGCAGGCGGAGTTCCTCGACCTCCGTCACCATCGCGGTCGGCGGGATCAGCGTGGAGAAGGGGTCTGGCGGGGCATCCGCGCCATTCGCCATTTAGGCCGCGACGTTGCGCCCAGATCCGACGTGGAGGTCGCCGGAGTTGTCCGACCCAGAGTCAAAGTCAATGATCCCAAGAATGGAGGGGTCCTCGAAGTCTCCTACGTTAGAGACCTAGGTGATGGAGCCCGCGGGTTGCACGGTGACGATGGATCCGGCGGCCGATGCCGGGGTCGCCGAGTCAGCATCGTCGTTGAGGGTCGTGTCGTCCGCGACCATGGTGGTTTCGGCCATGTTGCTGTTGGCCGAGTCGTACTCAGAGGTGAGGGAGTGGATGGTGCGGACCTGACTCTCAGAGACACGGTCGCGTGGTGGCAACTCGCGGATGCGAGCCGAGTCCTCCGAGACAATGACGTCGGTGAAGCCGACGAAGAGGCTGATCGTGCCGACCGGCATGATCACGTTGTGCGTGACGGGGCACGCCGCCGGGACGTAGCTGCTCGGCAAGGTCTGGAGGATCTCACCGATTGCGATCATGTGGCCGGTGGCGATCGTCTCGTTGATGGGCAGATTGGATCTCGCCGCAGAACACCGGCTTGACCGGCCAGTCCCCACGGTGGGTGCCACTGTCGTGGGAATGGCCACGGCAGATGCTGCAATCGGCAGCGAATGGTAGAACAAAGGGCAAGGGCGGCCAGCCATCCGCGGTGCGAGATGAGGGCGGAGACACAAGGATTTACCCAGGTACGGCCCACCGGAGGGTAAAGACCTACTCCTGCTAGATCGTATTATGGAGAGAGTACAAGGGCGAGCTCATCGAGTAGGCGGCGAGTCGCTAGGGTGTATGATGGAACGTGTCCTCTATGCGTACCCTAGGGAGGTTTATATAGGCTCACCTCGCTAGGGTTTACAGATCTACAACCGAATTAGTTAAGGATTCAGAGGGTTCTTAACCTAATCCGACTGGGCTTAGCTACGCTTATGGGCCTCCAGCTTCCAGTCGCCTGGGTCCTTGCCAAGTCTCGATCCAGTCGCCGTCCTGCAGGCCCACTCGCTGGCAGCTTTGGCCAGTAGGAAACGTCCTGCTGGGTATACCCTGGTCGGCATATCCCCATCACCAAGATCAAACCATTTGCAAGCATTGAAGGATGGGATCAAAGAACTCTAAGCATGTGCATGAAAGCTATAGTTCTAACAATAGGAAAAAGTAACTATGCATGCAACATGAAAGGCTACAAACAAAGATCATGAAAAAGATGCATTGAAAAACGTTTGTTTGTTTCACATACAGAAAACATGGCATAGTGGCAATCAGCTTGTCTCTCATAGAGTAGCAAATAGATGCATAGGACACCTTCAAAGTTCACAAGGGTGACTAGAAACAAGTAGCACAAGAACAAGTAATATCACAATATGCATCAATCAATAAGTTTTGGAACACTGCACACAGAATGACAACTATGCTCTCTTAATGGTGCCTAAAAGTAGAAGGTGGATACTCAAATAATGGTGGAAGAAAGGCCTTTCATAAAGGAAGCATGTATTTCATGTTTCAAAAAGAGCTTCCAAAAATTATGATACTTGTTAGCTTTCAGCCCTCATTGCCCCTATCATAAGCATCTTGAAGTGATTAAGGTTAAAGTGAACAAAGATGGAGTATATGCTTGACAAAGTATAAGTTGGCAATCTCAAGTCCCTTGAATACGAGGGCCACACCTCATGCTACTCAACTTCAGTCACATGTAAGTTCTTGTCATTGTAGGTACATGCATATCATAGAGAACCGCCAATGGGGTACCCCTTGCACATGGTACAGGAGTTATCCCATAACCAAAATGACAAGGCAAGCAGACAATGAGCATCTCAGCAATCTTTTTATTTACTATATGCATAGCTTTTTATTGAGGATGCTTCATAAATATCTCACTATCGTGATTCTGCAAGTTTCCACCATGATTAGGCATGGCTTAGGCTAGCGGCCCAGGCGTTTCTCTAACAAAAAATACATACTCCATGGACTTACAAGTTACCTATTTATTTCACACCGGTGACATCCATAGACAAAATATCATGATATCAACTAAGTACAAAGTACAAGTGCAATGTTGAAAACGTTCCCCGTGACAGCACGGTTCTGCTAATTCCAACATATAAGTGCAAGCATATACAACATAGATGACACAATGGTTCAAGTTTATTAGGGAAAATAATATAAAGTGTTCCGTCAAGTTTGTGAGGGCTTTAATCACTAAGTTTTCACATAACAAAATACTTTTTAATTGGAAGATAGCCAAAAACAAGAATATACTTGGAATGGTGTAACACACCATGCATAGGAGTTTATAGTGGACAGTTTGGAAAAACTTGGTTTCTTGGGAGTTGGAAGCATGAGTAGAGCTTACTCATACAAGTGCAGGCTAGCAAAAAGACCGGGAGCAACCAACTAAGAGAGCAATAATGGCCAAAATCATGCAGAGCAACAAAACATTACTAATCAAAACATAGAGTGGTACTACAAGTCAAGGACAAAATGATCATAGAGGCTATGTTGACTTGTTCATATTCATAACATGGTGTGAGCATGTGCCAAGTCAACCCAAACAAAGCATCAAAGGAGAATACCACAATACTATGCTTCTGCATGCTGAAAGAACGCATGATTTCTTCAAGGCACACTAAGGAATCCCAATTGTTTAGAACAAGACATGCTACAGCAATAATCACTAAGCATAAGGTCAAAAAAACACCTAGCATGTCATGCTAAAGTCTAAGTCACAGTCAATGCAAGCTCCTCTTGCACTTATCAAGCAAGAACTTTCTACTCCTTTCCAACACCAAGCAACTTATTTGAAACAACACAGCGAGAACGGGGGTCCAAACTACTTTATTCAAGCAAACTAAACAAACTAAGCAAACCAAACAAAAACTAAGATGCTCCAAGAACAACACAACAGTGCATGAAACAATAAAAACGAAGTGTCTAGACAGACCTTAGCTTTTTATTGATGAAGAAGGGGATGCCTTGGGAATCCCCAAGCTTTGACGCTTGTACCTCTTGGATATTTATTGGCGCGACATCAGGGTGGCATCCCCAAGCTTGAGCTTTTGTCCATTCTTCATCTCATTACATCATTCTTTCTCTACACCTGAAATTTTTCCTTCATACAAAACTTCACACAATCTTCATTAGCAACATTAGTGTATTCAAAAGATAATAGACCTTTAGGCAAAGCTTTGGAACAGAAAAACTTTTCACTAAAAACACAAGCTACTGTAGCAACTCCTTCAAAAAGCTCAATTCCCCAAAAGAGAACTCAAAAAGGAACCAATAAGAAGCAAATGCAAATAATGGCAGAAATCTGTCAAAATAGACCAGCAGGTAGAAACAGATTTTTTGGAAGATCTTCTGTTGCTCAAATAAGAAAGTGTTGAACTAAAGAAAGTTAGATAACATACTGGGGGATTTATTCATAAATTTTCAGCTTAATACGAGTTACAGACACTCCTCACGATTTTTTTTGGTGGAGGACATAAATGTGTTTCGGGACAGCAACTCCCCAAATCTTACTTCCCTCTCATTAGAAGTCATTCTTGGCACAAAAAGCAAACAAAGAGGATAAGGAGAGGTCATTACTGAATTAATAACTTCCAAGACTCAAGAAAACTCTTAGGTTATCTCCCAACAAGTACTTTTCTTTAACGCCTTTAAGTTAGGCTTGATAGCTTGAGAAGATGCTCACATAAGAATTATGAATTCAAGTCAAAGAGAGAATCAAGAAGGAAATTCAAAACACATTTAAGTCTAACCCACTTCCTATGCATAGGAATCTTGTATGCAAATAAATTCACAAAGAACAAAGTGATAGGCATAAGAAGATGAAACAAGAGCAATTTCAAAACTTTCAACACATAGAGAGGTGTTTGAGTACCATGACAACTTCTACAACCATATTTTCCTATCTCATAATAATTTTCAGTAGCCTCATGAATAAACTCAACAATATAGCTATCACATAAAGCATGCTTTTCTTGATCTACAAACTCATAATTTCTATCAACCTCAAAAACAGTGGGATTAAAACCTCCACAGGTTTTATCCAAAGTAGATATTTCAAAAGGATTCACAGGAACATAACATTCATCCTCCTTTGGTAAGCAAGGGGGACAATCCAATAATGTAAGGGATAAAGAGTTACTCTCATTAGAAGGTAGGCATGGGTAGATAATCCATTCTTCATCCTTTTGCTCATCACTCTCCCTCTCTTTTTCATCTAATGAGCTTCCAATTTCAACAATTTCTTCTTCCATAGGCTCCTGCAAGGCATTAGTATCTTCCAATTATGGAAAACGCCTATTAAAATATTCTAGAATATAGCCATTTTCTTCCCTGTAATTATCAAAGCAAAATTTAAGTATCTCATAAACCTCAGATTCATAAGGTGCATCATCAGTATTTTCAAGCAAACTGAAAAGTTCAAATGCACCCTTGAAAGCAATAAATTCTTCAATTTGTTCCACATCATAAAAGTCATAATTCTCTTTAACATAAGAGAGTATGGTAACATTATCATTATACTCACATTGAAAAGGGAGGTGTTTATACCTCCTACAGCAACAAGCTTTATCAAAGCAATAGGTAACATTATAAGTAGAGCACACCTCTCTAGCAATAGTATTCAACCTATCAATTTGTTCCCATAAGCGTTTCCCTTTTTGTGACAAACGGTGTTCCTTATAATAATACTTTTGTTCTTCCATGAACCCACCTTGACAATAAGAACTAGTTTCAAAGAAACCATCCATTGATAGAAAGCATGACCAAGCATGGCAATGACAGACCAGCAACTAGAGCAGAAACTATTTTTTTGTGTTTTTGAATAAAGAAAGCAAACGAAACTAAACTAATTTTTTTGGAGTTTTTGAAAAGAGGCAAACAAAACAAAGAAAAAGAAACTAAGCAAACTAAAAACAAAGTAAAGAGAAAGGAAGTGAAGGACTCCCCTTGTGAAGACGTCCTTAGCCTCCCCGGCAACGGCGCCAGAAAAGCTTGATGGCTGACATGCAGCCTGTTGGGAACCCCAAGAGCAGGGTGTGAAGAAGTAAAGCAGCAAGTTTTCCCTCAGTAAGAAACCGAGGTTATCGAACCAGTAGGAGGAAGGAAATGTCACACAGGTGTTGCAAGCAACGCAGAAACTTGCACAACACAGACTCAAGACTTTGCCCCAACGAATCAGTGAGGTTGTCAAGCTCACCGGTTTGCTGTAACAAAGGATTAAACTTATGGTGTGGAAGGTAATGTGTTGGGGATATACTTTCTGGGTATACCCACAGGACTCACTGACCAGGGTGGCCCACCAACGGGTTAGAGCTTTTCTTCACGGGCGGCCCAGTCAGAGAAAGAGGATGAGCCAGTTCTGGCTACGACAAGGCCCAGAAGAGTTACCGACTTAGGCCTGTAGTATTACTTGTAGTCCTAGATGTACATAGTTACCGACTCTATAACATAGCCGGATAGGTCTCTCCCTATAACCCTAGGCCCCGGTGACTATATAAACCGGCCATATGGGAGCCTTTAGGGCAATCAATCAATCGTACATCACAATCAACTAGCAGCGGTGAACCTCTCTTGTAATCCGTTGTAACATCCGGCTCACGTTGATATATTACTGGGTTGCTAGCAGGAGTAGGATCCAATAACCGCATTCGGATCTGAATCTGGGTAAATTTGTGCTCACCGCTCCTGGAACATCCGATGTCGCACACTCCATCCTTCCAACGCCACTAGGACCCCCTATGGCGTACTTGTTGACAATCCGACGACAGTTGGCGCCCACCGTGGGGCAGGTGACCTTTGGAGCATCGTTCCAGGCGGAATCTGCGCGTGCAGGAATCGGCAAAACAATCGCCATGGGCCGCGTGGTCTACGCCAGTGATGTCCCTCTCATCCTTCTCGATGAGACTTGAATTCCGACTTTGAAACCCGTGACGACCTACACGATCATGTAAATCGGTAAGATCTATATCTATCTGGGTTTCGCTGAACCCGCCCAACCCAGCCTTGAGGTGATGACCATGGCGGAAGAAAAATCCGGATCTACTTTGTCCGCAGAGGGGTAAGAGTTCACGGTCCTGGAGAAAATCAAACCCACCTAGCCCACTCCTGTAGTGGAAGAAGAGGTGGAAGAAGAATCCAGGTCCGCTCTCTCTAGCGAGATCGAATACACAGACGAGGAATACATCCGCTACGGAGCCATCTTTGCTGACATCGAAGCGAAAACCAAGTTATACAAGTACCTTAAGAACATGAACAAGAATAAGCACTGTTTCGTGTACCACATAAGCACTGGATCCGACTTTGTCGATGCTGGAGCTGGTAGCGACTCGGTCTTAGATGCAATCGAAGAAAACGTCGACTTACCTGGCTTCCCAGCAGAGACAATAACGTCGCAGGAACTTCGAGACATCGATAAAGAGATGGAGGAGTATGAACAAGAGCACGTCTCCAAGAAAACGCAAGGTGATCCGGAAACTCCTCCTAGTCCATATGATAGCATGGATGAAAGCTACACCTCGCAGAATGACATTGACACCGGAGATTCCTTCGAGGTCCACAAACCAACCATGACAGAAAGTACCGACGGAAGCTTATCCCCTGGTACCGGACAAAAATCCGTCTTTGCCACTGGTACGCATGTTAAGGCTACTGGGCGGTCAAAGAAGAAGAAGAACAAGAATCCGACACCGGCAGAGCCGGACGTTGAGGAAACCAACGAAGAAAAGTTGATGAAGAGTATGGAGAATCAGGACGGAGATCCAATTAATACCACCCCGATCGATCCTCCTGTGGATGGACACGTTTTCACCGAGGGTGCACGTGAAATTTATGGAGATGCTCTCACAATTCCAATCCCAACGGCTTCGGATCTTACGCCGAAGGTGCTGGAGAAAAGGGCTGAGGACTTGGAAAAGCACCGCTTGTTTCTACTTGAAGAGGCCGCCGCCTCGTCGAGATGAGACAATAGTTTGATAGTGATCCTGCCAGATATCAGTCAGATTTCAAGCGACATCCAAACAAAACAAGGGGAGGTCCATTTCTTGCTAACAAGAATCCGTATATCCACAAAGATCTATTCGACGAAAAAGATGGAGAGAAGATCCGAGTCTACAGCACGCCGGTGGAAAATGTTGCTGCAGCTCGAGCCATCCTCGCCAACAATCCGTCTCCACAGCAGGTCCAGCAGTGCGTCTCGTTGCAGGATAAAGGATTAAAGCAGCAGAAAACAGCCGCGTAATTTAGTGGCAAGCTGGCCTCAAAGTCTGAGTTTGAGATGACTAAGCGTCATTTAGCCGCGTCATTTAGTGACCAAAGCACCGATGTAAGGCTTCGCAGGGATCTGACTCAGCGTTATCGTCCCCGCGGAGAAGAAGAGAATTCAAGAACCGGCTCAAACGGCCACTCTCGTAGTCCGACACGTGACTAGGCAAGAGTTATTTCGGCCGCGTCCGAAGATGCCATCAGGGCAATGGTTCCTCATCAGGACCATCATCGGCAAAATAACCGCTATAGAGAAGACCCGGAAACTCGCCGCCAGCGAGAGGAATAGGATCTGCTAAGGATGCCACCACCTAGCCGTCCGGCTGGCAACGCCGGATGAACAGATGATCCAGATCATCCTGAACCAAGTAGGGAAGGTGCCCGAAGAAACAGGCATCGGAGTCAGCATAATGAGGCTCCACCGCCACCACCAAGAAAACCAGCCGGAAATAATCCACCAGGGCCACCATCGCCTCCCAGCAGCGACCATGAAGGATCACGTCGTAGCCATGGGAGCCGCAGGGGCGGAGGCGGCAATGGTGAGAGGAGAAGCAGGAATCCGACTCCACCGCGTAGAATCCGAGAGCCTCCAAGGCGCAGATCTCTCTCGCCAAACAACGCTCGCCATCGCATCGAATCAAACATAGAAGCGTGGCGGTATGAAGAAGAATATGTGTACGTGGAACCCAAGTGCTTCGGTCCACGTATACATAGACCAAATTTCCGGTTGACTATGGCATTGCCAAACATATTCAGCCCTATGACGGTGCAGCTCAGCCAGACACTTGGCTCCAGGATTTTTTCCAGGCTTGCTGCATCGCCAAAGGAGGAAACAGCCTGGTTGCAGTCCGATATCTCCCACTGATGCTGAGGAAGAAAGCTCGATCATGGCTCAATGAACTGCCAGAGAATTCAATCCATAACTGGTATGATATGCAAAGTGCGTTCTTTTCAAACTTCGAGGGAACATACAGGAGGCCCTGCACAGTCTGAGACTTGCAGTGTTGCACCCAAAGACCCGGAGAAACCTGCCGGGATTACCTCAGACGCTGGATCGATATGAAGAACTCTTGCGAAGGATAAACGAGCAAACTGGGATAGAAGCTTTTATTGCAGGACTTCCAGTCAGACTTTTACGTCACAGGCTGAAGCGTGACCACGTCACAGATTTGGGAGAAATGATAGAGACGGCAAGAAAGTATGCTGACACCGATGATGATTCAGAAGGGCTGCTAAATATTCTGGCCAATCCCAATGCGGCCAAATAGCCAAAGCAAACTTAGAATCACAAGAACACCTCAGACAAAAAGCCGGCTCCGAACAACGCAGATGTCAACGCAATGTTCGGATCAGGAGGACGAGGAGGGCACGGAGGCGGCCATGGTAGAGGCCGAGGAACTTCCCGAATCCAGGGCAGAGGAAACCAGCAACCCGAAAGAACCTATACCTAGGCTGACATTGCCAATAATCCCTGTGTCCACCACTTGTATAGTAACGGAGGATCTACCCACACAAATGCTGAGTGTCATTTCAATGACGACATCAAGAAAGACGAATCCGCTGGCTACAGAGCCAAGCAACGAAAAGGAAAGAAAAATTCCGAGAAAGGAAAGGATCCCAAGGAAGATTCCGACATGGAAGAAGCGGAAGCCGCTATAGAGCCCAAGCCGGATGGAAAGAAAACTTTTCCGACAAAGAAAGACGCATACGTCTACTTCCTTGGATCCCAACCAACTAAGGAAAAAAAGGCGGTTCTTCGTGAGCTTAATGCCACGGTTCCGGCTGTCCCATAATTCCTGGACTGGTTAGAGGTGACCATCACCTTTGATCATTCAGATCACCCGAGGAAAACACATCATCGGGGAAAGTACCCTCTAGTTGTCAATCCTCTTATTGATGGCTATGAGTTCTCAAAAACACTCATGGACGGTGGGAGCAGCATCAACATCCTCTACATTGATACACTCCACCGCATGAAGCTATACGAGAGCCAGCTGAGTTGCAGCAGTGTAACTTTCCATGGCATTGTACTACGGAGACAGGCGGATTCTCTGGGAGAGATTACTCTGTATGTGACATTCAGAACCCGAGACAATTACCGGACCGAGCCACTCTCTTTTGAGGTGGTACCGTTCAAAAGTGCTAACCACGCCATCTTCGGACGTCTGGCTTATTGGGTGTTCATTGCCCTTCCCTGTTACATATACAACATGATTAAACTTCCAGGTCCAAAGGGCGTAATCACCATACGAGGAAATCCGAGGAAGGCGCGGGAGTGCGACGAAGGATCTGCTGCCTTCGCCAAAGCCGTGTTGCACGCCCAGGAGTACCAGGAGATCAAGAAGACCATCAATCCATCCGAGATGCCCGCTATGAAGAACGAGGTGATGAAGCCAAGTTTGCAGTTCAAGGCATCGGAAGAGACAAAGAAGACATCGCTGAAGGAAGATGATCCCTCCAAGATGATGAACATAGGGGTAGGCTTAGACCATGCATAGGAAAGCGCGCTCATTGAGTTCCTTAAAGCTAATAGTGATATCTTCGCATGGCATCCATCTGACATGACCGGAGTACCTAGGGAACTTGCCGAGCACTCTCTTAATGTGTACCCAGACGCTAAACCCGTCAAACAGTCCTTACGACAGTTTTGGCGATGAAAAGCGCAAAGAAATAGCCAAGGAATTAGCCCGCCTAGAGTTAGCGGATTTCATAACAGAGGTCATCCATACAGATTGGGTGGCAAATCCTGTACTCGTCCCTAAAAAGGACACCATTGATTTAAGGATGTGTGTTGATTATACCGCTTTAAACAAGGCATGCCCAAAAGATCCGTTTCCTTTTCCAAGAATCGATGAAGTTATCGACTCAACGGTAGGGTCGGAATTACTCTATTTTCTCGACGCATATTCCGGATATCACCAAATATCGATGAAAAAGTCATATCAAATCAAGACGTCTTTCGTCACCCCTTTCGGAACCTTCTGCTATAAAACTATGCCTTTTGGCTTAAAGAACGCAGGAGCAACATATCAATTTACCATGCAACGTTGTCTCAACGACCAAATCGGATGCAATGTCCATGTATACATAGACGACATAGCAGTTATGTCCAGAAATAAGGAAATTTTAATTTCCGACTTGGATGAAACGTTTGCTAGTCTATGAAAATTCAATATGATGCTAAATCCGAAGAAGTGCTTCTTTGGAATTCTAGCCAGAAAGTTGTTAGGTTTCATCGTCTCTGAGCGAGGGATAGAGGTGAACCAGGACAAAATAAAGGCTATCTTAAACATTACCAGGCCGACTCGCTTGAAGGACATACATCGCCTCACTGGTTGCATTGTAGTGGTGAGTCGGTTCGTCAGTTGGCTCGGCGAAAGAGCTGCACCTTTGTATAAACTCTTGAATAAAACCGACAAATTTGTCTGGACCCCTGAAGCCGAAACTTCCCTGCAAAGTTTGAAAGTTCTGCTTTCAAACCCACCAGTTCTCACAGCGCTAGAACCACAGGAACCTATGTTACTCTACATTGCAGCAACCAACAAGGTCATAAGCATGGTAACAGTAGTTGAGCGCGAGGAAGAAGGCCACGAGCATAAGGTGCATCGGCCAACTTATTATCTAAGTGAGGTCCTGACAGAATCAAAGCAACGGTATCCAAATCACCAAAAGCTAGCCTATGGAGTGTTCTTTGCATCCAGAAAGCTATGCCACTATTTTCAAGAGCACACGATCACAGTAGTGAGCACAAGATCACAATAGTGAGCACAACTCCTCTGCGAGATATAATCAATAACCGTGATGCCACAGGACGTGTCGTAAAGTGGGGAATAGACCTTGTAGCTTTCGACATTGAGTACAAACCACGTACAGCAATCAAATCCCAAATTCTCGCTGATTTGTTGTCGATTGGACAGAAACGATAGAAAACACAGGCTCTCTAGACTCGGAATTTTGGACCCTTCACTTTGACGGATCAAAAGCAAGAGGAGGCTCGGGGGCTGGCGTGGTACTCAAATCACCCCAAGGAGATAAGCTATTCTATGTGTTGCAAATACACTTCACGACAACCGATAATATTTCCGAGTACGAAGCACTGCTACATGGAATACGCATGGCCAAAAACATTGGCATATCAAGACTCATGTGTTACGCAGACTCGGACTTAGTTGCTCAGGAAGTATCCGATATCTGCAACGCAAACAAGCACATGGTAGCATACAAGGCGGTCATGGATGAACCATCTAAAACATTCGAGGGTTTTGAGGTTCAACACATCCCTCGAGCATAAAATGAGGAAGAAGATGCACTGTCAAGAATAGGCTCTGCACGGAAACAAGTACTGGATGGAGATTTTCTAGAGCATTTAAGGGTCCTCTCCATAGTCGGAGTTGATGAGGACTATCCGACGAAATCCGACTCACCTTTAATAGCAGTACTGGCTATAATTCCCAGCTATACAAAACCCTATCTGGATTTCCTGATAGATGGAAAACTACCCAAAGACGAAGTCTTGAGCCGGAAGATTGTCCGACGAGCAAAATCCTACACTATAATAAATGGTGAGATCTATAAACAGAGTGTTTCTGGCGTGTTTCAAAGATGTATTTCTTCAGAAGAAGGAGTGGAAATCTTAAGAGAAATCCACGAAGGCTAGTGCGGTCATCACGCTGTAGCCACATCCTTAGTAGCAAAAGCTTTTCGACACAGATTCTTTTGGCTTACAGCTAAGGCGGATGCCAATAAACCGGTCAAAACATGCAAAGGCTGTCAAAAGTACGCTCATCAGGCACATGTTTTGGCTGAACAGCTGCGAACAATCCCTATTACATGGTCGTTCGCGGTCTAGGGGCTTGATATGGTAGGGTCGTTTCGTACGCAAAATGTGGATTTACGCACCTACTAGTGATGGTGGATAAATTTAAAAAATGGATTGAGGCTAAATCCGTAACAAGTTGCGATGGAGCCACAGCCAGAAGATTCGTTGAGGACGTAATCATCAGATTCGGATATCCACACATTATAATTACTAACAATGGGAGCAACTTTTCCATGGGTGAACTTGCCTGATTCTACGAAGAACAAGGGATCCGACTTGATATTGCATCAGTCGCACATCCACAAGCCAATGGACAAGTCGAAAGAACTAATGGCCTTATTCTACAAGGAATCCGACCGTGCCTCGAGGCTCCGCTTTGTCGGGCCGCGGGGGCTTGGGCGAAAGAATTACCCTCTATGATATGGACCTTACGTACAACTCCTAACAGGTCAACCGGCTATACTCCTTTCTTCTTGGTCTACGGTGCAGAAGCAGTTCTTCCAAGTGATCTGATTCATCAGGCCCCACGAGTTAAAGCGTATATCAAAGAAGATGCAGAAGTTTCTTGGCAAGATGATCTCGATATAGTCAAAGAAGTACGCGTCATTACTGAGAAGATATCTATAGCCTATCAACAGAAGTTGTGAAAGTATCATAGTCAGAGAGTGCAAACCGTTCTTTCAGAAAAAGGTGATTTGGTTTTCCGACTTGTGCAAAAGAGAAAGCACAAACTTTCTCCAATTTGGGGAAGGGCCTTTTATGGTTAGCGGAGTTCTGCATAGTGGGTCATATTATTTAACCGACATGAGACCATTCAAGGAAAGACGTGATACTCGAAAAAGGAAGAGAGCTGGTGGCAGCACAGGCCCGGATGAAATAGACCGTCCATGGAATATTGCACAGCTACGTCTCTTCTATTCATAGTTATATTTTCCTTGTAATCATATATGTACATGTTCAAAGTGAAATAAAGTATTGGTTTCCTCATATTGTTATCTTTGAGACGTTTTGCCATCTTATTTCCAAAAGAGCATGTAATTTTTTCAAAAATCCTAGAATGCTTGAAAGTACTTTATGCTCATGTTCGTTCTGGTTATGATTTTTGAATATCTAAAAACAAATATGTTACCTTAGGGTACAAAGTTTAAATTATTGTCTATACTTTGATTCTTTATCTGATTGCTTAGACGCGGGCATTTTATGAGTAATGAGTTATTGGTACTAGAAGCCGGCTTTGTTTCCAGGTTTAAACTGGTTTAGCAATTGCGCTCTGTTGCTCGGCAAAGTTTTCGTGCTAAAGGTTGGCTGGCCCATGAAAGGGACGAGGCAGAGAGCCAGATAAACCGATAAGTATAGGCATAAATAAAAAAACGCAAAGTGCTTTAGAAATTTTCAAGCACATGCATAAAAATATATAAGCAAAAGTGCTAAGATAGTAAAAGCATCACTTTTTACAGACCGGCACAAAATAAATATTGTATCCATCATTACATTGCCATAAGTTCAAGATAATGCATATAAATTGTTTATACCGCAGGCGGTTGTGATGAAGCAGGTGGAGCATTGGAGTCAATAGCAGTGTCACCCTCGATCTCAGACTCGGAAGCATTGCTAATTTCTGACTCTTGAGGCGAAGGAGGTGCGGCGACGGATTCGAATAATGGCGTGGTGTAGTTGGTCATATCCGCCACCCGACAAGCGTAACCTGCACAAGATTCTTGGATGTCCTTGATGTCCTGCGGGTTACCCTCATCATCCTCCTCGGCAATGCCCTTGGTGACGTGCCAGATTTCCATCTCGCTATGGTGGCTCATCACCATGGTCAGAGCTGTTTGCGCAGCAGTCCGAGTAGGAGATCTTCCAGTCTTCGATAAATTTCGGAATCTCCTTGACCTTGTCCCTCACCTCGTGCACTGACATTGTGTGCAAGTTGGAAAGCTTGACGGCTTCGCCAGCCTCTTCTAGAGTTTGGCGGAAGTCATACAAGACATCTCCAACGAGCTTAATGCGCTCGAGGCGAGGTTCGGAGGTGGGAGAGTCGGAAAGATTCATGGGGGCTGGGAAAGAACCAAAAAGTCCAAATTCGGCTGAATAGAAAGTCGAAAAATAAAACAACAAAAGTAAAAAAAGAAATATTCGGAAATCTTACCTAGCACAGAGTGATTCCATTGTGCATGATCCTTGCGGAGACTGTTCAGTTCACTGGCTGAGGCTTTTGCAAGATCCCTCTGAATATCAAAATCCTTCTTGAGATCAGCCAGTTCTTTATCTCGGAGGGCTAGGAGCTCCTCGAGACTCATGGTCTCGTGATTGCTTGACTCCAGGACTGCGGCTACGGATTTCTCCGGTTCCAAAGTTAGCTTCTCAAGCTTGTCCCGGAGTTTAGCATTTTCTATATCCAAGACCTTGAAGTTTTCGGCTTGCTCCACCATCTTGCTAGACATACATAACAGTTTTGCAAAGACAAAAATATCAGTTGGACAAAACAAGTTTGACTATGAAGATAATTTACAAAGAAGAAGTCAGAAAAGTTTACCTTCTGCTTCATATTTTTCAACTTTCAACTTCAAATTCTCAAAGCGCAAAGCTTTTATTTCTTTGCGCTTATTGCTAATATTCTTGAGCAATTTCTGGTTGGAAGATGCAATTTTCTGTAAGTTTAGAGATGGAATACTGTCAGACGGCTACTAAGACTCGGGCTGCAAATTTAACTAAGTAAAATTATAGCACGAGCCTTGGGGGCTACACTACATCGTTCTTTTGCAACCTAAATGCATCAACTCGGAATCCAACGATGTTTAGCCAACTTTATGCTTGGGGGCTAGAGGATATGATAATAAATGCAAATAAGAATCGAAAACTTACAATGTGTTCCAGGTGCATCTCTTCAAATCCAAGTTTGGTGCTATGAAACACCTTCTCGGTAAGGGTGAGGGACGGAACATCCATCGCTGGAAGCTCGCCAGATGCGACTTTAGCATCCCGGACCAAAATTTGGTCTAGGAGGCTAACCAGCTTGACGTCTTCCTCCTCTTGGCTCGATGCCTCTAGAGTCAAGGTTTGCTTCTCAAGACTGGATTGAGCCAGTTTGAGGATCTCTTCCTTTTCTTTCCTCTTGAGGTCAGGGACAGCGGAATAAACCACATTATTCATCATTCCTGTAGACATTACCATGGGATCATTACCCTTGACGGGTTCACCCTTGTTAGTTGCCTTGTCATCAAAGGTGACTAGGGCTTTCGAGGTTTTGCTAGCATCAGGGGATGCAGAAGCTCCATATGTTGATGGAGTACTAGATGGGTTCGATGGCGGCACATCAGGGGAGATGACAAGCTTTTGCTGATGCATATGCTTTCCCGGCTTGCTATCCGGCTTTATCTTGCTCTTCAACGCTGATTTAACTCTAGAAAACGAAAATCTTAAATATTAGGTGTGCTCTGGAAAGATATAAAGGTACAGGAGTACTAAAAATGAAAGGTAGGGTGCTTACTTTTTAACTACTGGCAGCACTTGGCTACCAGCAGCAACAACTTCCTTCGCCTTACGCTTCTTGGAGGCGGGGGCGGCAACTTCTTGCACCTCATCATCCTTTGTCGCCTCTGGGTCATCTGAAGCATAGCCCTCTAGCGGATCTAGCTCGGACTCGGAGAGTTTCTCGAGCTGACAAAGTCGAAAAAGCATCGATGAAAATAGAGTCGGAGAAAGAACAGAAAAGAACAACGAAACACAAAAGCAGAATCGAAATATTTACCGGAGTCAGAGGACGGTTGGACGTATACAACTTCATGGAAACTTCCGGAACTTTCCATTCCACTCTTTCCTTGATCAAATATTGCATGAGGATCCTATAGTCCTTTGCCAAAAGCCGGCTCGGGCTGATCTTCATGCTGTCCTTCTTGTCGTTGGTGATTTGGTGCATGAGGCGATCCCCATGGTGCTGGAGTGGCTGAATCCGGCGCTCCAGCCAGCAGTGGATCAAGTCGGATCCAGAGAGGCCCTCATGCTTCATCAAATACTCAATCCGCCTCTTGGCGAGGATCAAAATATTCGATAGCTCTGGTGCCTCCGTGTCCCATGAATCTTGGTGGTTAGCGGCACCGTTAACGAACGCCGGAAGACCTTCCGCCTTTCCAGGAGCCAGAATATCCTTATGATAGAAGAAAGTTTCGGCCCAGCGTTTGACGAACTCACTAGCGTTAATCCTAGGATAGATCTGATTCCTCCTAAGGACTAAGATCAGAGTGCCGGTGACATAAGGCACACCAACACCGATGGAATTTTTCCGAGTACCATAGTAGTACCGGAAAAGGGTGACACTTGGCCTAATGCCAAGAAACCCCTCACACAAAGCTGCGTGAGTACTGAGATCAAGCAGGGAGTTGGGAGGAAGGTTATGGAGTTGCACACCATAGTAATTGAGGACCTCGACAAGGAAGTCCGACGGTGGCAAGCTGAGGCCGTGGTCGATGTGAGTGCCGAACAGCACCCTCTTGCCGTCGAGCGGCACGGGGATGGCATGTCCTGAGGCGCTCCGCCACGCACCACAACGATGAAACTTTAATCCTCCATGACTTGGAGCTCCGCATTGTCCATGGAGCTGGGGATCCAAAGATCCCGCATTTTCTTCTCTTCCGCCAACGACGAACCCGCCGCCGTCGCTCATGAGGATGAGGCAGAAGCCATAGAGCTTGGAAGAAAAAGGGCTGGTGGGGGAAGGAGAGTTTTTTCTCAACGGTGCATAGATGGGAACTAGTGTGGAGCACTCGAGGGGTACGAGGAAGCAATGAATGAATCGATGGAGAGGTGAATCTCAGAAAAAGGGTTTTCTTCCCTCTTTATTTACCTTTACATCAAGATTCATGCGATGACACGCGCGATTATCGCCACGCGTATAGGAGAGGGGGAGTTAGCTTCCTAGGGACTCTTCCTCCCCCTCGATTTTCGTGCAGGCATTGAAACGGTGTTCTGTTCCGTAAGGAACGAACCCACCAACGGTCATGCTGATGGAAATCCTGTCAGAGATAGGACCTGGTCTGAAAAGTTGTCAGTCCGCACGCCGCTGGAAAATCCGGCTTATGTTTCAAACCAAGCAAGGAAAAGACTAAGGTCAGATCAAGATATATGCGACTCGATTGACTCGGAATCCTACATTAGTGAAATAAGTTTTCGGGAACCCTTCAAGATTCTCAAGACGAAGAAACCATCAAGCTAGACGATTTATCCGACTTCAAATCTTGGAGACTTCCGGGGATACTGTTGGGGATATACTTTCCGGGTATACCCACAGGACTCACTGACCAGGGTGGCCCACCAACGGGTTAGATCTTTCCTTCACGGGCGGCCCAGTCAGAGAAAGAGGAGGAGCTAGTTCCGGCTACGACAAGGCCCAAAAGAGTTACCGACTTAGGCCTATAGTATTACTTGTAGTCCCAGCTGTACATAGTTACCGACTCTGTAATGTAGCCGGATAGGTCTCTCCCTATAACCCTAGGCCCCGGTGACTATATAAACCGGCCGTATGGGATCCTTTAGGGCAACCAATCAATCGTACACCACAATGAACTCGCACAGGAGAATCTCTCTTGTAATCCGCTGTAACATCCGGCTTACGCTGATATATTACTAGGTTGCTAGCAGGAGTAGGATCCGATAACCGCAATCGCATCTGAACCTGGGTAAACTTGTGCTCACCACTCCTAGAACATCCGACGTCTCACTCCCCATCCTTCCAATGCCACTAGGACCCCCTATGGCGTACTTGTCGACAATCCGACGACATAATGGTTTGCAACAAGTAAACAAGTAATAATGGAAGATGTATCAATGGTAAAGATTGGACCAGGGTCCATAGTTCACTAGAGGTGCTCTCCTTAGATAAACAACATGGCATGAAGGGTAAAAAATTACAGTAGGGCAATTGACAGGAACTGAGCAAGGCATAACAATGCAATACCAGACAAAAAGAATCTATGAGATTTGATGGGCAATACAACAATATAATATACCGCCATCCAACTGCATCTATGACTAGAAGTCCACCATCAGGTTATCATCCGAACCCCCTCTAGTATTAAGTTGAAAGCAACAGACAACTGCTTTTAGCAAAGTGTGTAAGGTAAACAATCCACTTGTTCTATGAACAAGAGATCGTTGTTTTCTCACTAGTGGCAACAACCCATCTACAACCGAAGAGATTTCTGTCACTTCCCTTGGAAACTAGAGTCATGAATCCACTATCGAGCATAAAAACCCCCTCTTGGAGTTACTAGCAACTACTTGGCCAAGATAGCTACTAACAACGGAGAGCATGCAAGATCACAAACTACACACACATGATAGTATCAAATAGACAAAACCATTAATCAATCTGACATAGTAATCTCAATATCATCGAATCCCCGCAAACACAACATGCATGATTACAAATAGATTAGATCTTGATCATGAACGGAGCTCACAAGATCTATACATGAAAGCACAAGGAGGAGACACAACCATCTAGATAATACATGGACCCATAGTCCAAGGTGGAACTACTCATGCTTCATACCGGAGGGAAGGCCTCCGGGATGATTTCCCCTCTGGAAGGGTGCCGGGAAGAACTTCAGATCCCCCCGATCTAGGGACGACGGTGATGGTGGCTACAGAAGGTTTTGTGGAGTTTTGATCGGGTGCCTAGGGTTTCTGCATCGGGGCCTTCTTATAGGCAAAGAGGTGATACATCGGAAACGTATCTATAATTTTTTATGCTCCATGCTTGTTTAGTATCTACTTTGCTTTACTTGTCCACACTTTGAGGTGCTTTTTACATGTTTTCTGGTACTAACCTATTAACAAGTTGCAACAGTGCCAGATGCTTGTTTTCTGCTGTTTTTGGTTTCAGAAAAGTTAGTAAAGAAATATTCTCGGAATTGGACGGAACGAAGGACAAAGTCAATTACTTTCCGTTGGGAACAAGAAGTCCAGAGGGGAGCCTGAGAGGCCAGCCAGGGGGGCCAGACCCATCCTAGGTGCGGGTGGGACCTAGCCCGTGCCTAGCTAGGGTTTGCCTGCCCTGGCCGCCTCCTCGGCCTCCCCCTTCGCCTATAAGAAGCCCCCGATGCATAAACCCTGAGTACTCGATTAGAAATCCACGAAACCGTCTGTAGCTGCTACCACCATCGTCCCTAGATCGGGGGGATCTGAAGTTCTTCCCGGCACCCTGACGGAGGCGAGATCATCCCGGAGGCCTTCTCTCTGGTATGATGCGTGAGTAGTTCCACCTTGGACTATGGGTCCATGTAGTAGCTAGATGGGTGTATCTCCTCCTTTGTGCTTTCATGTATAGATCTTGTGAGCTCCATTCATGATCAAGATCTAATAGATTTGTAATCATGCATGCTTCTGTTTGTGGGGATCCGATGGATATTGAGATTATTATGTTGGTTTGATTAATGGTTTTGTATTTATGATTCTATTATGTATGTGTTGTTTGGGATCTTGCATGCTCTCCGTTGCTAGTGGTTATCTTGGCCAAGTAGTTGCTAGTGACTCCAACATGGGCTATTTATGCTCGATAGTGGGTTCATGCCTCTAGTTTCCAAGGGAAGTGACAATAATCTCTTCGGTTGTAGATGTGTTGTTGCTACTAGGGAGAAAACAACGGTCTCTTGTTCATGGAACATGTGGAATGTTTACCTTACACACTTTACTTAAATTAGTTGTCTATTGCTTGCAACTTAATAGTGGAGGGGGTTAGGATGATAACCTGAAGGTGGACTTATAGTCATAGATGCAGTTGGATGGCGGTCTATGTATATTGTTGTATTGACCAATCAACCTCATGGGATCTTTCTGACTAGTAATTGCAATGTTTTGCCTTGCCCAGTTCTTGTCAATTGCCCTGCTGTAATTTGTTTACCCTTCATGCCATGTTGTTTATCTAAGGAGAGCACCTCTAGTGAACTGTGGACCCCGGCCCAATCTTTACCATCAATACATCTTCCACTGTTACTTGTTTACTTGCTGCAAACCATTACCTTCCACACCATATGTTTAATCCTTTGTTACAGCAAACTGGTGAGTTTGACAACCTCACTGATTCGCTGGGGCAAAGTCTTGAGTTTGTGTTGTGCAGGTCTTCGCGTTGCTTGCAACACCTATGTGACGTTTCCTTCCTACTTCTGGTTCGATAACCTCGGTATCAACTGAGGGAAGACTTGCTGCTGTGCTCTTCACACCTTGCTCTTGGGGTTCCCAACAAGACTCCATATCAAGCACCAAGTTCTCTGGCGCCACCTAGGAGTCATCAAGAGGCGAGGCTGGGAGGCAGCCAGGGGGCCCACACCCTACCCAGGCACGGGGTGGGACCACCCACGCCTAGGGGGTGCAGCCGCCCTGGTTCGCTTTTCCGTCTCGTATTCTGGCTTCGTGTCTCGCACGGTAAAATATTGACTTTGGCTTTTGTCCCGTCCAATTCCGAGAATATTGATTTTCTGCCTTTCTGGAACCAAAAACAGAAGAAAATAGGCAAGTGGCACTGTGGCAACTTGTTAATAGGTTAGCCAAAAAAGATATAAAAACACCTCAAAGTGTAGACAAAGCAAAGCAAAGTAGATACTAAACAAGCATGGAGCATCAAAAATTATAGATACGTTTTCGACGTATCACCTTCCATATGAATTGCAGAATCCACTAAGGCTTCAATGTCAGCAAATGGAATGTTGACTAATACTGTCTGCATCTCATCATCAAGAATCTCTCTTTCTTCTTGGCTTCAATGTCAATCTCATCCGGTGCATACCTAGCTAATGACAAAAAAAATTCACGGTACTCAACTACTGTTATCCTCCCTTGCTTCAATTCTCTGAATTCATCTCTCATCCTCTTAATTAAACCCGGTGGCACATGGGTCCTGCTGAACTTGAGTTTGAATTCATCCCAAGTCATCATTTGTCCTCCATTCATGGCGCGAACACTGTTCCACCATGCTCTTGCATCCCCGGCCAGATAGTGAGTGGCGAACAGTACCTTCTCGTTGGCTTCCACTCCTGCAACTTCTAAGTTGTTCTCCATGGTTTCCATCCAATCATCAGCATCTAGGGGCTCTTCAGACTTAGTAAAGATGGGTGGATTGGTGTTCTGAAAGTTCTTGAGCTTGGATCCATGGTTGTCCTGGTTTCCATGGCCTTGGTTGTTGTTGGCCATCTGAGCTATGTGTTGAAGGGTGGCTAAGTTGGCTTGACGTTTGGATCTTTCAGCTTCGTGGTCAGACACCAACATTTGCAAGATTTGAAACATTGGGTCCAGGGACGAAGTGCTTCCTCCGCGAGGCATCTGAAGATTGAGATAGATCATGAGACAAGAGGGAAATTTATAAGGTTCAGGGGTTTTGTTTTTGGAAAAGTTTTTGAAGTTTGACTCAGGTTTTCCCACTAGCAACATGCTTTTCATTCATTCATTCATTCATTCATAGCACACGATACAAACACACACCACAACAAGGAAAAACAGATGGTTTTAAGAACCATTCTATGAAACTAAGATACAGTGGGACCGGATACAACTCACTAACACGAGTGCTCAAGTGCTACTACTCCTCGGAATCGGTATCTTCATAATCCTCACCATCATCATCAATGAAGGCGAAGTCATCCTCATCGGTGAAGAAGTCCATGGCTTGATCCTCCAGAAAGTCATCATCATCACTAAGGTAAGAGTAGGGTTCTCCACGGATGTCCTCCCCTGCATTCTCCCTCTCCTCAAGCTACATGTCCCTCTCGTGGACGGTCTCTTCCAACTCTATGATCCTATGACAGAGAAGGGCAATGATGCACTCCTTCTTGTCAAGCTAACGGCGATAAGACCGGCTGTCCTTCACCAGCATGGCAATGGTCTGATCCTTCTTGACAGTGATGGCATAGTTGTGGTTGGTGTAGGAGCGGGCATTGTCCAACTCCTGCTGCCGGTCATACATCACGCCTTGGGCAGAACTGAAAGTGGGTACCCTTGATCTGATTGATACTCTGCCCACATAGACGGGCAAGAGCTTCTTGCATGTCCCTGGCAAGTCCATATAGCCAATTGTTCTACCTTAAGGTGAACTGAATTCCCTCTGAGGTGGGGGCTTTAATCTTTCCTCGGATACGTGCAACAATCATCCATTGCAATTCCTCTCCTTCCTGATCATTGAGCTGAGCTCCGAAGAACTCAGGGTGCGGGCGCTCCAGAAGTTCCGAAAGCTGGTCCAGGTCACGCTCAAAGATGAGATCTCCTCCATTCCCCAACTAATAGAACTTGCTATACTTCACGTCCATCTATAAGAATGTAGGATGAGTAAGTTAGTAGAGTGATCAAGCGTGTCAAATTTTATGTAAGTTTTGTAAGAATTTTGGAGGAATGTGAATTTTCATGAAAGAATCTAAGTGATAAGAATGAGAATAGGTTTTCATAAATACTCACTTCCTTTGTTTTGAAACTAAGATTTTTATTCAAACATCCATTCTAAACTAGGGTGTCCTATGGTCAGGATGGCTCTGATACCAACTTGTCAACACCCAGATGCCTGTTATGCCATACATCGCAATCCCAGGATTACCATTTTTGTGAGACATAACAGATTGCATATCACAGTACATCATCCATTACAAACCATACATAAGGTCTTACAATAAATAAAGGATCTCATGATCCAGTCTTAATACAATCATAATAGCGAAATAACATAATAATAACGGTAGCATGGGCGAAGCTCCATCTTCATGGTCATAGGCAATGCTGACGATGGGAGATGATCCTATTCGTCGTAACCTTCCTGCGGTCCATCCTCCGTATAGTCCTCTTCATAGTCTGGCCACGGGAATAGCCAGGGACAAAGCCATGAGTACTCTTTAAGTACTCGCAAACTAAGACTAACAAGTAAAGTGATTTTGAGTAGGAAATACTAGGCTCTAGGTTGTTTTGCAAAAAGCCAGATTTACCTTAACTAAGTTCAAAAGCAAAGAAAGCTAGTTGAAATTTTATAACACCTAAATGGGAACTCAAATTTTTATATCACAACCCTGTTGTGGTCAAGTCAAAATCATAATTCATTTCATAAGTCATTTTGAAAATATCTGACGACGGAACAGTATGGCCACTCCAACTGTCCATAACCGCGGACGCGGCTATTCGAATAGTTTGACACTCTGTAGAGGTGGTACACTTTCACCACAATATTCGATACATCCATTAGGAAAAATCCTGAATTCACCATACTCAGTCTGCGGATAATCAATCCTAACATTTCAATTGCACGCCCTAGTATAGGCACCTATCCTATGATTTTGGCCTCCCAACCATAACCATCTGTCATCTTGGGAACTGAATAGGTGGACAATCTTCACAAGGTAGCCTCAGCTCAAACCTTGGCTGCAAGGGAACCCATACTAAGGTATATAAATTTCCAGTCAAGCCCTACCCAAATTTCGGGTATTGTGGTTGTACGGTAAAATTGGAATGGTATCGCATTCAGACAACCATCAGTTTTTATAAAGGGCTAAGGCTCATGTCTCAACATTTTCATCATCAAAATCATCTGGTGTTCAAGAACACATGTCAAAACATTTCAGTAGAATGACTCATCATTCTAAGGTTTTCATAATCATTTTCACCAAGTATTCCCATCTAAAGTGATCAATTTTTATGCTTAGCACTAGCATCTACAAGTGGGGGTAAACACTAATGAGGGTGATAATCAAGTGTGACTTATCTAAGTTCAATCTCATGCCTCAGGATGACATCAAGATTTATCTAACTTAGGCCAAGTTTTATGATCTTTATGCTACCTTTAATAATCTTTCTAAAATCTACAAATCACTAAGTAAACACAAGTAGGAAGCTTTGATAAAGAAATAAAATAACTAAGTTTCCAAGTAAAACTAGGATTGGGTAGCATCAATGGGTATAATCAAAGAATGCCTAATGCATTGCATAGATTATCTTGTAGGTGCAAACTTCCAAGTAAAACTTGCATGGTTTAGCTTAGCTTGCCTTGTGCAGAGCATTGGTTGAAGTTCTCCTCTGCTTCCTCCTCGTAGTATCCTCCTTCCTCTTCGTATCCTTGTTCGGTACTAGCGTCTATAAATAAATACGAAGTACACAATCACCAAGCAATTCTTAACTACTTCTATTTAGCACACAAAGGCTTACAATATATGATCTAGTATCATCACTATTATCACAAGGATTAAGGCAAAGGTTCTATTTATTTTATTTTAGAAAATTAATTTCTACTCATTGAAAAACTACTTAAGATTTATTATTCTCCAACTAAAATAGGGGATCATGTTGGCACATGTCATTACCACATATTTCAGTACTTGGGAATGTGATTTAAAGTGGTGTCACAATTTAATAAGCTTTAACCTTTTTATTTTAATTAAATAAAGTGACTAGAAATGCCTATGGGGAATTCTTTTATTACTTGTCCGTTATTTCTGCAAGTAAACCTTGATATTTTTATATATTCAGAAAGGTCTTGTCAAATGTGATTTTTGAGAGTTGGAATCAACTCAAAATCTGTTATGGTTGAATTTTGAAAAATGTTTGAATGCAGAAAAGCTTCTGCCTTGTTATTTTTACTATAGGTGATTTACAATTACAAATGATTTAAATCCAATGGGCTTGGATTAAGAATTTCAATACCTTTCTAACAAAATTAGTTTCATGCAATTTGGTTCAGTGAATCTCCTTGGATTGATTTTTTAATCTAGAGACAGAACTAAGTTTGAAACTAAATGGAAAAACCTAAGTTTGAATTACTGGGTCGCGCGGGAGTGTAACTGGGCCAGCCCACTGCGTACAGCACGCGCGAGCGGGTTTAAGTGGTTGTCCCCACCAGTCAGCGAGACAGGGGGGTGCGAAGGGGTACGAGACGATTAGGGCCGTAGGATTAGATGCTAGATCTACGGCTAAGGTTCATCGTCCATGTCTGAACAGAACGCGGTGAGGTCGAACCCTAGCGCGGCCAGTGGGGGTCATTGGTGGCTCACCGGGGCTCCGACGATGGTCAGCGATGGGGGCGAATGGTGAAGTCGACGACGGCGATCCTCCTGGTACTGGTGGCTCCTCCTGGGGCGGCTCCAATCAACGGCTCCTCTTCTCCTCCTCCGTGGCAGACTCCGGCAAAATTCCGGCCACCTGGTGCTTGCCTTGCTCCGGGAATGAGGTGGGGTGGTTCTGAGAGAGAGGGGAGTGAGATGGCGTGCTAAATTCGAACGGGGGAGGCCTCTATTTATAGTGCGAAGAGGGGGCCGAAGGGTGCAGGTCGAGCTCATCGTGGTCGTCTACACAGTGAGCTAACGGCATGGCTGGGGGTAGGGGACGGTGCGCTGCCTCCTGGCAAAGCTCAACGGCATGGTGGTGAGGCGTGGGGTGGTGCGAATTGGTCGGAGCACTGTGATGCTATGTGCGGGTCCGACGGTAAATTTAATGGCGCACGGGCTCTCCTGGTCGCACGGCGACGAACGGGTATGTCCGGGCGGTTCCTAGGACGGTGGTGATCACGTATGCGAGCGGCGAGGGCGGGGCACGGTCTATGCGAGCATGTCGAGCGCAGCGCTCTAGCGCGCTCTTGGCATGCTTGTAGATAGGATGGGCGTGCTCGTTCTGGGTGGTCCAGTGGCTGGCAAGGTTTGGGCACTAGACAGGGAGTGGAGGTGGACGGTGGCTTGTGTCCCAAACAAGGTGGCTAGGCTTGGTGAGGCTCCTAGCTTGCTGTTGTCATTGGGGTGGCAAGTTGGGCTCGTCCATGGTCACCATTGATGACAATGTCAAGCTTACAGTGAGCTAGGGCTTGTTAAATAAGTTAGATGATCTATTTAGAGTGTGATGTGAGCTAGAAGGGAACAAGTTAGGCACAACACTGCTCACTATAGTGTTTGATGTTTTATTTGATTTGTGTTTACAAGGTGTTTGATTAAATGGCCGCAAGAGATTTGAATTTGAATTTTTGAGTGAAACTTGTTGGGTGTACTAGTCACATACTAGGTAGTCTCTGGTTGCTTGGAATGGTCAAGGTGCACTGGTTTGGTGGGGTTTTGAGAAATGGTGATCTTCACATATGATATAGATTCAATTTTGAATTGTCATTTGAATCAAGTTGCCAAATGTTTCTGTGGGTTTGCAAGGTGGACTTGGGTTCACTTTCACTTGGTCTAGAAAGGTGTGAAAAGAAATGAATTTGTTTCTGTTTGAAATCTTGGACTAGAAACACTCAAAAGTGGCCTAGTGAGCAAGATTGGCAAAAATGACCATTTGCTTGTTTTGTTTGTTTTTGAATTTCTCTTGATTTGTTTCTGCTTGGATTTGATTTAGATGATGTTGTTTTCACCTTTAAACCATTTCTTTCTATTCACAACAATCACACAAGTCCATTCATGCATTCATACATTCATCACATACACACATGCATTCATATGATTTTAATTATAAAAGTTTTTGTTAACCCTAATTTTGAGTGATTGGAATTGCTAATCTTGATTAATATTTTTGGGATGTTGTAGGGCACTGGTCAATATGCTCTTTATAAGTGTGTCCTATGTCTCCATAGATTTTTCAAGATTGAGTTCTTTCCATAATATCATCCTTGAAATCATTTTTGTCACAATCTCTTTGGGAAGGGTTGTTTCCCATGTTGATCATCTGATTGGTCATCCTTTTGTAACAATTGGGATTGGGATCCCAAGAACTTTAGCATGGATGGGTGTAACTCAATTTTGTTGTGGTTGTTGGCTAAAATTGGGTTCTCACTTGATTCAACTTAGTTTGGGTTGCTAGCAGTTGTTCTGTCATGTGCATCTTGAGTTTGTTATTGTCACCATCCTTGATGTTGGAGTTGTGGTCTCTTGGAGAAGTCATCTGCTTGGGTTTGGTTGGAATTAGAATAAACAAAAGATTTCTAGGGAAAGAATTCTACTCACAACAAATCACACAAAGCAATATACAAGCAATATCAATCATTTATTCTACTCAAACAACAAAGTTCAAGCATGTTTTAGGCAAACAAAATATTATTGTCATACCACATAGGTTTGTATGATCAATAAATGATCAGCAAATCGATTTTTAAACGAAACACTAGTATGGTGGTCCAACTATAAGGTATCACTTGAGATCATTCAATCCTTCTTCTTAGCTATTACCTCAGGTACAAGATCATGGTATCCTTGGAAGATATTATTGCATCTTGATCACAAAGTTCAAAAGGTGATGTCTATAATGGTTCCTCCTAAGTTGAGTTTCCTTAGTCTCCAGGTCTTGAGTATTATTCTTATCTCGCTTGAAGTCCTTAGTGATGTCCAAGTTGAAGTCCTTGGTGAAACTGAAGTTGAAGTCCTTTGAGATGTTTAAGCTGAAGTCATTTGTGATGATGAAGTCCTTGCTCATGTTGAAGTATTTGTCCATCAAGTTGGAAAAGGAAGAGATATAGAAACAAAACAAAATGCTGAGGAAAGAGTTTACAAGATTGTTTGTAAATTAGTTAGAACAAATACAACTCCTATTTTCTAAGGGGTTTTGTCCAATCCTAGGGTTGCAAACCTACAGGCAACACAATGCTCTGATACCATCTATAGAGGCCTGAACCCAATAAGGTACAAGTCCCTGTGTTTACAGTGCTAGTCCTTGGATCGAATAGCTAGCACCCACAGTTTAAGAAGTAATATCAAGAAACAAAGGTCATATTACAACTCATAACCATGAATAAAATAGTTCATTACAACTTACATAGCTCATATGGTTATCTTATTACAAAGCAGCAGATACATCTATAAAGCATGGAGTCCTTCATCTTCATGTGCCACAGGCAAACATGTTGGTTCTAGACTTGTAATCCCTACTCAACAAACTTCACTATCAACAAGAAATCCTGCAACACGATAAGTTACAGCTACAAGGGTCAATACATTTGAATTGTATTGGCAAGTGATATCATATTGATATAGCGAATCTAACATCTACATGATTATATGGCTAAGTGGAGTTTTGGCTGGCCTTTGCATAGAATAAGTTTTCCCTATCCTTGGTAAAATAGTTTTTCTCTTTTTCAAAACATTTCATCAAACATGGCACACTGGATACAAACCAGGTGCTTCCCTTGTTCACCCAAAAAGTTTTAACTTAGAGAAATTAGAATGATGATATTCTTGATTATGATTCATTGCCTTGATGCTCAAAATTGTCCATAACAGGGGACACGGCTAAGTACTTAGTTTTTACCCTCTCGAGAGGTGGTGCACTTTCCCCACAAGAATAGACATGCATCGATACAAGACTTTTCAGAAGCAATCCCTCAGATCACCACAGACGCGTTCCATCCTATCATCACTACCACCTTCCGTCTGTCTGACTGAGTTCTTGCAACTTAGTTGGTCAAGGCAGAGCCCATATGCCAAGTGGCTGCACTGGAAGCTTTCATGACAAGAATGTCTCAAATCTTTTTGTTCCTGGGTGGCCATCCACAAGTGATATACATAGGGTAAACCATAGAAATCAGCCCTGGGTAACCACTCAACATAAATCCATACAAGTCCCATTTCCACCCAGGTGTTTCATTAACATCAGTTGTTTTCATTAGTCTAAAAACAATACTTGTATTTTCATAAGACATCATATCATGATTTCCACCCACAATTCTATATAGCTATACTAAGCATTCTAAACTTACCATGTCTCCTATATTTAGGAAATACTACCAAGGTAGATACTATGGGATTTGCATAGCAAAGAAATATTTATAATAGTCCTATCATGCATACTACAAAAATATCACTAATGCAATATTGAAAAGATAGGACTTTTGATGACCAAAGTATCACTTGCCTTTATATTAGAATATTTAGGTACTCTCCTTGATCTTGCAAATGTCACACTCCTCAAAGTTCACTACAATACAATCAAGGAAAAGCACACACTCAAAACTACAACACAAAAATAACAAAACAATAACAAGAATACAAAGAAATCCATGCAAGCATGAAACAAGTCATTTTATTTAAAAATTGTTTTAGCAAAGTTTTGAACACTAAAAACATCTATTGGTCCTTTTAAAAAGGTGGAATTCCCATTGGAATCAAGTTAGTGCAATTTGGTTAATTAAATCATTTTATTTTTACTAGAAAAGCTTTTATTCAAAGGAATAATTTATAGTGTCAACAAAATATATTTTTAATTTCAAATGTTAGTGTTTATTGTCAGAAGGTTCAAAACAAAACTATTTGCAAAAGGATTTACTCAAAAAAAAATTTACAACCATTTAATAGCCAAAATAGCCCTAAACAAGTATTTGCCTAAAACTCAATTTTTACAGAAACAAGTGAACAAACTAAGGGCACGGTAGTGTATTTCATATTTTTCTGAATTCATAGACACCAAATTTTCATTTTTCTGATTTGTAGATTAAAAGTTATGAATTTTGCAAGTTAAAAATCTAACAAATCTATTCTGGTTTTTAAATCGAAACCCTGGCTATGTGGCGTGTTTCTATTGGCCAGTACCATTTCGGCAGGATCAGCATTGCGCACCATTGGATCTAAGTGGGATCGCACGACTCAAATCTTCCAATACCCCTTCACTATCTAATCTAATCCTAACCGCAGGATTCAGATCCAGTGGATCTACGCTCTAGCCAGAGATGGGCCACGCTGCTAGCGAGCTAGGGCGGCAGCGCGTTTGGCAATGGCTACCCGGTGGCGCTAGGGGGTGAGGGAAGGATGCAAGGGTGTTACCGTGGTCGTGGGGACGAGGCGAGCTCGAGGGAGGTCGTAGGAGAGGCAGGGGCGCACGGTCCGTGCTGCATTCCTCACAGGAGTCGAAGCCGTCGTTGGTTGCTTGCAGGTAAGGTCGTTGCCGATCATCGGAATCGCCGCCAGAGTTCGTCGGGGACAGCTGCGACTCGAGCAAAAATCAGAGTATCCTAGGGGCTCTCTTGGTGCGAGGGTTGAGGGGAAATGGGGAGGAGGGAGAGGGGAATAAGAAGGCGAGGTCGGGGGAGGAAATTATGCCGTGATTCAATTACTGTTAATCGAATTAAAATTGCCAGAAACGGCAGAAAGAGGGGAGGCGGGTTCAGCGCGCTGAAGACGACGAGGGTGACGTGGGAGGTGGGGTTGGCCTGACAGTGGGTGGGTGCAGGCTCAGCACATGAGAAAATAAAACAGGGGGGAGAGGGGAGTGACAGGGTGGACTAGATGGGCTGTGTTATTAGGCCTAGCTGGTCTGGTTGCTTTCTCCCGTTTTTTCTTCTAGTATTTTCTTTTTCTGTTTCTATTTTCTGTTTTTATTCAAACTAATTTGATTCAACTCCAAATTGGTTCAAATCTTCACCAAACTTTTCAGTAGGTTTTATACATAAAATAATGTGGTTAACTAGTCCATTTAAAGTATTTCAAAAATATTTTTATTAATCATTGAAATTGAGTGGGGGCACATTGGCTTTTAATTAAATATGATTTGAATATGGTTCATAAGCCCATATAATTTTATTTAAATAAACTTTTTATACTTTTTAATATTTAAATAAACTTTTATTCCATTCACTTATGGATTTTATCCATGGTCTAAATTGTCTTTGCAATAATTCTTATTTATTTCTTTCTTTCTTTGTCTTATATAATTCATATCTTTTTATTTATAGCTCCAAAAATGGTGATTCCAATTTGTATAGTTTATTTAATAATTATTTATCTTTTTAAAACATTTTAGAATTACTTTTTTCACAATTAAGTATTGCTTTGAGCTTTATTAGCCATGGAATACTTTATTTTATTTTATAAAAATCATAAGTTTTTATCCATGACTTCAAATGGAGTGAAACCAATTCCCATGGTTTTGTAATATTGATGTTTATCAATATTGATTATTTAGGAATGTTGTTGCTAAATCTTTATATGGAACATAGACATAGACTTGGAGTGATCTTGATGATGATTTATTCTATTAGGGTTTAGGTTTATCTTTTCCAAATTTTCAAAATCAAGAAACATTCCAAGCATGAATGTGTAGAGGTCCCAACCTGATAAGGTAGAGATCCCTGTGTTTACAGTGCTAGTCTGTGAGGAACGGAATTTAACCTCTAGACCTCCTGTGCATCTCGTCAATCCCAAGATCAAGCTAACGACACAGCGAAATGAATACCATTGCATAACGTTCAAAAAGTAATTATTACAAAGTTTGAATAGAAATAGCCACATAGTAAGTCGATGTAGTCCACGAGGCCTCACTCATCAGCGTCATCATAGTAGTCGTAGTCCTCCCCTTCATAGTATTCTGAATTTCAACAAAAGTATTGCCATGAGTACATAGAGTACTCAACATACCCCTTATGCAAAACTTGATATAACTACATGTGGCTTTATGTGGAGGTCGTATGGTTCTTTTGCGTAAAAGCCAATTTTATTTGCAATTGATAGTAGTTTTGATAAAATCAGGTTTTAGACGAAAACATGTTTTATCATCAATGTGGTGTTTCTCATCATTGTGGTTGTCCTCAACAACTCACCTACTTCAACAGATTCCAAGAAAAGGATAGAGGCAAAGAGGGAAGTAGCAAGACAGGTTCATGTATGTCAAGAAGGATTCATGTGTCGTCCATAACCGTGGACACGGCTATTCAATAGTTTTAACTCTGCAGAAGTAGTACACTTTTCCCACACGACACAATCCCGTCTTGTCGCTCACCAGTGGCCACTGGCTTAGGACACACCATTTGGTGTACCGGCAGATCGGGATCATGACATGGTCTTTTAGCTAGATCCCCCAAAGATGTCACGAGCCCACCGCGTCTGGCCCATGGAACTGAGAGTATGTCCCCAAACCGGTCCCCCCATATGTGACGAAGGCTCCCCCATAGGCAGACACCTCATCAGCGGTACGGAGACATCGACACCTAAGGCTGACTAACCTACTTAACCAAGCCAGTGCCCATTATAGCATGTGGTTGTACAGTGGTCACAATCTTCAAATCCAAGACTTATTAGGCCCTCATGCGGCACGGACGACGGATTGCTCCCTTCATATAATGAAGGGCAGCCAATCGCTCCTTCCCTTGATCCAGCTGTCGCCCGCGCCAGTGTTTAGATGGTAAGTTTCACCCAGAGTAGAATAGTAGCCTAAAATAATAATAATAATAATAATAACAGTAGCATACCATTACTACCAAACTAACAAGGTCATGTTACACCAGTAATTACATGCTAAAATATTGACCACCCGGTGATCAATAGGCAACCAAGAAATCTTACAACCATTCTAGTTGATAAGCATGATGAGCAACCTGACACGATTTTAAGTACACGATCGATCAAACAGATAAATAGAAAAATTAGTCTCGCTTGATCTACTCGCGGTAATCAGACAAGAAAACAACTTCCGTACGTAGGGTATTATATTACTTAAGTCTAGCAATTACCTCCATAGCTAAGCATGTGCACTTAATAGTACGTACCAAGATCAATTACACAACATCAACGCCTACTAACTAACAGCAGTACCTCAGTAATAAGCAACTGTACTGACAAGAATACATATGCACAGCTAGCTAGTGAAGTACTGATACCAACTCTTTTCAAAAGTAGATATATGAACGTCAAACATACTCGCATCCAACAGTACCGGTGGGTTACTAAAATAACCTGGGACGTTTTGTAAGTTGGGCTCAGGATCATCGAACATGTACACAGTGATCTAATCTGCTCATGCCAACAATTGTCGTTCGGTTCACCGGCACCGCGGTCATCTAGAAAACTACGGCTAGAAATCATGTCTAGGAGATAGATCGCATCTAGACTAATGCGTGTGTGCAAGGATAACTACGGGTGCTTACCGGTTGCAATCTAATTTGCTGTGAAAGTTAGTCAACCGGGTTGTAGACGCGGCGTACGTCTTCAGCGATCAGCAGCTCGTCCTCCCGACTCCAAGAATCAGGCCTGCTCCCCCTCTTGGTCACGTTGTGGCAGCAGCTCCTTCTCTTGCGGCAGCGGTACGTGTGATGAAACCTATCTAAGTTTCAGGTGGCGGCGTGAGCAGGGAAAACGAGAGGTCGGGCGTTGATATGGAGCTTTTGTAGGCAGAGGCAAGGCTGGTGTATGGTTTCCAATCGGTTCGGTTGGGCTACCTAGTTCGATTGGGCTTTACTTGACTGGCCCTATAGTTTAGATCGGTAGACTATAGAAGAAACAGACAAAAACAGGTTCATGGAAAATAATAGAAGAGAGCATGATATGCTGGTACAGCCATGCATGGCACGTTCACGTGCTTGAACCCAAAACTCAAATCCAACGTCATTTTTGTCAAGAACCAAATTAAGAACGAATTGGCAAATCAAGACCAGATCCAATATTCCTTCAAATAAAATAATTCTAAATAGTTTGGAATTAATATCTAGAAACTTCGAATAAAATATTCTTTTATTTTATTAGACTGCAACATCCTTCGCTTAAAAAAAATGGACCCATAAAAATCAGGATGTTACATAGTCCCTGGATCGAATAACTAGCACCCACAGTGTAAGATGTAATATCAAGAAACAAAGGTCATATTACATCTCATAATCAAGAATAAAATAGTTCATTACATCTTACATAGGTCATTTGGCTTATTACAAAGCAGCATATACAACTATAATGCATGGTGTCCTTCATGTTCATATGCCATAGGAAATCATGTTGGTTGTAGACTTGTAATCCCTACTCAACAAACTTCACTAACATCAAACAAACCTACAACAAAATAATTTACAGCCACAAGGGTCAATACATTTGAATTGTATTGGCAGGTGATATCATATTGATATGGAGAATCTATCATCTACATGAATATATGGCTAAGTGGGGATTTGGCTAGCCTTTGCATAAAATAAGTTTTCCCTATCCATTGAAAATAGTTTTTTCTCTTTTCAAAACATTTTGTCACACATGGCACACTGGAATCACACCAGGTGCTTCCCTTGTTCACCCAACAAGTTTTAACTTAGAGAAATTGGGATGAGGAGATTCTTGATCATTTCAATGCCTTTGATGCTCAAAATGTCCATTACCGGGGACACGGCTAAGTACTTAGGTTTTACCCTCTAGAGAGGTGGTACACTTTTCCCACAAGACTCGACATGCATCGAGACAAGACTTTTCATAAACAATCCCTCAGATCAGCACAGACGCATTCCATCCTATCATCACTACCACCAACTGTCTATCCGTCTGAGTTCTTGCAACCTAGTTGGTCAAGGCAGAGCCCATATGCCATGTGGTTTCACTGGAAGCTTCTCAACACAAAACATGTCAAATATCTTTGTTCCTGGGTGGCCATCCACAAGTGTGATACACAAGGTAAACCATAGACATGGGCCTTGTGTAACCACTCAACACAAACCTATCTTCCCATTCCACCCAGGTGATTCATTCACTTAGTTGTTTTATTAATCAAAAACATGGTCATAGACTTTGGATAATATCATAGTATGAATATTCCACCCTTGAATTTTAATATCTAGGCTAAGCATACTAGCATAACTTGTCTCTTGACTTAGGAAGATTCCTACCAAGGTGTATTCTATAGGATCTACTATAGCATAGCAATATATAAAAAAATAGTCCTATCATGCATACTCAAAAATACCACTAATACAATATTGAAAAGATAGGACTTTTGATGATCAAAGTATCACTTGCCTTTTTAGTAGAGAATCTAGGTAATATCCTTGCTCTTGCAATTGTCACACTCATCAAAGTTCACTACAATACATTCAAGCAAAGCACCCATTCAAAACTAGCACTCAAACAATTCACAACACAAAACAATAAAAACAAAGAAATGCATGCATCGAGTAAATCCAACTCGATGCACAACACAAAACAATACTATCCTTGCTCATCGAGAATTTTTACTGGATACTCTTCATAAGTCAAGTCATCTTGAACATCTATAGCATCTAAAGATGTTTTCTGAGCCTCTTTCTCCTACTTAACAAACATCTCTTTAGCTGGGATACATGGAATACGTTATGCATCTTGGATAATTTCTCCAGTAAATCCAACTCATATGCGACCTCACCACGACGGGCTGTGATTGTAAAGGGTCCAATATATTGCGGTGCCAACTTTCCCTTGAGTCCGAAATGGTGCATTCCGCAAAGTGGGGATACCTTCAAGTACACCTCATCACCCTTCTTAAACGCCAAGTCATGACGACGTTTATCGGCATAAACTTTCTGTCTAGATTAGGCAGCTCGTAGCCTTTCCTGAATCATCCTTACTTGCTTATCTGCCTCCTCCAGGGTATCGGGTCCAAATACCTGGTTCTCTCGCACATCATGCCAATTGAGTGTAGTGCGGCACTTCCGTCCATACAAAAATTCAAATGGAGACATTTCCAAGCTTGCCTGAAAGCTGTTGTTATAAGAGAACTCTGCATATGGCAAACTCTTGTGCCAAGTGTGCTGACAAGTAAATGTGCATGCCCTAAGCATGTCTTTCAAGATCTGGTTCACTCGTTCAGTCCGTCCATCCGTCTATGGGTGATAAGCCATGCTAAAATTCAGTTGTGTCCCTAATACCTCATGTACCTTCTTCAAAAACCTGGAGGTAAATTGGGTACCTCGATCAGACACTATCTTTTTAGGAACTCCATGTAGGAAGACAATTCTGGCCATGTATAATTCGGCCAATTTATCACCTTTACATGTAGTCTTCACTGGAATAAAATGAGCTGACTTGGTCAATCGATCAACGATGACCCAAATAGAATCATATCCTGACGATGTCCTAGGAAGTCCTGTAATGAAATCCATCCCGATTTCTTCCCATTTTGTCTTTGGAACCTTGAGTGGTTGAAGTAACCCTGCAGGCTTCTGATGCGCAGCCTTGACTCTCCGACATACATCGCAACGAGACACATACTCTGCAATCTCCCTCTTCATGCTAGACCACCATAAACTGTCCCGAAGATCATGGTACATCTTCGTACTCTCCGGGTGTATGGAGTGTGCTGATTCGTGTGCCTCCTTCATAATTGAATCCTTAAGCTCGTTTTGGTCCGGTACCAACAGACGATTTCGAAACCAAATGCTTCCTTTTTCATCCTCCTTGTATTCAGGTGTTTCCCCTAACTTGATCTTCGCTCGAATCTCTTCAATTGCCTTGTTATTTTCTGAGCTTCTCTAACTTGATCTGCGAGAGTGAACTTCACTTCTAGCACCTCTTCAATCTCAGTGAGGCTAACATTTAGGTTCAACTTTCTGAATTCCTCATGCAACTTTGGTTGAGCTTTCTGAATCGTCAGGTTATTGCAATAAACCTTTCTGCTCAACGCATCCGCTACGACATTAGGTTTACCAGGGTGGTAATTCACGCCAACGTTATAGTCCTTGATTAATTCCAACCATCTCCTCTGTCTCATATTCAAGTCGGGCTGAGTGAAGATATACTTCAAGCTCTTGTGATCAGTATATATCTCGCAATGATTACCAATAAGGTAATGTCTCCAAATCTTTAGGGCATGCACCACGGCAGCCAATTCCAAATCATGGGTAGGATATTTCACCTCGTGCGGGCGTAATTGTCTCGATGCATAGGCCAACACTTTGTCTTGTTGTAACATCCCTAAAATCATGTTTTCAAAATTGCATATCATCCAAGCATGCATAATCAATTAGGGATCATTTTAAAGTCATTTCAAGAAAACAGAAACTTTGAGTGCTTATTATTTTATGTAGACAAGTACTGATCCATTTCTACTCTCTAGTGAGAGAATATTTGTTTCAAACCAAGATTTGTTTTCTCATAAGTTGGTTTGGTTGAGTTCCAAAGCTTGGACAAAATTTCTAAAACAAAATATGGTTTTAAAACCATTTTCCATCTTTATCAAATCTTGTGCTAAGCACTGTTTATTTTGAATTTCAATGGAACCAAGCAAGTCTAGTAAGACAGCATGGTTTTATACTCAAAAATGTGCAGGTTTCATTTTACCAAAAGTTCCAGAACAAGTTTGAAATCAAACACATTTGATTTCATTTGAATTTGTTTCCTAAAAATCGATTTAGAAAAAGAAAAAGGGTAAGGAATTAGAACTGGGCCAGGCGCTACCTTTTCGGCCCAGTAGACAAAGCAGCCCACCCGGGTTTCCCTCTCTCCCTCTGTTTCTCACCCGACCCGCGCACACCCCCTCACTGACAGGCCTACCCCACCCTGCCCCGTCAGCATCGTCCCCAAACCCCGCCCACGACCTGGCCTCGCCGTTGCCTCCCTCTCCTTCACTGCCACGATTTAATCCGGTTAATTGCCGTTGATTGCGTACGTGATTCTCTCCTCCGCTCCGCCTACTTAATCCCCTCACCCTCGTGGCCATTTCCCTCAACATAGCTAGCCAGAAGCGCCACCAGGCTGCCCCTATTTGCTCTCACACCGCCGTTGTACCGACGAACTCCGGCGACGAAATTCCGGTGAGCCAGACCACCCCTTCCCTTCTAATTCAAACGAGTGTGTTCCTTGAAACCTTGTGCACCTCCTGACCCCTCTCGTTTGGCTGCGCTTGACCCAGGCAACCGTTCCCGTCCATCCCTGCAAGCAACAGAGCCGCCTCTCAACTCCGACGAGGAATACTGGTAATGTCCGAGCGCCCCTTGCTTCCTCTCTGACCCTGTCTTGTTCGCCGCGACTTTGTGCATCCTCTGACACCATTGGTTCGTGCTAGGGCAGTCTACATCATCGGCAACTACTCCATCTGCAAACACCCGACGCCGCCAGCAACTCCGATGAGGTCCTGTCATTGAATCCGTGCGCCCCTGTCTCTTCCTCGACCACCTCGAGCATCGCAGCAACCACGCAAACCCAGTAAGCATCCCCACTCCTCCCCGCGCGACCTAAATCACCGGCAACTTCTCTGACAGAGCTGTCGCCGCCACTCGCCGCCGCCAAAATTTGGTCGTTTGATCTGTAGCCGTTAGATCTAGATCTAACGCTTGCGATAGATTCACTTAACGAAGGGGTACGCGTTAGATCTGGCCGTGCGTTTTCAGTTAGATCCAGTGGTTCACGTTGATCGATCTGTGCGAATCGGTATCAGCGAATCAGAAGCCGCCGCGTGGCCTGAGTTTAGATTTAAAACAGAAATTTGATCTATTATTGATTCAAACTTGCAAAATTCATAACTTTTGATTCCCACGTTCAAATTTTGCAAACTTTATATCATTGGAATCAGGAGATAAAATCCTATCTGTTTATGCAATGTTTTTAATGTTTTTCCTCTGTAAAAATGGTTGTTTTTGCAAATACATTTGTAGGCTTAATTTGAGTATGGAAATTATTTGAAAAATGTTTTAAAGATCAAATAAAGTTTATTTTGAGTATCTTGGTCTTGTTTATGTTTCAGTACTGTACACTTGTCTTGTTTGGTATAGAAAAACCATCACATGGCATTTGCCTACATTCGTATATTTTTGTTTGTATATTTTGTTATGTGATTTTGGTGCCATTATTTTATGTGTAGATTTTGGTGCTAATAGTGATTGTGGTTTTGAAGATTGTTGCTACTCACCAAACTACCAAGGCAAGTGGTGCTTCATGTTTTTATCCCTATATTTTTCACCTATGCACTAGAAATATTTTGTATAGGTCTTGCATGAATATTTTGATAAGTATCTATATGCTATGCTTGGGAAATCCTAGTAGTTGTAGAATTGCTAGATTTTCCTCTAAGTTAAGATGCTTAATATTACCATGCTTAGCCTAGCTAGTAGCAACCAAGGGTGGTGTATATATTCATTCTATGTGAAATATTTCCATGTCATTGACTTGTGTTTTTGCTTAATAAAACAACTAAGTGAATGAAACACCTGGGTGGAATGGAAAGAATGGTTTGTGTTGAGTGGTTACACAAGGCCCATTTATATGGTTTACCTTGTGTATCTCACTTGTGAAAAGCCACCCAGGAACAAAGGGATTTGAGATGCCAAATGTTAAGAAGCTTCTAGTGCAGCCACATGGCATTATGGGCTCTGCCTGGATCATATAGGTTGCAATAACTTAGCCATTTGGACAGTTGATGGTAGTGGGATGATAGGTTTGGAGTGCGTCCATTTGGTCTAAGGGAAGGCTTGAAGTCTTGTGGGGAAAGTGCACAACCTCTGCAGATGGAAGAATCTAAGTACTTAGCCATGTCCCTGGTATTGGACAACTTGGGCATCAAGAAATGGAAGCTATCAAGAATCTCCTCATCCCAATTTCTAAGTTAAAACTTGTGGTTGAACAAGGGTGAAGGTTCACCATTTCTTTTGGTGATTCCTTGGGAAAGTTTTTGTCAAAGAAAAACTTAGTGTTTTCAACTGATAGGTAAAAACCTATTTTCAGCAAAGAAAGCCTAAGCTACACTTAGCCAAATTCATGTAGTAACTAGATGTTAATATTCTACTAAGGTATCACTTGCCAATACTATTCCAAATGTATTGACCCACTGTGGCTGTAGCTTGTGATGTTGCAGGTTACTCTGATGATGATTAGGGGTTATGAGTCTACACTCAACATGATTACCTGTGGCACATGAAGATGAAGACTTATTTTATCTTATTCTATACTTTAACTCTTGTATTTGGCCTGTGGCCATGGAGTTGTGAAAGACTATGTTTGTCTCTGGAATGACATGTAATAATGACCTTTGTATCTGTGTACTTCATCTTAAACTGTGGATGCTAGCATTGATCCAGGGACTAGCATTGCAATCACAGGGATCTTTAACTTTATAAAGGTGGGATCTTACACTTTTTGCATGAGTACACAACCCAAACCTTGCTTGGACGCATCACAATAAACTTCAAAATCCTTCCGGATATCAGGCAAGATCATAACTGGAGCAGACGTTAATCTCTTCTTGAGATCTTGAAAACTAGTCTCGCAAGCTGGTGTCCACTCAAACTTTTTGTCCTTCTTGATCAACTACGTCATCGGGCGTGCAATCCTCGAGAAATCTTCTATGAAGCGGCGATAGTATCCGGCAAGTCCGAGGAAGCTGCGTATCTCTGACACATTCTTTGGTTGCTCCCAATTAAGTACCGACTCCACTTTAGCTGGATCCACTGCTACCCCTTCAGCTGAGATGACATGACCAAGAAAGTCCACTTGCTTCAACCAAAACTCACACTTGCTAAACTTGGCATAGAGTTGATGTTCTCTAAGCCTTTCGTGAACAATCCGAAGGTGTTTCTCATGTTCTTCTTCATTATGAGAGTAAATCAACACATCATCAATGAACACCACAACGAACTTATCCAAGCAGTCCATGAACACTTTATTCATCAGGTTCATGAAGTAAGTTGGTGCATTTGTGAGCCCAAATGAAATCACTAGAAACTCATATAGACCATACCGAGTAACAAAGGCTGTCTTAGGTATGTCTTGTGGTTGGATCTTTAGTTGATGATATCCTGACCTGAGATCTATCTTCAAGAACACTGAAGCTCCCTTTAACTGATCAAATAGATCATCAATCCTTGGCAGAGGGTATTTATTTTTGATGGTTACTTCATTCAGGGCACGGTAATCCACACACATGCGCATGGTACCATCTTTCTTTTTCACAAACAACACCGGTGCTCCCCAAGGTGAGGTGCTCGGTCTAACATATCCCTTCTCCACAAACTCCTGAATTTGCTTCTTCATCTCAGCTAGCTCATTTGCCGACATTCTATATGGTCTCTTTGCAATAGGTGTGGTGCCTGAAACTAACTCAATAGCAAACTCTATCTCACGGTCTGGTGGAAGACCTGGTAACTCCTTTGGAAAAACATCTGAGTATTCCCTGACCACTCTAACATCAGACACATCCATCTCCTTCAGGGTGTTCAGTACACTATCCACTGCGGTTTGGGATGTTAACTCCGGTTTATAGTCCACCATAGTTCCATCAGGACTGGTCAGTGTTACCGCTGTAAGACCACAATCTAGCATAGCCTTGTGTCTTGTTAACCAGTTCATGCCTAGGATGACATCTAACCCTTTAGAGTCTAACACTATGAGGTTTGCTAGTAACTCTACTCCTTCGATCGTTATGATCACTTTAGGACATCTTAAACCCGTCCTAAGAATTCCCCCAGGTGATTGTACTACCATCTCCCGACTCATACCCTCAGTTTTCAAATGATGGTTTTCAACAAATTGCTTGGAAACGAACGAATGGGAAGCTCTAGAATCAAAAAAGTACTGAACCATAGCATGAGTTGATTGGGAACATACCAAGAACAACATCTGAGGCTTCATGAGCTTGTTCTGCCGTGACATGGTTGACTTGACCACGCCCTGGATGTCCTGACACGTGAGCTGCGCCTCTTGTGGTAGGCAGTATTCCTCATCCATGTCCCGCTGCTGGTGTCTTGGCTGCAGACCCCAAATTGAACTTCACTGGTGTCGGCCCCGTGTTCTTCTTGCTCGGGCATGCTGCAACAAAGTGTCCCTCTACGCCATAGTTGTAGCATGCTTTTCCAATAGTGTTGGCATGGTTTCCTCCGACTTCATCTCTTGGAGTACGATATGCATTGTGCGAATAGTTGTGATTAGTATTCGTCGGCTTGGGAGCTGGTGCATGATAACCTGGGTTGTTATTGTTCTTCTGGCGCGAGCTCCCTACCCCATGACCCTGTGGTGCCTTGCGCTTGCGGTGTTCCTCCAGTTCCCTCTTGGAGTTCTCTTGCAGAATTGCCTTGTCACCAAACTCTAGAAGTTGGGGAAATCATGAGACACCAACCTATCCTTCAGACCTGGGTTCAGTCCCCTCAGAAACCTTGCAGTCATGTCTGCTTCAGTAGGGATATCTGCTTTACCATAGCGAGATAACTGTGTGAAACTGTCCCAGTATTTAGAGACTGAAATCTTCCCCTGAACTAGAGCTCAGAATTCATCCCGCTTCAGTTCCATGAGACCAGCAGGAATGTGTGTAGTGCGGAAAGCCTCAGCAAACTCATTCCAGGTAATCCCCTCAGCATCATCATGTGCATCATAATAGTTCTCCCACCAATCTGCGGCTACACCTTTGAGTTGGTGCGCAGCAAACCTCACACGGTCCTGAGCATTAACATTCACCAAATTGAGCTTCCGACGAATGTCCTTCAGCTAATCATCTGCCTCAATAGGGTCAACCGACCCCCCAAAAGTAGGTGGCTTTGTCCTCATGAACTCAGCTAGCTTGGACTATGGTGGCGGCTGGTTCTGATTCTGGTTCTGATTCGCCAGATTAGCGGCCATCTGCTGCAATATCTGGGTCTGCATCAACATCACTTGCGCCATGTCCGATGGTGGCGGTGGTGGTGGCGGCTAGTTTCCCTCATCCTTGGTGTCTGTATCAGTGTCATGGACTTCACCTTCGGGGATGTTCTCCTGAAAAGCTGGTCCACGACCGCCTCCACGTCCACGTCCTCCGCGACCACGACCTCTATTGGCATTCATCATGTTGTCGTTCATATTAGGATTTGATAAGAGGGAATATTGACTAACCCAACACCAATAATTTCAAACATGGCAGAGAGAAAAATAGAACTACAAAAACTCCAATCCAAAAGCAATAATTTCATAGCTCACACACGATGGTTCAAACAAGCAAGAGAAATTAGCTACACCACATGCATAATGCATAGATCGGTAGTCTACTAGCACACATCGCGTATATAGATAAAATAGCTAACGAGTTCTCATACTTATTTAATAATAAACTAAACAAAAGTCTTCACTCATGGTTACTAGCACTAGGCACTATGACTCGTACATCCAAGCATGCATCCATTCGGTCATGCATGCGACTACTCAGCTGCCCGAGTGCTGCATGCGCGACTCAAATATGTCTTCTCCGTCAGAGCTTGATTCACTTTCATCTTGAGACTCCTGCTCCGGGCTAGTTGGAATTCGCTCTTCTGGCTCTGTCTCCTCCTGAGAAAAGCTGAACCTTGTCGTGCATATGGCGGTGCCGGCAAAGCGAGAAACGACGCCGCAACAGGCCGACGCTTGAGGCAACGCTTATGTGCACGAAGACTCTTCTTCAACCGAGTGACCATCATGCGAGGATGGTTCCGGATTCTGCGTTGCGGTGCCTGAGGCGCAGGTTTCTGTAGTTCCGGTCCCTATCCTTCACCGCCATGGACTGCCAGTGCGGTCACCGTAGCATCCTCGGCCTCCTATACCGCCACGATGGCATCCTCCATGGTAGCTTCAGCAATGTCACGAGCAACTTCAGCAGCGTCACGAGAAGCATTAGCCATGTCTAAAGCTGTGTTGGCATCCGCGAGCTGCCCCCAAAGAGTGTCAATTCTATCCTGGTAGTGGTGGCTACGGATAATTGCTTCATCTAGCATCCTTGTGGTGATGAGCAACTGGCGTTCTAGTCCGAAGTTCAGTGATGCCATGTGAGTGATCGTGGGATCATCCTCCTCCCGACGGTACCTCTTGTCTTTGCGTAGCTATCCTCCATCATTCTGATAGGCAAAGTAACGGAACGGAGTGTCACGGAGCTTCTCCCTGTAATCCCATGCCAGCTTATGTAGTGCCTCGTGAATGGTGCCAATGGTGCCCTCTGCGAAGTCCTCTTCGATCGCACTAAATGTGTATCAAGTCTCTCACGACGTCCAGGCGAGGTTAGACTAGGATACACCACTAGAGTGACCCTCACGTATTCCTCATTTCAAAGTGATTGTCTGGTACGTCCAGTAGCCTTCGGGTCGCGCTCATATCCCAAATGGGTGGGCATGTCACGAAACTCCCGTCCCAGGTTGCCAAACTCTTCAATCCTGCGGGTCGAAAAAATGGCCATCTACAAATATTTGAATAACACAAGTATGATCAATATCAAAATTTGTAGAAGCCAAAATAAGATAGACAAGTTACAGCAAGCAAACATATTTTTGTTTGAAACATATAGCTTTAGTATAAAGTACGATACTAGGGCTTTCCATTCTAACTAAGGCCACGCGACTAGGTCAACGTCGGCTCTGATACCACTTCTGTGAGGACCGGAATTTAACCTCCAGACCTCCTGTGCATCTCGTCAATCCCAAGATCAAGTTGACGACACAGCGAATGAATACCATTGCATAACGTTCAAAAAGTAATTATTACAAAGTTTGAATAGCAATAGCCACATAGTATAATGTCTTGTGACATTTATTACAACCAGAAACACAGCGGAAATAAAATGCGCAGTGACTCCATCTCAGTCATAGGAAGTCGATGTAGTCCACGAGGCCTCACTCATCAGCGTCATCATAGTAGTCGTAGTCCTCCCATTCATAGTATTCTTAATTTCAATAAAAGTATTGCCATGAGTACATAGAGTACTCAACATACCCCTTATGCAAAACCTGATATAACTACATGTGGTTTTATGTGGAGGCCATATGGTTCTTTTGCGTAAAAGCCAATTTTATTTGCAATTGATAGTAGTTTTGATAAAAGCAGGTTTTAGACAAAAACATGTTTTATCATCAATGTGGTGTTTCTCATCATTGTGGTTGTCCTCAACAACTCACCTACTTCAACAGATTCCAAGAAAAGGATAGAGGCAAAGAGAGAAGTAGCAAGACAGGTTCCTGTATGTCAAGAAGGATTCATGTGTCGTCCATGACCGTGGACACGGCTATTCGAATAGTTTTAACTCTGCAGAAGTTGTATACTTTTCCCACACGACACAACCCCGTCGTGTCGCTCACTAGTGGCCACTGGCTTAGTACACACCATTTGGTGTACCGGCAGATCGGGATCGTGACAAGGTCTTTTAGCTAGATCCCCCAAAGATGTGACGAGCCCACCGCGTCTGGCACACGGAAATGAGAGTATGTCCCCAAACCGGCCCCCCCATCTGTGCCGAAGGCTCCCCCGTAGGCAGACACCTCATGAGAGGTACGGCGACATCGACACCTAAGGCTGACTAACCTACTTAACCAAGCCAGTGCCCATTATAGCATGTGGTTGTACAGTGGTCACAATCTTCAAATCCAAGACTTATTAGGCCCTCATGCGGCACGGGCGACGGATTTCTCCCTCCATATAATGAAGGGCAGCCAATCGCTCCTTTCCTTGATCCAGTTGTCACCCGCGCCAGTGTTTAGATGGTAAGTTTCACCCAGAGTAGAATAGAGTAGAAGAAAACATCAACGGCTAGCTCAGCAAGCTCAACGAGTTTCAAAAGAGGGAAGATCAAGGATTCTAATATTATTGAGCATGGCTAAGCAATCTACTCTAATAGGATTACTATATAATCTCCACTCAGGGTAGTGTATGGCGACAGGTGTGTCAAGGTATGTGTGTAACCAAAATATCAGTAGTATTTGTGAAACAGTAAATAACATGCACTTGTAAAACATGGGATAGTTATGAAAGGGGCATGCCTTTGTTGTTGTTGTTCTGCTCTTCCTCGTAGTCTTGATTCTGATCGAACTCGTCTCTCCCTACTCGTCATAACGATAAACCACACATAAATACAAACTCTGAATAACCACAAATAAAATCCAAACGGAGAGATCGAAACAAAAAGATCCAAATAGGCTTGCGACATTTTAACAGTTCGGGATATAAGGGATCGGTCTACCGTTCTCGACAAGTATTAACACTAGGAAAATAATATACTTTTGATATATCCTATATAGTTGGCATAGATATAATATGTAATGCACCAGCAAGCTATATGCTAACTAGCCAAACACATAAGCATACACGTGAAAATAAATGCACGCCAAAAACTACCTCGACCAAACACATGCAATAGCAGTACACGTGAGCTAAACTAGAATTAGGATATTTTTATATGCAAAACTAAGTACGCCTAAATTGCACAACATGAACCATAAGACGGTAGCCTAAAATAAAAATAATAATAATAACAGTAGCATACCATTACTGCCAAACTAACAAGGTCATGATACACTAGTAATTACATGCTAAAATATTGACCACCCGGTGATCAATAGGCAACCAAAAAATCTTACAACCATTCTAGTTGATAAGCATGATGAGCAACCTAACACGATTTTAAGCACACGATCGATCAAACAGATAAATACAAAAATTAGTCTCGCCTGATCTACTCACGGTAATCAGACAAGAAAACAACTTCCGTACGTAGGGTATTATATTACTTAAGTCTAGCAATTACCTCCATAGCTAAGCATGTGCACTTACAAGTACGTACCAAGATCAATTACACAACATCAACGCCTACTAACTAACAGCAGTACCTCAGTGATACGCAACTGTACTGACAAGAACACATATGCACAGCTAGCTAGTGAATTACTGATACCAACTCTTGATCATCGAAGTACTGACAAGTACCGGTGGGTTACTAAAATAATCTGGAACGTTTCGTAAGTTGGGCTCAGGATCATCGAACGTGTACATGGTGATATAATCTGCTCATGCCAACGATTGTCGTTCGGTTCACCGGCACCGCTGTCATCTAGAAAACTACGGCTAGAAATCACGTCTAGGAGATAGATCGCATCTAGACTAACGCGTGTGTGCAAGGAGAACTGCGGGTGCTTACCGGTTGCAATGTAATCTGCTGTGAAAGTTAGTGAACCGGATTGTAGACGCGGCGTACGTCTTCAACGATCAGCACCTCGTCCTCCCGACTCCAAGAATCAGGCCTGCTCCTCCTCTTGGTCACGTTGTGGCAGCAGCTCCTTCTCTTGCGGTCAGAATCGTCGGAAACGCGAGCGCGGCATTCGCGGCAGCTTGGCAGCGGTACGTGTGATGAAACCAATCTAAGTTTTAGGTGGCGGCGTGAGCAGGGAAAACGAGAGGCCGAGCGTTGATCTAGAGGTTTTGTAGGCAGAGGCAAGGCTGGTCGATAGTTTCCAATCGGTTCGGTTGGGCTACCTAGTTCGATTGGGCTTTACTTGACTGTCCCTATAGTTTGGATCGGTAGACTATAGAAGAAACAGACAAAAACACGTTCATGGAAAATAATAGAAGAGAGCATGATATGCTCGTACAGCCATGCATGGCACGTTCACGTGCTTGAACCCAAAACTCAAATCCAACGTGATTTTTATCAAGAACCAAATTAAGAACGAATTGGCAAATCAAGGCCAGATCCAATATTCCTTCAAATAAAATAATTCTAAATAGTTTGGAATTAATATCTAGAAACTTCGAATAAAATATTCTTTTATTTTATTAGACTGCAACATCCTTCGCTTAAAAAAAATTGGACCCATAAAAATCAGGATGTTACATAGTCCCTGGATCGAATAGCTAGCACCCACAGTGTAAGATGTAATATCAAGAAATAAAGGTCATATTACATCTCATAACCAAGAATAAAATAGTTCATTACATCTTACATAGGTCATATGGCTTATTACAAAGAAGCAGATACAACTATAATGCATGGAGTCCTTCATGTTCATATGCCATAGGCAATCATGTTGGTTGTAGACTTGTAATCTCTACTTAACAAACTTCACTAACAACAAACAAATCTACAACAAAATAATTTACAGCCACAAGGGTCAATACATTTGAATTGTATTGGCAGGTGATATCATATTGATATGGAGAATCTATCATCTACATGAATATATGGCTAAGTGGAGATTTGACTGGCCTTTGCATAAAATAAGTTTTCCATATCCATTGAAAATAGTTTTTTCTCTTTTCAAAACATTTTGTCACACATGGCACACTGGAATCACACCAGGTGCTTCCCTTGTTCACCCAACAAGTTTTAACTTAGAGAAATTGGGATGATGAGATTCTTGATCATTTTAATGCCTTTGATGCTCAAAATGTCCATTACCGGGGACACGGCTAAGTACTTAGGTTTTACCCTCTCGAGAGGTGGTGCACTTTTCCCACAAGACTCGACATGCATCGAGACGAGACTTTTCAGAAACAATCCCTCAGATCAGCACAGACGCGTTCCATCCTATCATCACTACCACCAACTGTCTGTCTGTCTGAGTTCTTGCAACCTAGTTGGTCAAGACAGAGCCCATATGATATGTGGTTGCACTAGAAGCTTCTCAACACAAAACATGTCAAATCTCTTTGTTCCTGGGTGGCCATCCACAAGTGTGATACACAAGGTAAACCATAGATATGCGCCTTGTGCAACCACTCAACACAAACCAATCTTCCCATTCCACCCAGGTGATTTATTCACTTAGTTGTTTTATTAATCAAAAACATGGTCATAGACTTTCGATAATATCATAGTATGAATATTCCACCCTTGAATTTTAATATCTAGGTTAAGCATACTAGCATAAATTGTCTCTTGACTTAGGAAGATTCCTACCGAGGTGTATTCTATAGGATCTACCATAGCATAGAAATATATAAAAAAATATTCCTATCATGCATACTACAAAAATATCACTAATGCAATATTGAAAATATAGGACTTTTGATGACCAAAGTATTACTTGCCTTTTTAGTAGAGAATCTAGGTACTATCCTTGCTCTTGCAATTGTCACACTCCTCAAAGTTCACTACAATACATTCAAGCAAAGCACCCATTCAAAATTAGCACTCAAACAATTCACAACACAAAACAATAAAAACAAAGAAATGCATGCAAACATGCAAAAGGTTGTTTTATTGAAAAAGTGGTTTCTAACAAGGATCTAAACATGTCAAAGAACCTACTGGTCTTTTATAAAAGTGGAATTTCATTTGAAACCAAGTTAGTGAAAATAAGTCTTTGAAAATCATTTTTGTTTTACTAGAAATGCTTTTATTCAAAGGAATACTTCCTAGTGTTAACAAAATATATTTTCAGATTCAAATTTTAGTGTTTATGGTCAGACGGTTCAAAACAAAACCATTTGCAAAATGTTTCACTCAAAAATAATTTTTAGATTTATTTTTATACTCAAAATAGTCCTAAACATTTATCTTCATAAAACTCTAAATATTATGAAGAAAAAGACCAAATAAAGGATAATATTGCAAAGTACACATTTTTCTGAATCCATTGATATATTATTCGTAATTTTTGGATAAACAGATCAAAAGTTATTGATTTTACAAATTCAGACATCTAATAGAACAAATTCTGGTTTTTAAAAGAAAAGCCTGGCCACGTGTCTTGTTTCCACTGGCCGATACAGTTTCGTCCGGATCAGCTACGTGCACCGTTAGATCTAAGTGGAATCGCACGGTGCAGGTGGTTCGATACCCCTTCGGCAAATCTTCTAATCGCAGCCATTGGATACACATCTAACGGACTACAGCGACTGACCAAGAACTGGTGGCACTGGCTGGCGAGCTGCGGCGGCGACTCTACCGACGATGCTCCGGCAATGCTAGGGGGTAAGGGGGTGGTGGTTATTCTTACTAAGGTCGTGGAGACGTCGTGGTGCACAAGGTGATCGTGGACAGGGCCGGGGCGCACGGGTCTAGCCAGAATTCCTCGTCGGAGATGTTCCTGGCGTCGGTGCTCTAAGTCGTCGACGGAGGAGAGCTTATGAAGAGAAATCAAGCAAGGCAAAGCATCAGGGAAGTGCACACGGGGGTGGCGATTAAGATTGCTTGAACGAGATAGCCAGGGGAGTTCAGGGTTTACCGGATTTCGTCATCGGAGTCGTGCGCATCGTCGGGCGTTTGCAGTTGGAGTCGAAGGCGAGTTCCTAGGGCGCACACAATCAAGGTAAAGGGTCTAGCGGATGCGCCTGGTGGCGACGGATGCAAGGGTGATGAATAGAGGTGAGGGGGTGGTCGGAGCTTTACCAAATTGGTCGTCGGAGTTCGTTGGGGTCTGCGGTGATGCAAGCTAGAATCAGAGCAGCCTGGGGCACTCGGGTGCAGGAGAATGGGGGAAAACAGAGAGGAGGGGGAGGTGTTTAAGAGGGCTGCATCGGGGCAGAGATTTACTGCGTGATTAAAGCGCAATTAGACGCATCAATTTTGGCCATTAACGGCGGGGAGGGGAACGTGGCGTGGTCGCTGGCTTGAAGACGATGCTGAGGTGGCAGTCGGTCCAATCTGTCAGTGAGGGGGTGGGGTTCCGCACAGTGAGAAAGGGAGGTAGAGGGGAGATAGGTGGAGCCGGGTGGGCTAGATGGGCTGGTTGCTGGGCATAGTTGGGCTAGGGGTTTTGGGCACGGTCGTTTTCTATTTTTTCTTATTCTTTTTCTTTTTTATGTTTCTATTTTCTGTTTTTAAATCAATCAAATGATTTAGCCCTCTTTTTGATTTCAAACTTTACCAAAATTTCTGTAGGTTTTTATACCAATTGTTAGTGTGTTATTTAATCCTACTCAAATATTTTTCTTGTGATTTAATATCCATTTAAAAATAAGTGAGGCATTTTGTCTTTATTTAAATAAAATTGAATATGGTTCATAAACCCATATAATTTTATTTAAATAATGTTTTATTCTTTTATTTTATTTCATTTACTTTTATTCCATTTGCTTATGGATTTGGCCAAGGTTTAAATTGTCTTGACAATTCTTATTTATTTATTTCTTTCTTTATCTTATAAAATCCATATCTTTTTATTTATAGTTCCAAAATTGGTGATTCCAATTTGTATAATTTTATTTAATAATTATTTGTCTTTTTAAATCCTTTTAGGATTACTTTGCTCACAAATTAGTGTTTATTTTTGTTAGGAGTTTTATTAGTCTTGAAATTATTCCCTTTTATCTTATTAAAATCATAAGTTTTTATCCATGGCTCCAAATGGTGTCAAACCAACTCCCATGGTTTTGTAATATTTTTGTTTACCATTTTTGATCATTTATAAATGTATGTTGTTAAATTTTATATGGAAGAAATCCATAGTCTTGGAGTGATCTTGGAGATGATTTCTTTCATTAGGGTTTAGGGTTTTGGTTTAACTTTTGCAAGTGTTTTAAATTCAAGATATTTTCCTTGCAGGGATGCATTTGATTTGTTTTGAAAAAAAGTTGTTGCTTTTTCATTCAAATTTTTATTCAAGTAAAGTTTTTGATGTTTCCATTTAGAAACAAAAAGTTTCTTTTCACCCAAAATTTTATCATTTGTTTCTTTTGTAAGTTTATTTTTCACATTTCAAAATTTGGAAAATTTTGGGATGTGACAGACTACCACGCTTAAAAGGAATCTCGTCTCGAGATTCGGGAAGGCTAGAGACAACAAGTTGGCTTCAGGACAACTAGGGTACTACCACCCTTAAAAGGATTTTAACTAGATTGCATCTTGGCTTACTTGGTGTCTTGATGTAACTTCTCTGGACAGTTGTTTGCATAGTGTCCCTTATTACCACATTTGAAACATGTGACAAGGCTGATGTCCCTCATAGGTTTGCTTGTCTTGTTCTTTACCTTGTCTCGACAGTTTGATGCATAATGGCCTAGCTCTTAGCATTTGTGGCACATCACTTGGCTAATATCCCTATTTATCTTTGGTATCACTATCTCTTGTTTGTTTTCTTGGTCCTTCTTCCTTTTGGGTCTCTCCAAAGCTAGGATATCTCTTAGTTCATGTTCTTCATATTTCACCACAAATGTGGGAAAACTTCCTCTGTTCTTAGAACGGTTCCTAGTATAACGTCCATGTTTCCTCTTTTGTCCACCATAGTGGGTTACAATGTATGGAGGTGCATACTGAAATTTGACTCTGTCTTCATCCTTCTTGGTAGAAGTTGTACCTTCATGAATGTTTCCAAGGACTTGATGTATTCCATCTTTAGCTTTGATATTTCATCTGTTGAACTATAGGGTAGATGTGGCATTGAATAGGGACATGATCATTTCCTTCACATAGGAAACAAGAAACTTGAGATGTGGGGCATTGTCTAGCTGGATGGTTCTCATCACAATTAGGGCATTGGTCCATATGCTCTTTATAAGTCTGTCTTATGTTTGCATAGATTTTGCAGACTTGAGTTCCTTCTATAATATCATCCTTGATATCATTGTTGTCACAATCTCTTTGGGAAAGGTTGCTTCTCATGTTGATCATCTGATTGATCATCCTTTGCAACAATTGAGATTGAAATTCCAAGAACATTAGCATGGCTAGGTCTAACTCAATGTTGTTGGCTAAAAACTGGGTTGTCACTTGATTCAACTGGGCTTGGGTTGCTAGCAGTTGTTCTGTCATGTGCATCTCTAGGTTGTTGTTACCATCCTTGATATTGGAGTTGTGGTCTCTTGGAGAAGTCATCTGCTTGGGTTGGATTGGGATTAGATTAGGCATAAGATTTATAGAGGAAGAATTCTACTCACACACAACAAATCACACAAAGCAATGTGCAAGCAATCACAATAATGCATTCCACTCATACAACAAGATTCAAGCATATTTTGAGGCAACAAATTTTTTTTTTCTATACCACATAAGTTGGGGTGATCAATATATAATCAGCAAGTCGATTTAAACAAAACACTAGTATGGTGGTCCAACTATGGGGTTCACTTGAGATCATTCCATCCTTCTTAGTTGTTACATCATGAACAAGATCATGGTATCCTTAGAAGAAATACTTGCATCTTGGTCACATAGTTTCAAAGGTGATGTCTATAATGTTTCCCCATGAGTTGAGTTTCCTCAGTCTCCAAGTCTTGAGTATTATTCTTGTCTCACTTGTAGTCCTTAGTAATGTCCAAGTTGAAGTCCTTGGTGAAACTGAAGCTGAAGTCCTTTTAGATGTTTAAGTTGAAGTCATTGGTGATGTTGAAGTCTTTGCTCATGTTGAAGTCTTTGTCCATCAAGTTGAAAAAGGAGAGATGTAGAACCAAAACAAAATGTTGAGGGAAGAGTTTACAAGATTGTTTGTAAATAAGTTTGAACAAATAGAACTCCTATTTTTCTAAGGGGTTTTGTCCAATCCTAGGGTTACAATCCTACAGGCAACACAGTGCTCTGATACCATCTGTAGAGGCCTGAACCCCATAAGGTAGAGATCCCTGTGTTTACAGTACTAGTCCTAGATCGAGAAACAAAGGTCATATTACAAAGGTCATATTAAGATGTAATATCATAACCAGGAAACAAAGGTCATATTACAACTCATAACCAGGAATAATATAGTTCATTACATCTTACATAGCTCATATGGCTTATTACAAAGTAGAAGATACAACTATAATGCATGTAGTCCTTCATCTTCATATGCCACAGGCAATCATGTTGGTGGTAGACTTGTAATCCCTACTCAACAAACTTTCACTAACATCAAACAAACCTGCAACATAATAAGTTACAGCCACAAGGGTCAATACATTTGAATTGTATTGGCAAGTGATATCATATTGATATGGAGAATCTATCATCTACATGAATATATGGCTAAGTGGAGATTTGGTTGGCCTTTGCATAAAATAAGTTTTCCCTATACTTTGAAAATAGTTTTTTCTCTTTTCAAAACATTTCATCACACATGGCACACTGGAATCACACCAGGTGCTTCCCTTGTTCACCCAACAAGTTTTAACTTAGATAAATTGGGATGATGAGATTCTTGATCATTTCAATGCCTTTGATGCTCAAAATGTCCATTACCAGGGACACGGCTAAGTACTTAGGTTTTACCCTCTCGAGAGGTGGTGCACTTTTCCCACAAGAATCGACATACATCGAGACGAGACTTTTCAGAAACGATCCCTCAGATCAGCACAGACGTGTTCCATCCTATCATCACTACCACCAACTGTCTGTCCGTCTGAGTTCTTGCAACCTAGTTGGTCAAGGCAGAGCCCATATACCATGTGGTTGCATTGGAAGCTTCTCAACACAAAACATCTCAAATCTCTTTGTTCCTGGGTGGCCATCCACAAGTGTGATACACAAGGTAAACCATAGACATGGCCTTGTGTAACCACTCAACACAAACCAATCTTCCCATTCCACTAATACATCAGAAACGTATATATAATTTTTGATGCTCCATGCTTGTTTAGTATCTACTTTGCTTTGCTTTGCTTTGTATTCACTTTGAGGTGTTTTTATATCTTTTCTAGAACTAACCTATTAACAATTTGCCACAGTGCCAGTTGCCTGTTTTCTTCTGTTTTTGGTTCCAGAAAGGCAGAAAATCAATATTCTCGGAATTGGATGGGACAAAAGCCAAAGTCAATATTTTACCGTGGGGACACGAAGCCAGAAGACAAGACAGAGAAGAGAACCAGGGCGGCCTGACCCCCCTAGGCACTGGTGGGCCCTGCCCCACGCCTAGGTAGGGTTTGGGGCCCATGGCCGCCTCCCAGCCTCGCCTCTTTGCCTATAAGAAGCCCCCGATGCAGAAACCCTAGGCACCGATCAAAACTCCACGAAACCTTCTGTAGAAGCCGCCACCATCATCCCTAGATCGGGGGGATCTAAAGTTGTTCCCGGCACCCTGCCGGAGGGGAAATCATCCCGGAGGCCTTCTCTCAGGTATGAGGCGTGAGTAGTTCCACCTTGGACTATGGGTCCATGTAGTAGCTATATGGTTGTATCTCCTCCTTGTGCTTTCATGTATATATCTTGTGAGCTCCATTCATGATCAAGATCTAATCTATTTGTAATCATGCATGTTGTGTTTGCAGGGATCTGATGGATATTGAGATCACTATGTCAGATTGATTAATGGTTTTGTATTTATGATTCTATCATGTCTATGTTGTTTGTGATCTTGCATGCTCTCCGTTGTTAGTAGCTATCTTGGCCAAGTAGTTTCTAGTGACTCCAAGAGGGGGTATTTATGCTCGATAGTGGGTTCATGCCTCTAGTTTCCAAGGTAAGTGACTAAAATCTCTTCGGTTGTAGATGTGTTGTTGCCACTAGGGAGAAAACAACGGTCTCTTGTTCATAGAACAAGTGGATTGTTTACCTTACACCATTTGCTTAAAGCAGTTGTCTGTTGCTTGCAACTTAATACTGGAGGGGGTTCGAATGATAACCTGAAGGTGGACTTCTAGTCATAGATGCAGTTTGATGGAGGTATATGTATATTGTTGTATTGCCCAATCGAATCTCATAGGATCTTTTTGTCTGGTATTGCATTGTTATGCCTTTCTCAGTTCCTATTAATTGCCCTGCTGTAATTTGTTTACCCTTCATGCCATGTTGTTTATCTAAGGAGAGCACCTCTAGTGAACTATGGACCTCGGTCCAATCTTTACCATTGATACATCTTCCACAGTTACTTGTTTACTTGCTTCAAACCATTACCTTCCACACCATACGTTTAATCCTTTGTTACAGCAACCGGTGAGACTGACAACCTCACTGTTAGTTGGGGCCAAGTCTTGAGTTTGTGTTGTGCAGGTCTCCACGTTGCTTGCAGCACCTTTGGGGCGTTTCCTTCCTCCTACTGGTTCGATAAACTTGGTTTCTAACTGAGGGAAACTTGCCTGTTGAACTGCATCATACCTTTCGCTTGGGGTCTCCCAACAAAGTGTTGCTGTACTCATCAAGCCTTTTTCTGGCTCCGATGCCGGGGAGGCTAAGGACGTCTTCACAAGGGGAGTCCTCCACATCCTTTCTCTTTACTTTGTTTTTAGTTTGCTTAGTTTCTTTTTCTTGGTTTTGTTTTCCTCTTTTCCAAAACTCCAAAAAAATAGTCTAGCTTGGTTTGCTTTCTTTATTCAAAAACACAAAAAAAACTAGTTCCTGCTCCACCTGCTGCTGCTATTTTTGGCTTGCCCACCTTTGCCAAAATGAACTCTGCTGAGAATACCGAGTTGTGTGACTTCACTAGCACAAGCAAAAATGATTTCCTTAGCACTCCTATTTCTCCACCTGCTCCTGATGCTACCTTTTATGAAATTAAGCTTGCTTTGTTGAATCTTGTGATGAGAGAGCAATTTTCTGGTGCTAGTTCTGATGATGTTGCTGCCCATCTCAATAACTTTGTTGAACTTTGTGAGATGCAAAAGTATAAGGATGTAGATGGAGATATTATTAATCTCAAGATGTTTATTTTCTCTTTGAGAGGGAAAGCTAAAGAATGGTTGTTATCTTTGCCTAGAAATAATATTGATTCTTGGACTAAGTGCAAAGATGCTTTTATTGGAAAGTACTATCCTCCTGCTAAGATTATATCTATGAGAAGTGACATTATGAAATTTAAACAACTTGATAATGAACATGTTGCTCAAGCTTGGGAAAGAATGAAGTCTTTGGTTAAGAATTGTCCCACTCATGGACTCACTGCTTGAATGATTATCCAGGCTTTTTATGCAGGTTTGAACTTCTCTTCAAGAAACCTGTTGGATTCAGCTGCTGGAGGTACTTTTATGGGCCTCACTTTGGGAGCTGCAACAAAGCTCCTTGACAATATGATGGTTAACTACTCTAAATGGCACATTGAGAGAGCTCCACATGGTAAGAAGGTAAATTCTGTTGAAGAAACCTCCTCTTTGAGTGATAAGATTGTTGTTATTATGGCTATGCTTGTTAATGGGAAAGCTCCTTTAGATCCTAATAGTGTTCCCTTAGCCTCTTTGGTTGCTCAAGAAGAGCAAGTTGATGTGAACTTCATTAGAAACAATAATTTTAACAACAATGCCTATACGAATATTTTTGGTAGCAACAATAATTATAGGCCTTATCCTCCTAATAATGGTAATTCCTATGGAAACTCCTACAACAATGCTAGAAGTGCCCCCTCTGAACTTGAAGTCATGCTCAAAGACTTTATTAGTAAACAAACTGCTTTCAACAAGACTGTGGAGGAAACACTTTTAACTGTTGAGAAGAATATATCCTTTTTGTCTGAAGCACAGTCCTCCTTGATTAATAAAATTGCTGCTAAACCTAAAACCATGGAAAATACCTTTGCTACTGCTCATGCCATACAAGTTACTATTGATGAAAATGTTAGGCTGTTGGCTCAACTTCATGCTAAGTGGGAAAGGGAAGCTAAAATTGATAGAAACAATAGTGTGTGCACCATCACTAGAATGGAGACCACTAAACCACAAGAAGTTCGTATTCATCCTCCTACAATACCTAAGCCCATTGAGTATACTACTAGTGATGCTAAGTTTGATTTTGATATAGATGGTTGCAAATTTCTGAAATGATTCTGTTTTTGCAAAAGCTTGCTAGAAGTCCTGATGCTAGTGATATGCATGTTGCTTTCACTAAACACATTACATATGCTCTTGTTAAGATTAAGGAAGAGAAGTTAAAACACAAAGCTTCTATTCCTAGGAAAGTAGAAGATAGTTGGGAACCCATTATTAATGTCCAAGTGAATGACTTTGATCTCAAAGCTTCATGTGATATTGGTTCTAGTGTCTCTATTATGCCTAGGAAAATTTATGAATGCTTGATTTGCCACCTTTGGAAGATTGTTATTTGGATGTCCCACTCAATGATAATGCTAAAAAGAAACTCATGGGGAGTATTAATGATATTCACATTATGGTTAACAATGCTTATGTCCCTATTGATTTCTATGTTTTGGATATTGAATACAATGCTTCTTGTCCTATTACTTTGGGCAGACCTTTTCTTAGAACTGTTGGTGCCATCATTGATATGAAATAAGGCACCATTAAATATCAATTTCCATTCAATAAAGGTATTGAACACTTCCCTATGAGGAGAGATAAGTTGATTTTTGATCCTCCTTTGAAAGCAAGGTTTGATGTTAATGCTTCTTCATTTGAAAATACTTGATTCTTCTTGCTTCTTGTGCCTAATTAAAAGCGTTAAAGAAAAGTACTTGTTGGGAGATAACCCAAGAGTTTACTTAAGTCTTAGAAGTTATGACTTCAGTAATGACCTCTCCTTATCCTTTTTGTTTGCTTTTTGTGCCAAGAATGATCTCTAATGAGAGGGAAGTGAGATTTGGGGAGTTGATGTCCCGAAACAGATTTCTGTCCTCCACCAAAAAAATTCGTGAGGAGTCTCTGTAACTCGGATTGAGCTTACAATTTACGAACAAATCCCCTAGTATATTAGCTAACTTTCGTTAGTTCAGAACTTTTGGATGTGAGCAACAGAAGGTCTTCGAAAAAATCTGTTTCTACCTGCTGGTCTGTTTTGACAGATTTCTGCCATTATTTGCATTTGCTTCTATTGATTCCTTTTTGAGTTCTCTTTAGGGAAATTGAGCTTTTTGAAGGAGTTGATACAGTAGCATGTGTTTTTAGTGAAAAAATTTGCTGTTCCAAAGCTTTACCTAAGGGTCTATTATCTTTTGAATACACTAATGTTGCTAATGAAGATTGTGTGAAGTTTTGTATGAAGGAAAATTTTCAGGTGTAGAGAAAGAATGATCTAATGAGATGAAGAATGGACAAAAGCTCAAGCTTGGGGATGCCACCCCGGTTTCACCCCAAGAAATATCCAAGAGGTACAAGAGTCAAAGCTTGGGGATGCCCAAGGCATCCCCTTCTTCATCAATAAAAAGCTCAGGACTGTCTAGACACTTGGTTTTTATTGTTTCATGCACTGTTGTGTTGTTCTTGGAGCATCTTAGTTTTTGCTTGCTTTGTTTAGTTTTCTTAGTTTGCTTGAATAAAGTAGTTTGGACCCCCGTTCTCGCTGTGTTGTTTCAAATAAGTCAATTGGTGTTGGAAAGGAGTAGGAAGTTCCTGCTTAAAAGTGCAAAAGGAGCTTGCATTGACTGTGACTTAGACTTTAGCATGACATGCTAGGTGTTGTTTTGACCTTATGCTTAGTGATTATTGCTGTATAATGTCTTTCTCCAAACAATTGGGATTGCTTAGTGTGCCTTGAAGAATTTATGCGTTGTTTTAGCATGCAAAATCATAGTGTTGTGGTATTCTTCTTTGATGCTTTGTTTGGGTTGACTTGGCACATGCTCATACCATGTTATGACTATGAAAATTCACCAGAGCCTTTATTATCATTTAGTCCTTGACTTGTAGTACCACTCTATGCTTTGATTAGTAATGTTTTGTCGCTCTGCATGATTATGGCCATTATTTCTCTCTTAGTTGGTTGCTCCCAGTCTTTTGCTAGCCTCCACTTGTATGAGTAAGATCTACTCATACTTCCAACTCCCAAGAAACCAAGTTATTCCAAAGTGTCCACTATAAACTCCTATGCATGGTGTGTTACACCATTCCATGTATGTTCTTGTTTTCAGCTATCTTCCAATTTAAAACTATTTTGTTATGTGCAAACTTAGTGATTAAAGCCCTCACAAACTTGATGGCACACTTTATATTCTTTGCCCCTAATAAACTTGAACCATTGTGTTGTCTATGTTGTGTATGCTTGCACTTATATGTTGGAATTAGCAGAACCATGTTGTCATGGGGAACATTTTCAACATTGCACTTGTACTTTGTACTTAGTTGATATCATTATGTTTTGTCTATGGATGTCACCGGTGTGAAATAAAGAGGGAACTTGTAAGTCCATGGAGTAAGTATTTTGTGTTAGAGAAACACCTGGGACGCGAGCCTAAGCCATGCCTAATCATGGTGGAAACTTGCAGCATCGCCATAGTGAGCTATCTATGAAGAATCCTCAATAAAATCTATGCACATATTAAATAAAAATATCGCTGAGATGCTCATTGTCTGCTTTCCTTGTCATTTTGGTAATGGGATAGCTCCTGTACCATGTGCAAGGGGTACCCCGTTGGCGGTTCTCTATCATACGCATGTACTTACAATGACAAGAACTTACAGGTGACTAAAGTTTAGTAGCATGAGGTGTGACCCTCGTATTCAAGGGACTTGAGATTGCCAACTTATAATTCGTAAAGCATATACACCATAGTTTGTTCACTTTAACCTTAACCACTTCAAGATGCTTATGATAGGGGCAATGAGGGCTGAAAGCTAACAAGTACCATAATTTTTGGAAGCTCTTTTTGAAACTTGAAATACCTGCTTTCATATGAAGGGCCTTTCTTCCACCATTATTTGATTCTCCACCTTCTACTTTTAGGCACCATTAAGAGAGCATAGTTGTCACTCTGTGTGCAGTGTCCCAAAACTTATTGATTGATGCATATTGTGATATTACTTGCTCTTATGCTACTTGTTTCTAGTCACCCTTATGAACTTTGAAGGTGTCCTATGCATCTATTTGCGACTCCATGAGGGACAAGATGAATGCCACTATGCTATCTTTTCTGTATGTGAAACAAACAAACGTTTTTCAATGCATGTTATTCATGATCTTTGTTTGTAGCCTTTCATGTTGCATGCGTAGTTACTTTGTCCTATTGTTATAACTCCATCTTTCATGCACATGTTTAGAGTTCTTTGATCCCAAATTTCAATGCTTGCAAATGGTTTGATCTTGGTTTTGATGGTGCATGTCACCTCAAAAATTATTCTTTTTATCACTTACCTACTCAAGGATGAGCAGGAGTTAAGCTTGGGGATGCTTGATACATCGGAAAAGTATCTATAATTTTTGATGATCCATGCTTACTTACTATCTACTTTGCTTTGTCTTCACTTTGAGGTGTTTTTATATCTTTTCTGGAACTAACCTATGAACAAGTTGCCACAGTGCCAGTTGTCTGTTTTCTTCTGTTTTTGGTTCCAGAAAGGCAAAAAATAAATATTCTCGGAATTGGACGGGACAAAAGCCAAATTCAATATTTTACCGTGGGGTACACGAAGCCAGAAGACGAGACGGAGAAATGAACCAGGGCGGCCAGACCCCCCCTAGGCGCGGGTGAGTCTTGCCCCGCTCCTGGGTAGGATGTGGGGCCCCTGGCCGCCTCCCAGCCTCGCCTCTTCGCCTATAAGAAGCACCGATGCAAAAACCCTGAGTACCCGGTCAGAAATCCACGAAACCGTCTGCAGCCTCCACCATCATCATCCCTAGATTGGGGGATCTGAAGTTCTTCCCGGCACCCTGCCGGAGGGGAAATCATCCTGGAGGCCTTCTCTTCGGTATTAAGCGTGAGTAGTTCCACCTTGGACTATTGGTCCATGTAGTAGCTAGATGGTTGTATCTCCTCCTTGTGCTTTCATGTATAGATCTTGTGAGCTCCGTTCATGATCAAGATCTAATATATTTGTAATCATGCATGTTGTGTTTGAGGGGATCCGATGGATATTGAGATTAGTGTGTCAGATTGATTAATGGTTTTGTCTATTTGATACTATCATGTCTGTGTTGTTTGTGATCTTGCATGCTCTCCGTTGTTAGTAGCTATCTTGGCGAAGTAGTTGCTAGTAACTCCAAGAGGGGGTATTTATGCTCGATAGTGGGTTCATGCCTCTAGTTTCCATGGGAAGTGACAGAAATATCTTCGGTTGTAGATGTGTTGTTGCCACTAGGGAGAAAACAACGGTCTCTTGTTCATAGAACAAGTGGATTTTTTACCTTACACACTGTGCTTAAAGCAGTTGTCTGTTTCTTGCAACTTAATACTGGAGGGGGTTCGGATGATAACCTGAAGGTGGACTTCTAGTCATAGATGCAGTTGGATGGCGGTCTATGTATATTGTTCTATTGCCCAATCGAATGTCATAGGATCTTTTTGTCCGGTATTGCATTGTTATTCCTTGCTCAGTTCCTGTCAATTTCCCTGTTGTAATTTGTTTACCCTTCATGCCATGTTGTTTATCTAAGGAGAGCACCTCTAGTGAACAATGGACCCTGGTTCAATCTTTACCTTGATACATCTTCCAATATTACTTGTTTACTTGCTGCAAACCATTACCTTCCACACCGTATGTTTAATCCTTTGTTACAGCAAACCGGTGAGCTTGACAACCTCATTGATTCGTTGGGCAAAGTCTTGAGTCTGTGTTTTGTAGGTTTCAGCGTTGCTTGCAACACCTGTGTGATGTTTCCTTCCTCCTACTGGTTCAATAACCTCAGTTTCTTACTGAGGGAAAACTTGCTGCTGAATTGCATCATACCTTCCGCTTGGGGTCTCCCAACGAAGTGCTGCTGCACTCATCATCCACCCAGGTGATTCATTCACTTAGTTGTTTTATTAATCAAAAACATGTTCATAGACTTTGCATAATAACATAGTATGAATATTCCACCCTTGAATTTTAATAGCTAGGCTAAGCATACTAGCATAACTTGTCTCTTGGCTTAGGAAGATTCCTACCAAGGTGTATTATATAGGATATACTATAGCATAGCAATATATAAAAAATAGTCCTATCATGCATACTACAAAAATATCACTAAGGCAATATTGAAAAGATAGGACTTTTGATGACCAAAGTATCACTTGCCTTTTTAGTAGAGAATCTAGGTACTCTCCTTGATCTTTCAACTGTCACACTCCTCAAAGTTCACTACAATACATTCAAGCAAAGCACACATTGAAAACTAGCACTCAAACAATTCACAACACAAAACAATAAAAACAAAGAAATGCATGCAAGCATGCAAAAGGTTGTTTTATTGAAAAAATGGTTTCTCACAAGGCTCTAAACATTTCAAAACACCTACTGGTCTTTTATAAAAGTGGAATTTCATTTGAAACCAAGTTAGTGAAAAAAATCATTTAAAATCATTTTTGTTTTACTAGAAATGATGTTATTCAAAGTAATAATTCCTAGTGTTAACAAAATATATTTTCAAATTCAAATGTTAGTTTTTATGGTTAGAGGGTTCAAAACAAAACCATTTGCAAAAGGTTCCACTCCAAAATAATTTTTAGATTAATTTTTATACTCAAAATAGTCCTAAACATGTATTTTCATAAAACACTAAATTTTCAGAAGCAAAATACCAACTCAAGGACATAGTTGCAAAGTACACATTTTTATGAATCCATTGATATATTATTTGCAATTTTTGGATAAACAGATCAAAAGTTATTGATTTTACAAATTCAAACATCTAATAGAACAAATTTTGGTTTTTGAAACAAAAGCCTGGCCACGTGTCTTGTTTCTACTGGCCGATACCGTTGGATCAACTACGCGCACCGTTGGATCAGCTACGCGCAATGTTGGATCAGCTACGCGCAACATTGCATCGTGTGGATCAGCTACGCGCATCGTTGGATCTAAGTGGAATCGCACGGCGCAGATGGATCAATACCCCTTCGACAAATCTTCTAATCGCAGCCACTGGATACGCATCTAACTGACTACAGCGACTAACCAAGAACTGGCGGCGCTGGCTAGCGAGCTATGGCGGCGACGACTTTGCTGGCGATGCTCCGGCGATGCTAGGGGGTAAGATGGGTGGTGGTGATGCTTACTGAGGTCACGGAGACGTCGTGGTGCACAAGATGGTCGTGGACGGGGCCGGGGCGCACGGGTCTGGCCGAAAATCCTCGTCGGAGATGTTCCTGGCGTCGGTGCTCGAAGTCTTCGGCGGAGGCAAGATCCTAAAGAGAAATCAAGCGAGCCAAAGCATCAGGTAAGTGCGCACGGGGATGGCGATTAAGATTGCTTGAACGATATGGCCAGGTGAGGTCAGGGTTTACCGGATTGCGTCGTCGGAGTCGTGCGCATCGTCAGGCATTTTCAGTTGGAGTCGAAGGCGAGTTCCTAGGGCGCACGCAATCAAGGTAAAGGGTTTAGCGGATGCGCCTAGTGACGACGGATGCAAGGGTGTTGAATAGAGGTGAGGGGGTGGACGGAGCTTTACCGAATTGGTCATCGGAGTTCGTTGGGGTCTGCGGTGGTGTGATCTAGAATCAGAGCAGCCTGGGGGCGCTCGGGTGCGAGAGAATGGGGGAAACAGGGTAGAGATTTACTGCGTGATTCAAGCGCAAATACACACATCAATTTTGGCTAGTAACGGCGGGGAGGGGAACGCGGTGTGGTCGCTGGCTTGAAGACGATGCTGAGGTGGTAGTGGGTCCAAGCAGTCAGTGAGGGGGTGGGGTTCCACGCGGTGAGGAAGGGAGGCAGAGGGGAGAGAGGTGGAGCCGGGTGGGCTTGATGGGCTGGTTGCTCGGCTTAGTTGGGATGGGGGTTTTGGGCAGGGTCATTTTCTATTTTTTCTTCTTCTTCTTTTTCCTTTTTTTGTTTCTATTTTCTGTTTTTGAATCAATCAAATGATTTAGCCCTCTTTTTTATTTCAAACTTCACCAAAATTTCAGTAGGTTTTTATACCAATTATTATTGTGTTATTTAATCCTACTCAAATATTTTTCTTATGATTTAATATCCATTTAAAAATAAGTGAGGCATTTTGTCTTTATTTAAATAAAATTGAATATGGTGCATAAACCCATATAATTTTATTTAAATAATCTTTTATTCTTTATTTCATTTAATTTTATTCCATTTGCTTATGGATTTGGCCAAGGTTTAAATTGTCTTGACAATTCTTATTTATTTATTTCTTTCTTTATCTTATAAAATCCATTTTTTTTATTTATAGTTCCAAAATTGGTGATTTCAATTTGTATGATTTTATTTAATAATTATTTATCTTTTTAAATCCTTTTAGGATTACTTTGCTCACAAATTAGTGTTGATTTTTGTTAGGATTTTTATTAGTCTTGAAATTATTCCCTTTTATCTTATTAAAATCATAAGTTTTTATCCATGGCTCCAAATGGTGTGAAACCAACTCCCATGGTTTTGTAATATTTTTGTTTACCATTTTTGATCAATTAGAAATGTTTGTTGTTAAATTTAATATGGAACAAAGCCATAGTCTTAGAGTGATCTTGGAGATGATTTATTTCATTAGGGTTTAGGGTTTTGGTTTAACATCTGCAAGTGTTTTAAATTCAAGATATTTTCCTTGCATGGATGCATTTGATTTGTTTTGAAAAAAAAATTGTTGCTTTTTCATTCAAATTTTTATGCAAGTAAGGTTTTTGATGTTTCCATTTAGAGACAAAAAGTTTCTTTTCACCCGAAATTTCATCATTTGTTTCTTTTGTAAGTTTATTTTTCACATTTCAAAATTTGGAAAATTTTGGGATGTGACAGAATGCATTTGATCTGTTTGAAAAAAAAATTGTTGCTTTTTCATTCAAATTTTTTTCAAGTAGGGTTTTGATGTTTCCATTTAGAAACAAAAAGTTTCTTTTCCCCCTAAATTTTATCATTTCATTCTTTTGTTTGTTTATTTTTCACATTTCAAAATTTGCAAAATTTTGGGATGTGACACTATATGACTCATACTTTACCTTTTGTTGATCCGTGTTCCGAGACCATGTCTGTACATGATAGGCTCGTCAAGATTAACCTTAGCTTCTGCATGAGCAAATCTGGCTTGCTCCCGTTGTATGCACACGTTTAATAGAATACACCAGATCATCACGTGGTGCTTCCAAACAGCGAGTCTTGGCAACGGTGGTAACTAAGGACAAACACTTTATTACTTGATATTTTGTGAGAGGGATCATTTTATAATGCTATCGTCGCGATCTAAGCAATACAAGATGCATAAAAGGATTAACATCACATCCATTTCATCATATGTGATATGATATGGCCTTTCTTCTTATGCTTCTGATCTCCATCTTCAAGCATGAACATGATCTCCATCATCACCGGCATGGAGTCAAGGTCAATGGCCCCGCTCCATGGTTGTCGTCCACCAGCATCAACTATTACAACTACTTTTAATAATAGACACATAGGTCTTAACGAAATTAAAAGACAACCATAAGGCTCCTGCGGATTGCCAACTTACAATAAGGATCATTGCATACATCATATATAATCACAATCATGGCAATATCACATCACAACACAAGCCCTGCAATAGATGCCTCTAATATTTCTTTGCATGTTTTACGTGGCTGGGGATTTCGCATAAGAGCCGTTCTAACTTACGAACATGAACCACAGCGTTGATACTAGTATTGTCAATGTTGTAAATTGAATCTTCACTATGGTTGGAGAGACAGACACCCACAAAGCCACTTATGCAATACAAGTTGCATGTTGAGCGTGGAGCAAGTATCATGAACGATGTCATGTAAGGTTAGCCCGGGCCACTTCATCCCACCATCCCGCAAGATGCAAAGTACACAAAAAGCAATCGACAACAAAAGCATCAATGCCCACAATAACCATTGTGTTCTACTCGTGCAACAAATCTACGTATAGACACAACTCTGATACCACTGTAGGGTTCGTATCATGGAAACCAAAAAAAATCTATCGCATGAACACACAATCAAGATCTAATTTATGATCAAGCCAAGATCTATATACTAGATCAATTCAACGAGTTGATAGAGTACTAACCCTCGAAGATCCAAAGTGGTTAACGAGAGCAAATTCTCATGGGTGATGTAGTCATTCACTTGCCGATCTCAAGATCGCGTAGACGATCCTTCCGGTGCTGCATTCTGGCAGCACTCCCACAGTCGATCACACGTACGATACTCGATGAAGACCTTCCTCTCCCTTGTTCCAGCAGGCAGCAGAGGTTGTAGCTCTCTCCTCGCAATTCCGATAGCACAACGGCGTGGTGTCGGAAGTAGAGGAGAGATCCTGTAGGGCTTCGCCTAAGCCGGAGCGGGTATGATTGAGTAGAGAGAGGGCCTCAGTGATCTAGGGTTTAGAGGGCCAAGGGGTTTAGAGGTAGCCAGCGGCTAGGGATTAGCTAGACGGCGGTTTAGAGGAGATCTAGGGAAGCCGCATCTAGAGGGGGCCTGACCTAGGGTTTCTTGTGGGGTGCAAGGGGCGTGCCCTCTCCCCTCTATTTATGAGAGGGAGGGGCGGTTGGGGAAGGGGAGTCATTCCCCAACTCCACCTCATGGGCCGGCACAAGGGAGAGGGAGGAATCCTCCCTTAGGTAGGATTCCTTCCCTCCCTCCACTTGGAAACCAAAGTCCCACTTCGACTTTTTCAAACTGCCTTATTTTGCCTTTCAAACTAGAGTTTGATTTATCGCTTCCAAGTGTCCAGCCAAGTAACTTAGGACATGATGCAACCATTCCACTTTGTCATAACACATCCATGTGCCCTTCCCCTTCCAGGTCAGTGGACCTTCTAGACCCTTCTAGAACATTCTGGTGAAAACACCGAAAACATTCCTAAACTCCGGCATTGGTCTTTCCGTATATGAATCATATTCTCCAGACCATTTCGGATCTCCTCATGATATCCCGGATCCCATCCGAGACTCTGAACTACATTCGGTCTCTTTAATCACTTTCCATATCTACTAAACAACATCGAACCCTTAAGTGTGTCTCCCTACGGTTCGTGTATTATGTAGACATGACCGAGATTCTTCTCGGATCAATAACCAATAGAGGAATCTGGAAATTCATATGGCACACACATATTTCTACGATTACTTCATGATCGAATGAACCATTTGCATACGATACCAATTTCCCTTTGTCTCGTGATACTTTACTTATCCAAGGTTTAATCATCGGTATCTCTACATACCTAGTCCAACTTTGTTACCGATAAGTACTCTTTACTCATTCCTATGATATGTGATCCCTTGTGAGCCAGTCACATGATTGCAAGCCAATTGGATGACATTCCACCAAGAGGGCCCAGAGTATATCTATTCATCATATGGATGGAAAAATCCCACTCTTGATCCATTTGCCTCAACACATACTTTCCGAACACTCAATGCCACCTTTATAACCACCCAGTTACGAAGTGGTGTTTGATGTCATCAAAGCATCCATCCAGTGATGGTGATTAACATGATCTCATGGTCGAAGGATTTAGGTTACTATGTATTGAAAGCTTATAGCAAGTGAACTATTTTAAATGACTTGATCTTATGCTATGCTTAACTATAGGGGTATGTCCATCACATCATTCTCCTAATGATATGACCTTGTTGTTAATAACATATCAATGTTCATCATCAGGAAACCATGATCATATATTAACCAACAAGCTAGTTTAAAAAGAGGCTTTGCTAGGGACTCTTACATGTTTACAAATCACATAAGTATTAATGTTTCTGGTTAATACAATTATAGCATGGTATGTAAACATTTATCATAAACATGAAGATATGATAATAACCACTTTATTATTGCCTCTTGGGCATATCTTCAACACTAGGCATAGGGGAGGCCTCTCCATGAACATCTCCATCAGCACCATCATCATCACCATCACCATATCCAAGATCCATCTCGCTCCCCTCATAGTTTGTGATTGATTGAACCTCGGATATTGTTTTAAGGGCTATTTACATGTTTGTGATTGGCATCTTGTCTCTATTTGGTGGAGAGATTATATTTTCAGATTGTGTTTTTCCCATATGCTACTGATCCATATCATGTTTGACACTTATGAGTAGTTCCCCGTGTTCCTGAGGGCATAGGATGAATTGGCTATGATTTCCATATAATATGCAATGAGTATGTGGTCGAGTTTTTATCTTTCATATTGTTCTATGATGGTTTTATGCGAACATTGACTGCATATTAATTTACCTATATGGGCTTATAGGATAATACTTTGATGAAATGGTAGGGGTTGGAAGGGACGAAATTGACAGAAACCGTTTTCTAATACATTGAGCTGCATTGGAGGGATTATATGTCGGTGATCAATGAATCTATTGCTATGGTGGGACATTTATGTATTAATGACTCCTATATGTTTATGTGTATGGCTGATGACTAGATTCCTGCACCAACAATGGGGTTATTGCAGTACTTGTAGCAGCAAATATTTAAGAGTTTGTCCCGATGGGAGATCGACGAACGGAAAAAACATGACCCCGCAGCCACGTTATCAATGCGGCCACGTTTCGCACCCAAACCGTGGTTTGGAAATAGTCTATTTTATAAGTTACTAGAACATCGATAATTGAGAGAGGTTAAAAGTATTTAATAACAAAGAACTTTTAACAAGAACAAAATAAACTATGACGGAAAGTAAATAGGAATATGAACTGAATTAAAGAGATTGTAGTTGTAGGATTGAATGGAATGAGAGAGGGCTTCTAGGCTTTGGTATCACTAGTACTAGATGGGCAAATATATGTGTGATCTATAACACTGTGTTTGGATGTTGGAAAATAAGCTTGGAATTGAATTGGGCTGAAGATTCCAAATCCAAGATGGAAAGGACATGGCCTCTATTTCCAATTCTGCCGTTTGGATGTGCAAGGAATTTTCTGTTGGAATCAAAGGGTAGTACCCAATTCCAAATCATGTTTGGATGTACATAACATGGAGTTGAATGTTTTTTTGAGATTTGACAATATAAACTTCTCTACACGTGTATGCACAATAGTATATTGTATATTTGAGGTTCATATATTATTTTTCACACATGACAACATAAAAGTATAATGAATAAAGTCACCACAATAAAAAAATTATAAATGAAGCATGACACAAAATAGTTATTAAGTACCAACGACAATCACAACACAGATAATAAATTTGTCTCTTACAAGTAGCAGAAGTAGATAGTTTATGTCTCTTACACATAGTGCACTCATAAGAGTAGTGGACTATTCACAAACAACAAATAAGTAGATAGTAACTAATAAGAACAAGAACTCATCGTAGCAACCATCAAGGCAAGGTAAGTAGATAGTTCTTCTTGAACTTCTCAGGAAGTGACATGAATGCTTCATATAAGCGCTCATTGACAATCAACTTTGCATAAGTTGTTATCATATCAGATTCCTCCGAACCATCTACTTTCTCGAGCGTAGCAAGGATTTCAACCGGAGGAGTCACCTTTGGCATAGGAAGTGGCTCGGTTGCTTTCATAGCATCATCGAAAGATGTACCCATCTTTCCTATCATGGACAAGATATCATCTCCCGTTCGTTTCCTCTTCGTAGGCACCTCAAGAGATTCTTCAACAACCTGTGAGTCTAGTTCTTGCACACTCTCAGCTCCTGTCCTAGCACCTGCACCAGTCACATGGTCTTTAGAATATATAGTGACTATGGACTCCCAATTCTTCACCACTTTGGTCCTATAGCCACATGCATCCCTGTTAGCCTACACAATGCACACAAATATTATAGATGATAATGAATATGCAAAAGTAAGAGCAAAATAAAATTTAGTGTTAAGTACCTCCACATATCTATCCCACACTTTGTCACTTTCAACCATCACCATGTTCTTTTCCCAATCCCATACAAAGCCACTTTGAGCAAGCATCTTCGTAATGATCTCGTAGTGCTTGTCAAATGTTTTAATACTTCCAACAATGTTATCCTTTGTGATGTCAACGTTACATTTTTCCTTGACATGATTAATACAAGCATGGTACACATGTGGCTTCCAACCATTTTGATCATGGTCACCATTGTTGTGATTCTCAACAAGGACGGATAACAATGCCGTGTCCATCTCACTAGACCATGTAAGATAACTCCTAGTAGTAATTTTCTTTGCTTTTGGTTCAGCCATTCTTCTATACAAATAAGAATAAATGTATATTGACAAATGTAAGAACAAAATAGCAAGCAAGGTAAAGCATATATATTAGTTTCCACAAGTTGCATGTACAAAAGATCACACAAAAGGCCATCATCATGAAGCTAGCCCAACAAAAGGCACCATTAGCTAGCTATATACTCCATAACTACTTATCTACTCGAACTCTAGTTCTCCTTGTGCCACATACATCTCATCTACAAATTGTTGCCTAAAATTAGACCATGCAGCAGTTTGTTGGACACTTCTAATTAAAGAAGCATCGTCTACAGGTTCTGGAACCATAGATTCTAGTTCGGCTTCGACTTCTTGCAGCAACAAATTATCCATCACATGTTGCCTATCCCTTGCATAGTTGTGTAACACACAACATGAATTAATAAGATGAATCTGCAAATGTTTAGTTCATAGTCAACGTTTATTGTTTCATATTGATTATTTCAACATCATATGGACATGTCGTACATGTTCCTCTATGGGAAAGAAAGAAAATGAATGCAAGAAGGCCCATTTTTTCTTCAACAAACCAAAAGTTCTCTCCACAACATTTCTAGCATGAGCATGGCGCAAATTATACAACTCCCTCTCATTTTGAGGTTGTTGTTGACTTGTAACCCACTCTTTCAAGTGGTATCTAGTGGATCGGAATGGAGATAGAAATCCAGGTCCATTGGTATAGCCAGCATCAACTAGGTAGTAGTTTCCTATTGTCAATTAAATAAGTTAGCTAGCAATTAAATATGAGAAATAAAAAAGGCAAGAGAAAGAGTCATACCCTATGGTACAACAAATACATCTTGGCGATCGTTTCTCATAGCATGTTTTAGCACTCTAGAGTCCGATGTCGAGCCCTGCCAACCAGGTAGAACATATATAAATTTCATATTCCAATCAACCACACCTAACATGTTAGTGGTGATTATTGGGGATATGCTAAATGGGTACCACCATTGCATGTCTCTAATCCGGATAACCCGGGTGGCCCACAAATGGTAGCAAGGCCCATGGCCTGCTAGGCGGCCCAGTTAGATGGATCCAGAAGGGAGGCCCATGTTGGATAAAGGAAGGCTATGGAGGAGTCACTAGCGTACCCGGAGCCTTGGAGTGCAAGACACGTTAGACTAGTTGTGTACCGTGTAGGACTCTGTAACCTGTCCGGCTAGGACTTTTCCTGTAACCCTAGGATCTGGCAACTATATAAGCCGGACCTATGGGAACTTTAGGGCATAGAATAACTCATATCGCGCACAGTGAACCGATCCTTGTAACTCGGCGTATTCCCATTATAGTGATTTATAGCAGGAGTAGGATTCCGACACCGTCGTGGGATCTGAACCTGGGTAAGCTGTGTTACCTCGTACCCGCCAACCTTCCGCCTTACCCCACGTCTCTAAACACGCTCTGTGAGGACCCCTCCATGGCGTACTCGTCGGCAATACCACGACAGTTGGCGCCCACCGTGGGGCAAGAGGCACTTCAGGCTCTACAACGGGCGACGTCCAAGCTCTTCGCGGGAATCAGCAAAACCGTATCCATCAGTCGTGTTCTCTTCTCCATCAACGTTCTGATCGTCCCTCCCGACGAGTTCTGGATCCCGGCGAAGACGAACCCCACCCGCTGCTCGATCGTCCCAATCGGGGACATCCACCTCTTCATCGGCGAAACCGACTCGGGCACTAGTTCCCTGGAAGTCGGAGGATCGTCAAGGCCCGCACGGACCGCCTACGGGCAAGACACGTTCACGGAAGGATCGAAGTCATATCTCTCTTTGGAGTTTGCCGATATTGATCGGAAAAATTCAAGGCCCACCCAAACCGCCCCTGTGCAGGATATAATGGTGGAAGATCGCTGCAAGTCCGCCGGCTTCGCCCGTGCGTCTGGAAAGCAGAGATCCAAGTTCGTTGGCGTGGTGACTATCTTCGATCTGGCGCATTGCATTCAGAGATAGGGTGAAAAACCCCGCGATTACCTAGCCAGGTGGCTCCGTATACGGGACGATCTGGAACATTACCATAATGATGATGCTATCTATCACTTTGTGGAAGGAATGGACCGCGGTACACTTATCCGGCATATGCTAAGACGACAACAGGCCGCGGGTCTCCTCACTTTTGAGGGCATGGTTCACACCGTCAATAACTATGCGGCTGCTGAAGTAGAAGCTCAGGAAGTGCTCGCAGTCGTACCCAGCGCCCCGCCACCTCAGCCGCCACCACCACCGCCTCTAGTAAATGCCCTTGCGGCCTCAGCATCTTCTTCCATCATCCAGGAAGACCTCGCACCCTCTGACTCTGTTCTGGACGTGCTCTACGCTGACATCAGCGTGGAATCGGAGGAGATGGACATCAACCCGGAGGAACTCAACTCTATTATGAAGGAGATGGAGGAGGACATCAAGCACGAGGAGCAGGCCTATAAGGCCATCACATCCTGAGAGGTCTTTGTCGCCATTGGGAGTGTGATGGAGGAAGATCAACTCGGACAGGCTCCGCCTAAAGCACTGGACAAGGGGAAGGTACTACCTATTGCTGCCGACAATGATCGCATAAAGGCCATGCCCCCTCCGCCTAACCAAGTGCAATAGCCGCAGGAACTCAACATCGGTCCGAGTAACAACAACACCAAAAACCCGCCGCCTCCGGCATCAATGTCTACAGCTGATCAAATCACTCCAGCTGATAGAGTGATGTACGGCAATTTGCTCGTTGAGCCCATGACTGTGGCTCATATACGGGACATAGTCCATCTTGACGAGAAGCTCCGGTAGCTGCTGGAGGAAGCGCAGGCCATCGCGGAGCAAGGCGCAAAGCTAGATCAAGATCTGGCCAAGGCACAAAAGTCAATAGAGAAAGCTAGAGCCATGGAGGCCGAGTACAAGACTCTTCTCAAACAGCAGAAGGCTAAGAAAGCTCCGGCTCACGTCATCGATGATCTTGGTGTACGGCGAAACCTAGGATGGGCTCCCCCGAAGCCGCCACAAGCCAAGCCATATATTGACAGCGAGGGCAGGCAGGTCATGCCCACTCCTATTCTCAACCTAGCCGTCGCCAAGACTCTTCTGGAATAGGATAGATCACCCACAGCTGTGGAACAGGTCTATGAACTTGTAGCAAAGGCGGTCAAACAGCAGGAAAAGGCCACCTCTCAGAGGCTTGAGTGTGACCCAGCATATTGCTAGTGTAGCAATCCTAGGCCACCAAGGGACCGATCTCCTCAGGATGTCGGGTCTTAGACGGGTTCATCAGAATGAAGACGGAGGTATGCATGCAATAGGAAGGAGGCTATGCACATATCCTCTAACCGTGGAGGCAAGGCTCACCCTCGTCGCCCATCTCCACTGCCCCGATCTCCCCGACATCGCGAAGACCCAAAGGCTCACCATCGTACAAGCATGCCTCTGCCAAGGCAGGGCGGCATCGTCATCCGTGACAACACGGAGTATCCCTGTCACGATGGAGAGCGCAACCAAGGACACAAGAGCATGTCACGCCATGACCCTCCACGTCCGACAAGCAACCACGACAAGCGCGAGGCGTCACAGGAGGGTAATAGCAAGAAGGCTAACCCACCGCCTCCTCCGCCTCCGTCACCACCTAGCAGACACCATGGCGGAGGGTCCCTGCGTAATTCACGCAGCCCATCCCCTAGCGGCAAGAAGAAAAGAGCAAGCCCGGAGCCATACGACACACGTTCACGCCTGGACAAGATTCACGAGGCCCAGGAAGGACCTTACCTAGGACCATGTTGCTTTGGACCTGTAATACGGACCGCAACTTACCCCAAGGGTTTCCGAATTGACAAGACGATCAAGCCCTATGAAGGCACCGCCAAACCAGCTACGTGGTTGCAGGATTATGGCAACACGATGGAGATCGTCGGGGGTAACCCCAACATTGCCGTCAAGTACCTCCCACTGATGTGACGGGCACAGCCCTCCAATGGATTGATGACTTGCCAGAAAAGTCCAACTGCAACTGGTTGGACATGCAAGAAGCGTTCACGAAAAACTTCGAGGGTACGTATAAGTGTCCCTACACTATCAGCAATCTATAGTGGTGCATGCAAGAGAAAGACAAGTCATCTCGAGCCTACCTCTCCCATTGGCTGGATATGAAGAATTCCTGCGTAGGAGTGCATGATCAGACCACCATGGCCGCCTTCATTGATGGGTTGGAGAAAGGTACGTTGCTCCGACATAAGTTGAAGCGCTTGCAGGATAATCACATGCTCGATCTCAATCAGATGATCCAGTTGGCCAGTGAGTTCGCGGCTGCCGATGATGATGCTCGCGGATCCTTGTCGGCGATAGTCGTTCCAACCCAAGCTAAGAGGAACAACAGCACCAAGCGGAAAAGTCCGCCAGAAGAAAAGCAAACCTCCGACATGGTCGCCATGAAATTTGTCGGATGAGGTGATGGCGGACAGCGTGGCCGAGGATGGGGGGCTGGTCGTGGGCAGCAGCGAGGTAGTGAAACTACCCCGGTAGCGCTCCGTGTTCCCCAAACGTACGAGGAGTACAGTGATATGCCATGCCTTGTACACCTCGACGCCAGCGGCAAGGCCACTCACACCAATCGCCATTGCAAGTTCGTCAACAACCTCAAGGAGGACCCGGAGTTCAGTTACAAGCAAAGCCGGAAGAACAGACCGTGAGGCAAGGGTAAAGGGAAGAAGAAGGAAGAGGAGTCCAAGGATTCAAGTGACATGAACGAAGATGTTGCTCCCAAGCACGCCGACAAGGGCGATGGCAAAGGCAAGAACCCCTTCGAGAAGAAGGCCGCCGTCTACCACACTTTCCTTGGCACCCCTACTGCCGGGGCACAAAAAACCTCCATGAGTATACGGATGGCCACCCTACCCCCAGTCCCTCAGTACCTGCATGGACGGAAGTTCCAATCACTTGGGACAGGAAGGATCACCCAGACCTCATCCCTACGGAGAACTAGTATGCCATGGTCATCAACCCTTTGATTGACGGCAACGAGTTCACCAAATGCATGGTGGACAGTGGAAGCAGCATCAACATCATGTACCTGGATACGTTGCACAAGATTAACTTGACAGAGGCCAACCTAAGGCGGACGAGCACCGTGTTCTATGGCGTAGTTCCTGGCCGGGAGGATCGGTCCCTTGGATGCATCACGCTTCAGGTCACTTTTGGCGATGTTAACAATTACCACCAAGAACGCATGACCTTTGAAGTGTCCCCTTCAAGAGTGTGTACCACATCATATTCGGACGCGACATATTCCATGCCTTCATGGCCAAGCCATGCTTCGTCTACAACAAGCTCATGATACTCGGATCAAACGGCGTCATCACCGTATCCGGAAGCTTTACAAAGGCAAGGGACTACGAGATTGGAGAAGAAGCCTTTGCAGAAGTTGTCCTCTACATAGAAGAATTCAAGGAGATCCAGAGCAAGGTCGATTCCTCGGAGATGCTCGCATCGAAGAAGCAGATTTCTGACTCCGATCCCGCCTTCAAGGCCGCCATCAAAACTAAGCCGGTGTAACTTGTGGTAGGCGATGCCTCCAAGACCACCGCCATTGGGACGAACCTGGACCCTAAATAGGAAAGCGCGCTCGTCGAGTTCCTTCGTGAGAATAGGGACATCTTTTCCTGGGAACATGTTGACATGAAAGTTATACCTAGGGAACTTTCCGAGCACAGCTTGAATATTGATCCAAAATGCAAACCGGTGAAACAACCTCTACGACGCTTCAGAGACGAGAAGAGACGCGCCATCGGCAAAGAGATAGCTAGGTTACTTAAGGCTAGTTTTATTCAAGAAATCCTTCACACCCGATGGGTAGCCAATCCTGTACTTGTCCCCAAAAAGTGACCAAATAATTAAGAATGTGCGTTGATTACACCGGCTTGAACAAAGCGTGCCCGAAAGATCTGTTTGCTTTGCCTCGCATTGACCAAGTCATTGACTCGACGGCTGGCTCTGAACTTTTGTGTTTTCTCGATGCATACTCAGGATATCACCAGATAAAGATGAGGAAGTCGGACCAATTGGCCACTTTGTTCACCACACCTTACGACACATTTTGCTACGTCATGGTGCCCTTTGGGCAAAAAATGCAGGTGCTATGTACCAGCGGACTATGCAGCATTGCCTACACGATCAAATTGGTCAGAATGTTCATGCCTATGTGGACGATATAGCGGTGATGTATAAAAAGTCAAACGACTTAATATCCGACTTAAAGGAAACCTTTGATAATCTCCGGAAATACAACATGATGCTTAACCCTAAGAAGTGCGTCTTCAGGGTTCTAGCCGGCAAATTGTTGGGCTTCATCGTTTCCCAACATGGAATCGAGGTCAACCCGGAGAAGATCAAGGCCATCTTAAACATAAACCGTTCGACATTCCTGAAGGACATACAACGGCTAACAGGCTGCGTTGCAGCAGTAAGCTAGTTTGTTAGCCGACTTGGAGAGAAGGCTTTGCCATTGTACAAGTTGCTGAAGAAAGCGTACATATTTACATGTATGGATGAAGAAGATGCTACACTCAAGAAGCTAAAGGAGATACTTTCCTCAGCACCTATACTTGAAGCACCCGAGCCTATGGAGTCTATGTTGATTTACATGGCGGCCACCAACCGGGTAATCAGCATCGTCGTCATGCTAGAGTGGAAATAACGAGTGCATGAGTATGGAGTGAAACGAGCAGTTTACTATGTAAGCGAGGTCTTGACGGAGTCCAAGATGCTTTACCCGCACTACCAGAAGCTAGCTTATGGAGTGTTCCTTGCTTCTCGGAAGCCAAGGCACTATTTCCAGGAGAACCCCATCACAGTTGTGAGCAAAGCTCCACTGCCTGACATCATCAATAATAGCGACACTACAGGAAGGGTTGCAAAGTCGAGCATTGAACTTGCCGCCTTTGAGATCACCTACAAGAGACGTGATGCTATCAAATCATAGGTCTTGGCGGATTTCATCACAGATTGGACAGAGATGCCAGATGGTACCCCTGTACCAGAGCCAGAATACTGATGATGCAATTTGATGGATCAAAGCTACTCAATGGCTCGAGGGCTGGTGTACTGCTACAGTCACCAATAGGGGAAAAGCTGCACTACGTTCTGCAGATCCACTTTGAGGCTACAAATAACATGGTGGAATATGAAGCACTCATTCACGAACTTTGCGTAGCCAAAGATATCGGCATCAAGCGCATAGTTTGCTATGGAGATTCTGACTTGGTTTCCCAACAAGTGTCTGGCACCTGGAACATGCGAAACCCTATGATGGCGGCATATCGAGACGAAGTAGATGAGATAGCCAAAAGCTTCTTGGGCTACAAAGTCAAGTATGTCAAAAGGAGGAAAATGAGGCAGCTGATATGCTATCAAAGCTTGGATCAGGGCGCAAACAAATTTTGCCTGACGTTTTTCTAGAGCATCTACAAACACCATTCGTGAAGGGAGCGGACCCTCAGGACCCGGATAGAGTTGACTCTTTTGTTCACATAGTGACAAAGGTCCCTCCATCTTGGACAAAATCATTCATGGAGTACCTCGTACACGGAACTTTGCCCATCGACGAGGCCGAAAGTCGGCAAATAGTACGTCGAGCAAAGGGCTATACCATAATCAATGGACAACTCTATAAAAGAAGCACCACTGGTGTATACCTCAAGTGTGTTCCCTAGCAAGAAGGTATTGAAATCCTTCGTGAGATCCATCTCGGAGATTGCGGGCATCATGCCGCTCCCTGATCGTTGGTATCCAAAGCCTTCCGCCAAGGATTCTACTGGCTGACCACGAAGGCGGACGCCAACAAGCTAGTTGAGACATGCATGGGATGCCAGTACTATGCCCGACAACCACATGTACCAGCTCAAGAGTTGCGAACAATACCGATAACTTGGTCGTTTGCAGTCTGGGGGCTAGACATGGTTGGTCCATTACAGGAAGCACCATGTGGGTTTACGCATCTGCTAGTAGCAGTTGATAAATTCACCAAATGGATAGAAGCTAAACCCATTAGAAAGCTTGATGGGGCAACTGAGCTTAGGTTTGTACAGGATCTAGTGGTGAGATTTGGTCTATCACATAGCATTATCACCGACAACGGCAGCAACTTGTCACTCAGATAAGTGGAAGCCTATTTTTGGGAGAAGGGCATCCGACTTGACTTAGCGTCTGTGGCACATCCACAGTCCAATGGGAAAGTTGAGCGAGCCAATGGATTAATTCTGCAGGGAATCAAGCCATGTCTAGAAGCACCGCTACATAGAGCAGCTGGAGCCTGGGCGGAGGAGTTACCATCTATTTTGGGGAGTTTACGAACTACACCAAATAGGTCTACTGGCTACACCCCTTATTTCATGGTATATGGAGCAGAAGTCATCCTGCCTTCCGACATCCTCCATGATTCACCAAGAGTTGCCGCCTATGACGAAGATGACACTGAAGAATCTAGGCGCCTAGATGTGGACCTTCTTGAGGAAGAGCGCGTATTGGCATGCCAAAGATCCGCCATCTACCAGCAGAAGCTACACATCCAACATAGTCACCGCGTTCGGCATCGTTCATTTAAAGAGGGGGGTCTGGTGCTCCGACTTAAGCAGAAGAAGTCATACAAATTATCCCCGCCATGGGAAGGATCGTTCATCATAAGCAAGGAGCTACTCAATGGGTCTTACTACCTCGTTGACAATCATGAACTCGAGGATAGGACAAATGATGATCATAAGCATAAGCGACGTGACCCGGATGTTGACTACTCGGATCTTGATCGGCCATGGAACATAGCATAGCTACGTCCTTTTTACACTTAGCATACTTTTTATCTAATGTGTACCTCTTATATGATCAATGAAATAAACTTTTTTGGTTCACTCATATTCTTGAGTATTTTACCTCCTTTAGTGTTCATTTTTGGATTGTATAAAACCTTTATGTGCAAGTTTTGCATTTTCACTTGTGAAAATTCCGCCTACGGGAGTTAGCCTAATCTGTATGATCTACACGTTCTTTGTCATTTTTATGTGGATTCTGGAGTAGTGACTTTTGGCACTCAAAGTCTGCGATTTTGTGCTTAGGTTTTTGACGGTGCCATTGGGCATCATCACCTGAGCGCATGGTTCCGACTACGAGTCTTCCGACTCATGAAAAGTCAAGCATAAAAACCAAAGTAATGGATAAACCAGCACTTGCTTAAAAAATATATACATGCTGGAACTAGTACTTAAGTAGCAGGAAACATATAGCTATTGTTTTCCGCCTTAAGATTAAAACTGTAGTTTTTCCGCATACATACATTCAGAGGAAACAAATATTACAAATTGTTTTTCATTCCTCTGACACATGAGACTTTGAGGTAACGTCATCGGCGGCAGGAGAGTCATCCTGATCATCAACAAAGTCGTTGGTCTTGAGGGACTCGGCGGAGCTGGGCTAGTCACCATCAATGATCTCGAGAGGCACAAAGGAGTTTGGATCGACCAACTCGGTGACCCTGGTGTCGTAGCCGGCGAGCGATGACCAGATAGCTTTGTGATCAATCTTCTGGCCATCATCGTCTACGTTGGGCAAACCCGAGGTCACCGTGTCAATGTCGGCATTCTCATAGTGGGCCTGGACCATCGCCAGCGACATTCTTGCACCATCCTGGGTACATGAAGCTTTCCAGCTTACGATACGCTCAGGGGCTTGGCGCAGAATCTCCGAGTACTTCATGACGGAATCCACCACCTTAATGTTGATGTTAAGGGGCTTGGCAATTTCCTTGGCTTGCTTGATGGCGGTACTGATGAAGTTGCCGGCAAGGGCCATGCATTCCTTTGGCAGAGGAGTATTGGTTAAACCAATAGGAGCTGCATTTCCGGCTAAGCAATGGAGTACATCAGTTCAAATAACATAAAAGTTCAGAGTACCTGATGTGTACGCACTTCTATTCTTGTAGACAGTTGTTGGGCCTCCAAGTGCAGAGGTTTGTAGAACAGCAGCAAGTTTTCCCTTAAGTGGATTACCCAAGGTTTATCGAACTCGGGGAGGAAGTGGTCAAAGTTATCCCTCTCAAGCAATCCTGCAATCAAGATACAAGAAGTCTCTTGTGTCCCCAACACACCCAATACACTTGTCAGGTGTATAGGTGCACTAGTTCGGCGAAGAGATAGTGAAATACAAGCGGTAACGATGCCAGAAAAGAGCTTGACGGTGAGGTAAATACTAAAGCCAACAAGAAGGAAGCAAGCAAACATGCAACAAATCTAGTAGAAAACGGTGTTTCAATGTTTAGAAACAAGGCCTAGGGATCATACTTTCACTAGTGAAGACTCTCTCATATAAATATCTTCTCTTAATGATACTACTCTTAACTACTCTCCGGTTGGACACTCTAATCCATGTTAGGCAAGCAAAAGCACACCTAAAAGTCCGCCTTCCCCATCTAGATGACCCCACACTGTCACCTTGAGCGCTAGATGGTTCCAACAAACACCACAATTTCATAGAGAAAACCAACTCAAAATATACTCATGATAAATATATATGTAACCTAGCTTAAGTGCCACACATGGTGTGCACGCTGTCACTTTCACACATGTGGGGAAAAGCATAGATCTCTTAAAGCACGATGAGTATTTATCTATACTCTAGCCTAAGTGCCACCATGGCATGCACGCTGTCACTTTCACACACATGGGGAGAGCAGAGATCTATTAAAGCACTTGAGTAATAGAGTAGATCTACTTGATTACAAAGCTCATGACCACAAAAAGATCATGCATAAAGAGAGAGATGAACACATAGCTACCGGTAGAGCCCTTAGCCTCGAGGAAGAACTACTCCCTCCTCATCATGGGAATCAGCAACAACGATGGAGATGGTGGTGGAGATCGATGGAGATGGCTCCAGGGGCACTTCCCCGTCCCGACAGGGTGCCGGAACAGAGACTTTCTATCCCCAAAATCTCCCCTTCGGTGGCGGCAGCGCTGCGGAACTTTTCGTGGCTTTCTGGTCCATTCTTTAGGGTTTCTGAGTCGGGGGCTTCTTGTAGGTGAAGGAGGCCAGGTCGATGGAGGGCCAGGGGGCCCACACCCCCTGTGGGCGCGGCCAGGGTGGGCCCCGTGCCCACCTAGGGTGTGGCCACCCTGCTGTCCTTCTTCATCTCGTCTTCAATTTTCCGTATCATTCAGGGGAAAATATGAACTTTGGCTTTTGTCCCGTCCAATTCCGAGAATATTCATTTTTTTTTAGCTTTCTGAAACCAAAAACAGTAGAAAACACGCAACTGGCACTGTGGCATCTTGTATATAGGTTAGTTCCAGAAAGTGTATAAAAATACCTCAAAGTGTAGACAAAACATAGAAAAGTTGATACAAACAAGCATGGGGCATCAAAAATTATAGATACGTTTACGACGTATCAAGCATCCCCAAGCTTAACTCCTGCTCGTCCTCGAGTAGGTAAGTGATAAAAAGAATAATTTTTGAGGTGACATGCACCATCAAAATCAAGATCAAACCATTTGCAAGCATTGAAAGCTAGAATCAAAGAACTCTAAACATGAGCATGAAAGATGGAGTTCTAATAGTAAGACATAGCAACTATGTTGCAACATGAAAGGATACAAACAAAGATCATAAATAACAATGCATTGAAAGACGTTTGTTTGTTTCACATATAGAAACCATAACATAGTGGCATTCATCTTGTACCTCATAGAGTAGCAAATAAATGCACAGTACACCTTCAATGTTCATAAGAGTGACTAGATACAAATAATTCAAGAACTAGAAATATCAATATTATGAATCAATCGACCAGTTTTGGGACAATGCACATAGAACTAAGAATGACAACTATGCTCTCTTAATTGGTGCCTAAGGATAGAAGGTGGAGACTCAGTATAATGGTGGAAGAAAGGCCCTTCATAAAAGGAAGCAGGGATTTCAAGTCTCATAAAGAGCTTCCAAAAATTATGGTACTTGTTAGCTTTCAGCTCTCATTGCTCCTATCATAAGCATCTTGAAGTGATTAAGGTTAAAGTGAACAACCTATGGAGTATATGCTTGACAAAGTATAAGTTGGCAATCTCAAGTCCCTTGAATACGAGGGCCGGACCTCATGCTACTCAACTTTAGTCACATGTAAGTTCTTGTCATAGTAAGTACATGTGTATCATAGAGAACTGCCAACGAGGTACCCCTTGCACATGATACAGGAGCTATCCCATAGTCAAAATGACAAGGCAAGCAGACAATGAGCATCTCAACAATCTTCTTATTTACCATGGGAAAATGGTGCTTTTTTTCTCTCTTTCCTCTTTTCAATATGTCTCTTTTTTTATAAGAAGAAAGCTTCATAGATGTCATTATGGTGATGCTGCAAGTTTCCACCATGATTAGGCATGACTTAGGCTAGAGGCCCAGGCGTTTATCTAAAACACATACATAAACAACAGAGCATGATATCAACTGTGTACAATGTACAAGTGCAATGTTGAAAGCATTCCCCATGACAGCATGGTTCTGCTAATTCCAACATATAAGTGCAAGCATATACAACATAGATGACACAATGGTTCAAGTTTATTAGGGGCAAGAAAAATAAAGTGTGCCATCAAGTTTGTGAGAGCTTTAATCACTAACTTTCACATAACAAGTTTAATTTGGAAGATAGATGAAAACAAGAATATACTTGGAATGGTGTAACACACCATGCATAGGAATTTATAGTGGACACTTTGGAATAACTTGGTTTCTTGGGAGTTGGATGCATGAGTATAGCTTACTCATACAAGTGGAGGCTAGCAAAAGACTGGGAGCGGCCAACTAAGAGACAAATAATGGACATAGTCATGCAGAGCGACAAAACATTACTAATCAAAGCATAAAGTAGTATCACAAGTCAAAATCTAAATGATCATAGAGGCTATGGTGACTGGTTCATAGTCTTAACATGGTGTAAGCATGTGCCAAGTCAACCCAAACAAAACATCAAAGGATAAAACCACAATACTATGATTTTGTATGCTAAAACAACGCATGATTCGTTCAAGGCACATTAAGCAATCCTAATTGTTTGGAACAAGTCATGCTATAGAAATAATCACTAAGCATATGGTCAAAGCAACATCTAGCATGACATGATAAAGTCTAAGCCACAGTCAAAGCAAGCTCCTTTTTGTACCACTATAAGCAAGAAACTTTCTACTCTTTTCCAACACCAATCGACTTTGAAACAACTCACAAAGATAATAATCAATAAATACCAGTGAGCTTGTCTCACAAATCCACAAATAAGAACTAAAAATTTCTAAGCTGAAAGCATAAGAAAACTAAGGCTAAACACAGTGCTAGCGAAAGAGAACACTCACAAGACAATAAGAATGAAAACAAGAGTGTTATATGCAATGAAAACAGAGTGTGTCTCTCTCCAAAATAAGTGTGTTGTGATCAACCAACTTAGTGCAGAAAACCAAGAAATAAAACTAAAAACAAAAACAAAGACGCTCCAAGAACAACACAACTGTGCATGAAACAATAAAAACGAAGTGTCTAGAAAGACCTAAGATTTTTATTGATGAAGAAAAGGATGCCTTGGGCATCCCCAAGCTTTGACGCTTGTACCTCTTGAATATTTCTTGGGGTGACATGGGGTGGCATCCCCAATCTTGAGCTTTTGTCCAGTCTTCATCTTATTACATCATTCTTCCCTTACACCTAAAATTTTTCCTTCATACAAAACTTCACACAATCTTCATTAGCAACATTAGTGTATTCAAAAGATAATAGACCTTTGGTTTAGCTTTATAACAAAAAAAAACTTTCAATAAAAACACAAGCTACTATAGCAATTCCCTCAAAAAGCTCAATTTACCATCTGTAAGATCGCACCTTTATAAAGGTAAAGATCCATGTGATTGCAATGCTAGTCCCTAGATCAATGCTAGCATCCACAGTTTAAGATGAAGTACACAAATACAAAGGTCATTATTACATATCATTCCAGAGACAAACATAGCCTTTTACAACTCCATGGCCACATGCCTAATACAAGAGTTCAAATATATAATAACATAATTAAGTCTTCATCTCCATGTGCCACAGGCAAGCATGTTGAGTGTAGACTCATAACCCCTAATCATCATCAGAGTAACCTGCAACATCATAAGTTACAGCCATAGTGGGTCAATACATTTGGAATAGTATTGGCAAGTGATACCTTAGTAGAATATTATCATCCAGATACTACATGCATTTGGCTAAGTGTAGCTTAGGCTTGCTTTGCTCAAAACAGGTTGTTCCTATTAGTTGAAAAACACTAAGTTTTTATTTAACAAAACTTTCCCAAGGAATCACCAATAGAAATTGGTGAACCTTCACCCTTGTTCAACCACAAGTTTTAACTTAGAAATTGGGATGAGGAGATTCTTGATAGCTTCCATGTCTTGATGCTCAAGTTGTCCATTACCAGGGACATGGCTAAGTACTTAGATTCTTCCATCTGCAGAGGTTGTGCACTTTCCCCACAAGACTTGATTTTCACCAAGACAGGACCTTTCAGAAGCCTTCCCTTAGACCAAATGGACGCGTTCTAACCTATCACCCCACTACCACCAACTATCCAAATGGCTAAGTTATTGCAACCTATATGATCCAGGCAGAGCCCATAATGCCATGTGGCTGCACTAGAAGCTTCTTAACATTTGGAATCTCAAATCCCTTTGATCCTGGGTGGCCATCCACAAGTGAGATACACAAGGTAAACTATAGAAATGGGCCTTGTGTCACCACTCAACACAAACCATTCTTTCCATTCCACCCAGGTGTTTCATTCACTTAGTTGTTTTATTAAGCAAAAACACAAGTCATAGACTTAGCAATATTTCACATAGCATGAATATATAATCCACCCTTGTTTGCTACTAGCTAGGCTAAGCCTGGCAATAATAAGCATCTTAACTTAGAGGAAATTCTAACAATTCTACAACTACTAGGATTTCCCAAGCATAGCATATAGATACTTAGCAAAATATTCATGCAAGTCCTATACAAAATATTTCTAATGCATAGGTGAAAATATAGGTATAAAAGCATGAAGCACCTCTTGCCTTGGTAGTTTGGGGAGTAGGAACAATCTTCACAACCACAATCACTATTTGCACCAAAATCTACACATAAAATAATGGCACCAAAATCACATAACAAAATATACAAACAAAAATATACATATGCATGCAAATGCCATGTGATGATTTTTCTACACCAAACAAGATAAGGGTATAGTACTGAAACAAAAACAAGACCAAGATACTCAAAATAAACTTTTTTTTATTTTTAAATCATTTTTCAAATCATTTCTATACCCAAAATAAGTATAAAAATGTCTCTGCAAAAACAACCATTTTTATAGAGGCAAAACATTAAAAACATTGCATAAACATATATGATTTTCTCTCCTGATTCCAATGATATAAAATTTGCAAAATTTGAACGTGTGGATCAAAAGTTATGAATTTTGCAAGATTGAACATCTAATAGATCTAATTCCAGATTTTAAATTTAAATCCCAGCCATGCGGCGCTTCCTGATTGGACAATACCGCTTCACTCAGGATCACTCTTCCGCGCCATCGGATCAAGTTAGATCCAACGCGCCAGATCTAAAGAAAACGGTTCGATCCAGATCTAATCTAAACCCTTCGATACAGATCTAACGGCACGCGCTGCTTTGACCAAAGAGTGGCGGCGCGAATGGCCAGAGCAGCGGCGACGCTTCTGCCGGCGGTGAACTGGTGGCGCTAGGGGGAAAATGGAGAAGGTGCGGGTCATTACCGAAGCGTGGAGACGAGGTGATGACGAGGGTCGACGTGGCGAAGACGCGGGCATGCGAGACAGTCATGAATTCCTCGCCGGAGTTGAGGGCGGCTTCGGGTGTGCTCGGGCATCATCGTTGGCGGCGCTACAAGGCACAGGAAGGCAAGTGAAAGGTGGCGTTAGACGCGCACTGGAACGGTGTGAGTGCGAGCGTGAACCAGAGAGGTGGGGAAGGGCTAGGTTTACCGTAGTCGCTCGTCGGAGTAGAGCACGTCGTCGGACACGCGCGGTCGTCGACGAAGGCGACGCTGTAAGCCACAAAAAGTAGGTCCGCGAGCAGTGTTAGATGCGCAGGAGTGTGGCAAACATGACAGCATGGTCGAGAGGGCCAGGGGTGGGGAGTTCTCACCAGAATCAATCGCTGGAGAGCATCGGGCAGCGGCGTTGCAACTTGAATTGCCGGCAGCCTGGTGGCGGAGATGGTGTGACGAGTGAGGGGAAATGAGCAGAGAGGGGAGGGGGTTAAGTAGCCGAAGCTGGACGGGGAGTTACTCGACGAATCAACGGCATTTAACTCGCAAATTCAACGGCAGTGATGGGGGAGGAAATGGCCGGAGCTGATTGCGGCGGGTTGAAGAGACGACTGGCAGGTGGGGCTGTTTCATCAGTGTGAGTGAGAGAAGAAGAGTGGGGCCCAATTGTCAGTGACGACGTGGGTCAGCAACGTGGTGCGAAACGTTTTTCTGCGGGGTGGAAGGTTATTGGGCTGGATGGGCTATGTAAGGGTCCCAACCTTTAAATAAGGTAGAGTCCCTTGTGTTTACAATGCTAGTCCCTGGATCAATAGCTAGCATCCACAGTTAAGATGTAATATCAAGAAACAAAGGTCATAATATAACTTTATAACCAGGAATAACATAATTTTATTACATCTTACATAGCTCATTTGGCTATTACATTACATTGCAGCGGAATAACTATAGTCATGGGGTCCTTCATCTTCAAAGTGCCATAGGCAAACATGTTGGTTGTAGACTTTGTAATCCTAATCAATCAATCTTCACTAAAATCAATAAAACCTGCAACATTACAAGTTACAGCCACAAGGGTCAATACATTTGAATTGTATTGGCAAGTTTCACTACTATGTTGAATATAAGTGGATCCTATCATTACATGCATATTTGGCTAAGTAGGGTTTAGGCTCATTTGCAGAAAGCAATATAGTTTTGTCCTATCTTTTCAAAATAGTTTTGATCTTCTGAAAATCTTTCTGAACTCCTTGGAAAACTCCAAGTGCTTCTAATCCCTTGTTGACACCATCAAGTTTTACTTTGAGAAATTGGAATGTCGAGATCTTCCATAGCTTCAGGCCTTAGTTGCTCAGTATTGTCCATAACCAGGGACACGGCTAAGTACTTAGAATTTTGATCTTCTGCAGAAGTTGTACACTTTACCCACATGACACAATCTCATCTTGATGCCACCAGTGGCCGCTGGATAAGTACTCACCAAGATGGAGTACTGGCAGATTGAGAATGTGACAAAGTATTTCCATAGGAGTCATCCCAATACAAAATGCTAGCTTGTCTACCAGGCACCAATGTAGGGTTCAAGTTCCCTTACACAAATCAAGTTAACCTGAAGATGCCAATGCATGGGATTTCCACTATGTAGTTGACTAAGCCAGAGCCCATTTAGCATGTGGCTGTACACGGAAGCCACTGTACGAGAAACATGTTCAATCTCTAAGTTTCCTGGGTGGTTTTCCTTTGGAGCACAACACAAAGATATTGCCATAGACATGGTTCTTTTTGTTGCCACCTTCTCCAAAACTCAAAGTATCCTTGTCCACCCAGGTGGTTCGTTGAGTCCTTGTTTTATTATATAAAACATAAGTCTTTTCTCAATCTCTTAAAATCTCAACATGTATCTCTTTTCAAAATATAGCATGGCTAAGCATGTAACAACTACATTGTTTTCACTAAGGAATGTATAGGGTATCCTATTAGGATTTAGCATAGCATAAGTATAGAAACTCTATTCATGCATGTTTCAAAATCCACTAAGTATAATGAAAATAGTAGGACTTTGAATGATAGTGTCACTTGCCTTTTTGGTAGGGAATGTTGGTTTACTTCTTGATCTTGCTAGTTTCACACTTTTCTAACTTCACTACAAATCAATCAAGCAAACAGAAAATCAACCTGCATTCCAACCAATATTCAATCAATACATCACACACATAAAATCATAGGAACTAAGTCATGCATGCAAGCATGCATAAGTTAGTTTTATTTGCAAAGATGGTTTCTACTAGGCTCTAAACTTTTTAAGGTTCAAAGTGGTCATTTTCTAAAGTGGCAAAGTCATTTGCAAAAGGGTTCTATCCATAAACCATTTTTAAATCCAATCATTATTTTATGTGGTGGAAAATATTTTTATCAAAGCAACAACTTTATGTTGTTCACCAAATAAGTTGTTGTTTCTCAAAACTTGGTGTTTAGGGTCAGTAGGTTTGATCCAAATCATTTTCCCAAAGTTTTTACTCCAAAGTCATTTCCATAACAAAATTAATGTTTTTATTTGGCTAGAAATGGGCTAATTCAAGTTTTTATTCCTAAACTTCACAAAATCCATTTTTAAAACCATGGGTTGGTTCCTAGGGTCAGTAGGTTCATAACAAACCAATTTGCAAAGGTTTCAACCCTAAAAACATTTTGGAATAATTTTTTTAACCTAAACAAGCATTCAAATGTTTCTACAAAAACAAACATTTTAACAGAGGCTTTTTACTAAACAAATTGCATGGCTGGCTAGGGCTTGTTCCACTGATTCCATTGATATAAAGTTTGTAAATTTTGGACGTGTGGATCAAAAGTTACATGGGTTTCAAGTTTGCATCTAAATCTGTTTTCAAATTTCTGTTTTAAACAAACTGGTGATATGACTGGCCGGTACCGGTTCGCACGGATCATGCAACTGCAGCCGTTAGATCTAAACAGATCGCGTGGCTCAGACTAGCCCGTACCCTTTCGTTAAATGAATCTGTCGTGGCCACCAGATGAAAATCTAACGGTGCTGGTTTGCTTGACCAAACGCGAGCGTCGCCGGCGGTGGCTAGCGGCGGCGCACGGTCAGGCGGTGGCGCTACGGCGGCTACAGGAAGCAATGGAGGATGGGAATATGCTCACCGAGATCGTCGGACTTCGCTGGTGCTCAACGTGGCAGTATCTCGTCGAGGGGCGCACGGGAACGAGGTGGATTGCTCGCCGGAGCTTGCAGCAGCGTCGGTGCTCTTGGGTTGTCGTCGCTGGCGATGTTTAGGACCGCGCTAGGACAAAATAGAGGCACGGTTAGACACGGGCGAGTGTGTAGACAATAGGAGCATCCACGGGGAGGGTCGGGGCGGTCGGTGCTTACCAGGGGAATTCGCCGGAGCCAAGGCAGACGGCGGCGTCGTGTTAAGGTTGTCCTTGCCGACGCTCTGGGGCGAGCGCGAGCAAACGAGTGGCACGAGGAGATGCGTCAGGAGGTGGGGAGCAAGCCTGTGTGCAGTGGGAGGCGAGGGGCGGCTGTGGTTCGCCGGATTTGGTCGAAATCGTCATCGGAGACAGAGATGCTTGAGCTCAAAATTCACCCAGCCTAGGGGCAAAGAGGGAGAGGCAAGCGAGGGGAAAGAGAGAAGGGGGCGTGGCGTTTATGTGTGCGTGCTTACTGGCGTGGATTGATCACTCCATCAATCAGAATTAAACCTCGAATCAAGGCGCAAAAAACGGTCGCGAGGAGCTGGCCGCGGGTGGAAACGAAGAACAGGCGTGTGGGGTCTGTCTGTCAGGAGGTGGAGGAAGTGGGAGTGGGGCCTGCTTGTCAGTCGCTCTGCGGGTGTGCGTTTGGGTAGAAAACGCTTCGCGCGTGGGGGAGAGCTGGTGGGTTGGACTGGGCTTTGCTGGGCTGGCCAGTTGGGCTGGGTCCGTTTCCATTTTTTTCCTTCCTGAATGCTTTTTCTTTTTATAATTCTATTTTCTGTTTTGAAATTCAAACAACAAATCATCATTCAAATCAATTCAAACATTCAACACACTTTACAATTGAATTTGGTTCTGTTTAACAACATAAACCAAAGTCCTAAAACAAAAATAATATTTTTATTTTTGGGTCCATTATTAATTAAATAAATAGACCTTTGTTATTAAATCAAATAGATTTTGATTATTCAAAACTCCATCTAAAATAATATCAAAACCAAAACAGTAGGTTTTATTTGAAATTAAAGAATACTTGGAAAACTTGTTTAAAACAAATAAATAAGGTTTGATGTTTAATCAAAATAGTAAAACTTTATTTTCAATAAACTTGGATATTAAATCCTTATTATTTTATTTAAATTAACCTTTTACTATTTTTCTCAAATGGAAATATTTTATTTCAAAGGCTTGGCCAAAGTTTTAATTTTGGCTATTAAAATAATCCTTATTTGAATTTTCTTCCTTTTCATTTGAAAACCAAATCTTTATAAAAAGATTCAAAATAGTAATTCCAAATATTTTTATTTTTCCTTTATTAAATGTTTATCTTTTTAAATCCCTTTAGGATTTTATTTGTTCAAAATAAGTTTGAAGGTTCCCATTTGAATTCTAAAAGTTTCTTCTCACCCTGAAAATCAACAAAGTTTTATTTTATTCAATATTTTTCACATAAGAAGATTTGGAAAATCTTGGGATGTGACAGGCTACCACCCTTAAAATAAATCTCTTCCCGATATTTGGGAAGGCTAAAGGTTATAAGTAGGCTTAAAATAACTAGGGTACTACTACCCTTAAAATAAAGTCTCATAGGGTTACATTGATGGTTCTCTTGACTAAAAGTTCAACACAATAATCAGACAAGGAATCCTTATTTGACTCTTCTGAGTTTTCTAAATCCTGACATCCACTTCTTCTATCTCTTCAAAGTTTCCATTCATGTCAATGTGGTTCACATGTCCTTTCTGGGTCACATTGGAGTCATTTCCATTGGCTCTTCTAGCATCCTTTTTCTTTTTCTTCTCTGGACAGTCTGATGCATAGTGTCCAAGTTCCTTACAATTATAGCATTGCAACTGGCTAATGTCCTTTTTCCTGTAAGTGTCATGTTGGTTCTGACCAAGGTTATCTCCATTGTCAGTATCATTTCCATTATTCTCACTTCCATTGTTGTTGTGGTGATACTGATGTGGTTCAGAATCTTCATTGCTCTTTTTGTATGAATGCTTCTTCTTTGATGAATAGTTCTTGAGTTTACGCTTCCTCTTTTTGTTCTCAACTTGATTCATCTTGTTTTCCAAAATGGTGGCTTTGTCACAGAATGATTGATAAGTTGGGACATAGGCAATAGCTAGCTGCAGGTTCAACTCATCATTAAGTCCTTCAAGAAATTTATCCTTTCTCTTAGCATCTGTATCAACTTCATCCGGTGCATAGCGTGCCAGATTGTTGAATTCTTCAATATACTCAGCCACACTGAGGTGACGTTGTTTCAGATTGTGAAACTCCTTTTTCTTCAAGTACATTACTCCAGGTGAGATGTGAGTGGTTCTGAATCCATCTTCAAAAATAGCCCAAGTCACATCTTCAAGGGGAGTGGTGATTTGAAAGTTGTCCCACCATGTTGCTGTTGGTCCTTCAAGCAGAAATGCTGCAAACCTTACTTTTTCTTCATCAGTGCAACCAACAGTCACTAAGTCTTTGTTTACTGAATGTAACCAATCATCAGCTTCCATTGGATTAGTTGTTCCAGAGAATCTTGCAGGCCTAAGTTTCAGAAACTTGGTGAGCATGTCAAGTGCTGGAGGATTATTCTGATTGTTGTTGTTGCTGTTGTTATTCAGATTCTGTATGAATGTGGTCATCTGCTGCATCAACTGTGTCTGAGCTGCCATCATCTGTTGCATCTCAGGGGTGAAGTTGTTGTTGTTTTGGTTGGGGTTGGCACGACGGGGAGGCATCTGTTGGTTTGATAGGGATAAGTATTGGTGGATAGGTTGTTAAGAAGTTCTAACACACAACTCAAAAACAACTAAGCTCAATCAAACAATCAAACCATCAAACAATCAACAAGCAACTAACCACTTAACAACTTATGAGCTTAACTCATGAGTTGAAGGAAACAACAAGTTTCCTTGAAAATAATAACTTAGTATAATCATACCTCATAGGACAATATGATCCATACTCTAACTTGATATCAATGTCTTTGGTAGGCAATCTAATGTCTCTTGGTTTTCACTAGTAGTCCTTAGTGATATCCAAGGTTGAGTCCTTGGTGGAAATGTTGAAGATGTTGAAGTCATTAGAGTTGAAGATGTTGAAGTCATTAGAGTTGAAAATGTTCTTAGATCATGGTAAGGTCTTTGGCCAATGGGTAGTCTCTATCCATCAAGTTGAAATAGAAGAGATGTAGAGTCAAAACCAAAATGGTTGAGGAAAGAGTTTACAAGATTGTTTGTAAATAAGTTTTGGAACAAACACAACTCCTATTTCTCTAAGGGGTTTTGTCCAATCCTAGGGTTACAATCCTGCAGGCAACACAATGCTCTGATACCATCTGTAAGGGTCCCAACCTTTAAATAAGGTAGAGTCCCCTGTGTTTATAATGCTAGTCCCTGGATCAATAGCTAGCATCCACAGTTAAGATGTAATATCAAGAAACAAAGGTCATAATATAACTTTATAACCAGGAATAACATAATTTTATTACATCTTACATAGCTCATTTGGCTATTACATTACATTGCAGCGGAATAACTATAGTCATGGGGTCCTTCATCTTCAAAGTGCCACAGGCAAACATGTTGGTTGTAGACTTTGTAATCCTAATCAATCAATCTTCACTAAAATCAATCAAACCTACAACATTACAAGTTACAGCCACAAGGGTCAATACATTTGAATTGTATTGGCAAGTTTCACTACTATGTTGAATATAAGTGGATCCTATCATTACATGCATATTTGGCTAAGTAGGGTTTAGGCTCATTTGCAGAAAGCAATATAGTTTTGTCCTATCTTTTCAAAATAGTTTTGATCTTTTGAAAATCTTTCTGAACTCCTTGGAAAACTCCAAGTGCTTCTAATCCCTTGTTGACACCATCAAGTTTTAATTTGAGAAATTGGAATGTCGAGATCTTCCATAGCTTCAGGCCTTAGTTGCTCAGTATTGTCCATAACCGGGGACACGGCTAAGTTCTTAGAATTTTGATCTTCTGCAGAAGTTGTACACTTTACCCACATGACACAATCTCATCTTGATGCCACCAGTGTCCGCTGGATAAGTACTCACCAAGATGGAGTACTGGCAGATTGAGAATGTGACAAAGTATTTCCATAGGAGTCCTCCCAATACAAAATGCTAGCTTGTCTACTAGGCACCAATGTAGGGTTCAAGTTCCCTTACACAAATCAAGTTAACCTGAAGATGCCAATGCATGGGATTTCCACTATGTAGTTGACTAAGCCAGAGCCCATTTAGCATGTGGATGTACACGGAAGCCACTGTACGAGAAACATGTTCAATCTCTAAGTTTCCTGGGTGGTTTTCCTTTGGAGCACAACACAAAGAGATTGCCATAGACATGGTTCCTTTTGTTGCCACCTTCTCCAAAACTAAAAGTATCCTTGTCCACCCAGGTGGTTCATTAAGTCCTTGTTTTATTATATAAAACATAAGTCTTTTCTCAATCTCTTAAAATCTCAACATGTATCTCTTTTCAAAATATAGCATGGCTAAGCATGTAACAACTACATTGTTTTCACTAAGGAATGTATAGGGTATCCTATTAGGATTTAGCATAGCATAAGTATAGAAACTCTTTTCATGCATGTTTCAAAATTGACTAAGTATAATGAAAATAGTAGGACTTTGAATGATAGTGTCACTTGCCTTTTTGGTAGGGAATGTTGGTTTACTTCTTGATCTTGCTAGTTTCACACTTTTCTAACTTCACTACAAATCAATCAAGCAAACACAAAATCAACTTGCATTCCAACCAATATTCAATCAATACATCACACACATAAAATCATAGGAACTAAGTCATGCATGCAAGCATGCATAAGTTAGTTTTATTTGCAAAGATGGTTTCTACTAGGCTCTAAACTTTGTAAGGTTCAAAGTGGCCATTTTCTAAAGTGGCAAAGTCATTTGCAAAAGGGTTCTATCCATAAACCATTTTTAAATCCAATCATTATTTTATGTGGTGGAAAATATTTTTATCAAAGCAACAACTTTATGTTGTTCACCAAATAAGTTGTTGTTTCTCAAAACTTGGTGTTTAGGGTCAGTAGGTTTGATCCAAATCATTTTCCCAAAGTTTTTACTCCAAAGTCATTTCCATAACAAAATTAATGTTTTTATTTGGCTAGAAATGGGCTAATTCAAGTTTTTATTCCTAAACTTCACAAAATCCATTTTTAAAACCATGGGTTGGTTCCTAGGGTTAGTAGGTTCATAACAAACCAATTTGCAAAGGTTTCAACCCTAAAAACATTTTGGAATAATTTTTCTAACCTAAACAAGCATTCAAATGTTTCTGCAAAAACAAACATTCTAACAGAGGCTTTTTACTAAACAGATTGCATGGTTGGCTAGGGATTGTTCCACTGATTCCATTGATATAAAGTTTGTAAATTTTGGACGTGTGGATCAAAAGTTACATGGGTTTCAAGTTTGCATCTAAATCTGTTTTCAAATTTCTGTTTTAAACAAACTGGTGACACGCGGCGTGATATGACTGGCCGGTACCAGTTCACACGGATCGCGCAACTGCAGTTGTTGGATCTAAACAGATCGCGTGGCTCAGACTAGCCCGTACCCTTTCGTTAAATGAATCTATCGTGGCCGCCAGATGAAAATCTAACGGTGCTGGTTTGCTTGACCAAACGTGAGCGGCGCCGGCGGTGGCTAGCGGCAGCGCACGGTTAGGCGGTGACGCTACAGCGGCTACAGGAAGCAAGGGAGGATGGGAATATGCTCACCGAGATCGTTGGACTTCGCTGGTGCTCAACGTGGCAGTATCTCGTCAAGGGGCGCACGGGAACGAGGTGGATTGGTCGCCGGAGCTTGCAGCAGCGTCGGTGCTCTCGGGTTGTCGTCGCTGGCGATGTTTAGGACCGCGCTAGGACAAAATAGAGGCACGGTTAGATGCGGGTGAGTGTGTAGACGATAGGAGCATCCACGGGGAGGGTCGGGGCGGTCGGTGCTTACCAGGGGAGTTCGCCGGAGCCAAGGCAGACGGCGGCGTCGTGTTAAGGTTGTCCTTGCCGACGCTCTGGGGCGAGCGCGAGCGAACGAGTGGCACGAGGAGATGCGCCAGGAGGTGGGGAGCAAGCCTGTGTGCAGTGGGAGGCGAGGGGCGGCTGTGGTTCGCCGGATTTGGCCGGAATCGTCGTCGGAGACAGAGATGCTTGAGCTCAAAATTCACCCAGCCTAGGGGTAGAGAGGGAGAGGCAAGCGAGGGGAAAGAGAGAAGGGGGCGTGGCATTTATGTGTGCGTGCTTACTGGCGTGGATTGATCACTCCATCAATCGGAATTAAACCTCGAATCAAGGCGCAGAAAACGGTCGCGAGGAGCTGGCCGCGGGTGGAAACGAAGAACAGGCGTGTGGGGTCTGTTTGTCAACGAGGTGGAGGAAGTGGGAGTGGGGCCTGCTTGTCAGTCGCTCTGCGGGTGTGCGTTTGGGTAGAAAACGCTTCGCGCGTGGGGGAGAGCTGGTGGGTTGGACTGGGCTTTGCTGGGCTGGCCAGTTGGGTTGGGTCCATTTCCATTTTTTTCCTTCCTGAATGCTTTTTCTTTTTCTAATTCTATTTTCTGTTTTGAAATTCAAACAACAAATCATCATTCAAATCAATTCAAACATTCATCACACTTTACAATTGAATTTGGTTCTATTCAACAACATAAACCAAAGTCCTAAAACAAAAATAATATTTTTATTTTTGGGTCCATTATTAATTAAATAAATAGACCTTTGTTATTAAATCAAATAGATTTTGATTATTCAAAACTCCATCTAAAATAATATCAAAACCAAAATAGTAGGTTTTATTTGAAATTAAAGAATACTTGGAAAACTTGTTTAAAACAAATAAATAAGGTTTGATGTTTAATCAAAATAGTAAAACTTTTATTTTCAATAAACTTGGATATTAAATCCTTATTATTTTATTTAAATTAACCTTTTACTATTTTTCTCAAATGGAAATATTTTATTTCAAAGGCTTGGCCAAAGTTTTAATTTTGGCTATTAAAATAATCCTTATTTGAATTTTCTTCCTTTTCATTTGAAAACCAAATCTTTATAAAAAGATTCAAAATAGTAATTCCAAATATTTTTATTTTTTCCTTTATTAAATGTTTATCTTTTTAAATCCCTTTAGGATTTTATTTGTTCAAAATAAGTTTGAAGGTTCCCATTTGAATTCTAAAAGTTTCTTCTCACCCTGAAAATCAACAAAGTTTTATTTTATTCAATACTTTTCACATAACAAGATTTGGAAAATATTGGGATGTGATAGGCTAGCTGGGCTGGGTTGGGCTAGATTAGCTGGTCTGCTCTATTTTTTTCTCCCTTAATCCTTTTTCTTTTTCTGAATGAATTTCTGGTTTGAATTTCAAATCTCAAACCAAATCTATTTCAAATGAAACTTTCTTCAAACAAAAGTTTGCTGATTCTTGCATCCTGGGGTGTGTAACACATCTGATCATACTCAAAAACAAAATGGGTTTGAAAAAGAAATTTAAAACCAACCTTTGTTAAATGTTCATAATTAGTAAAGGAATGGTTTATAAATCATAATTTGTTTTTGAAACCTTGACCAAACCTTAGAAACAACACTCAAGCTCAAGATCAAAACCTTACTGATTAAAATAAGTATCTTTCTTATTAGAAGGTAGCAATATGGCCATGGCCTTTGCTTACATAAAATAATGAGCATTCAGATGCTCCTGTTTTTGTAATGACTTTGAAAATGAACTCTAAATGATCATGAATGCATGGATGGTATGCAAAGCTTTGAAAACATGATTTTTGGGATGTTACAAATCTAACCCCCTTAAGGTGAATCTCGCCCTCGAGATTCGGATTGGCTAGCAAATAGGTGAGGGTGGTCCTTCCGAAGATCATCTTCTCTTTCCCATGTTGCTTCTTCTTCGGAATGATGGTTCCATTGAACTTTGCAGAATTTGATAGTCTTAGTCCGAGTAACTCTTTATGCAGTCTCAAGAATCTTGATAGGTTTTTCCTCATAAGTGAGATCACTTTCCAATTGAACCTCCTCCAAAGGTATAGTATCCTTCAAAGAAGTCTCTTCCATCTCTGGATGGCATTTCTTTAGCTGACTCACATGAAACACATTGTGAACTGCAGACAATGATTCTGGCAATTCAATCTCATAAGCTACTTCACCTTTACGACTCAGAATCTTGAATGGTCCAACATATCTTGGGGCCAATTTTCCTTTGACTCCAAATCTCTTCACTCCATGAAGTGGTGACACTCTAAGATAAGCTCTATCACCCACTTCATAGGTGACTTCTCTATGCTTAGGATCTGCGTAGCTCTTCTATCGGGACTGTGCTATCTTCAATCTGTCCTTAACTAGCTTGACTTTCTCTTCAGCCTCTTTGATTAGTTCTGGTCCGAACAAATTTCTTTCACCCACACCATTCCATAACAATGGGGTGGTACACTTTCTCCCATAGAGAAACTCAAACGGTGCCATCTCAATACTAGCTTGATAGCTGTTATTGTAAGAGAATTCTGCGTAAGGCAGACTTTCATCCCAACTGGCTCCATAGTCTAGGTCACATGCCCTCAACATATCTTCAAGTATCTGGTTGGTCCATCAGTCTGAGGATGAAAAGCAGTGCTGAATTCCAACCTCGTTCCCAATGACTCATGTAGTTGCCTCCAAAAATGAGAAGTGAATTGAGTTCCCCTATCAGACACAATACTCTAGGGTACTCCATGCAGACATACAATCCTACTCATATATATCTTGGCTAACTTAGCACTTGTATAGGTTGTCTTCACGGGTATGAAATGAGCCACTTTAGTTAGGCGATCCACTACTACCCAAATAGAATCATATCCTGACCTGGTCCTTGGCAATCCGGTGATGAAATCCATGTCAATCTTGTCCCACTTCCAATCAGGAATAGGTAGTGGTTGTAGCAATCCTGCTAGTTTCTGGTGTTCCGCTTTCACTCTACTACATACATCACACAAGGCAATATGTTCGGCGATGTCCTTCTTGAGATTATTCCACCAAAATCTTTCTTTCATATCCATTGACATTTTGTTGTTACCCGGATGAATGGAATATGGTGAGTTGTGTGCTTCTTGTAAAATCAGTTTCCGAAGTTCCGGATCTTGTGGAACACAGATACATTTTCCGTACCATAAAGTACCCTGATTGTCTTCATGGAATCCTTTGGCTTTTCCTTTGCCAATCTTTTTCTTAATCTCTTCAATTTCTTTATCTGTCTTTTGGGTTTCTTTGATTTTGTCCAACAAAGTGGGTTGAATATCCAATGACATGAGATGTCCTTCTGGTACAATCTCCAATCTGAGATCTCTAAATTGGGCACACAGATCATCTGGCAATTCTCCCTTAGTAAGGCCATTCACAAATACCTTACGGCTTAGAGCATCCGCTACAACATTTGCTTTACCGGGGTGGTATTGCAAACTCAAGTCATAGTCCTTGATGAGTTCTAGCCATCTTCTTTATCTCATGTTGATTTCTTTTTGGGTGAAGATATACTTCAAACTTTTGTGATATGTGAATACTTCACATCGCTTTCCCAAAAGTTAATGTCTCCATGTTTTGAGTGCATGGACAACAGAGGCTAACTCTAAACCATGAGTAGGGTAATTTACCTCATGAGTTTTGAGTTGTCTTAAGGCATAAGCCACAACTTTCCCTTCTTGCATTAGCACTGCACCCAATCCATCATGGGATGCATCACAATACACTTGGAAATCCTTCTCCAAATCTGGCAAACATAAGACTAGTGCTGTCACTAGTCTCTTCTTCAATTCTTGGAAACTGAGTTCACATCCTTCAGACCAAGTGAATTTCTTGTCTTTCTTTAGTAACTCCGTCATTGTCTTAGATACCTTGGAGAAATTCTCAATAAATCTTCTGTAGTATCCTGCCAAGCCAAGGAAACTACGAACTTCTTTTACTGACTTAGGAGATTCCCATTCAGTCACAGCTGACACTTTAGCGGGATCAACTGCTACACCATCTCCTGACACAACATGTCCAAGAAATCCAACTTCATTTAACCAAAATTCACACTTGCTAAATTTGGCATACAGCTTATGCTATCTAAGCTTCTCAAGTATCAAACGCAAATGTCCTTCATGCTCTTCTTTGCTCTTGGAGTAGATCAAAATGTCATCAATGAAAACGACAACAAACTTGTCAAGGAACTCCATGAAAACCTTGTTCATCATATTCATGAAGTAAGCTGGTGCATTGGTCAAACCAAATGGCATCACGGTGTACTCATACAATCCATACCTAGTGGTGAAAGATGTCTTAGGTATGTCTTGTTCTCTTATCTTGAGTTGGAAATAACCTAATTGGAGATCAATTTTTGAAAACACACAGGCTCCTTCTAACTGATCAAACAAGTCATTGATTCTAGGCAAAGGGTATTTGTTCTTGATAGTCACCTCATTGAGTGAACGGTAATCTATGCATAACCTTTGACTTCTATCCTTCTTTTCCACAAACAAAACTGGTGCTCCCCAAGATGAAGAACTTGGTTGAATAAATCCTTTCTGCAACTATTCTCCAATTTGTTTCTTGAGTTCTTTCAACTCATCAACTGACATCTTGTATGGTCTCTTTGCTATTGGTCCAGATCCTGGTAGCAAATCAATCAGAAATTCCACATCTCTATCTAGTGGCATTCCCGGTAATTCTTCCAGAAACACATCCGGATATTCACTCACAATTGGCACACTGTCTATGCTAGCCCCCTTAAGAGAATTTAGCTTACTCCCTTTTGGTTCAAAGTTAGTCTTGAATCTAATTCTTTTGTTTTCTGGAGTTGTGAGTGTGACAGTATGTTTGGCACAATCTAGCACTCCCTTGTGCTTGGTCATCCAGTCCATTCCCAAAATGACATCCAATCCTTGGGTATTTAGGATTATCAGATTAACGGGAAACTTATACTTCCCAAACTCTACGACTAGATCATGACATCCTGAGTTCACTATCATTTCTCCGCCAGGAGAACTTACTTTTATAGGACACCCAATAGTTTATACTGGTAGTTCATTTCTTTCAACAAATGCTCTTGATATGAATGAATGAGATGCACCAGTATCAAAGAGAACAAATGCTGGAACAGAATTGAGTTTGAACTTACCAGCAACAGCATCAGGTTCCTCATAGATTTCTTCCACATTGACGTGGTTCACTTGTCCCTTCTGGAAAGGGTTAGGCTTGTTGGGTCCTTCAACTTTCGTTTCCGGGCATTCATTTGCATAATGCCCCATCTTCTTGCACTTGAAACATTCAACCTGACTATGATCCTTCTTGATAGGCTGGCTTCCACTACCACTTCCACTTCCATTGTGGTGGCTTTTGTATCCACTCTGGTGATTCTTGTACTTGTCATTGTCATGACTACGGTGATGCTTGTTGTCATGATGACGATTGTGGTTGTGGTGGCTGTTGTACCTTCCATCCTTGTGGGATCCAGAACTCCCACTATCATCATAATGGGAACGTTTGTGAGACGATCCCGAGATGTGCTTGTCAGAGTTATGTTTCCTCTTTCTGCTTTCAACCTGTTTCATCTTGCTCTCTAAGATGGCAGCCTTGTCACAAAGAGATTGATAGGTGGGAACATAGGCCACAGATAGCTGCAGGTTCAGTTCATCGTTCAACCCTTCGAGGAACTTCTCCTTCCTCTTGGCATCAGTGTCAACTTCATCCGGTGCATAACGCGCCAAATTGTTGAACTCCTCAATATACTCAGCAACGCTGCGGTGGCGCTGTTTCAGATTATGAAATTCCTTCTTCTTCAAGCTCATCACTCTGGATGAGATGTGAGCTGTATGGAAACCATCTTCAAAGATAGCCCATGTCACATCCTCAATGGAAGTGGTGATCTGGAAGTTATCCCACCATGTAGCTGCTGGTCCTTCCAACAAGTGTGCTGCAAACCTAACTTTCTCTTCGTCGGTACAGCCGACAGTTACCAAATCCTTGTTCACTAAACGTAGCCAAGCATTGGCCACCATGGGATCAGTAGTTCCTGAGAACTTTGCAGGCCTCAGTCTTAGGAATCTGGTGAGCATGTCAAAGCCAGGTGGGTTGTTCTGATTGTTGTTGTTGTTATTGTTATTGTTGTTATTCTGGTTCTGCATAAAGGTAGTCATCATCTGCATCAACTGTGCCTGAGATGTCATCAGTTGCTGCATCTCGGGGGTGACATTGTTGTTGTTCGGGTTGGGGTTGGCACGTCGAGGAGGCATCTGTGGTTTTCAATAAGAATAAGAATGAGATACCCATAGATGCTTAACATGCACAATACATCACATAGACAATCACAAACAAGCATCAAAGTAACAAAAGTTAAACAACATAGACAATAGGTTTTGAAAAGTAAACACACCAATAGAAAGCCATCCACATGTTGGATGGTCATTGCGACTCAATAATCAAAAGCATGGTAAATAAAAGGTAAATGAGTAGTCATCACTACTCCTCTGCATCAACCTCCTCATCAACAAGTGTAAGACCTGCATTCTCCATAGCGGTCTTGTATTCCTCGACATTGGTAGTCAAGGCCTCTACCTTGGCTTTGAGAGCCCTCTTCTGTGAACGAAGCCTCTCAATCACACCCTGCTGATGCTCGAGCTCGAAGTCCTTGGCCTCTAGTTCTGCAGTCATCTCTCGAATCCCCTTGTTCCTATCTTGGACTATTTTCTCTTGAATCTTGAACTTTCTATCCTGACTTTCAAACTTGGCCTCCATTTCTTGACTATCTCATCTTGCTCCGCGAAGATCTTTTCCTTCTCACGAAGCTGCACCTGGAGTTCGTCATTGCTAATCATGACTTTGGTCCTATCAGTATCTAGGTGCCTAAGAAGAACCTCTAGGTCCTGGAGGTACAGACGAATCGGCTATGCCGTCTCTCTAGCAGCATCCTCGAACTCAATAGCCTCACCATCCTCATCACGTCTACCGAAGGCGTGGAAGTGAGTACCTCTAATCTCCCGAGAGTGTCTCCCTAACAAACGCCCAAGTAAATCCTGCATGACTACCTCTAGGCCTCTCTCCTTGTCGTCATGCATGAGCTTGAAGGTGATAGCCTCCGTGGATGGCTCAGTCTGGCATCCTGGCTGAGTAACCTTGAAGCCCCAAAGGTCCTTCCTCTCAAATTTGGTGAGGGGAAACATCATGATGCTAGGAAGCGGAAGATTGAGCACACTAGTGAGCTCAATAAGACGAGTGCCAAAACGAGTTCCCTTGAACTCTTCAGCCATGCTGATAGTAACATTAGGCATCTATTTTATAAGAGAGAAAAGTTAGAACAACATCAACAAAAATACACAAGACAAGGTAGCACAAACATATCATTTGCAAACAAACACACAAGTCATGGCACACATAAATCCATTACAAGCATCCAAGGTTCAACATAGTTTAAATAAAATTTTGGAAATAAAATGATAAAGTGTGGTGGTCCAACTAACGAAATACGTTCCAACTCTCACTCACTAGACAAAATGGCTATCAAAGCATCCTTAGTAGCCATCTGCCTATCTTGTTCACAAGATTCCCAAATCAAGTCTATGATGTCTTCCCTTAGTTGCTGGTTGGTAGTTTCCAACTCTTGGGTATGCTTCTTTTCTTCCCTAAGGTCATTTTGGGTGTTGAGCACTCTGCACTTGAGTCTTTCACCAAGCTATTTGATGGCCTTCCAAGCTGCATCCCTTGCAGAATCAAAGAATGTGGTGTGCATCACTGAGTTGGTGACCATGCAGAAACCTGATTCTTTGTGGTTGTCTTCCTTGTTTTTGTACAAGTGAAGTTGCACCCACCAATATTCTTCTCCTTCATCCATCACAGGGAAACCTTTGTACACAGCTGCACCATGTATCACCATGGTAACCATAAGGTTCTTGAGGGCCTTTGGAAATTCAGTCTCACACTCTAGGGTCATGGTCATGAGTGGTCCCTTCCTTACAGCTTCATTGATGGAGTTCATCTACAAATAGAGATGAGAAAGAAGAATTAGAAAATTTTACGAGATGAAAAAGAAAAGTGAGGAAATTGTTGAAAAATTTTCTTTAGTGGTTTCTAATCCAATCCTAGGGCCATAATCCTACAGGCAACACAGTGCTCTGATACCATCTGTAAGATCCCACCATTATAAAGGTAAAGATCCCTGTGATTGCAATGCTAGTCCCTGGATCAATGCTAGCATCCACAGTTTAAGATGAAGTACACAGATACAAAGGTCATTATTACATATCATTCCAGAATCAAACATAGCCTTTTACAACTCCATGGCCACAGGCCTAATACAAGAGTTCAAATATAGAATAACATAAATAAGTCTTCATCTTCATGTGCCACAGGCAAGCATGTTGAGTGTAGACTCATAACCCCTAATCATCATCAGAGTAACCTGCAACATCGTAAGTTACAGCCACAGTGGGTCAATACATTTGGAATAGTATTGGCAAGTGATACCTTAGTAGAATATTATCATCCAGATACTACATGCATTTGGCTAAGTGTAGCTTAGGCTTGCTTTGCTCAAAATAGGTTTTTCCTATTAGTTGAAAAACACTAAGTTTTTCTTTGACAAAACTTTCCCAAGGAATCACCAATAGAAATTGGTGAACCTTCACCCTTGTTCAACCACAAGTTTTAACTTAGAAATTGGGATGAGGAGATTCTTGATAGCTTCCATGTCTTGATGCTCAAGTTGTCCATTACCAGGGACATGGCTAAGTACTTAGATTCTTCCATCTGCAGAGGTTGTGCACTTTCCCCACAAGGCTTGATTTTCACCAAGACATGACCTTTCAGAAGCCTTCCCTTAGACCAAATGGACGCGTTCCAACCTATCATCCCACTACCACCAACTTTCCAAATGGCTAAGTTATTGCAACATATATGATCCAGGAAGAGCCCATAATGCCATGTGGCTGCACTAGAAGCTTCTTAACATTTGGCATCTCAAATCCCTTTGATCCTGGGTGGCCATCCACAAGTGAGATACACAAGGTAAACCATAGAAATGGGCCTTGTGTCACCACTCAACACAAACCATTCTTTCCATTCCACCCAGGTGTTTCATTCACTTAGTTGTTTTATTAAGCAAAAACACAAGTCATAGACTTAGCAATATTTCACATAGCATGAATTTATAATCCACCCTTGTTTGCTACTAACTAGGCTAATCATGGCAATAGTAAGCATCTTAACTTAGAGGAAATTCTAAAAATTCTACAACTACTAGGATTTCCCAAGCATAGCATATAGATACTTAGCAAAATATTCATGCAAGTCCTATACAAAATATTTCTAATGCATAGGTGAAAATATAGGGATAAAAGCATGAAGCACCACTTGCCTTGGTAGTTTGGGGAGTAGCAACAATCTTCACAACCACAATCACTATTTGCACCAAAATCTACACATAAAATAATGGCACCAAAATCACATAACAAAATATACAAACAAAAATATATATATGCATGCAAATGCCATGTGATGATTTTTCTACACCAAACAAGACAAGGGTATAGTACTGAAACAAAAACAAGACGAAGATACTCAAAATAAACTTTGTTTGATTTTTAAATCATTTTTCAAATCATTTCTATACCCAAAATAAGCCTACAAATGTCTCTGAAAAATAACCATTTTTACAGAGGCAAAACATTAAACACATTGCATAAACAGATAGGATTTTATCTCCTGATTCCAATGATATAAAATTTGCAAAATTTGAACGTGTGGATCAAAAGTTATGAATTTTGCAAGACTGAACATCTAATAGATCTAATTCCAGATTTTAAATTTAAATCCCAGCCACGCGGCGCTTCCTGATTGGACAATACCGCTTCACTCAGGATCACGCTTCCGCACTGTCGGATCAAGTTATATCCAACGCGCCAGATCTAAAGAAAACGGTTCGATCCAGATCTAATCTAAACCCTTCGATACAGATCTAGCGGCGCGCGCTTCTTTGACCAAAGAGTGGCGGCGCGAATGGCCAGAGCGGCGGCGACGCTTCTGCCAGCGGTGAATTGGCGGCGCTAGGGGGAAAATGGGGAAGTTGCGGGTCATTACCGAAGCGTGGAGACGAGGTGATGATGAGGGTCGACGTGGCAAAGACGCGGGCGTGCGACACCATCGTGAATTCCTCGCCGGAGTTGAGGCCGGCTTCGGGTGTGCTTGGGCGTCGTCGTTGGCGGCGCTACAAGGCACAGGAAGGCAAGTGAAAGGTGGCGTTAGACGCACATTGGAACGGTGTGAGTGCGAGCGTGAACCAGAGAGGTGGGGAAGGGCTAGGTTTACCGTAGTCGCTCGTCGGAGTAGAGCACGTCGTCGGACACGCGCAGTCGTCGATGAAGGCGACGCTGTAAGCCACAAAAAGGAGGTCCGTGAGCAGTGTTAGATGCACCGGAGTGTGGAAAACATGACATCATGGTCGAGAGGGCCAGAGGTGGGGATTCTCACCGGAATCGATCGCCGGAGAGCGTCGGGCAGCGGCGTTGCAACTTGAATTGCCGGCAGCCTGGTGGCGGAGATGGTGTGCCGAGTGAGGGGAAATGCGCGGAGAGAGGAGGGGGTTAAGTAGCCGAAGCTGGACAGGGAGTTACTCGACGAATCAACGACATTTAACTCGCGAATTCAACTGCAGTGACGGGGGAGGAAACGGTCGGAGCTGATTGCGGCGGGTTGAAGAGACGACTGACAGGTGGGGCTGTTTCGTCAGTGTGAGTGAGAGAAGAAGAGTGGGGCCCAATTGTCAGTGACGACGTGGGTCAGCAACGTGGTGCGAAATGTTTTTCTGCGGGATGGAAGGTTGTTGGGATGGATGGGCTAACTGGGCTGGGTTGGGCTAGATTAGCTAGTCTGCTCTATTTTTTCTCCCTTAATCCTTTTTCTTTTTCTGAATGAATTTCTGGTTTGAATTTAAAAGCTCAAACTAAATCTGTTTCAAATGAAACTTTCTTCAAACAAAAGTTTGTTGATTCTTGCATCCTGGGGTGTGTGACACATCTGATCATACTCAAAAACAAAATGGGTTTGAAAAAGAAATTTAAAACCAACCTTTGTTAAATGTTCATAATTAGTAAAGGAATGGTTTATATATCATAATTTGTTTTTGAAATCTTGAACAAACCTTAGAAACAACACTCAAGCTCAAGATCAAAACCTTACTGATTAAAATAAGTATCTTTCTTATTAGAAGGTAGCAATATGGCCATGGCCTTTGCTTACATAAAATAATGAGCATTCAGATGCTCCTGTTTTTGTAATGACTTTGAAAATGAACTCTAAATGATCATGAATGCATGGATGATATGCAAAGCTTTGAAAGCATGATTTTTGGGATGTTACACAAAAAGAACCCCAAAAGGAATCAATAAGAAGCAAATGCAAATAATGGCAGAAATCTGTCAAAACAGACCAGCAGGTAGAAACCGATTTTTTCGAAGACCTTCTGTTGCTCAAATAAAAAAGTGTTGAACTAACGAAAGTTAGCTAACATACTGGGGGATTTATTCATAAAGGCTTCTGATTCAATAAACCCCCAAAGGAATGAAAATAAGGAGACAAATTAGATCGATGGCTTGGATCGATCGGTACCTCTTCGCGTGTGTGGGTAGGATCGGGATTTATAAAATTTAGACCATGTATGTAATGCCTGCCAAGCCCATATGGGACCAAAGCATGTCAGTTATCGTGTATTTTGTGCATGCGACGTGGAAACATAAGTGTCCAACTCGAATACAACACTTGCATGTGTGCGCTAACATTGCAACACCGCATACGTGATTTAGGGTGAGTTCTTTTGGACCCATCGATGGGATACCCTCATGCGCCCTCCTCTAATACGCGCAGCGGAAATTCTACCCTTTCAGATATTTAAAACTTTTCAGAGTAGGGGGTCTATGGAATCACACCTCATTCATAATATATCAGCTCAATACGACTTACATAGATTCCTCACGAATTTTTACGGTGGAGCATAAAAATCTATTTCGGTACAACAACTCCCCAAATCTTACTTCCCTCTCATTAGAGGTTATTCTTGGCAAAAAAAGCAAACAAAAAGGATAAGGAGAGGTTATTACAGAAGTAATAACTTCCAAGACTCAAGAAAACTCTTGGGTTATCTCCCAACAAGTACTTTTATTTAACACCTTTAAGTTAGGCTTGATAGTTTGAGAAGATGCTCACATAAGAAATATGAATTGAAGTAAAAGAGAGCATCAAGAAGCAAATTCAAAACACATTTAAGTCTAACCCACTTCCTATGCAAAGGAATATTGTAAATAAACAAGTCATGAAAGCACAAAGCAACAAGCATAGGAAAGCAAAACAAGTGCAACTTCAAAAATTTCAACATAAAGAGGGGAAACTTAAAATTGTTGAGATACATAAGACCATGTTTCCCTCTCTCATAATAACTTTCAGTGGCAACATGAATAAAGTTAACAATATAGCTATCACATAAAACATTCTTATCATGAGCCACATGCATAAAGTAATTATTACTCTCCACATAAGCATAGTCATTCTTATTAATTGTAGTGGGAGCAAATTCAACAAAATAGCTATCATTAATATTCTCATCACCATAATCATCAAATATAGGAGGCATATTGTAATCACAATAAATTTTCTCCTCAATAGTAGGTGGACCAAAAATATCATATCCATCATTGTAATAATCATATATTGGAGGTTTGGTATCATCATAACCAATAGAATAGCTATCTTCCAAAGCTGGGGGACTAAAAAGATCATTTTCATACTATCTTCCCCAAGCTTAGACATTTCCATAGCATTATCAATAATGGTGTCCAAAGAGTTCATACTAATAACATTGCTATTAGCATGAAAATAAAGTTCCATAGGTTTTTTAATTTTCTCTTCAAACACTTCATGTCCTAACTCAAGATAAATACTATAAAGCTCTCTGATTTTTTTGTTGTTTTCCATTAAGCTTAACTAGTGAAAACAAGAAACAAAAAGACAAAATTACAGAATCTAAAGGAAATAACTTCGATCACTCACACCGGAGGATGTGAGTACCTTTTACCTTACCTCCCCGGCAACGGCTCCAGAAAGCAGTGGATTACCGAGTGCAGAGGTTTGTAGAAAAGCAGCATGTTATACCTTAAGTGGATTACCGAAGGTTTATCGAACTCAGGGAGGAAGTGGTCAAAGGTCCCTCTCAAGCAACCCGGCAATCAAGATACAAGAAGTATCTTGTGTCCCCAACACACCCAATGCACTTGTCAGGTGTATAGGTGCACTAGTTCGGTGAAGAGATAGTGAAATACAAGCGGTAACGGTGCCAGAAAAGAGCTTGACGGTGAGGTAAAGACTAAAGGAAACAAGAAGGAAGCAAGCAAACATGCAACAGATCTAGTAGCAAACGGTGTTTCAATGTTTAGAAACAAGGCCTAGGGATCATACTTTGACAAGTGAACACTCTCTCATATAAATATCTTCTCTTAATGATTGATGACCCACAAGTGTAGGGGATCGCAACAGTCTTCGCGAGTAGTATTAGCCAATTTATTGATTAGACACAAGGGGAGCCAAAGAATACTTGCAAGCCTTAACAACTGAGTTGTCAATTCAGCTGCACCTGGAAATAGTTCTTGCTCACAGAAGTTTATCTGTAGCAACATTTTATAGTAGCAACAACAAAGCAACAGCAGCAGCAGCAAAACAGGAGCAATAGTAACAATAACAGTAAACAGTGGTATTCGAGTGCGGTAGGCATAGGGATGGATGGACGGGCGTTGCATGGACGAGTCTAAACATGTAACTTCAAGATCTAGGGCATTGCAGATAAATAATAACAAGCATCCAAGTACTAAACAATCCTAGGCATGTCCTCCATATATAGTCATACGTGCTCGCAATGAGAACTTGCACAACATCTTCTGTCTATCCAGCCCGTGGCAGCGGGGCCTCTAGGGAACTACTGGCAATTAAGGTGTTCCTTTTAATAGAGCACCGGAGCAAAGAATTAACACTCCGTGAACACATGTGATCCTCACACCACAGCCATCCCCTACAGTTGTCCCAATTATTGTCACTTCGGGGCCTTTGGATCCGGACAATGATATGTGTACACAACTTGCAGATAAGATCACAAACAATACTATCATAATGATTCAATAATAAGTTCAGATATGAGATCATGGCACTCAAGCCCTAGTGACAAGCATTAAGCACAACAAGTTGCAACAAACTCAAATAGCACTAATAGAGATACTAGGCACTAATCCCTAACAATCTTATTCCATTACATGATAGAACTCATCCAATACCTACCATCCCCAAGCCTACAGCGGGGCATTACTCACTCATGGATGAGGGAAACATCGATGGTTGATGAAGAGGCATTGGTGATGACGATGGCGATGATTCTCTCCAAATTCCCTGTCCTGACAGGGTGCGAGAACGGAGTTTCTGGATCCAAATCTTGGTTTCTGATGGTGGCGGCGGAGCGGAACTCTTCTCTGGAAAACGTCAAACCCCCCTTGATTTTTAGGTCAAGGGGCAACTTATAGGCGCAGAGGGATCCCGAGGGGGTGCCTGGGGTGGCCGCACCCCTAGGCGCGGGGCAGGGCCCACCCGCGCCTGGCAGGGGTGTGGGCCCCCCAGGCCTCCACTCCATTTCGTCTTCTGGCTCCATGGATCTTCTAGTGAAATATAATTTTTGGCATATTTTCCGGGATTTTTATGATAGTTGATTTTCTGCACAAAAACTAAACACCAAGGTAATTCTGCTGAAAAACAGCGCCAGTCCGTGTTAGTTGTATCCAAATCACACAAGTTTAGAGGAGAAACAATAGAAAAAGTGTTCAGGAAAGTAGATACGTTTTGGACGTATCAACTCCCCCCAAGCTTAGCTTATTGCTTGTCCTCAAGCAATTCAGTTGAAAACTGAGTGTGATAAAAGAACTTTCACGAACACATTTGCTTCATATGATGTATATATTCTCAACACAGGAGTAGATGCTTAAACCATTCATAATAAGAAGTATGCAACTAAGTCTACTCAATAGTCATTGCAAGCTATGAACATAAACCAACTTAATAATAATAAGTAGCATGGAACATAAACATAAGCAACATTGCAATGCTCATAATAAGGTATGATAGAGTGGTATCTCGCTTGCCTTTGTTTGTAGAGCACAATATAAATGCCAATGCACCTCTGAAGTTCAAGTGAAGACTAGAGGTAAAAATATCAGAGATACAAGCATCAAAGTCATGACATAGTTAACCAAGTTTTGGAACAAACACAAGAATGACAACTACGCTCTCAAGAAGGTTCTCATAGAATAAGTGGTGACTCAACAAGGAAGCGAAAACGGTTTTGAAAAGTTTGAAAGGCTTCCTAATGCTGAAAGAAAGGTACTCATTAGCTTTGAGCTCTCATTGCCCCTATCATAGGCATCTTCATGTGGTTAAGGTGAAAGTGAGGTCCAGTATGAGTTATATGCTTGACAGACCATAAACTGGAAATCCCATGTCCCTTGAGTACGAGGGCCGCTCCGCATGCTACTCAACTTTGGTTACTTGTAAGTTCTTGTCATTGTAAATACATGCATATCATAGAAAACCGCCAACAGGGTACCCCTTGAACATGATACAGGAGCTATCCCATGATCAAAATGACAAGGCAAGCAGACAATGAGCATCTCAGCGATCTTTTTATTTACTATGTGCATAGCTTTTTATTAAGTATGCTTCATAAATGCGCATTATGGTAATGCTGCAAGTTTCCACCATGATTAGGCATGGCTTAGGCTTGAAGGGAATATGCCCGAGAGGCAATAATAAAGTGGTTATTATCGTATTCCTTGTTTATGATAAATGTTTATTTTACATTCTATAATTGTATTAATACAGAAACGTTAATACATGTGTGTTTAATAAACAAAAGGAAGTTCCTAGTTATGCCTCTCTTATAAACTAGCTCGTTGATTAACAAGATGATCAAAGGTTTCCTGATCATGGACATTGGATGTTGTTAATAACGAGGTCACAACATTAGTTTAATGGTGTGATGAACATTCATCTGAAGTATAGCATTACGATCAAAGTCATTGAGTTTATACTGCTATAACATCATACGAAGTGATCCTAATCCTTAGACCATGAGATCATGTCAATCACTAACACCGGAAGAGTATCTTGATAACATGTCAACACCCGGATTTTTCAATCCTAGATGCCTGTTATGCCATACATCGCAATCCCAGGATTACCATTTTTGCGAGACATAACAGAATTGGATACCACAGTACATCATCCATTACAAACGATACATAAGTTCTTACACAAATAGGGATCTCATGATCCAGTTCTTAATACAACATCAAGCTGAGGAATACGTAATAATAACGATAGCATAGGCGAAGCTCCATCTTCGGGGTCACAGGCAATGCTGACGATGAGAGATGATCCTAGTTGTCGTAACCTTCCTGGGGCCATCCTCCAGGTACTCCTCTTCATAGTCTGGCCATGGGAATAGCCAGGGAGAAAGCCATGAGTACTCTTTAAGTACTCGCAAACTAACACTAACAGGTAAAAAGGGTTTTTGGATAATAGGACACTAGGCTCTAGGTTTTTTTGCAAAAGCCAGATTTATCTCTACTAAGTTTAGAAGCAACTAATGCTAGTTGAAAGTTTATGGCACCTAAGTGGGAACTTGTAATTCAGATCACAACTCTGTTGTGGTCAAGTCAAAGTCTCAATTCATTTCATAAGTCATTTTGAAAAGTCTGACGGGGGAACAGTATGGCCACTCCAACTATCCATAACCGCGGACGCGGCTATTCGAATAGTTTGACACTCTGCAGAGATTGTACACTTTCACCAAAACATTCGATACATCCATCAGGAACAAATCCTGAATTCACCATACTCAGTATGCGGATAATCAATCCTAACCTTTCAATTACAAGCCCTAGTATAAGCACCTCTCCTGTGAGTTTGGCCTCCCAACCATGACCAACTGTCATCTTGGGTACTGCACAGGTGGACAATCTTCACAAGGTAGCCTCAGCTCAGACCTTGGCCGTGAGGGAGCTAATACTAAGGTATATAAGTTTCCAGTCAAGCCCTACCCAATCTTCGGGTATTGTGGTTGTACGATAAAATTGGAATGGTATCGCATCCAGACAACCATCAGTTTTAAAAAGGGCTAAGGCTCATGCCTCAACATTTTCATCACCGAAATCATCAGGTGTTCGGAAACACATGTCCAAAATATTTCAATAGAATGATCCATCATTCCAAGGTTTTCATAACCATTTTTCCACCAAGTATTCCCATATAAAGTTGATCAAATTTTATGCTTAGCACTAGCATCTACAAGTGGGGATGAGTACTAATAAGGGGTGGTAAAGTAGGGGAGTTTCAACTAAGTAAACCTTATATCTTAGGATGATATCAAGGTTTCTCACTTAGGCTAAATTTTATGCTCTTTATGCAACCTTAAAATATCTTTCTAATATCTATAACTCACTTAAGTAAACTCTAAGTAAGAGCTTTGATCAAGAAATAAAGTAAGAAGCTTGCAAGTAAAACTAGGATTGGTTTATCAAGTGGGTATGATCACATATGCTTAAGGCATATAGTTCGCATGGTAACAAATAGTGGGTTGTTGCATCAGTAGAGTATCTTGCAAGGGTTAGCTTGCACATTCACTAGTAGTATTAGGCTTGCACAATATCAGTATAAGCTTCCCTTGTGCAGAGCAGTGGTTGAAGTTTTCATCGTCTTCTTCTTCGTAGAATCCTCCTTCCTCCTCGTATCCTTGGTCGGTACTAGCGTCTATAAATAAATACGGGGTACACAATCACCAAACAATACTTAACTACTTGCAATCATCACACACAACGATCCTATAGATGATCTAGCATCATCACTAATATTACAAGGTTAAAGCTTGGTTTAATTCCTTTTTATTTGTAGAAAAGTAATTTCTACTCATTGAAAAACTACTTAAGATTTAATATTCACCAAACCAAACATGGGATCATGTTGACACATGTCATCACCACATATTGTAGTCCAAGGGAATGTGATTTAAAGTGGTGTCACAATTTAATAAGGTTTTACCCTTTTATTTTAATTAATTAATGTGTCTAGAAATGCTTATGTAGCATCCTTTTATTACTTGAACATTATTTCTGCAAGTAAACCTATATATTTTTATATATTCTGAAAGGTATGGTTAAATGTGATTTTTGAGAGTTAGAATCAACTCAAAAGCTATTATGGTTTAAATTTGAAAAATGTTTGAATGCAGAAAAGCTTCTGCCTTGTTAGTTTTACCATGGGTGATCTATAGATCCAAATGACTTGAATCCAACAGGCTTGGATTCAGCATTCCCAGACCTTTCTAGCAAAATTGGTTTCATTCAATTTGGTTCACTGAATCGATCTGGGTTGAATTTTGAAGTTGGGTATAGAAGTGAGTTTGAAATAAAATAGAAAAGGTTTAATTTGAATAACTGGGCTGCGCGGGAAAAGTTAACGGGCCGGCCTGCTAAGCGCAGTGCTCCCACAGGCTGCTTAAGTGGGTGTCCCCACTCGTCAGTGAGACAGGGAGGGGCGAAGCGGTACGGGGCAACGTGGGTCGTTCGATCTGATTCTAATCCAACGGCTGGGAGTCATCGCCGACGCGAGGCAACGTTGGCGAGAAAGAAACCTAGCGTGGCCAGTGAGGGGTGCTGGGGGCTCACCGGGGTGCAGGCGAGGGTACTCGCCTTGCTCCGGTGAAATTCCGGCGAGGTGGTGCTCGCCTTGCTCCGAGAACGGTGTGGTACGATCAGTGACAAGAGGGGAGTGAGGTGGTGTGAAGAAATCGACTGGAGGTGTCCTCTATTTATAGTCGAGCGAGGAGACCAACAGGGCGCACGATGATCTCGTCGGGGGCGATGTTACAGGCGGCTATTGGCATGGGCGATGGTAGGGGACGGTGCGGTGTTCCCTGGTGATGCTCAACGACATGGTTTCGAGGCGTGGGGCGGTGTGGCTTGGTCTGGAACATGCGACGCTCTGCGCGGCAGAGGCGGCGTCTTCGACGGCGAGTGGTGGCTGTGCGGCACGGTGCGGCGAACGAGGATGTATCGCGGTCTCCTGGGTCGGTGGGGATTGTGTATGCACGCGGCGAGGGCGGCGCGTGGTCTGTGGGCTTCGGTCGAGGGTGGCGCTCTGGCGCACGCTCGGCATGGTCGCTGGCGAGGTTGGCATGGTTCGTGTGTGTGGTCCAAGGCTTGGCAACGCTCGCGGCTGGGACAGGGGGTGGCGGTGGACGGTGGGCTGCCTCCCAGACATGTTGGCTAGGCTTGCTTCTCTCCTAGCTTGCTATCGACATGGGGGTGACAAGGTTGGCTTCGGCTGTTCACCATTGATGGTAATGCCAAGCTCACAGTGGTTCTAGTGTTTAGTTAATCTTGCTAGATGATCTACTGAGCTGGTTGTGAGCTAGAGAGGGAACAAGTTAGGCTTCAATCACTGCTCACTATAGTGTTTAGGATTTTAATGATTTGTGTTTGCAACCTGTTTGATGAAATGGCCGCATGAAATCAAGTTTTGAATTTTGTAAAGATTTTTGGTGGGTTTGCTAGATTGGTGCTGGTGAGTCTGCAGATGCTTGGGTTTTGAAAGTTGAGCTTGTTTGAGTGGTTTTTGAAAAAGTGGGATCTTCCCATATGATAAAGATTCAATTTTGAATTGTCATTTAAACTATGCATTTGAAAGTTTCTGGATGATCACAAAGTGGGCCTTGATACCTTGTTATGAGTACATTCAAGGGGTGCAAATATCCAGAAAAGTTTCCATTAGGTTCTGAAAGTTTGAGACAGCCAAAGTAGGCATGGGAGTTAAATTGGTCAAAATGACCATTCCTTTATTTTATTGCTTTTGATTTATTTGTCCTTAGGAAAAGTTTTGGAAATGTTTAGATGATGTTTATTTCACCTAAGAAACATTTTACAAGCAAGGAAACACACAAACAAGGTGGTTCAAAAGAATTTCAAATTTAATGCATACTCATATGCATGCATTCATAATTTTATTTAACAAAGTTTTTGCTAACCCAAATTTTGGATGATTAGAAATTGATGATCCAAGTTTAGTATTTTTGGGATGTTACAAACCTTCCCCCCTTAAACAAAATCTCGTCCCGAGATTTGAAAAAGGACGAAAAGATTACCTAGGATTTAAAGAGATCGGGAAACTCCGTCCTGATGTGATCTCCGCGTTCCCAGGTGGCTTCCTCTTCTGTGTGGTTGCTCCACTGAATCTTGAGAAACTTGATGCTTCGGGTTCGGGTAGTTCGAAAAGCTTCTTCCAAAATACGGATGGGTACTTCGGGATAGGTCAGGTCATCGTTGATCTCTATGGTCCGATGATCGATATTCTTGAATACTTCGGTCTTCTCGGGGACTTCAAGACACTTGCGAAGTAATGAGATATGGAACACATTGTGCACGGCTGACATCTCTTTAGGTAGTTCTAATTGATATGATACTTCTCCTCGACGGTTCAGAATCTTGAAAGGTCCGATATATCTGGGGGATAGCTTTCCTTTGAGTTGGAAACGCTGCATTCCCTTCAATGGCGACACTTTCAGATAAACAAAATCTCCTATATTGAAGGCGAGGTCTCTACGTCTCTTGTCGCTGTAACTCTTTTGTCGGGATTGGGCGGTCTTGAGGTGCTCATGAATCTTGTGAACCTTCTCTTCTGCTTCTCGTAGAATGTGGGGTCCAAAAATCTGACTCTCTCCTACTTTCGACTAGTTCAAAGGGGTGCGACACTTCCTTCCGTACATGAATTCAAATGGGGCCATTTGCAAACTGGCTTGATAACTGTTGTTGTACGAAAATTCTGCAAATGGCACACAGTCTTCCCACTTGGATCCATATTCTAACACACATGCTCTCAGCATATCTTCGAGTATTTGGTTTACTCGCTCCGTTTGTCCATCGGTCTGAGGGTGATACGCGGTACTGAAATCTAAGCGGGTTCCTAAACCTTCTTGGACTTTCTTCCAGAATCTCGAGGTAAACTGAGTTCCTCGATCCGATACTATGTTCTTGGGGACTCCGTGCAAGCTAACGATTCTAGCGATGTACAACTCTGCTAGCTTCGAACTCTGATATGTGGTCTTGACGGGTAAGAAATGGGCGACTTTGGACAATCTATCCACTATGACCTAGATAGAGTCATTTCCCCTACTAGAAGTAGGTAGTCCAGTGATAAAGTCCATTCCTACAGAATCCCATTTCTATTCCGGAATCTGCAATGGTTGCAACAATCCAGCGGGTCTTTGATGTCCGGCCTTGACTCGCTGACAAATATCACACTTGGCGATATAGCTTCCGATTTCTCTCTTCATCTTATGCCACCAAAATTGCTCTTTCAAGTCTTGATACATCTTAGTTCCTCCGGGATGGATAGAATAAAGAGTATCATGAGCCTCCTTCAAAATAACTTCTTTCAACTCAGAATCTGATGGTACACAAAGGCGTCCTGTGTACCACAAAACTCCTTCTTCGTCCTTGGTGAATCCAGGTACTTTGCCTGTACCGATACGACGCTTGATTCCGTCAATACTAGCATTTCCCTTCTGCGCCTCTTTAATCCGACTGATCAAAGTGGGCTGGAGTTCTATGCTAACCAGAAATCCTTCACTTACTAATTCTATTCGAAAATCTTCCATCTCTTTGCGCAAACTTGGTTGCTCTTTCGAAATCATGGAGTTCAAGCGGCACGGCAATCTGCTAAGGGCATCGGCTACTACGTTGGCTTTACCAGGGTGATAGTGAATGTCCAGATCGTAATCCTTGATTAGCTCAATCCATCTTCTCTACCTCATATTCAGATCCTTCTGAGTGAATATATACTTTAGGCTCTTGTGATCCGAATAAATTTCACAACGGTTTCCCATCAGGTAATGTCTCCAGGTCTTCAGGGCTAGAACTACGGCTGCGAGTTCGAGGTCATGGGTTGGGTAGTTTTGCTTGTGTTGCTTCAGTTGTCGCAATAGATAAGATATAACTTTCCCTTCTTGCATTAGAACACATCCGAGACCAATCTTGGATGTGTCACAATACTCATCGAAGGGCTTCGTGATATCTGGCATGATCAAGTTTGGGGCTGAAATCAATCTCCTCTTGAGTTCTTGAAAACTCGCTTGACATTTGTCGGTCCATTCAAACTTCTTGTCCTTCTTCAGCAGTTGGGTCATGGGTCTGGCGATACTAGAGAATCCTTCTATGAATTTGCGATAATATCCCGCCAATCTGAGAAATGCACGAACTTGGGTTTGAGTGGTCGAGGCTTGCCAATCTTCTACATCTTTCACTTTGGCAGGGTCAATGGCAATTCCTCCGGCTGATACAATGTGACCGAGGAATCCTACCTCCTGTAACCATAATTCACATTTGCTAAACTTTGCATACAACTGATGCTCTCTAAGGGTCCCAAGAATGGTCCTTAGGTGTAGCTCATGTTCTTCTTCTGATTTGGAATAAATCAGAATGTCATCGATGAAAACAACGACAAACTTATCTAGGAAGTCCATAAAAATCTTATTCATGAGATTCATGAAATAAGCGGGGGCATTGGTTAATCTGAAAGACATGGCCGTATACTCATACAATCCATATCTGGTGGTAAACGCAGTCTTTGGAATATCCTCTGCACGAATTTTGAGTTGGTGATAGCCAGTTCTAAGATCAATCTTAGAAAATACTTTGGCATCGGTCAACTGATCAAACAAATCTTCTATCTTGGGCAAGGGGTACTTGTTCTTGATGGTGACATCATTCAACTTCCGATAATCCGTACACAAACGTTTACCTCCATCCTTCTTGTCCACAAACAAGACAGGTGATCTCCATGGTGACGCACTTGGTTGAATCAATCCAATTTCTAGCATGGAATCCAGTTGCTTCTTCAATTCTGCTAGCTCCGACGGGTTCATACTATAGGGTCTCTGGGCTATGGGTCCGGTTCCGGGGATTAGTTCGATGATAAACTCGATATCCCGATCTGGGGGCATACCGGGCAAAACGTCTGGAAATACATCGGGGTATTCATAGACTATCCGGACTTGGTCAATGGTAGGTTGGGCTATACTCTTGTTACACTTGAATTGGCGAGGTAAGGTTTCAGATATATGCTCGACTGATATTCGGCGGTACTGGTCATAGTTATGGCTTTCTTGGCACAGTCAATTAATCCTTTATGTTTCGACATCCAATCCATTCCTAGTACTACTTCCAATCCTTTAGTTCCGAGTACTATCAGATTTGTATAAAAATCTATGCCATGGATTCGGATAGGGACGGCTTTGCAAATTTGCCTAGCCTTGGTGGTTGATCCGGGAATTTAAACAATCATTACATGCTTCAATTTGGTTGGTTGAATTTTACTAGTGCATGCAAATTCTTCGGTGACAAATGAATGCGATGCACCAGAATCAAACAACACTCTTGCAAGTACTGAATTAACAGAAAACAGACCCAGCACGACGTCTGGCGCTTCATGTGCTTCTTCAGCATGCATGAGAAAAAGACGGCCATTGCGGTTGAGTGAATTCCCTGGGGCAAATCTTCTTCCTGGCTGAACACGACGCTGCTGCTGAGCTTGGACATTGGCATTGGGAGCTGTAGCATTCCTCTTGTTGGGGCACTCATTGGAATAGTGGCCTTTATTTCCACAGTCATAACAGGTCACTTGCGACTTGTCCTTGGTTGCTACAGGCACAGCATTGCTTCCAGTCCTCGGGGCTGTGTTGGTGTTGGCAGTAGCATTGTTGTTGTTGAACTTGGGCGGGGCACGATTGAAATTGCTAGCGTTGCCGGGGTTGTTGTGGTTTACTCCGGGTCTAGGATTTCCACGGTTGGGATAGGTGGGACGGGTCATCGGGGGTCTGTTGGTCCTTGGGGAAAATCCCGGAGATGGGTTAGGGCGATACTTTGGGGTCTGATGGGTTCCTGGATGATGCATCATACCACGCTTGAGGTTCTCATTGGCTTGGTTGATCTTTCCTTCCATCTGGATAGCAGAGTCGACAAGGGCTTCAATATCCGCAAAGGGAATATTGACTAGCACCGTCTGCATCTCATCATGCAGACCATTCAGGAATTTTTCTTTCTTCTTGGCTTCAGTGTCTATTTCATCCGGGGCATACCTAGCTAATGACAAAATTTTGTCACGGTATTCCACTACAGTCATCCTTCCTTGCTTTAGCTCTCTGAACTCGTCTCTCATTCTCTTGATCAAACCTGGTGGCACATGGGTTCTGCTAAACTTGACCTTGAATTCCTCCCAGGTCATCATCTGTCCTCCGGTCATTGCGCGAACACTGTTCCACCATGCTCTGGCATGTCCGGCTAGATAGTGGGTGGCGAACAGGACTTTCTCATTGGCTTCCACTCCGGCTACTTCTAAGTTATTTTCCATGGTTTGTAGCCAATCATCGGCGTCTAGGGGTTCTTCTGACTTAGTGAAAACAGGTGGGTTGGTATTCTAGAAATTCTTGAGCTTAGATCCATGGTGGTCCTGATTTCCATGGCCTTGGTTGTTATGGGCTAGCTGGGCTATCTGCTGAAGGGTGGCCAGGTTGGCTTGACGTTCCGCTCTTTCAGCTTCACGGTCAGAAGTCAACATTTGCAGAATCTGCAACATCAGGTCCGGGGTTGAACCACTTCCTCCACGTGGCATCTGAAGATTGATATAGATCATGAGAAAAGAGGGAAATTTCTAAAGTTTTGGGTTTTGGAAAAGTTTTTAAAGTTTGACTCAGATTTTTTTTAGCAACTTGCTTTTTCATTCATTCATTCATTCATAGCACCCGATACAACACACACCACAACAAAGAAAAGCAGATGGTTTTAAGAACCAATCTAAGAACTACGATACAGTGGGACCGAATACTACTCACTACGTTGGTGCTCAAGTGCTACTATTCCTCGGAATCTGTGGCTTCGTCCTCTTCATCATCATCGATGAAGGCGAAATCGTCCTCATCGGTGAAGAAATCCATAGCCTGATCCTCCAGAAAATCGTCGTCATCGCTGAGATAGGAGTAGGGGTCTCCACGAAGATCCTCTCCGGCATTCTCCCTTTCCTCCAACTGCATGTCTCTCTCGTGGATGGTCTCCTCCAGAGATGAGATGCGGTGGCGAAGACAGGCAATGATGCGCTCCTTCTTGTCGATCTGACGGCGGCGAGACTTGCGATCCTTTGCTAGCATGGCGATGGTCTGGTCCTTTGTCTTGATGATGGCAGACTTGTGGTTGTAGTAGTCACGACAGTTATCCAACTCCTGCTGACGATCGTACATCATGAAGCTGAGGTGGTCCAATTGGGTCTTCAGCTCGGGGTGGTATGGGGCTTCCAGGGGTTGTCCATTAGCATCACGCCTTGGGCAAAACTCAAAGCGAGTACCCTTGATCTGATTGATGCTCTGCCCACACAGACGGGAAAGAGCTTCTTGCATGGCTCTGGCAAGTCCATCGAGCCAGTTGTTTTCTCTCAAGGTAAACTGAATTCCCTCCGCAGTGGGAGGTTCAATCTTTCCTCGGAGACTTGCAACAATTAGCCACTGCAGGTCTTCTCCTCCTTGATCATTGAGCTGAGCTCCGAAGAACTCGGGGTGCGGACGCTCTAGAAGTTCCGAAAGCTGGTCCAAATCCCTCTCAAAGATCAGGTCTCCTCCATTCCCCAATTGGTAAAACTTGATGTACTTCACGTCCATCTATAAGAATATAGGATGAGTAAGTTAGTAGAGTGATTAAGTGTGCCAAAATTTTATGTATTTTGCAAGAGTTTTTTAGGAACATGAATTTTTAGGAAAGAATCAAAGGGATAAGAATGAGAATAGTTTTTTTTGTAAATATTTGTTTTTCTTTGGTTTTGGAAAATAAGTTTTTGGTTTAAACGTCCATTCTAACTAGGGTCTCCTATGGTCAGGATGGCTCTGATACCAACTTGTCAACACCCGGATTTTTCAATCCTAGATGCATGTTATGCCATACATCGCAATCCCAGGATTACCATTTTTGCGAGACATAACAGAATTGGATACCACAATACATCATCCATTACAAACGATACATAAGTTCTTACACAAATAGGGATCTCATGATCCAGTTCTTAATACAACATCAAGCAGCGGAATACGTAATAATAACGATAGCGTAGGCAAAGCTCCATCTTCGGGGTCACAGGCAATGCTGACAATGGGAGATGATCCTAGTTGTCGTAACCTTCCTGGGGTCCATCCTCCAGGTACTCCTCTTCATAGTCTGGCCATGGGAATAGCCAGGGACAAAGCCATGAGTACTCTTTAAGTACTCGCAAACTAACACTAACAGGTAAAAGGGATTTTTGGATAATAGGACACTAGGCTCTAGGGTTGTTTTGCAAAAGCCAGATTTATCTCTACTAAGTTTAGAAGCAACGAATGCTAGTTGAAAGTTTATGGCACCTAAGTGGGAACTTGTAATTCAGATCACAACTCTGTTGTGGTCAAGTCAAAGTCTCAATTCATTTCATAAGTCATTTTGAAAAGTCTGACGGGGGAACAGTATGGCCACTCCAACTGTCCATAACCGTGGACGCGGCTATTTGAATAGTTTGACACTCTGCAGAGATTGTACACTTTCACCACAACATTCGATACATCCGTCAGGAACAAATCCTGAATTCACCATACTCAGTATGCGGATAATCAATCCTAACCTTTCAATTACATGCCCTAGTATAAGCACCTCTCCTGTGAGTTTGGCCTCCCAACCATGACCAACTGTCATCTTGGGTACTGCACAGGTGGATAATCTTCACAAGGTAGCCTCAGCTCAGACCTTGGCCGTGAGGGAGCTAATACTAAGGTATATAAGTTTCCAGTCAAGCCCTACCCAATCTTCGGGTATTGTGGTTGTACGATAAAATTGGAATGGTATCGCATCCAGACAATCATCAGTTTTAAAAAGGGCTAAGGCTCATGCCTCAACATTTTCATCATCAAAATCATCAGGTGTTCGGAAACACATGTACAAAACATTTCAATAGAATGATCCATCATTCCAAGGTTTTCATAACCATTTTTTCACCAAGTATTCCCATCTAAAGTTGATCAAGTTTTATGCTTAGCACTAGCATCTACAAGTGGGGGTGAGTACTAATAAGGGGTGGTAAACTAGGGGAGTTTCAACTAAGTACACCTTATATCTTAGGATGATATCAAGGTTTCTCACTTAGGCTAAATTTTATGCTCTTTATGCAACCTTCAAATATCTTTCTAATATCTATAATTCACTTAAGTAAGATCTTTGATAAAGAAATAAAGTAAGAAGCTTGCAAGTAAAACTAGTATTGGTTTATCAAGTGGGTATGATCACATATGCTTAAGGCATATAGTTGGCATGGTAACAAATAGTGGGTTGTTGCATCAGTAGAGTATCTTGCAAGGGTTAGCTTGCACATTCACTAGTAGTATTAGGCTTGCACAATATCATTATAAGCTTGCCTTGTGCAGAGCAGTGGTTGAAGTTTTCCTCGGCTTCTTCTTCATAGAATCCTCCTTCCTCCTCGTATCCTTGGTCGGTACTAGCGTCTATAAATAAATACGGGGTACAACATCACCAAACAATACTTAACTACTTGCAATCATCACACACAAGGATCCTATAGATGATCTAGCATCATCACTAATATTACAAGGTTAAAGCTTGGTTTAATTCCTTTTTATTTGTAGAAAAGTAATTTCTACTCATTGAAAAACTACTTAAGATTTAATATTCTCCAAACCAAACATGGGATCATGTTGACACATGTCATCACCACATATTGTAGTCCAAGGGAATGTGATTTAAAGTGGTGTCACAATTTAATAAGGTTTTACCCTTTTATTTTAATTAATTAATGTGTCTAGAAATGCTTATGTAGCATCCTTTTATTACTTGAACATTATTTCTGCAAGTAAACCTATATATTTTTATATATTCTGAAAGGTATGGTTAAATGTGATTTTTGAGAGTTGGAATCAACTTGAAAGCTATTATGGTTTAAATTTGAAAAATGTTTGATTGCAGAAAATCTTCTGCCTTGTTATTTTTACCATGGGTGATATATAGATCCAAATGACTTGAATCCAACGGCTTGGATTCAGCATTCCCAGACCTTTCTAACAAAATTGGTTTCATTCAATTTGGTGCACTGAATTGATCTGGGTTGAATTTTCAAGTTGGGTACAGAAGTGAGTTTGAAATAAAATAGAAAAGGTTTAATTTGAATAACTGGGCTGCGCGGGAAAAGTTAACGGGCCGGCCTGCTAAGCGCAGTGCTCCCGCGGGCTGCTTAAGTGGGTGTCCCCACTCGTCAGTGAGACAGGGAGGGGCGAAGCGGTACGGGGCAACGTGGGTCGTTCGATCTGATTCTAATCCAATGGCTGGGAGTCATCGTCGACGCGAGGCAACGCCGGCGAGAAAGAAACCTAGCGCGGCCAGTGAGGGGTGCTGGGGGCTCACCGGGGTGCAGGCGAAGGTCGGCGAGGCGAGCGAACGACGAAGTCGACGACGGCGAACTCAGGGGTGGTCGCGGAAGCTCCTGGGGTGGACGAAATCGATGGCGCCCTTCTTCTCCAGAGGCGGCGGGCTCCAGTGAAATTCCGGAGAGGTGGTGCTCGCCTTGCTCCGAGAACGGTGTGGTACGATCAGTGAGAAGAGGGGAGTGAGGTGGTGTGAAGAAATCGACTGGCGGTGTCCTCTATTTATAGTCGAGCGAGGAGACCGACGGGGCGCACGGTGAGCTCGTCGGGGGCGATGTTACAGGCGGCTATTGGCATGGGCGATGGTAGGGGACGGTGCGGTGTTCCCTGGTGATGCTCAACGACATGGTTTTGAGGCGTGGGGCGGTGTGGCTTGGTCTGGAACATGCGACGCTCTGCGCGGCAGAGGCGGCATCTTTGACGGCGAGTGGTGGCTGTGCGGCACAGTGCGGCGAACGAGGATGTATCGCGGTCTCCTGGGTCGGTGGGGATTGTGTATGCACGCGGCGAGGGCGGCGCGTGGTCTGTGGGCTTCGGTCGAGGGTGGCGCTCTGGCGCACACTCGACATGGTCGCTGGCGAGGTTGGCATGGTTCGTGCGTGTGGTCCAGGGCTTGGCAACGCTCGCGGCTGGGACAGGGGGTGGCGGTGGACGGTGGGCTGCCTCCCAGACATGTTGGCTAGGCTTGCTTCTCTTCCTAGCTTGCTGTCGACATGGGGGTGACAAGGTTGGCTTCGGCTGTTCACCATTGATGGTAATGCCAAGCTCACAGTGGTGCTAGTGTTTAGTTAATCTTGCTAGATGATCTACTGAGCTGGTTGTGAGCTAGAGAGGGAACAAGTTAGGCTTCAATCACTGCTCACTATAGTGTTTAGGATTTTGATGATTTGTGTCTGCAACCTGTTTGATGAAATGGCCGCATGAAATCAAGTTTTGAATTTTGAAAAGATTTTTGGTGGGTTTGCTAGATTGGTGCTGGTGAGTTTGCAGATGCTTGGGTTTTGAAAGTTGAGCTTGTTTGAGTGGTTTTTGAAAAAGTGGGATCTTCCCATATGATAAAGATTCAATTTTGAATTGTCATTTAAACTATGCATTTGAAAGTTTCTGGATGATCACAAAGTGGGCCTTGATACCTTGTTATGAGTACATTCAAGGGGTGCAAAGATCCAGAAAAGTTTCCATTAGGTTCTGAAAGTTTGAGACAACCAAAGTAGGCATGGGAGTTAAATTGGTCAAAATGACCATTCCTTTATTTTATTGCTTTTGATTTATTTGTCCTTAGGAAAAGTTTTGGAAATGTTTAGATGATGTTTATTTCACCTAAGAAACATTTTACAAGCAAGGAAACACACAAACAAGGTGGTTCAAAAGAATTTCAAATTTAATGCATACTCATTTGCGTGCATTCATAATTTTATTTAACAAAGTTTTTGTTAACCCAAATTTTGGATGATTAGAAATTGATGATCCAAGTTTAGTATTTTTTCGGATGTTACATAACATCAAACCTCACACCGTAACTGGGTGATTATAAAGATGGGTTCAGTACTACTAAAGTGTTATGTTGAGGACCATGGATCGAGAGTGGAATTTGTTCATCCTGATGATGGATAGATATGCTCTGGGCCCTCTCGGTGTATCACATTGATTAGCTTGCAAGCAAGTGATTTGATCACTAGAATGTTATATCACGGGAATGACATGTCGGTAAAGTTTTTACGACAATGTTCAAGGAGTTGACTATAACAAGATTTGATCTTTCATAGTGATATTTAGTCTGGATGTATTAAAGTAGCAACCACTACATATAATTTGGTATATGGTAGATGAATAAACAAAACAAAGTTCTTCTAATAGAATGGTTACCTAGGACGTGTACAAGACACGATCCAAAGGGTTTTGTTAAATTCAAAGGATGCTAAAAGGGCATGCAAACTTCAATGGTTGAAGTAAGAATCGCGGAGTTGGAATCTTCATCGTGATGAAAATGGAGTTCTCATCAGGAGACGATGAAGATGCTTGCATTTGCAAGAAATTAAGTGGGAGCACTAAGACATATTTTTAATACATTATGTGGAGGACATCTTGTTGATTGGAAATGATGTATCTTTTATTGACAAAGGTTAATAATTTCATTTCGGTGAAATACTTAGGCAAACCTGAATATTTAGCATAAATGTCTACATGGATATACTGTGACGCTAATATGGTTATGCCAAACGTACATATATGAGATATTGAAGGAGTTCAATATAGATACGACAAAAGAAGGTTCTTGTCGCATGGAAAAGAATTGAATCAAGATTCAAGTGTGTCGACACTTGATAAGTGAAACAAGATTCAAGTGCTTTGACACTTTATGAGTGAAATCACAAGAATGATTTGATCAATCATACCATGATATGTACACATCCAGATATGTCCTATGCTCTAAGTGTTATGAGCATATACCAGAATGAATCATAAAATGATCATTGGACAATAGTAAGGAAATTCTTATGATCTTTTGGAAGAACTAAGAATATATTTGTGTAGAGGTGACAAACAATTACAAATAGTTCATTGTAAAGTGTTACATTGATACTAGTTTTGTCACAAGATACAAATTAAGTTTATCTCAATTTAAACTATGGGTGGCAAATGTAATGGAAAGGAGATTCCATGATGGATTTGGATGAAATCCATAGTTAAGACATTGTGACGAATAATACAACAAAAGGCTAAGTATATGACTACTATAGTAGCAGCAAAGGAGGGAATTTGTGTCAAGTAGTTTGTTATCAAACTAAGGTGTGGTTTGCAACAGGCTAACACTAAATATATATTGTACGACAATAGTATCGACATGATTTAACCCCAAGGAACTAAAGGTCTCACCAAAAGACCAAATTTATACAATGCCATCTCATTGGAGATTGAGTGATGCGTGAAGACGCAAAGACATGCAAATACACATGGACCTGAAGCGTCAGATCCGCAGATTATGTTAACCACTTGCAATAGTGTATGTGGAACACCAGAAAGCCATAGGTGTTCAATACACAAAGTTTTCAAACTAGATTATTGTCTCTAGTGCAAGTGGGAGACTGAAGGGAATATGCCCAAGAGGCAATAATAAAGTGGTTATTATCGCATTCCTTGTTTATGATAAATGTTTATTTTACATGCTATAATTGTATTAATACGGAAATGTTAATACATGTGTGTTTAATAAACAAAAGGAAGTTCTTAGTTATGCCTCCCTTATAAACTAGCTCATTGATTAACAAGATGATCAAAGGTTTCCTGATCATGGACATTAGATGTTGTTAATAACGAGGTCACAACATTAGTGTAATGGTGTGATGAACATTCATCTGAAGTATAGCATTACGATCAAAGTCATTGAGTTTATATTGCTATAACATCATAAGAAGTGATTCTAATCCTTAGACCATGAGATCATGTCAATCACTAACACCGGAAGAGTATCTTGATAACATCAAACGTCACATCGTAACTAGGTGATTATAAAGATGGGTTCAGTACTACTAAAGTGTTATGTTGAGGCCCATGGATCGAGAGTGGAAATTGTTCATCTTGATGACGGGTAGATATGCTCTGGGCCCTCTCAGTGATATCACATTGATTAGCTAGCAAGCAAGTGATTTGATCACTAGAATGTTATATCACGGGAACAAGAAAAGAGTACATGTCGGTAACGAGATCAAACTAGGTATGGAGATACCGATGATTGAATCTCGGACATGTAAATATATCGCTAGACAAAAGGATTAAGATACAAGCGTAAAAGGTTTCGACGATCACAAGAAAGTCATCGTTGAATATGTGGGAGTCAGTATGGTTCTCCAGATCCCGCTTCTGATTATTGATCCGAGAGGGGTTTCGATCATGTACGCATTATTCGTGAACCGTAGGGTGACACACTTAAGAGACACCGACATCCATTTGGAGCAAAAGTTTCATGCCGGAAAGAATAACAAGCGCAGGAATTTATTTCACTAGATACCGAAACGGGTTTTCGGGTGAAATTGCAGAAAGTGTTTTTGCATGTGAAATGAAATACTAGCAAGGGTTTATATGAGAATGTTTGTCTTTAAAGTAATTGACAAAAAATCTGAATAAATAAAAGGAGTTTTATTTAATGAGAGTTTGCATTAAATTTGGTGGAAATTTAATGGGAATTTGAGTGGGTTTTTGAGTGGAGGAAATTGAAAGGATTTTGTGTGAGTGGGGTGTCCACCCACATGAATGAAATGAGGGGAGGGGGAAGCCCCATGGCTGGGCGCATGGCCCCTTGGGTGCCCCCTCTCCCTATAAAAGGATCCCCCTCCCTCTATCTCACTCACACCTCCTCGTGAAGGATCTCTCTCTCCCTCTAGTATTTATCCCCCATGGTCTCGGACTAGCGAGATTGTAGCATCCCAGATTTTATTATATGATGTTACTAGAAGAATGCATCATCCTTGCATCATTGCATCCTACACATTAAGTTTCATCAAAACCCTACCACCAAACCCCAGACAAAAACCCTAATATTAATTCCTACCTATGAGCATTAATGAGGGAATCTTGTTTTGAACCTTCTAAAAACCAGGTAAAAATAATATCCTCTGGTTCTATGCTGACCACCTTCTTTTTACAAAAATTTAGGAATTGGTTTCATTGTTTTTGGACTTGATATGCAAAAGTTATTAAAGAATTAGTGAAACATAAATGGAAAAGATAAAAGTATTAAAAAAACTAATCAACCTAACTAACCGGGCCAGCGAACCAGGCCCAATACCTATCTACCGCGCAGCACGCAGCAAGCCTGCAGCCGGCCCAGCCCACGCTTGCCGCTGCCAACATGTCATCTCCCACCTCCAGCAGGAGTCCCGGACGAACACGGGAGGAACCCGAATTCAAATCCTCGTGATTTCTCTGTCCCTCATACGAATCCATGCCCCCTACTCCAAGAATCTCCCCTATTATACCACTTCTTCGACCCCCACTGTTGTTTTCGTGTTTTACAAACCTTAGCTCTAGTATCGTCATATTCCGATCTCGCCGGAGCCGTCCGCCGTCAGAGCTCGAGGTTGGTGACCTTCCAGAGCACCTCGAGCCCTTATCTTCCTTCCATATTACTCGCCTTGATCTACCAGGTCCTCTCGCCTAACTCGCCCCTTCCGAATCGCAAAGGCTCGCCGGCAATTGCTCGCCGGAGCCCATCAGAACCGAGAAGAGGAACTGCTGACCGTGGGAGATAGAGGAGGAGAGGGTCCGCGCCGAGGCCGTTGAGAGGTTCGCCATCCCCATACGCATCGAGAGGCCATCTTGACCATCTTCCAAGACCACTGGAGCTGCTAGGACACCGACCACCAACGCCGTCATCGCCACCACCACCGTCGCCTTCATTGCCACCACCGCCACAGGTCAGTCACGCTGCTCACGGCCGTCCGATTGAAATTATACGGCCCAGATTAGAAGGGAGGGGCGAAGGGGTATGTGCCTATTGTGTAGCGCCGCGTGGCGGAGTCCACGTCAGCGCGCCGCGTCAGCGCCGCCTTGCTTAGCTGGCCCAATCAGATGCTGCCACATGTCGTGTTCTCGTTAGGGTTAGATTTAATTGGCAGATTGAGGTTAAATATTGCGAAATTCATAGAAAATCAAATACTTGGCCAAATTTTGTGTATAATATACCGTTGGATTCACAAAGTTGTGTAGAACACAGATCTGTAATAATATTACAAGTTTGTAGTAGATTCGTCTGTGTAGAATTTAATCTATAGATTGGAGTATTTAATCCATAGAAAAATAATTAAAACCCTGTTTTAGTTGATTCTTGTTGTGATGACTTTATTTCCACAAGACCTACAGAACAAAACTATAAAACCATGCTTAAGAACATTAGATCTAATTCGGGGCTAATTAGATGGTTGGATCTCCTTGTGAGCCTTTGAATTAGAATAATGACTCAAATTAATTTAAACCCGTGGGAAATCAATACTAATAACATCCCTAACACAATTGCAATCCAATTAGACTACCTTGGTCAATTTTAGAAAACAAATATTGCATAATTACCATGTTGCATGCATGCATATTATCTCTGTGGCTTATTTTTGTGCAAGTAGTGATTAGATATATGTTTGTGTTTCGTTAGATTGTTCGGAGTGCGATGAGGAGTGCTATTGTGTAGAGTGCTGCTCGGATCAAGGCAAGTTACACCACTTGTTCATATTTTTGTCCCAGTTTTGATTCTATGCATGTGATCTTCAAATTCTGTAGTATGCATGTGTAGGATGTTCTAGTAGAATTTTCTTAGTATTATTTTGTAAGTGCGATGATTTTGTAGTATGCCATGAGTAGCTCTATACATAGGATTTTTCCCTTCCTAATAGGTTACCCCTGTTTTTGTTAAGTATTGCTTGCTATGCTATATATATGTAAATTACCGTAGGAGGGTTCGAAAGACAATTAATTTCTTCCAAGTATAAAGGCTCTCTTGAGCTAACCTTTCTTCTCAAATCCACTTCAAAATAAAACTAAGTTTTGTTTTGGGCGGAATGGTTGTCGGGACAACGAGTGAGATTTTGGTGGAGGAAGGCCGCCCAGGAATCAAAGAAGTCTACCATGTTTCAGAATTCAGAAGCTTCCAGTGCAACCACAATACATATGGGCTCTGTCTTGGCCTAGTACTTAGTGGGAAACCTCACCTGGCTACCAACATTTGGAGGTTCTTGGCACGGTTGGATCCAGAAGGTAGAGTGGCTACTAAGGGAAAGCCTCTCCATGGTCTTGTCTATAAAAGGACTTGATCGTGGATTGTGGGTAAAGTGCTCAAACTCTCGAGAGTATTGCAATCTGATCGATCACCCGTGTTCACGGAAATAGAACAATATTGAGCATCTGAAAGACGGAGCCTCTGAAGGATCTTCCTCTCTCTCTCTCTTTCAAATCTTAAAAGTTTTCTAAAAACCCAAGGCGTGAGTCATATCGCTATTGGGAGGGTTTGGGGAACTTGGTGAGTAATATCCAAGTGTTAGGTTGATTGGACACTTGGTGAGTAATATCCTCGTGTGCCATTCGACCATATATTACTTAAAAAAAAGTTTACAAAGTAGGAAAATCTTCAGTAGGGAAATCTTCTCTTCTTATCTATACTTAAGAAAAACTAGCTTTGAGCAAATAAACTCTATAGCCTAAACTAGCCTTGCATGTAGAGATAGTCTTTTCTTTCCATGGTGTAATTTTCCAATACATTCAAAGTATTGACCCAACTTGTTGGCTGCACGTCTTATGTGCAGAATCCAAAGATTGAAAGGTGCGTAGGGATCGCGAGTCTACACTCGACAAGCCTGGGGCGTTGATAGACTCAAGCTGCTTTTATGTTTCCGCTGTTATTTGAGCTAGCTTAATGCTAAGAAAATTTGTAATAAATTCATAATCTGGATTCTCCGTGTAATAATAACTTTGTGTTTTACATGATATTCATTGACTGTGAGTGCTAGCTATTGATCCAGGGACTAGCATATAAATCACAGGGACTTAGGATCTTTAATGATCCGAGGTCACTACAGAGATACATGTTCCTGGTGGCTATTCGGCAAGAAAGAGTTGTGCTTCCGCTGCATCACTGGAGCGAGGAGGCGGAGGTTGCTCGGTGCCTCGTACGTGTGTGCGAGCACGGATGCGCCGCTATTTTTGCGGCGCTAGGACTTCCTCTCGATCTTGAGATCGGCAAGAGATCGTCTACATCAACCACTAGTTTGAACTCGTTAAGCTTTATCAGTCTTCAAGGGTATGTTCTCTATGTATATACATCCGCACGTTGCTTGTATCTAGTAGATAGATATTGGTACATAGTTGTTCCCATCGTAGGAAATTTTTTTGTTTTCTATGCTGCGAACCCTACAAGGCTGGCGGCCCAGGCGTTTCTCTAACACATATATAGACTCCATGAACTCACAAGCTCCCCTTTTATTTCACATCGTCGACATCCGCAAACAAAAGAGCAAAGTATCAACTTGATAGGATATTGTAGAGGTCCCAACCTTTAATAAGGTAGAGATTCCTGTGTTTACAATGCTAGTCCCTGGATCAATAGCTAGCATCGACAGTTAAGATGTAATATCAAGAAACAAAGGTCAGAATACAACTTTATAACCAGGAATAAAATAATTCATTACATCTTACGTAGCTCCTTTTGCTATCTCATTATGATGCAGCAGAAATAACTATATAGCATGGAGCCCTTCATCTTCAAAGTTCCACGGGCAATCATGTTGGTTGTAGACTTGTAATCCTAATCAACACACTTCACTAACATCAAACAAACCTGCAACATAATAAGTTGCAACCACAAGGGTCAATACATTTGAATTGTATTGGTAAGTGATACAATGGTAGAATAATGGTATCTATCATCTATATGCATTTGGCTAAGTGGAGCTTAGGCTTGCTTTGCTCAAAATAGATTTTCCCTTATCTTTTGAAAACACTAAGTTTTTGTTTGTCAAAATCACCCAAGGCATCTACCACTAGAAATTGGTGATCATTTACCCTTGTTCAACCACAAGTTTTTAACTTAGAAATTGGAATGATGAGATCCTTGATAGCTTCCATGTCTTGATGCTCAATTTGTCCATTGCCGGGGACACGGCTAAGTACTTAGATTTTACTCTCTCGAGAGGTGGTGCACTTTCCCCACAAGACTCGACATGCATCGAGGCAAGATCTTTTAAAAGCCTTCCCTTAGACCATAATGGACGCATTCCCAAACCTATCACCCCCTACCACCAATTGTCCATCTAGCTAAGTTATTGCAACTAATATGATCCAGGCAGAGCCCATAATGCCATGTGGCTGAACTTGAAGCTTCCCAAAATTTGACATCTCAAATATCTTTGTTCCTGGGTGGATTTCCACAAGTGAGATTCACTAGGGTAGGCCATAAATATGGGGCCCTGTGTAACCACTCAACATAACCCCTTCACACCATTCCACCCAGGTGATTCATTCACATAATTGTTTTATTAAACAAAACACAAGTCATAGACTTAGAAATATTTCATAGCATGAATATAATCCACCCTTGTTTTCTACTAGCTAAGCTAAGCATGATAGTAGTAGGGATCTTAAATTAGTGAAAATATACTAAGGCATCATCTACTAGGATTTCCCAAGGCATAGCATACTTAGTAAAAAATCCATGCAAGTCCTACTCAAAACATCACTAATGCATAGTGAAAATAATGGGAAAAAAGTATGAAGCACCACTTGCCTTTTTAGTAGAGAATATAGATTCACTCCTTGATCTATAAAATGATCACACTCCTCAAAGTTCACTATAATTCAATCAAGCAAGAAAATATTTAAACTAGCATTCAAACAATTCATCACATAAAACAATGAAAACAAAGCAATGCATGCAAGCATACAAAATATTGTTTTATTTAGGAAAGTGGTTTCTAATAGGTTAAAAACATTTTAAAACACCTATTGGTCATTTATAAAAGTGGCAAAACCATTTGATATTAAGTTAGTGAAAATGGCCACTTTAAATCCCTTTTGTTTTGCTAGAATTGATTTTATTCAAAGAATAATTTCTAGTGTTTAGCCAAAATGTTTTTAAACACCAATATTAATGTTTATGGTCATAGTGTTTTAAGACAAATCTATTTACAAAAGGTTTCACCCAAAGTCATTTTTAAATCAAAGCAACATTTTATTTTGTTGGAAATGTCTTTAAACAAAGTAATAATTTTATAGGGTTCACCAAATATATTTTTAAATCCTAAAACTTGGTGTTTAGGGTCAGGGAGTTTAAATCAAATCATTTTCCAAAGGTTTTACTCAAAAAGCATTTTCAAAACATATTCAACATTTTAATTTAACTAGGAATGCTTTTATTCAAAGATTTATTCCCTAGTATCATAAAATATACTTTTAAATCTACAAATTGGTTTTTATGGTCAGTAGGTTCAAAACAAACCTTTTACAAAAGATTTTACCTTAAAATCATTTTTAGAATAGTTTTTATATTCAAAATATGCCTAAACAAGTTTCTGCAAAAACAACTAATTTTACAGAAGAAAACACTAAACAAAGGGAATGGTTGTAAATTACTCTTTTTGCTGATTCCATTGATATAAAATTTGCAAAATTTGGACGTGTCGATTAAAAGTTATGAATTTTACAAAATCTAACATCTAATAGATCAAATCTATTTTTAAATCAACAGCCAGGGCCACGCGTCTTAATTCTATTGGCTGATACCGTTTCAAGAGGATCGCGTTATGCAGACCGTTGGATCTAATCAGCAACATATGGATCAGATTTAATGATACCTCTTCGTTTAAATGATCTATCGTGTCCTTTGGATTGGCATCTAACAGACCAAAATGATCTAGCCAGAAATGGGCGGCGCTATGACGGTGGCCGGAGGCGGCGTGCTCGGGCAGTGGCATTGCCGATGAAATAGGAAGCGCGGGAGAGGGATAAAATTCTCACTAGGTTCGTCGCGACGTGCTGAAGCTCGAGGTGGTAGTCGTAGCTGAAGGGTCACACGGTGCTGACTTGAATCGCTCGCCGAAGAAGCTCCTAGCGACGGGTGCTCTCTGTTGAAGACGGAGGCAAGGCTACAGATCACAGGAAGACGAGTGAATAGGGGTGTTAGACGCGGGCGAGTGTGGCAAACACGTGTGCGTCATCGAGAGAGAGAGGGGAGGACGGGACTTACGGGGAAACATCACCAGAGTTGGAGAAGTTCATGGTGGCGTTCTGTCGAGGTTGTTGTCGATGATGTGGAGCACGCGAGAGCGAGCTGAGGATACTGGAGGGTGCTCCTGTCGATAGGGAGCATGCTCGTGGAGTCCATGGAGCGAGGGGAGGTGTGGGCTGGCCGGAATTCGCCGGAAAGCTCGTCAGGGTCAGTGGCATTGCGAGAAGCAATTCGCGCAGCCTGGTGGCTCACTGGGCATGGCGTGAGAGGGGAAAGAGAGAGGAGGGAGAGGCGTTTCAGAGGTTGAGGTCGCACGGCAGAATTACTGGCGCGTTTAAGCGAATTCAACCGCGTTAATTTTTGCCACAAACAGCTAGGAGGGAGAAGGGGCGTGGTCACCGCGGGGTTAAAGACAATGACTTGGTAGAGGTGGGGTCGCGGGGTCAGTGGGTTGAGTGGGTTGATTCGCGGGTGAGAAAAGAAAGGGGTAGAGAGAGGGGAGAGCCGTGTGGGCTGGTTGGGCCTGGGCTGGTTTTCTTATTTTTTCCTTCCTATTTTCTTTTTCTTTTTCTGTTTTCATTTTCTGTTTTGCATTTGTTCAAACAATTCAAACAACCATTTGAATTCAGAACCTTCCAAACTTTTCAGTAAGCTTTTAATATTGTTTATCAATGTATTTTAAAGTCCCTTTTTGAATAATTCTTTTATTCTTTTATGGTTTATTATTTATTAAAAATAGGCACATGCCTTTATTTAAATAAGATTTTAATTATATTTTCAAACTCTTATTTAAATTCTAATTTTTCACCAAACCTTTTTCAGTAGGTTTTATTTATTCAGTAGTGCAAACAATTCACTTTGAATTATTTAAATATTTTAATATGATTTATTAATCATTTAAATTGGGAATTTGTCTTTATTCCAATAAAATCAAATATGGTTTTAATTCCATATAAATTTTATTTAAATGATTCTTCTATTCCATTTAAGTTAATTAAATAACTTTTATATCCACCTTGGGAAATTTCGATTTATTATTTTCTCATGATTTAATTTATCATTTCATTAGGGATTTTGTCTTTATTTAAATAAAATTGAATATTGTTTAATCCTATATGTTTTTATTTAAATACTCTTTTATTCCTTTCTATTATTCAATAAACTTTCATTTTATTTGTTTATGGATTTGGCCAAGATTTAATTTCGCTTTTAAATATTCCTTATTTATTTATTTATTTCTTTATCTTATAAAATCCATATCTTTTTATTTATATATCCAAAATTGGTGATTCCAATTTGGATAATTTTATTTAATACTTGTTTATCTTTTTAAATCCTTTTAGGATTAATTTTTCACAATTTGGTATGGATTTTTAGATAGGAGCTTCATTAGCTTTGAAAATTAATTCCTTTCATCTTATTAAATTCATAAGTTTTTATCTATGGCTCCAAATTAAATGAAACCAATTTCTATGGTTTTATAATTTTTTGTTTGTCATTTTGATCACTTATAAATGTTTGTTGACAAATTTTATATGGATCAAATCCATAGTCTTTGAGATATCTTGGAAATGATTTTCTTCCATTAGGGTTTTAGGGTTTTGGTTTAGCTTTTCCAAGTGTTTAAATTTCAGGATACCTTCATTGATGAATGCATTTCACTTGATTGAAATTTGTTGGATTCCCTTTTATTCAAAGTTTGTTCAAGATGGGTTTTGATGTTTCCATTTAGAAATAAAAAAATTCTTTTCACCCTAAATTTCAACAATTATTTATTTTTCACATTTCAAAATTTAGAAAATTTTGGGATGTGACAGATATCCAAAAAGTGTTGAAAGCGTTCCCCGTGACAGCACGGTTCTGCTAACTCCCAGCATATAAATTTCATGGACAAGTCACAGTGGTTCAGGTTTATTAAGTCCAAGGAATAAAGTGTGCCATCAATTTTGTGAGAGCTTTACTAACTAACTTTCTCAAAATAGTCAAACATTTTATTTGGGAGAAAACAAGGCATAATGAATATGCACTGAATAGCAAATGATGCTAATAGGTTGGTATGGTGGACATTGTTGGCAATATTGGTTTTGAGGAGTTGGAATCACAAGTAGAGCTCATACTCAGTGCAGGTGAAGGCAAGCAATAGAGAGGGAGCAACAAACGAGAGAGCAATAATTTTCATAATCATGCTTGAAACAAAACAGGACTAATTATGGCATGAAAGATGAACCCTGCAAAGAACTCACAAAACCAAAGAAGAAGAACAAATATTTTTGGTGTTTTCAATTTTTTTTCAAACAAGCCAACAAATCAAAAACAAGCAAAGCAAAAACAAACCAAGCAAAGCCAAATCTTTTTGGATTTTTCTTTTAAGGCAAACCAAAGCAAAAAATCAAAGAAACAAACCAAGAGAAACAACGAAAATATTTTTGGTATTTTTGTGTTTTAAGAAAGTAGCAACAAAAACCAAAGAGAAAACGAAACAATGGATATACAAAGAACCGACCGAACATGATATATAGATGAGTGTGATGTCGGTATACCTCCCCCCAAGTTTAGGCTTTTGTCCTAAATGGGGATCAATCCCATGGTGCCCAAGTAGATGCACCTCCGTAGTATGACGAGGAGGCTCCCTCGTCCTGGTACGAGCTCGAGGACTCCCCTGTGTAGTGTATAACGGGGTCATATGAGGGTGCTTCCTCCTGATAGTGACCATGAAAGGTAAGAGAGCATAGCTTGTCATCCATCTCCTCCTTGGAGCGTGATAAAGGTCCTTGAGAAATATTGAACAAAGTGGTTTGGGGTAGAGGGATCTCTCTCTCTCTTCCCCGTCAATAAACATCATTTTATAGAACAAGTTCTCAAGGGTAGAGCTAGTGGTGACAAAGTGGTGCACCTTCATGGCAGCAAGATCAAGCCTCTAAGGAGCCAAAACTGTATCATTTGGATCAACCGCAATGTCCAAGGAAGTAGCAACACGCATAGCAATAATTCCCCCATAAATGGGTCCCTTAGCAGTTAAGCGACGAGCAATGAGAGAACCAAGATTGTACTTAGTATCATTGTTGAGCGCAGCAGCTAAGAAAGCCAATTGATAGCTGGAAATATTACTAGTGGTCTCCCTACCAAGAACACTAGTGGAAAGATAGTAGGTGAAGTACCTGATGGATGGAAGCTGAATGTTTCTTATCTTTCCCCGTTGAGCTCTATGGTTATCATCATTGGTTATTCCATGGTAGAGCTCCAACAAATCAGCGGGTTGAGCTGGAATCTTCTTTGTTGACCCAGCTGTACCAAGTCCTAGAGCTTCACAAAATTTCTTCAATGTCATATGGTAAGACCTGCCATAAATTTTGAAAGAAACATCTGGATTGAACATGTTGTTAGTAAAGGAGAAACTCTCCACAAATGTTTTAGTGAGCATAGCATATTTCACGCTCTCATCTTGCATAAGGCTTGTTAGTCCAGCCCTCCGAACCAAGGTCATAAAATCATCAAGAATCCCAGCAGCCTGCAAGAAGGTTTGGCAAGGAAAGGCGAAGGGGTGCGCATCCTCCTCATCTCCCTTGTAGCCGAATCATGGAGTGATGAGATCCTCATTGTATGAGGGCCTAGCACGGGAGGATGATCTTGAAGGCCTTGCCCTTCTAGGTGCATCACTGTCAAATATATCTCCAAATGTGTGGTTGTCCATGACCACTCTTTTCTGAAATTTTTAGACAAACATCAAACCAAGTGATTTCCAAGTTGATAAATTATGAGCAACTACTATAGGAACTTGCTAGAGGGCTACACATGCATCAAAATGAAATCTCTAAGCATAGAACAAGCATACGGGCTCACACAACCTGTCACCTATAGCAGCAAAATACTCAAGATACAATCTACCAATCACAAATCTAATTGGACAAGTGGAGGAGGCATATACCAAGGAGCAATCCCTCCAAAAATCAGCAGCAAAGATGGGCTGAGCAAGAAGATCGAAAATCGCAAGCAAGAACAGCAAGAACTCAAGCTTGAGCAAGTTTTCCGGTGTTTTTCGGGAGAGATAAAGAAGATGGATGTGAGGGGGCACCTTGAAGGGGTCCAGGTGGGCCAGACCCCCCCTAGACGCCACCCATAGGCAGGTCGCGCCTATAGGGGATGTGGGGGCCTGGGGTGGCCCCCTGGGTCACTCCAGGTGTCCCTCTGCCCCTTTTCGAGGAAAAATTATTTTGAATTTTCTGGGATTTTTCGGGAAACTTTATTTTTGGCCAATTATCAGGGTATGCAAATTGATTTTCTCGCAGAAACAGTTTTTTTCAGAAGAAGCAAAAGCAAACCAAAATCCAAACTACAGAAGTTCTAAGACACTCTAACAAGCAAACAACTAACAAAACCAAGGCTAGCAAAATAAAGGCAAAGACTAGGAAGGAGAAGAAGTAAAAGAAAGCAAGTATAACCACAGTGAAAATATTAGTTTGTTCATTAAAATCCTTTTGTTAACAAGGTTGATCAAGTCTTGTTACCAAAACAATCTTATATGAAACAAAACTTTGCATTCCACAAGGTGATTATGTTACCTCATACTTGATAGCAATGGTCCCAATCATAATAGTTTCGAAATTTTCTTGTGGAATGGGACAATAAATTTCTCCAGCCTTGATGCTCTCAATATTTTCAATGGAATTCAGGCAATATCTCTTAGCAACCTTCTTTGGGAAATAGACATTATGCTCTTTGTCATTAATATTGAATGTTACTTTCCCTTGATTGCAATTAATAACAGCACCTACAGTATTAAGAAAAGGTCTCCCAAGAATAATAGACATATTATCATCTTCAGGCATCTCAAGCACAACAAAATCAGTCAGAACCAAGCAATTATGAGCTACTTGAACAGGAACATCCTCACATATACCAACAGGAATAGTGGTTGACTTATCAGCCATTTGCAAAGATATATCAGTTGGTATCAACTTTTCTAGCTGGAGTCTCTTGTAGAGAGAAAAAGGCATAACACAAACTCTAGCTCCCAAATCACATAAAGCAGTTCTAACATAATTATTCTTAATAGAGCAAGGAATAGTTGGTATACCTGGATCACCAAGTTTCTTTGGAACCTTACCATTGAAGGAGTAATTATCAAGCAAAGTAGAAATCTCCTCATTAGGAATCTTCCTTTTATTAGAGACAATGTCCTTCATATACTTTGAATAAGGAGGCAATTTAATAGCATCAGTCAAAGGAATTTGCAAAAATAGGGGTTTCATCCACTCACAAAACTTTTTGTAGCATTCTTCCTCCTTTGACTTGTGTTTCTTACCTAGAAAAGGCATAGGTTTTTGCACCGAAGGTTCTCTCTCACTACCATGTTTCTTAGCAATAAAATCTTCCTTTGTGTACCTAGTGTTCTTAGTGTGCTTCTTAGGTTCTTCCTCACCTTCCTCCTTATCAGGAGCATCATTTTTATCATTACCACTCTCAGTTTCAGCATTAGAGACAGATATACTATTAGGATCTACAGTAGATTCAAGTGGTTCCTCAACTACCTTATGTTTATTTTTCTTTCTCTTACGAGGAGTACCACTACTTTCACCTTGTTGAGAATCCTGCTCAATTCCTTTAGGGTGTCCTTCAGGATATAAAGGATCTTGGGTAGCTATTCATTCCTAGTTCTAATTCCATAAGCATGTTTATCTCCTGAGGCATCAACTAGCATATCTTTTTGTACCTTAGAAAGTTGATCAAGTTGGGTTTGAACCATTTAAAAGTGTTTACAAAGCATTTTAATATCATTAGAAGATCTTTCCACAATATATTTCAACTCTTTAATAGATCTAGAGTTTTCCAATAAATGATTCTGAACTTGTTTATTAAAACTACCTTGTTTAACAATAAAAATGTCAAGTTCCTCTAAACATTGATCAGGAGGCTTACCATAAGGAATATCACCTTCATCTAAGTGTTGGAGAGAGTGTACCTCAATGGTGGATGAGTGGGGAATTGGCTTACATAATTATTATATAGGAGGTAGATTCTTCACATCTTCAGCTCTAATACCTTTCTCCTTTAGACACTTATTAGCTTAATCATCACTTCATCATTTAATGCAATAACTCCCCTCTTCTTTGGTGTTGGTATGGGATCTGGTTCAGGCACAACTGGTGTAGGAGTAATAGGCTCAGGTGCATTTAACTCAGCTGAAGTCCAATCATCATAATTCTTGCTTATCTTAGCCATTAATTCTTCAGCATCTGTAGGAGTCCTTTTCTAGAAAACACAATCAGCAAAGCTATCTAGGTATGTCCTAGAATCATCATTAAGTCCATTATAATAAATATCAAGAATCTCATTCTTAGGTAATGGACATCCAGGATGTGCATGAATCAAGGCACAGAACCTTGTCCATGACTCAGTCAATTTCTCTTCTTCTCCCTGTTTAAAATCAAAAAGTCTCTGCAAAGCAGCTTGTCTAGCACTGGGAGGAAAATATTTCTGGAAGAAAGAAGCAATCAAGCAATTAGGGCTATCAATGGAACCAGGAGGTAATCTATTAAACCAAGCCCTAGCTTCTCCTTTTAGTGAAAAAGGGAAGATCTTAGTAACAAAGTACTTGCGCATCTTAAAATCATCAGAGAATAAAGCACTCATAGTAGAAAGCTCATTCATATGAGCCACAGCACTCTCAATTTTAGTCCCACGGAAAGGTTCTTTCTCAACAATATCTAATTAGGATAAATCAATAGATAAATCATAATCTTTATCTTTAATATCTATGGGAGAGGTGGAAAACTTAGGATCAGAGGACAACTTAGGAATAATGGTGCATCTAGAAGGGAGACTCTTAGTAGCACTAGTACCATGTGTGTTTCGGCACTCTTCAACAAATTCATCAGTGAACTCAATGTAACCATCATTAATATCATAACTCTCACTAGATTCAGGTGAGCTAACAAGTGTAACAGTGTCTTCACTAGGAGTTTCGGTATTTCCTAGACTAGCCATAGTAGCATCTAGAAAAGGACCTAATGAACCACTCGCATCAAGCACAGTAGAAGTAACATCATGAGCATCAAAAGCAGTTTCAGATTCAGCAGTAGTAGTAGTGTGTGTAGCATGAGTATGTGGTGGTGGTGTAACAAGCTTACTTATAACAGACGGTGAATCAAGAGCAATAGAGGTGTTTAGGACTGTACCTCTTCTTGTAGTGGATGGTAAAATAGGAAATTTTCCATCACGAGACTTACACATGTTGAAAGGTGTAGCAGTGAACAATAGTAGATCCAAGTGAACTTACAAACAAAGCTATGCTCCCCAGCAATGGCACCAGAAAATAGTCTTGATGACCCACAAGTGTAGGGGATCGCAACAGTCTTCGCCGGTAGTATTACCCAATTTATTGATTCGGCACAAGGGGAGCCAAAGAATACTTGCAAGCCTTAACAACTGAGTTGTCAATTCAGCTGCACCTGGAAATAGTTCTTGCTCACAGAAGTTTATCAGTAGCAACAGTTTATAGTAGCACATCAAAGCAACAGCAACAGCAAAACAGGAGCAATAGTAACAGTAACAGTAAATAGTGGGATTCGAGTGCGGTAGGAATAGGAATGGATGGATGGACGTTGCATGGATGAGTATAAACATGTAACTTCAAGACATAGGGCATTGCAGATAAATAATAACAAGCATACAAGTACTAAACAATCCTAGGCATGTGCTCCAAATATAGTCATACGTGCTCGCAATGAGAACTTGCACAACATCTTCTGTCCAGCCAGCCCGTGGCAGCGGTGCCTCTAGGGAACTACTGGCAATTAACGTGCTCCTTTTAATAGATCACCGGAGCAAAGCATTAACACTCTATGAACACATGTGATCCTCACACCACAGCCATCCCGTCCGGTTGTCCCAAATATTGTCACTTTGGGGCCTTTGGATCCGGACAATGATATGTGTACACAACTTGTAGATAAGATCACAAACAATACTATCATAATGATTCAATAATAAGTTCAGATCTGAAATCATGGCACTCGGGCCCTATGACAAGCATTAAGCACAACAAGTTGCAACAAAGTCAAATAGCAATAATAGAGATACTAGGCACTATGCCCTAACAATCTTATTCGATTACATGATAGAACTCATCCAATCCCTACCATCCCCAAGCCTACAGCGGGGGATTACTCACTCATGGATGAGAGAAACATCGATGGTTGATGGAGATGCGTTGGTGATGACGATGGAGATGATCCTCTCCAAATTCCCCGTCCCGGCAGGGTGCTAGAACAGAGTTTCTGGATCCGAATCTTGGTTTCTGGTGGCGGCGGTGGAGCGGAACTCTTTTTGGAAAACTATCGAACCCCGTGAGTTTTTAGGTCAAAAGGCAACTTATAGGCGTGGAGGAAGGCCGAGGAGCTGCCTGGGGTGGCCAAACCCCCTCCAGCCGCGGGGTCAGGTGGGCCCGTGCCTGGGGTGGGTCTGGGACCCCCAGGCCTCCTCACTGTCTCCCCTTCTGGTTCCGTGGATCTTCTGGCGATAAATAGTTTTTGGCATATTTTCCGGGATTTATCCTGATAGTTCATTTTCTGCACAAAAACAAGACACCAAGGTAATTCTGTTGAAAATAGCGTCAGTCCGTGTTAGTTGTATCCAAATCACACAAGTTTAGAGAAGAAACAATAGCAAAGTGTTCGAGAAAATAGATATTTTTTGGACGTATCAACTCCCCCCAAGATTAGCTTATTGCTTGTCCTCAAGCAATTCAGTTGAAAACTGAGTGCGATAAAAGAACTTTCACGAACACTTTGCTTCATATGATGTAAATATTCTCAGCCAGGAGTAGAAGCTTAGACAATTCATAATAAGGAGTATGCAACTAAGTCTACTCAATAGTCATTGCAAGCTATGAAGAGAAACCAACTCAATAATAATAAGTAGCTGAAACATAAACATAAGCAACATTGCAATGTTCATAATAAGGTATGATAGAGTGGTATCTCGCTTGCCTTTGTTTGAAGAGCACAATATAAATGCCAAGGCACATCTGAAGTTCATATGAAGACTAGAGATAAATATATCAGAGATACAAGCATCAAAGTCATGACATAGTTAACCAAGTTTTGGAACAAACACAAAAATGACAACTATGCTCTCAAGAAGGTGCTCATAGAATAAGTGGTGACTGCTTTCAAAAAAATAAGTGGTGACTCAACAAAGTTGTGAAACGGTTTTGTGAAGGTTTGAAAGTCTTCCCAATGCTGAAAGGAAGGCACTCATTAGCTTTGAGCTCTCATTGTCCCTATCATAGGCATCTTCATGTGGTTAAGGTGAAAGTGAGGTCCACTCTGAATCATATGCTTGACAGACCATAGACTAGAAATCCCAAGTCCCTTGAGTACGAGGGTCGCTCCGCATGCTACTCAACTTTGGTCACCTGAAAGTTCTTGTCATTGTAAATACATGCATATCATCGAGAACCTCCAACGGGGTACCCCTTGCACATGGTACAGGATCTTTCCCATAACCAAAATGACAAGGCAAGCAGACAATGAGCATCTCAGCAATCTTTTTATTTACCATATGCATAGCTTTTTATTGAGGACGCATCATAGATGCTCACTATGGTGATGCTGCAAGTTTCCACCATGATTAAGCATGGCTTAGGCTAGCTGCCCAGGCATTTCTCTAACACAATGTATAAACTCCATGAACTAACAACTTCCCATTTTATTTCACATCATCGACATCCATAAACAAAAGAGCAAGGAATCAACTGGATGAGATATCCAAATAGTGCTGAAAGCGTTCACCGTGGCAGCACGGTTCTGCCGACTCCCGGTATATAATTAGAAAGCATATAACTTTCATGGACTAGTCATAATGGTTTAGAATTATTAAGCGCAAGGAATAAAGTGTGCCATCAAGTTTGTGAGAGCTTTACTAACTTTCTCAAAACAGACAAACATTTTATTTTGGAAGAAAGCATGGCATATGGAATATGCACTAAAATAGCAAATGATGCTAATGGGTAGGTAAGGTGGACACAGCTGGCAATATTGGTTTTTGGGAGTTGGAAGCACAAGTAGAGCACATACTCAGTGCAAGTGAAGTCTAGCAATACATTGTAGAGGTCCCAACCTTTAATAAGGTAGAGATCCTTGTGTTTACAATGCTAGTCCCAGGATCAATAGCTAGCATCCACAGTTAAGATGTAATATCAAGAAACAAAGGTCATAGTACAACTTTATAACCAGGAATAAAATAATTCATTACATCTTACATAGCTCATTTGGCTATCCCATTACAATGCAGCAGAAATAACTATATAGCATGGAGTCCTTCATCTTCAAAGTGCCACAGGCATTCATGTTGGTTGTAGACTTGTAATCCTAATCAACACACTTCACTAACATCAAACAAACCTGCAACATAATAAGTTACAGCCACAAGGGTCAATACATTTTATTTGTATTGGCAAGTGTTACTATGGTAGAATAGTGGTATCTATCATCTATATGAAATTGGCTAAGTGGAGATTAGGCTTGCTTTGCTCAAAATATATTTTCCTTATCATTTGAAAACACTAAGTTTTTGTTTGTCAAAATCACCCAAGGCATCAACCAATAGACATTGGTGATCATTTAACCCTTGTTCAACCACAAGTTTTTAACTTAGAAATTGGGATGAGGAGATTCTTGATAGCTTCCATGTCTTGATTCTCAAATTGTCCATTGCCAGGGACACGACTAAGTACTTAGATTTTACTCTCTACAGAGGTGGTGCACTTTCCCCACAAGACTCGACATGCATCGAGACAAGATCTTTCAACAGCCTTCCCTTAGACCAGAATGGGCGCGCTCCAAACCTATCAAACCCCTACCACCAACTGTCCATTTGGCTAAGTTATTACAACCTATATGATCCAGGTAGAGCCCATAATGCCAAGTGGCTGCACTTGAAGCTTCTCAACATTTGATATCTCAAATCTCTTTGTTCCTGGGTGGCATTCCACAAGTGAGATACACAGGGTAGTCCATTGAAAAATGGGCCCTGGTAACCACTCAACAAAAATCCATCCATGCAAGTACCTTTCCACCCAGTTGATTCATTCACATAGTTGTTTTATTAAACGAAACACAAGTCCTTGACTTAGAAATATTTCATAGCATGTATATAATCCACCCTTGTTTTCTATTAGCTAGGCTAAGCATGATAGTAGTAGGAATCTTAACTTAGGGAAAATTCTACTAAGGTTTCATCTACTAGGATTTCCCATGGCATAGCATACTTAGTAAAATTCCATGCAAGTCCTACTTAGAAATATCACTAATGCATAGTCAAAATAATGGGACAAAAGTATGAAGCACCACTTGCCTTTTTGGTAGAGAATATAGTTTCACTCCTTGATCTTGCAATAGTCACACTCCTCAAATTCCACTACAATTCAATCAAGGCACAAAATTCAATCTACCATTCAAGCAATTCAACACATAAAATAATAAAAACAAAGCAATGCATGCAAGCATGCCAAAGATTGTTTTATTTGGAAAAGTGGTTTCCAATAGGTTATAAACATTTTAAAACACCTATTGGTCATTTATAAAAGTTGCAAAACCATTTGATATTAAGTTAGTGAAAATGGCCACTTTAAATCATTTTTGTTTTGCTAGAAATGATTTAATCAAGGTAATAATTTCTAGTGTTTGACAAATATATTTTTAAGCACAAATGTTAGTGTTTTAAGGTCAAGTATTTAATATTAACACCATTTGCAAAAGGTTTTACCTATAAACCATTTTTTACATGTAAGGTTCCCAACCTTTAATAAGGTAGAGATCCCTGTGTTTACAATGCTAGTCCCTGGATCAATAGCTAGCATCCACAGTTAAGATGTAATATCAAGAAACAAAGGTCATATTACAACTTTATAACCAGGAATAAAATAATTCATTACATCTTACATAGCTCATTTGGCTATCTCATTACATTGTAGCAGAATATAACAATAGCATGGGGTCCTTCATCTTCAAAGTGCCACATGCAGTCATGTTGGTTGTAGACTTGTAATCCTAATCAATAAACTTCACTAACATCAAACAAACCTGCAACATAATAAGTTACAGCCACAAGGGTCAATACATTTGAATTGTATTGGCAAGTGATACTATGGTAGTGTAGTGGTAACTATCATCTATATGCATTTGGCTAAGTGGAGCTTAGGCTTGCATTGCTCAAAATAGATTTTCCTTATCATTTGAAAACACTAAGTTTTTGCTTGACAAAATCACCCAAGGCATCTCCCAATAGAAATTGGTGATCCTTCAACCCTTCTTCAACCACAAAGTTTTAACTTAGAAATTGGGATGAGGAGATTCTTGATAGCTTCCATGTCTTGATGCTCAAATTGTCCTTTACCAGGGACATGGCTAAGTACTTAGATTTTACACTCTGCAGAGGAGGTGCACTTTCCCCACAAGACAAGATCTTTCAGAAGCCTTCCCTTAGACCAGTATGGACGCGTTCCAACCTATCATCCCACTACCACCAACTGTCCATTTGGCTAAGTTATTGCAACCTATATGATCCAGGCAGAGCCCATAATGCCAAGTGGCTGCACTTGAAGCTTGTCAACATTTGACATCTCAAATCTCTTTGTTCCTGGGTGGCCATCCACAAGTGAGATACACAAGGTAAACCATAGAAATGGGCCTTGTGAACCACTCAACACAAACCGTTCCTTCCATTCCACCCAGGTGATTCATTCACTTAGTTGTTTTATTAAATAAAACATAAGTCCCTGACTTAGAAATATTCTATAGCATGAAATATAATACACCCTTGTTTTCTACTAGCTAAGCTAAGAATGATAGTAGTAGGAATCTTAACTTAGGAAATTTCTACTAAGGTTTCATCTACTAGGATTTCCCATGGCATAGTTTACACTTAGCAAAATTCCATGCAAGTCCTACTTGGAAATATCACTAATGCATAGTGAAAATAATAGGACAAAAGTATGAAGCATAACTTGCCTTTTTGGTAGAGAATATAAGTTCACTCCTTGATCTTGCAATAATCACACTCTTCAAATTCTGCTACAATTCAATCAAGCAAGCAAGAATTCAATCTACCATTCAAGCAAAACATCACATAAAATAATGAAACAAAGCAATGCATGCAAGCATGCAAAAGATTGTTTTATTTGGAAAAGTGGTTTCTAATAGGTTATAAACATTTTAAAACACCTATTGGTCATTTTATAAAGTGTCAAAAACCATTTACAAAAGATTTTACCTATAAACCATTTTTAAACCAAATCTATATTTTATGTGGTTGAAAATGCTTTTAGCAAAGCAACAATCTTTATAGGGTTCACCAAATACATTTTTAAATCATAAAACTTGGTGTTTGGGGTCAGAGAGTTTAAATCAAATACATTTCCCAAAGGTTTTCCTCCAAAATCATTTTAAAACCATAATCAACATTTTTATTTGGCTAGAAATGCTTTTATTCAAAGATTTATTCTTTTGCTTCACCAAATATGTTTTTGAAACCACCAATTGATTTCTATGGTCAGTAGGTTCAAAACAAACCATTTGCCAAAGATTTTATCCCCAAAATAATTTTAGAAAGAATTTTGTACTCAAAATATGCCTACACAAGTTTCTGCAAAAACAACCATTTTACAAGAAACAATTTACTAAACAAAGGGCATGGTTGGGTAGGATTTTCCTTGCTGATTCCATTGCTATAAAATTTGCAAAATTTGGACGTGTGGTTTGAAAGTTATGAATTTTACAAAATTGAACAACAAATAGATCAATTCTGTTTTTATTAAAATAGACAGGGCCATGTGGAGAGATTCTATTGGTCAATAACGGTTCGCGTGGATCGACAGATACAGACCGCAGGATCTAACTTGATCGCATGGCATAGATCGCATACCCCTTCGTTTTAAGTGAATCTATCATATCCACTGGATCTAAATTGAACGGTTCACAGCGAGACAGCCAAGATCTGGCGGCGCAGGGCGACAGCGAGCGGCGGCACGTTCGGCCTGCGGTGGTCCGGTGCTATCAGGAAGCAAGGGAGAGAAGGGGGATGCTCACCGGGTTTGCATAATGTTGCTGATGCTCAACTTGCTTGCGGGGAGACAGGAGGCGCACGAGGAAGAACGTAATTGCTCGTCGGAGTTCGTGGAACCGTCGGTTGCGCTTAGATGTCGTTGACGGCGAAGCTACAGAGCACGCCAGAGAAAAAGGGGAGCACAGTTAGATGCACAGAAGAGTGGGGAGTATCGGTGCATCAAAGAGAGAGGGCGGCGCGGTCGTATGTTACCAGTAGAGCTCATCGGAGTTGGAGCAGACGGTGTCGCGTTCAGTCGAGGTAGTTGCCGACGATAGGGGCATGCGCGAGCGAGAGGGAGGTACCGAGAGATGCGCCTGGTGATGGGGAGTGTGCTCGTGTGGTCGAGGAGGCGAGGGGCGGCGAGGTGTGGCCGGAATCATCGCCGGAAGGCGTCGGGGACAGAGAGGTTGTCGCAAGCAATACGGGCAGCCTAGGGGCTCCGGTGGTGTGAGGACTGGGGAAGAGCTAGAGGGGAAATGGGCACTTAAGTGAGCGTGGTCAGGGGGCAGGAATCACGCGGAATTGATGCGAATTTATCACGCGAATCAATCAGCAGAAACAGGAGAGAGAGAGGGAGGAAGAAGGGGTCTGCGGGGTTGAAGATGGTGACGTGGCTGTGGGGTAGCATCGTCAGTGAGTGAGAGAGGGGAAAGGTGGGGTCAGCTAGTCAGTGACTGAATGGGTTCAACTGTGAGTGTGAAAACTCTTCAGGGAGAGAGGGGAGAGGTGGGCTGCTGGGCCTGGACTGGGCTTTGCTGGGCTGGACTGGTTAGTTCATTTTCTTGTACTGATTGTTTTTTGTTTTTCTATTTTCATTAATCTTTTTTGATTTTGTTTAAATAATTCAAACATTCATTTGAATTCAAACTTCACTCAAACTTTGTGTGCAATCAAATACTGATTAATAATACATTTTAAAGTCTAAATTAGAATATTTATTTTATTCTTTTTAGGGTCTTTTATTTATTTAAAACAAAGCCCTTGCTTTAAATTCAATTAATATCAAATATATTTTTTAGTCCTTATTTGATTTCAATTTTCACAAAACCCTTTTCAGTAAGTTTTATTCATTTATTAGGGTGTCAAATAATTCACTTTGAATTATTTGGAATATTTTTAATATGCTTTATTAATCGTTTAAAATTGGGTATTTGTCTTTATTCCAATGAAATGAAATATAGTTTTAAGTCCATAAATATTATTTGGAAGATTTCTTTGATCTTATTTAAGTTAATTAAACAACTTTTATTCCTCTTGGGTAAATTCCAAATATTATTTTCCTATGATTTAATTAATCATTTCTAATAGGGATTTTTGTCTTTATTCAAATAGATCTAGAATTTAGTTAATGCCATTTTATTTTGGAAATTCTTTATCTATTATTTTATTTGTATTTGGATTATATTTATTCCATTTGCTTATGGATTAGGTCAGGATTTGATTTGGCCTTTAAATATTCCTCATTTAATATTTCTTTCTTTATCTTATAAAATCCATATTTTTTTTATTTAGATCCAAACTTGGTGATTCCAATTTGTATATTCGTATTTGATATTTTTTATCCTTTTAAATCTTTTTAGGATTATTTTCTCACCATTTGGTATGGATTTCTAGATAGGTGCTTTATTAGCGTTGGAAATTTAATTTCCTTATCTTATTAAATTTATAAGATTTTATCTATGGCTCCAATTTAAGTGAAACCAATTTCTATGGTTTTATAATATTTCTATTTGTCATTCTTGATCATTTATAAATGTTTGTTGACAAATTTTTATATGGATCAAATCCATGGTCTTAGAGATAACTTGGAAATGTTTTTCTTCTATTAGGTGACATGGTTATACCCTACGGGTACGTAACTTCAGCATACCTAGTCCAGCCCAAGGAAGGCCCACGGCAGACATACGCTGGCCTATGAAGATTTTCGGGTGGCCAAAGCCCATGACGTCTTCGGATCCTTGGAGAGCAAGACTAGAGTTTGAATACAACTTGTAACCTACTCGTATCGGCACCCGAGACCTAGCCTTCCCATATATAAAGGCTAGGAGGGGCCAACGAGGAGGGCAACGCACGTACACAATAGACCTAGATCTCAAACTCATCCACGCCAGGTCGAATCTGCGCACCCTGTAACCTTCGGTTCCGCCGTCATCAAAGAGCAGACAAGCAGGAGTAGGGTTTTCCCTCCGGGGGCCTGAACCTGGGTAAATCTCGTGTCCCCTGGTTGCTTGTCTGTTAACCGTGCCACGATCTCCAGCATCCCCATCTTCTCCAAAACCCAAGTCCATAACAATGGGCATTGACGAGATTAAACCTCGTCAATTGGCGCCGTCTGTGGGAATTGGGGCTGCTGATTGTGCGGTCGTGACGGTTCCGACCCGATCGATCTACAACTCCGCGGCGACGGAGAATCACCTCCTCTTCGGCGCTTTCGACTTCACCGCCCACTCGCCGGATACCATGAAGGATTTCGAGCCCGTAGGCGATGGACTCGAAATCTTGTTCGGGAGCTTCTGCTTCCAGGTGGGACAAACTGGCACCCTCCGCCTCCCTGAGCGGGTGCCCGTGCCGTCAATCAGGCCCGCTTCATGGGATCCACACCCCGTGCTACGCACGTCACCATCAACAGATGAGTTCTACAATAGCAGCAGCTGCAACTCTGATCTGTGCGATCCACCTTTGGATGAAGGGACCTACGGTTCCGGATCCGAAAGCTGCGGCAGCAGCCAACCAATCTGCAGGCGCTATCTGTGCGCCGCAGTCATCCAAACCGACGAGGAAACGCCTAACCCGCCGCCCAACCCCAACCCGCAACACAGAAATGGCGAAAACGGTGGAAACGGCGAAAACAGGGAAAACAGGGGCCACCTCATCCAACTTAGCAAAGAAGGATGGGTCGAGGCACGCCGCGCCGTCGCAGGCGAAATAGTCCTACCTCTGGACTCCCCACGTGATCTGCTCATGGCATACCACTACCTCCTCATCGAGGAGCACAAGAAGAAAGTCAAGATGCAGGAGACGCTCGACAAACGCAAGAAAGCAGCCTCTGAGTCCAGTGCGCGACGAGCTGCACTCTCCGCCATAGGACCCGGCTCTAGCACAAACGGAAACCAGGGAAACAAGCACCACTCTCGGGTGGAAAACATGGACCCGAAGGAGCGGCGTGACATGACCCCAACTCTCCACACATCGTTCATGGATATGGACGCCGACGGCAACATCACCCCGAAGACGCCACAAGCTGCGATCATGGCAGCCACTGCGTATCTCGCGGCTCACCCACCTCCGGAGGGGGACCCGAAAAGGGCCATGCATAGGTCCGCACTCACCGGACTAGGACTAATCGGAGCAGCACTCCACGAAGACGCTCCTACGGAGCCGAAGAAGAAAGCTCCGGCCAGGCGACACCGGAGCCCCACTCCCTCATCCGAAGATGAAGAGGAACACGATCTTCCTCGAAGGAAGAAGAGTTCGCACCGCCATAAACACGACTACGACGCTAGAGACAAGCTTACACAGCGCAAGATCGACAAAGCACGCGCCAAACGTGCATGCTCGTCTGAATCTGAGATGGATGAAGACGAAGGAGAACTCTGTGGGGCTCGATGCTTCAGCAGATCCGTCCGGCGAACACAGATGCCACGCAACTTCAAGCTTCCTTCGGATACTCCGAAGTTCAACGGCATGCAAGATCCAAAGTCCTGGCTCAGTGACCATCTGTCATCCGTTAAGCTTCACGGAGGCAACAAAGAAACCGCCATGCAATGCCTTCAGCTGCAGCTGACAGGCGCGGCGCGGGTCTGGCTTAGCAGCCTATCATCAGGATCTATCCGAAGCTAGGAGGAGCTCGCTTATAGCTTCATCCGAAATTTCAAAGGCACCAGCAAGAGGCCCACCTCAATCGAAGAATTGCGAGCCTGCACTCAGAGAACGGGTGAATCTATTCGCTCGTACATACTACGCTGGTCTACAACCAAGAACTCCGTAGCACACATCTCCGAAGAGCGGGCCATCGACGCCTTCAGGGACGGCGTCAAACGCCCAAACTTCAAGGAGAAACTTGGACGTGTAAAGCCCAAGACACTCGACCAGCTCATGGAAATCGCCAACAGTTGGGCAGACGGCGAAGATTGCATCCAGCGGGCGCAATCAGATGAAGAGGACGACTACGGCCGAAGACGCGAACGCCGCAGCAAGAGGAGATCGCGCGTCTACGAGGACCGCGACGGACCCGACATGGTCGCAGCCGGCTATGCCGACCGCCGTAACGACAACAGCCGCAACAGCGGAGGGTACCGCAGCAGAAACTTCCGCGACAACGGACGACCAACGCAGTCGTGGCAACGCCGCGACCGCGACAACGGACCCTCAGCATTCGACAAACTTTCGGGTCCATGCACCATCCACTTCTACATCGACAAACAAGATGGCAAAAAGAAAGCTAGCCACATGCTCAAGGACTGCCGCGAGTTCCAGAAACTTAGCGAAAGCATGGTGCAGATGAGGCAACAAGCTCCAATTCCTACGTTCGGAAACGCACCTGCGCCAGGTGAAATAGCACACGGAGCTCCTCCACCGCCGCCTATCGGAGGCCCAAATCAACCAATCGCACCAGCGCAAAACAATGCCGGGGTCGCATATCCCCCACCAAAGGGAGTACTAAGTATGATCCAGAAGGGACGCCCAACCAGAAGAAAATCACCCGACAAAATCAATTTGGCCGTGGCAACTCCGCCCGCAATCCCTGAGTACCTCAGCGAATCGGAGTCCTGCATCACATTCACTCGCGCGGATCACCCTTGCCAGATCCCTCGCCCAGGTCATGCTGCCCTGGTGCTGGAGGCGCAGATCGGAGGCTTCGAGATGAGTCGCGTCTTCATGGACGGCGGCAGCGGCATCAACCTAATGTTCGCAAGAACTCTAGCAGCTATGCGGATCCCGCAATGCAGCCTGGAACAATCAGACATAACGTTCCACGGCATTGTCCCAGGAAAGGGCATCTTCCCCTGGGCAAAATAGGGCTCGACGTCATCTTCGGGAAGCCGGACAACTTTCGGCAGGAGCGCCTAGAATTCGAAGTGGTGGACTGGCCGTCGCAGTACCACGCCATCCTGGGACGTGTAGCATTCGCAAGGTTCCTGGCCGTCCCACACTACGCATACCTACTACTCAAGATGCCAGGACCAAGGGGTGTCATCACAGTCCACGGGAGCTTCACCCGATCGGACCAATGCGACAGGGATTTCAACAAAATCTCCCAGTCTTTCGGCATGCAAGACGAGCTTGTAAGGCTCCGCGAGGTGACGGACAATGGGCTACCTCCAGTCACAAAGCAGAACGCACCCGATATGTCTTTCGACTCCACCATCAACACCAAAAAAGTGCAGGTCCATCCAACGGATGCCTCCAAGACGGCGCTGATCGCTAACGACCTCAGCACCGCATAGGAAGGCGCGCTCGTCGAATTCCTCCGTGAGCGCTGGGAAATCTTCGCCTGGTGTCCTGCGGACATGCCAGGAGTTCCCAGGGAATTCGCCGAGCACGCACTCAATGTCTTCCCAGACACCAAGCCAGTCAAGCAGTCCATCCGAAGACTGTCGGAGCCACGAGCCGAAGCTATCGGCAAGGAAATCAACAGATTACTCGCAGCAGACTTCATCCGGGAAATCAAGGAAAGCGAGTGGCTGGCAAACACGGTGATGGTCCCGAAGAAGGACACGGACATCCTGCGGATGTGCGTGGACTTCACGTCACTAAATAAACACTGCCCTAAGGACCACTTCCCTCTTCCTCGGATCGACCAGATCATCGATTTGACTGCAGGTTGTGAGAAACTCTCCTTCCTCGACGCCTACTCAGGCTATAACCAGATACGACTCAAGGTCAAAGATCAAGAGAAAACGGCGTTCATCACACCGTTCGGAGTATACTGCTACAACACAATGCCCTTCGGGCTAAAGAACGCGGGTGCTACGTACCAGCGATGCATGCAGGCCTGCCTCAAGGACCAGATCGGTCGCAACGTCCAAGTCTATGTCGACGACATAGTCATAAAAACCAAGGAGGCAAGAACACTTATCGACGATCTCCGCGAGACGTTCGACAACCTTGATCGCTACAAGATCAAGCTCAATCCAGAAAAGTGCGCCTTCGGCGTCCCCTCGGGTCAGCTGCTCGGATACTTCATCTCTCAACGAGGGATCAAAGCGAACCCGAAGAAAATCAAAGCTATCATGACAATGGAGAAGCCGAAAAACCTCAAGGGCGTTCAGCAGCTCGCAGGGCGAGTAGCTGCACTAAGCAGGTTCATCAGCCGCATGGGCGAGAAGGCCCTACCATTTTACCACCTGCTGCGCAAGGCAGACAAGTTCGAGTGGACACCAGAAGCCAACGACGCATTCGAAAGCCTCAAGCAGCTCCTCTCCACCTCGCCAGTTTTGGTCACGCCAAAAGAGCGCGAGCCCCTGTTGCTGTACATAGCAGCCACACACCAGGTGGTCAGCACAGTACTCGTGGTCGAACGACCCGAAGAAGGCAAGACCCACGGGGTACAACGCCCAATTTACTACCTCAGCGAGGTTCTCACTCCAACAAAACAGCGGTACCCGCACTACCAGAAGCTGGCCTACGGCGTGTTCATGATGGCTCGACGACTGAGCCACTACTTCCAGGAGCATCAGGTGATGGTCGTCAACGAGGCACCCCTAAACAGCATCCTGAATAACCCAGAGGCCACAGGACGCGTGGCCCTGTGGGGCATTGAACTATCACCCCTGGACATCATCTATGAGAAGCGACACGCAATCAAATCTCAAGTCCTTCCGGACTTCCTGGTGCACTGGATGGAGCTGCAGCTGCCTAACACCCCAGACATGTCGCAGTCCTGGACAATGCATTTTGACGGCTCCAAACGCGAAGCCGGAGCAGGGGCAGGAGTCATACTGACCTCCCCGCAAGGTGACAAGATGAAGTACGTCCTTCGGATGAAATTCAGAGCCTCCAACAACGAGGCCGAATACGAAGCCCTCATCCATGGCATGAAGATGGCAAAAATATGCGGCGCAACGCGCCTGGTCATCTACGGTGACTCCAACCTTGTCGTACAGCAGAAGATGAATGAGTGCGACGCACACGCCGCAAACATGATCGCGTACCGCGCGCTATACAACACACTCGAAGGAGAATTTGACGGCTGCGAACTTCGGCACGTTGGAAGAGAGAGCAACAAGGAGGCCAATAGACTCGCCAACATCGGCTCCACTTGTGCAAAGGTACCACCAGGTGTGTTCCTCGAACAGACTGCGTGCCATCAATCAAGCGGAAATTCCCCAAGGGATCACCCGAAGAAGCAGAGCACTCGGGGGCTATGCTACCCGAAGGTCATGAAGGACCCGAAAAGTTGGATACCGAAGTCGCCATGGTCAACCTGATGCAGGTCATGGCAGTCGAAGACACTTGGACACGTCCATACCTCCAGTTCCTGATAAACGGAGAATTGCCAGACAGCCCGACAGATGCCCGGCGCGTATCTCGTCGGTCAAAAGCCTTCACCATCATCAACGGGGAGCTGTACAAACGCAGCATTACGGCCGTACTACAACGGTGCGTCACCATCAACGACGGCAAAGCCATACTCCAAGATATCCACGAGGGCATCTGCGGCCACCACGCAGGTAGCCGCTCCCTCGTCGCCAAAGCTCTACGAGCAGGATTCTACTGGCCAACGGCCATGAGCGACGCAAAAGACATCATCCGAAGATGCAACGGGTGCCAACGGTTCGCCGACAAACCGCACGCACCTGGGTCCGAACTTCGACCCATACCCATAGCCTGGCCTTTTGCCCAATGGGGCCTTGACATGATCGGCAAACTGCCAAAATCCTCGAAGGGAGGACACGTCTTCCTCCTGGTCGCAGTCGACAAATTCACCAAGTGGATCGAAGCCATGCCAGTCACCAACCAGAAGGGCAAAACCGCCGTCAAATTCTTCGAATCCATTGTCTACCGGTTTGGCATATCGCACAGCATCATCATCGACAATGGCTCGAACTTCATCTCCGAAGAATTCCAGGACTTCTGCGAAGGCCTCGGGATCAACATCACGTATGCCTCAGTGACACACCCGCAAACAAACGGGCAAGTGGAAAAGGCCAACGGTCTAATCGGTGCCGGCATCAATAAGCGCCTCATGAGCTCACTCGAGCACAAAGCCGGAAACTAGACAAAAGAGCTACCGTCTGTCCTGTGGAGCTTACTGACTACGCCAAACAGCTCCACCGGCTACACACCGTTCTTCATGGTGCACGGAGCTGAGGCCGTGCTACCAGCCGAAGTACGCCACCAGGCTCCACGAGTCGTCGCTTACAGCGAAGCCGAATCCACGGCTGCACTCGAAGACGCCGTCGACACACTCGATGAAGCGCGGGATATAGCAGCAGCTAGATCAGCGGTGTACCAGCAGAGTCTCCGCAACTACCACAGCCGCCGGCTGCGCCCAAGGTCCTTCGTCGAAGGAGACCTCGTCTTGTGACTCAAGCAAAAGCAACCGAACAAACTCGATTCACCATGGGAAGGACCCTATGTCATCACCGAAGTCATCCCAGGTGGCGCCTATCGCCTCAAGCACGTGGAGTCTGGAGTCGCATACTCCAACCCGTGGAACATCTCGCACCTGCGACGATTCTACCCGTAGCAACCTACCCCCTTTTTACTTCCAATAAGGCTTTCAGCCAAGGCTACTCAGCCGAATCATGTACCTCCTCCATGACGATATAAATAAAGCTAAGTACCTCGCCCCCAACCCTCGGTTGACTATTTTCTGCAACTTTACTACATGCTACATACGCATCCGGGGGCTCCCCCCACCTCATGATTTCATCGACTGAGGACAAAACGTGTACACCTGAGTAGCTGACCACGTCAGGCAAACGAAAAGGACACGTACTAAATCAAAGCACTGCGTGCTCGCAAACAAGCGAACCTTTACAACAAAGGGCACATACACGCCCAGCCGCAATATACAAATTTTACATCTATCTGTTTATTTTCAGGTCCTACCTATTCTGAAGAATAGCCTGAGCACGCTGCTCAAACAAATCTACAATCTGTTCGGCATACTGCCTTACAGCCGCGTAATGCGACGCATATTCCACTCGCCACCATCTGGTCGAGGAGGTGGCCCAGTCGCCACAGCAGCCAAATCTACATCAGGGCGATGCACCCTCACAAGAGACAAGGCAGCCTTCACCCCTGCGACGAGCTGCTGCCGCACCAGCTCCTTGACATTGCTGGCACTCCGAAACTTCGTCAGAAGACCTGCAAGGGTCGTTGGCACGGCATCCAACGAAAACATGACGTGCAGCACCGAGGAAAGCGATGTCTGCACCTGGCGGAGCACCCGCGAAACCTGGTAGACACGATCCTGCACCGTCACCAGAACTATGGCGCGATCACGATCCATCCAGAAAAAGCCGCCGGCCTCCATGTCCTGTTGAGTCAAGCAATTGACTCGAACAGCAATACGCTCATTTTCTTCCCTCGGAGCAAGATTGGCACCTGCGACAACCGCACAAAACAAGAATAAGGCCAGCAGGCTCACCCGAAGAACTGAGCTATAGCCCGAAAGAAGGATCAACTTACATTGCAGCTGCTCGGACAGCCGACCCAGCTCCGCCATCAAATACTCCTCTCTGGCTGCACCACGGTCTGCTTTGGACTTCCAAACGTCAGCGCAACCGCGTAACCCAAGCAAATCTCTCTCCAAGATGCGCACGCGATCTCGAAGAAAAGCGAGCTGCGAGGAATCATCCAATAATGCTCGCAAGGGCCTTTCGGCTGAAGTGTCAATCGGGTCAGCACCCGAAGGAACCTATAGCAGAAGAAAAAAGAAGGCACACAGACATTCAGCCAAGGATAGAGCACAACTCGGAGGAATTCATTAAAGTATATAAGGCCACTACGTGGCACAAGGATGATACTACAAAAGATATTTACAACAAAAATAGACTACAAACTACCCTACGTCTACTATGCCTAAGGTGGAGGACATTGAGTCGCCTCAGAACCAGACTGCCTAGCTTTGGCCTCGCCCTGCTGCCGCAATGCATACTCAGACAGCAAGTCAATGAGCTTGGGCCCATATCGTCTGCAGCGAGCGGAGTAGGCGGCGAAGGCTACCTCGGAACCATCTGCAGCCGTCGGCATCCGAGAAGTAATCTAGGGAAGGTCCAGCTCCGCCCCAGCCGCCATGGCCATCGCCAGCCTGACGGACGCGCCGATGCCCTTCTGCTTGCGCTTGTATGCTGCAGGCGCTTTGGATGACAGAGCCTCTGCCAGGGCACCCACGTCTTCAAGGGATGCGCCCTTCGGGAAGAGCTCCTGGTAGAAGCGACCAAGGACCTCCTTCGCCTTGGTAAGGGAGTTGACGATGGTACTGCAGCGGTCTTCGACCGCTACAGTGGCATCATCTAGAGCACCGCGGTCGAACTCGATGCCTGCGGCATCTGAGACAAAAAAGAAGAAAACATGAAGAAAGGCAACATAGAAGAAGATCCGTAGAAAAAGGAGCAAGTAACGCTCACCCGAAATAGCCTTGGCAGCAGCCATGAGCTTCTCTGCCACCCCTTTTTCACGAGCAGCCGCAACGGTGGCCAGCTGCTCCTCACGATCTGCGGCCTCCTGCTGCAGACGCTCTTTCGCTTCGGCTGCCTTCGTCAGCTCCAGCTCAAGGCGCTCTCTCGCCCCAGCGGCAGCCTCGGCCTTCTGCTCCGATTGGCCAAGGCTCTTCTTCAGAGCATCGACCTCACGGAGAGAGTCGTTATGCTCCTCTGCATTTACAACAAGCAAGTGTCAAAGAACAGGACCAGGATAAGCAAGAGAAGTACTACAAGGAAGACGAATACCTTGAAGCTGCCGCAGTTTCGCCTCCAGCGTCAGGCGTTCCTCCACCAGCCGCTTGGCCTCTTGGACAAAAGGCTGCAGCAACAGGCAATAGTAGTAAGAGCAGAACTTGGGGGCTACGCCCAACACAAAGAAGCATAAACAACATCAGCATACGAAGACACTCGGGGGCTCCCCCCGTAACATCAAGCAGAAAAACTTACGTGCTCCGAAGGTGAACCCGCAGGCCCGCCTGCGACATTCTGAGGCGCAACTACCAGCCTCTCCTGCACAAGAGGAATTAGCGCAGCGCCACCCGAAGTCGCCACCGTCTGAGGAGGAGGCGACGCAATGTTCGACTCCCCCATCATCTCCCCTGCACCATCACTGGAGCCGTCGGAGGATTGCCTGCATAGGAAGCCAATCAGCACAGGTGCAAACATCATAAAAAGAAAAGGACAACAGTACAACAAGAACAACTTACGAGCCCAACACGCTCAGGTCGAAGATAGGAGAAGCCCTTCGGGCCCTCTTCTCCTCCTTCTTTTCTTCCTTCTTCTCCTCCTTATTTTCTTCCTTCTTCCGCTTTGCTGGAGGGTGCGGAGCAACAGCCCGCACAGGAATGGCAGGAAGGGGAGAGGAAGAACCCCCATGAACATCATCATGACGCTCAAGGCCCAGAGGATTTCTGGGAGTCGGAGGAGTTGAAGCATCCGAGGACTCGCTCGAGCTCCGTGATCGCTTGCGCGAATGGTCCTCACTCGATTCGTCGGCATCCTCCGCTGGGGATCGCGCTGACGGTAGCTCGGACACGGAATCCACCACTTCATTATCCGGGGCATTCGGATACCTTTCGGGCAATGGTGGTGCCATGCCCGGCACTTTGAAGATCTACAAGATGAGAAGAAACTTTGTTAGTAAACAAAGGATACAAATAAACACCCAACAAAAAAGGGAAGCACTACGTGCGCAAATCTACACCTTCGGTACGACCAACGTCGAAGTAAAGGGAGGAGTCAGCGACTTCCCCGGGATTTCTTCGTCAGCCTTGAACTTCAACAGCGTGCGAAGAGCCTTGTCAAGTTCCACCTCGGAGATTTTCTCACTCGAAACCCTCGTCGGATCACGGCGCCTAGAGTAAAGAAACATCGGATGCGCCCTTGCTTGGAGAGGCTGCACCCGACGCTCAAGAAACGTCCGGATAATGTCGACACCGTTCACCTCCTTCTCAGGAATCAGTTGGAGATCCTCCACCCGACGGTACAGGGCCTCTATCTCCGCCACCTCACCATCCAAGATTTGGTTTTTCCAGGATCTTTTCTTCTCAATCAACTGGGAGGGGTCAAAAGGAACGAGACCAAAATCTTGCCCAGGCAGTACGGAGTCACGGATGTAAAACCATTTCCTCCGCCAGTACTGGATAGATTCGGACATGGAAAAGGAAAAGAATTGCACATTGGGACTGAGGGAGATGATGAAACCCCCAATGGGATACACACCATCCGAACCAGACTACCTCTTCACGGAATAAAGCTTCCGGAAGAGGCCAAAGTGCGGCTCAATGCCAAGCCAACACTCGCAAAGTGTGATAAAACACGCAATGTGAAGAAGGGAGTTGGGAGACAGATGATGCAGCTGAATCCCATAGAAGAAGAGCAGTCCACGAAGGAAGTCATGGACTGGATACGAAAACCCACGCAAAACAAAGGCGAGGAACATAACCCGGTACCCAGATGGGGGACGGGGGATTACCTCATTACCGGGGAGTCTCATGGCCGTCGTGTCTTGCGGGATCAGGCCCCGCTCGCGCAGCTTGCGGAGATCGCTCTCCCGCGTCTCTGATCGCCGCCAGCCACCATCGGTGACACGAGCAGCGGCGGCGCCCTTCTTTCCTCTGGCGGCGTTGGTCCCAACCGCAGATGAAGACTTCTTTGGTTTCCCCATCACGCTACAGCGGCGCCGGCGGTGAAAACGTACCAAGGACGACGGAAATGTGGAAGGAAATCTCAGCGCGAAGCAAGAATCGCTCGAGCGCAAGGAAGCAGTGAACAGATGAACTGGTACGGTGAAAAACAAACCACGATTTCACCACGGATTATAACAGCGAAGACGACGCATGCTGGCCGTCCATCGAGAAGACCTAACGACAACGGTAGATCTGGTCATACACGTGTCAGCATCACAACAAACCGTCTCTACCACGCCGTCCACTACGTGCGGAAATCGAGGAGACGCCGTAATCATATCCACGTCGCGCGTGACCGGTCAATTCAAAGTCAGCAAGTGGGACCCACGCTTCGTCCAGTCAAGTCATCTCTGGCGTAGCAGACGCTTGAGGTCATCGATCGTCAGCACTGACGTCATCAAAAGCTATACTAGCACCAATTTCGGCTCCACAGCTAAGAGTACTCACTCGAATCTACGATTCGACTAAATACTCGGGGGCTACTCCTATCAGGAGCGCTGGCCACGCACCCGACAGACAAATGAAGACAAATTACTTCTCTGAGTCCTACGTCGAGTCTACGACTCCACTACGGACTCGGGGGCTACTCGGGAGGAAGGATTTAAGCATCCGAAAATTTTCGAGTCCTACGGACTAAACAACTGAGCAATGCTTGCACTAAAGTCTCCGATCGAGTCTACGACTCGAACAGACACTTGGGGGCTACTCCCATAGGGAGCGCTGGTCGCGCACCCTATGAAACTTTCGACTGTGATCTTCCGGATCAACATACAAAAACTTTTTGGCAACTCTGCCCCAACAAAAACGCTAAGTGAGAAACGTTCTCCTTGGCCACCCGAAGCACCTCCGTGGTGACAAACATTCGGATGCTGTGTCTGCGACACAAAGATAAGACCTACAGATATCATCTGATGGCCTGGCAACGCACCTGACTGCGCTCTGCTAGTATGAATCCGTACCAGCAGGTACGATGAAAAATCCCGACGGACGCGTTGGGTACACCAATTAAAATCACTGGAATTCCACTCCTGTAAGTCCTCCGCGGCCTGAGTCGAATTACGCAGCATATGTTCCAGGTCCGGGTTGAGGGACCCGAACCTGAAGAAGATCGTGTTGTTTCATCCTAAGACAGTTAACTGACCCTGATCCGTCGGGTGAGTTAGGCACACGCATCAACAATCCCTACACACATATACTATTAACATATAACTGCTCCCGAAGGATGGAAGAGTCCTCAGCCGAATCTACGATTCGACTGATCACTCGGGGGCTACTAACATGGTTATACCCTATGGGTACGTAACTTCAGCATACCTAGTCCAGCCCAAGGAAGGCCCACGGCAGACATACGCTGGCCCATGAAGATTTTTGGGTGGCCAAAGCCCATGACGTCTTCGGATCCTTGGAGAGCAAGGCTAGAGTTTGAATATAACTTGTAACCTACTCGTATCGGCACCCGAGACCTAGTCTCCCCATATATAAAGGCTAGGAGGGGCCAACGAGGAGGGCAACGCACGTACACAATAGACCTAGATCTCAAACTCATCCACGCCAGATCGAATCTGCGCACCCTGTAACCTTCGGTTCTGCTATAATCAAAGAGCAGACAAGGAGGAGTAGGGTTTTCCCTCCGGGGGCCTGAACCTGGGTAAATCTCGTGTCCCCTGGTTGCTTGTCTGTTAACCATGCCACGATCTCCAGCATCCCCAGCTTCTCCAAAACCCAAGTCCATAACAATGGGCATTGACGAGATTAAACCTCGTCATTAGGATTTTAGAGTTTTGGTTTAACTTTTCCATGTGTTTAAATTTCAAGATACATTCATGAAGAATGCAATCCACTTGATTTGAATTTAGTTGGATTCAAGATGGGATTTTAAGTTTCCATTTAGAAACAAAAGTTTCTTTTCACCCTAAATTTCAACAATCATTTGTTTTGTTTATTTTTTTTCACATTACAAGATTTGGAAAATCTTGGGATGTGACATTACACTAAAGCAATATTTTATTTTGTTGGAAATGCCTTTAAACAAATTAATAATTTTATAGAGTTCACCAAATATATTTTTAATTCCAAAAACTTGGTGTTTAGGGTCAGAGAGTTTATTTCAAATCATTTTCCAAAGGTTTTACTCAAAAAGCATTTTTAAAACATATTCAACATTTTTATTTAGCTAGAAATGCTTTAATTCAAAGGAATAATTCTTAAGTGTCACAAAATATATTTTTAAACCCAAAAGTTGGTTTGTATGGTCAGTAGGTTCAAAGCAATCCATTTACAAAAGATTTTACCCTAAAAACATTTTTAGAATGAATTTTATACACCAAATATGCCTACACATGTTTCTAGAAAAACAACTAACTTTTCAGAAGCAATTTACTAAACAAAGTGCATGTTTGTAAAGTATTTGTTTTGCTGATTCCATTGATATAAAATTTGTAAAATTTGGACGTGTAGATTTAAAGTTATGATTTTTGCAAGTTTAAACATTCAATAGAACAAAATCTGGTTTTTAAATCGAAGGCTGGCCACTTGGAATGATTTCATTGGCTCATACCGGTTCGCGTAGATCAGCTAATGTGGAGTGTCAGATCTAATGTGCATCGCATGGATCACAGCACACGATACCTCTTCGATTAATGAATCTATCGTATTCATCATATCTAAATCGAACGACGCACAGGAGTTTGGCCAAAGATGGGCGGCGTGCGACGGTGGCTGGCGGCGGCGTGGTCAGACAAGGACGGTTCCAGCGATACAGGAAGTGAGAGAGCAAGGGAATATGCTCACCAAGTTCGTTGTGGTGTGCTGATGCTCAACGATGTTGCGGTTGTCGAAGGGGCGCTCGGGGTCGACGGGTATTACTCGTCGGAGAAGCTCCTGGCGACAGTGTGCTCGGGCTGTCGCTGTTGGCGATGTTATGGACTGCTCTAAGACAAACCAGTGGTGCAGTTAGATGCGCGCGAGAGAGGAGGTTGTAGGAGTAGCAACCAGTGATGAGGGGGCGGTCAGGTCTCACCGTGGGGGGTCGCCGGAGTGGAAGCAGTAGGCAGCGACGTTCTATCGAAGACGAAGGCGAGTATCTGGGGCGCACATGGGCAAACTGGGGTTGCTAGAAGATGCGCCTGGTTCTTGTGAGCATGCTCGTGCAGTTTAGGGGGCCCGGGAGAGTCTGGTTTGGCCGGAATTCGTACTAAGGTTCGCCGGAGCAGAGAAGGTTGCGAGTAGAATTCGTAGTAGCCCGGTGGCTCCGTTGGGATGGGATCTGAGGGGAAAGAGAGAGGGGAGGGAGGCGTTTTATCGAGCATGGTTGCAGGGAGTAAAGGTTGCGGCATTGACACGAATTTATGCCAGAAATCAATGGCAGGAAACGGCCGGCGTGGTCGTCGCGCGAGGTGAAGACGACGACTGACGGGTGGGGTCGCTTCGTCAGCGTTAGAGAGAGAGGAAGGGTAGGGTCCGATCGTCAGGGATGGTGCGGGTGCATTAGTGAGTAGGAAAACGTTTCGCGTGGAGAGGAGGGAGTGGGCTGGTTGCTGGGCCTGCTGGGCTTAGCTGGGCTGGGCTGGTTTCTTTTATTTTTTCCCTCTTCTGTTTTCTTTTTCTTTTTCCATTTTTATTTTTTTGTTTTCAAATTCAAACTCTTATTTGAATCAGATTTATTTATCAAAACTTTTCAGTAGTTTCTATATTGTTAAAACATGTATTTTAAATACCATTTTAGGAATAGTTCTTTTATTCTTTTATGGTTTATATTTTATTTAAAATGGGCACTTGCCTTTATTCAAATAAGATTTTAAATATAATTTCAACTCTTATTTGAATTCAAATTTTCATCAAACCTTTTTCAGTAGGTTCTATTTATTTATTAGGGTGTCAAATAATTCACTTTGAATTATTTGGAATATTTTAATATGATTTATTAATCATTTAAATTGGGTATTTGTCTTTATTCAAACAAAATCAAATATGGTTTTAATCCCATGTAAATTTTATTTCAAATAATTCTTTGATTCCATTTAAGTTAATTAAATAACTTTTATTCCAATTGGGCAAATTCCAATTATTATTTTCCCATAATTTCATTAATCATTTTCATTTGGGTTTTTGTCTCATTTAAATATAATTGGAATATGGTTTAATCCCACATATTTCTATTTGATTATTCTTTATCCTTTTATTTTATTTGGACTTGATTGATCTTTGTTTCATTTTTTTATGGATTTGGCCAAGGTTTAATTTGGCTTTTAAGTATCCCTTATTTAATTATCTCTTTTTTGTCTTATAAAATCCATATCTTTTTTTAAGATCCAAACTTGGTGATTCCAATTTGTATAATTTTATTTAATATTTGTTTACCCTTTTAAATCTCTTTAGGATTATTTTGCTCAAAATTTGATATGGATTTTAGATAGGGTCTTTATTATCTTTGGAAATTATTACCTTTCAATTCATAAGTTTTTATTGATGGTTCCAAATTGAATAGAATCAATTTCTATGGTTTTATAATATTTCTATTTGTCATTCTTGATCATTTATAAATGCTTGTTGCTAAATTTTTATATGGATCAAATCCATGGTCTTAGAGAGATCTTGGAAATGATTTCTTCCATTAGGGTTTGACAGTCTTGGTTTATTTTCCAAGTGTTTAAATTTCAAGATGCATTTATGAAGAATGCATTTCACTTGGTTTGAATTTAGTTGGATTCAAATTCTATTCAAAGTTTGTTTAAGATGGGTTTTGATGTTTCCATTTTAAAACAAAGAGTTTCTTTTCACCCTAAATTTCAAAAATTATTTATTTTTCACATTTCAAAATTTGGAAAATTTTGGGATGTGACAGGCTACCACCCTTAAAAGAAATCTCGTCCCGAGATTTGGGAAGGCTAGAGGTTACAAGTTGGCTCAAGGCAACTAGGGTACTACCACCCTTAAAAAGGTTTTCAACTAGATTACATCTTGTCTTGCTTGGGATCTTGATGAAACTTCTCTGGACAGACATCTGCATAGTGCCCTTTGTTTCCACACTTGAAACATGTGACAAGGCTGAGATCCCTCATAGGCTTGCTTGTCTTGTACCTCATCTTTTCTGGACAATTGCTTGCATAATGTCCTTGATCACCACAATTGTAACATGTGACAAGGTTGCGTTCTTCACGTATCTTCTCTGGACAAGTTGATATATAATGGCCTAGCTCTTTGCAATTGTTGCACCACACTTGGCTAATTTCCTTATTCTTCTTCTTCTTGGGTTTCTCCAAAGCTAGGAGTTCCTCTAGTTCATGTTCTTCATATCTCACCTCAAAGGTGGGAAAGTCTCCTCGGTTCCTTAATCGATTCCTTGGATAATACCTATGTTTCCACTTTTGTCCATCAAGGTGATTCTTAATGTATGGAGGTGCAATCTGGGATTTTCCTTTTTCTTCATCCTTCTTGATAGAATTTGTTTCCTCATGGGGGTTTCCAAACTTTTGATGCACTCCACCTTGTTTCCTTTGTTGAACTATAGGAAAGATGGGGCATTGGATAGGGACATGATTATTTCCTCCGCATAGGAAACAAGTCACTTGAGATGTGGGGAATTGTTTAGTTGGATGTTTCTCTTCACAATTAGGGCATTGATCTTCATGCTCTTTGGAAGTGTGATCCATGTCTCCACAAATATTGCAAGCTTGAGTTCCTACTATAATATCATCCTTGACATCATTGTTGTCACAAACTCCTTGGGAAAGGTTGTCTTTCATGTTGATCATTTGAGTGGTCATCCCTTGCAACAATTGGGATTGGATTTCCAAAAACTTTTGCAAGGTTGGGTCTAACTCATTGTTGTTGGCTAAGAACTGAGTTGTCATCTGATTCAACTGGGTTTGGTTTTCTAGTAGTTGTTCTCTCATGTGCATCTCTTGGTTGTTGTTGTCACCATTCTTGATGTTGGAGTTTCTTGGAGAAGTCATCTGTTTGGGTTGGATTGGGATTAGAATAGGTAAAAGATTTCTAAGGAAGAATTCTAAACACACACATCACAATTCACACAAGCAATGTGCAAGCAATCACAAACAAACATTCCACTCAAACAACAAGTTTCAAGCACATTTTTAGGCAACAAAATATTTTTGCTACACCACATAATTTGGTGTGTTTGATCTAATGACTAGTATGGTGGTCCAACTATATGGTTTTTCTTGAGATCATTCCTTTCTTCTTAGTTGTTTCTTCTTGAACAAGATCATTATATCCTTGGAAAAATTCTTGTATCTTGGTCATAAAACTTCAAATGTGATGATGGTTACTTCTAAGTTGTGTTTCCTTAGTCTTCAAGTCTTGAGTAACATTCTTGTCTCACTTGTAGTCCTTAGTGATGTCCAAGCTGAAGTCCTTGATGAAACTAAAGTTGAAGTTTTTGATGATGTTGAAGTGTTTGCTCATGTTGAAGTCTTTGTCCATGGTGAAGTCTTTGCTCATGTTGAGGTTTTGTCCATCAAGTTTTAAAAGGAAGAGATGTAGAATCAAAACCAAAGGGTTGAGGAAAGAGTTTACAAGATTGTTTGTATATAAGTTTTGGAAAAAATACAACTCCTATTTTTCTAAGGGGTTTTGTCCAATCCTAGGGTTACAATCCTACAGGCAACACAGTGCTCTGATACCATCTGCAGAGGTCCCAACCTTTAATAAGGTAGAGATCCCTGTGTTTACAATGATAGTCCCTAGATCAATAGCTAGCATCCACAGTTAAGATGTAATATCAAGAAACAAAGGTCATAGTACAACTTTATAACCAGGAATAAAATAATTCATTACATCTTACATAGCTCATTTGGCTATCTCATTACAATGCAGCAGAAATAACTATATAGCATGGAGTCCTTCATCTTCAAAGTGCCACAGGCAATCATGTTGGTTGTAGACTTGTAATCCTAATCAACACACTTCACTAACATCAAACAAACCTGCAACATAATAAGTTACAGCCACAAGGGTCAATACATTTGATTTGTATTGGCAAGTGTTACTATGGTATAATAGTGGTATCTATCATCTATATGCAATTAGCTAAGTGGAGCTTAGGCTTGCTTTGCTCAAAATAGATTTTCCTTATCATTTGAAAACACTAAGTTTTTGTTTGTCAAAATCACCCAAGGCATCAACCAATAGACATTGGTGATCATTTAACCCTTGTTCAACCGCAAGTTTTTAACTTAGAAATTGGGATGAGGAGATTCTTGATAGCTTCCATGTCTTGATGCTCAAATTGTCCATTGCCGGGGACACGGCTAAGTACTTAGATTTTACTCTCTACAGAGGTGGTGCACTTTCCCCACAAGACTCGACATGCATCGAGACAAGATCTTTCAACAGCCTTCCCTTAGACCAGAATGGGCGCGCTCCAAACCTATCAAACCCCTACCACCAACTTTCCATTTGGCTAAGTTATTACAACCTATATGATCCAGGCAGAGCCCATAATGCCAAGTGGCTGCACTTGAAGCTTCTCAACATTTGACATCTCAAATCTCTTTGTTCCTGGGTGGCATTCCACAAGTGAGATACACAGGGTAGTCCATTGAAAAATGGGCCCTCGTAACAACTCAACAAAAATCCATCCATGCAAGTCCCTTTCCACCCAGGTGATTCATTCACATAGTTGTTTTATTAAACGAAACACAAGTCCTTGACTTAGAAATATTTCATAGCATGTATATAATCCACCCTTGTTTTCTATTAGCTAGGCTAAGCATGATAGTAGTAGGAATCTTAACTTAGGGAAAATTCTACTAAGGTTTCATCTACTAGGATTTCCCATGGCATAGCATACTTAGTAAAATTCCATGCAAGTCCTACTTAGAAATATCACTAATGCATAGTCAAAATAATGGGACAAAAGTATGAAGCACCACTTGCCTTTTTGGTAGAGAATATAGGTTCACTCCTTGATCTTGCAATAGTCACACTCCTCAAATTCCACTACAATTCAATCAAGGCACAAAATTCAATCTACCATTCAAGCAATTCAACACATAAAATAATAAAAACAAAGCAATGCATGCAAGCATGCCAAAGATTGTTTTATTTGGAAAAGTGGTTTCCAATAGGTTATAAACATTTTAAAACACCTATTGGTCATTTATAAAAGTGGCAAAACCATTTGATATTAAATTAGTGAAAATGGCCACTTTAAATCATTTTTGTTTTGCTAGAAATGATTTAATCAAGGTAATAATTTCTAGTGTTTGACAAATATATTTTTAAGCACAAATGTTAGTGTTTTAAGGTCAAGTATTTAATATTAACACCATTTGCAAAAGGTTTTACCTATAAACCATTTTTTTACACTAAAGCAATATTTTGTTTTGTTGGAAATGCCTTTAAACAAAGTAATAATTTTATAGAGTTCACCAAATATATTTTTAATTCCAAAAACTTGGTGTTTAGGGTCATAGAGTCTATTTCAAATCATTTTCCAAAGATTTTACTCAAAAAGCATTTTTAAACATATTCAACATTTTTATTTAGCTAGAAATGCTTTAATTCAAAGGAATAATTCTTAAGTGTCACAAAATATAATTTTAAACCCAAAAGTTGGTTTCTATGGTCAGTGGGTTCAAAAAAATCCATTTACAAAAGCTTTTACCCTAAAAACATTTTTAGAATGAATTTTATACACCAAATATGCCTACACATGTTTCTGCAAAAACAACTAACTTTTCAGAAGCAATTCACTAAACAAAGTGGATGGTTGCAAAGTATTTGTTTTGCTGATTCCATTGATATACAATTTGTAAAATTTGGACATGTAGATTTAAAGTTATGATTTTTGCAAGTTTGAACATTCAATAGAACAAAATCTGGTTTTTAAATCGAAGGCTGGCCACGTGGAATGATTTCATTGGCTCATACCAGTTCGCGTGGATCAGCTAACATGGAGCGTCAGATCTAATGTGCATCGCACGGCTCACAGCACACGATACCTCTTTGGTTAATGAATCTATCATATTCATCAGATCTAAATCGAACGGCGCACAGGAGTTTGGCCAAAGATGGGCGGCGCGTGACGGTGGCTGGCAGTGGCGCGGTCAGACGAGGACGGTGCCGATGATACAGGAAGCGAGAGAGCAAGGTAAGATGCTCACCGAGTTCGTCGTGGCGTGCTGATGCTCAACGATGCTGTGGTTGTCGAAGGGGCGCTCGGGGTCGACGGGTACTGCTCACCGGAGAAGCTCCTGGCGACGGTGTGCTCGGGTTGTCGTCATTGGCGATGTTATGGACTGCGCTAAGACAAACTAGTGGTGCAGTTAGATGCACGCGAGAGAGAAGGTTGTAGGAGTAGCAACCAGTGATGAGGGGGCGGTCAGGTCTCACCGTGGAGGGTCGCCGGAGTGGAAGCAGTAGGCAGCGGCGTTCTATCAAAGACGAAGGCGAGTATCTGGGATGCGCGCGAGCGAACTGGAGTTGCTTGAAGATGCGTCTAGTTCTTGTGAGCATGCTCGTGCAGTTTAGGGGGGAGGGGAGAGTCTGGTTTGGCCGGAATTCGTACTGAGGTTCGCCGGAGCAGAGAAGGTTGCGAGTAGAATTCGCAGCAGCCTGGTGGCTCCGGTGGGATGGGATCTAAGGGGAAAGAGAGAGGGGAGGGAGGCGTTTTATCGAGTGTGGTCGTAGGGAGTAAAGGTTGCGGCATTGACGCGAATTTATGCCGGCAATAAACGGCAGGAAACGGCCGGCGTGGTCGTCGCACGAGGTGAAGACGACAACTGACGGGCGGGGTCGCTTCGTCAGCGTTAGAGAGAGAGGAAGGGTGGGGTCCAATCGTCAGGGACGGTGCGGGTGCGTTAGTGAGTAGGAAAACGTTTCGCGTGGAGAGGAGGGAGTGGGCTGGTTGCTGGGCCTGCTGGGCTGGGCTGGTTTATTTTATTTTTTCCCTCTTCTATTTTCTTTTTATTTTTCCATTTTTATTTTTCTGTTTTCAAATTCAAACTCTTATTTGAATCAGATTTATTTATCAAAACTTTTCAGTAGTTTCTATACTGTTAAAACATATATTTTAAATGCCATTTTAGGAAATATTCTTTTATTCTTTTATGGTTTATATTTTATTTAAAATGTGCACTTGCCTTTATTCAAATAAGATTTTAAATATAATTTCAACTCTTATTTGAATTCAAATTTTCATCAAACCTTTTTCAGTAGGTTCTATTTATTTATTAGGGCGTCAAATAATTCACCTTGAATTATTTGGAATATTTTTAATATGATTTATTAATCATTTAAATTGGGTATTTGTCTTTATTCAAACAAAATCAAATATGGTTTTAATCCCATATAAATTTTATTTCAAATAATTCTTTGATTCCATTTAAGTTAATTAAATAACTTTTATTCCACTTGGGAAAATTCCAATTATTATTTTCCCATAATTTAATTAATCATTTTCATTTGGGTTTTTGTCTCATTTAAATATAATTGGAATATGGTTTAATCCCACATATTTCTATTTGATTATTCTTTATCCTTTTATTTTATTTGGACATGATTGATCTTTGTTTCATTTGTTTATGGATTTGGCCAAGGTTTAATTTGGCTTTTAAGTATCCCTTATTTAATTATCTCTTTTTTGTCTTATAAAATCCATATCTTTTTTTAAGATCCAAACTTGGTGATTCCAATTTGTATAATTTTATTTAATATTTGTTTACCCTTTTAAATCTCTTTAGGATTATTTTGCTCAAAATTTGATATGGATTTTAGATAGGAGCTTTATTATCTTTGGAAATTATTACCTTTCAATTCATAAGTTTTTATTGATGGTTCCAAATTGAATAGAATCAATTTCTATGGTTTTATAATATTTCTATTTGTCATTCTTGATCATTTATAAATGCTTGTTGCTAAATTTTTATATGGATCAAATCCATGGTCTTAGAGAGATCTTGTAAATGATTTCTTCCATTAGGGTTTTAGAATCTTTGTTTATTTTCCAAGTGTTTAAATTTCAAGATGCATTTAGGAAGAATGCATTTCACTTGGTTTGAATTTAGTTGGATTCAAATTCTATTCAAAGTTTGTTCAAGATGGGTTTTGATGTTTCCATTTTAAAACAAAGAGTTTCTTTTCACCCTAAATTTCAACAATTATTTATTTTGTTTATTTATTTTTCACATTTCAAAATTTGGAAAATTTTGGGATGTGACATACAGAGGGAGCGACAAACGAGAGAGCAATAGCTGTCATAATCATGCTTGCAACAAAACGAGACTAACTATGGCATGAAAGTGATACAAGAACTCTGAGGCAAAATAAATCATCGAGGCTTACTGACCATTGATTAGTCATATGCATGCGTGAGCATGTGCCAAGTCGATTCACATGAACAGTTAGAGGAGGATACCACAATATCATACCAAAGTATTAGCAAGGTGGAGCTAATCATATGACATGCTACATACTATTAGCAAGATGGAGCTAATCATAGACAAGCAAGAACTACTAAGCATCCATAATGACATACATCTTACACAAACAGGCTAAGCATGCTCACAATGATGAGTATATGTACAAAAATGAGACAAATAGAGTTTGTTACCAGCCTCTCACCACACCTCGAGTTGTCTTAATCTTCATTATTGCCCTTCACTTGTGTGACTTGAATAATTAACATGAAACCACAATCCACTTAGGACGGCTGAACCCTGTAAAGAACTCACAAAACCAAAGAAGAACAACAAATATTTTTGGTGTTTTCGATTTTTTAAAGAAAGCAAACAAATAAAAGGCAAACCAAACAAATAAAAGGCAAACCAAATAAGAAGCAAACAAAGCAAAGAAAACAAAGAAAAATCTTTTTGGATTTTTTTCTTTTAAGGCAAACCAAAACAAAGAAACAAACCAAGAGAAACAATGAAAATATTTTTGGTATTTTTGGGTTTTTAGAAAGAAGCAACAAAAACCAAAAAGAAAGCAAAACAATGGATATACAAAGAACCGACCGAACATGATATATATATATGAGTGTGATGTCGGTATACCTCCCCCCATGATTAGGCTTTTGGCCTAAGTGGGGCTTAATAGTGCGGAAAGTACCCCCATGCTGGTGGGTCATCATAGGAATGATCATAGTCAGGCACCTGCGATGAAGAAGATGACGCGCCCCAATCAAATGAGGGCTGCTGGTATGAAGACTCTCCCAAGTTGGAGGGTTGGACCGAATTGTCTTCGGCATCCTCTTCAACATTCTCCTCTTGCTGGGAGAGTTCCTCCACATAAGTGTCAACCTCCTCCTCCGTAGGCGACCATCCTTTCCTGTTATCAAAGTTAAACAAAGCAGGTGCAGGCAAATAAACTATTTTCTCAGTCCTACCCTTTCTCCGACCTTGCTAGGCAAAAGATATTTCATATGGTAAACTTCTCACATTATCCCCCAAAGAAACAAAACCATGCTGAATCATAGATTCAATATCAAGCCTCTCTATGGGGAACTGAAAATCTGAATAATGAGGCTCTAAACCATGGAAAGCTAGCAACCTAGAAGCAATGAGACCTCCACAAATTCCACCCTTCTCATGGTTGGTGGTGAGACAGTGAGCTATCAGAGCACCCAAACTATAAGAACTATTCCTATTCATAGCAGCTACAATAAAAGCTAGATCAAAAGAAGACAACTTTCTAGCAGTCTTTCTAGCAAGAACACACTTGGTAATGAAATAGGCAAAGTATCTAATAGCTGGGAGCTGAATGTTCTGAATTTTACCACTTTCCTTTGAGAAGTAGAAACCTTGGCAAATCTCAGCATACAAATCAATAAGTGACTTGGGACTCTCCTTGGTCTTCTCACAAGATCCCCACTGGGGTACTCTAATTACTGCACAGAAATCAGCAAAAGGCAGGTCGACAGGTATATTATATATTTTGTAATGGACCAAGGGATTATAAGTAGACCAAGTGAACCGGAAGTCCTGCACAAAATCCATGGTTAGCTTAAGATATTGGATTGGTTCACCTTCAACAAAGTGCTCTAACCCTGCATTTGTAACCAAAGTTTGGAAATCTTGGAGGATCCCCGCAGCTCTCATAAATTCATGACATGGATATATGGAAGGAAAAACTGCCTCCTCATGATGAACCTTCATTGACTCATGCACCATCAAGTCATATTGGTTCAGTGGATAAGAACTCATCTTCCTTGCTGAAATTTTTAGACAACCATCAAACCAAGTGATTTCTAAGTTGATAAATGATGAGAAACTACTATAGGAACTTGCTAGAGGACTACACATGAATAAAAACAAAGTTTCTAAGCAAAGAACAAGCATGCAAGCTCAAACAACCTGTCACCTATAGCAGGAAAATACTCAAGATACAATCTACCAATCACAAATCTAATTGGATAAGTGGAGGAGGCACATACCAAGGAGCAATCCCTCCAAAAATCAGCACTTGAGATGGGCTGAACAAGGAGATCGAAAATCGCTAGCAAGAACAGCAAGAAATCGAGCTTGAGCAAGTTTTTCGGTGTTTTTCGGGAGAGAGACAGAAGGTGTCTTTGAGGAGGCAACCTGGAGGGGCCCAGGTGGGCCAGACCCCCCCACCCCCACCCCCACCCCCAGGCTCCACCTCCTGGTAGGCCACGCCTACCATGGGTGTGGGGCCCTGGGGTGGCCCCCTGGGTCATCTCAGGTACCTCTCTGTCCCTTTTTTCGAGGAAAAATTATTTTGATTTTTCTGGGATTTTTCGGGAAACTTTATTTTTGGCCAATTTTCAGGGTATGAAAATTGATTTTCTCACAGAACCAGTTTTTTCAGAAGAAGCAAAAGCAAACCAAAAGCCAAACTACAGGAGCTCTAAGAAACTCAAACAAGCAAACAACTAGCAAAATTAAATCTAAATCAAAGACTAGGAAGGAGAAAGTAAAAAGAAAGCAAGTGTAACCACAGTGAAAACATTATTTTGTTCATAAAGATCCCTTTGTTAACAAGGTTGATCAAGTCTTGTTACCAAAACAATCTTATATGAAAACAAAACTTTGCATTCCACAAGGTGATTATGTTACCTCATACTTTATAGCAATTGTCCCAATCATAATAGTTTCAAAATTTTCTTGTGGAATGGGACAATATATTTCTCCAACCTTGATGCCCTAAATATTTTCAATGGAATTCAGGCACATAGCTCTTAACAACCTTCTTGGGGAAATAGACAGTGTGCTCTTTGTCATTAATATTGAATGTTACTTTTCCTTGATTACAATTGATGAGATCACCTGCAGTATTAAGAAAAGGTCTCCCAAGAATAATAGACATATTATCATCTTCAGGCATTTCAAGCACAACAAAATAAGTTAGAACCATGCAATTACGAGCAACTTGAATAGGAAAATCCTCACATATACCAACAGGAATAGTAGTTGACTTATCAGCCATTTGCAAAGATATATCAGTTGGTATCAACTTTTCTAGTTGGAGCCTCTTGTAGAGAGAAAAAGGCATAACACTAACTCCAGCTCCCAAATCACATAAAGCAGTTCTAACATAATTATTCTTAATGGAGCAAGGAATAGTTGGTATACCTGGATCACCAAGTTTCTTTGGAACCTTACCATTGAAGGAATAATTAGTAAGTAGAGTAGAAATATCCTCATTAGGAATCATCCTTTTATTAGAGACAATATCCTTCATATACTTTGAATAAGGAGGCAACTTAATAGCATCAGTCAAAGGAATTTGCAAGAATAAAGTTTTCATCCACTCACAAAACTTGTTGTAGTGTTCCTCCTCCTTTGACTTGTGTTTTTTACCTGGAAAAGTCATAGATTTCTGCACCCAAGGTTCTCTCTCTTTACCATGTTTGTTAGCAATAAAATCTTCCTTTGTGTACCTGGTGTTCTTAGTGTGCTTCTCAGGTTCTTCCTCACCTTCCTCCTTATTAGGAGACTCATTTTTATCATTACCACTCTCAGTTTCAGCATCAGAGACAAATATACTATTAGGATCTATAGTAGGTTCAAGTGGTTCCTCAACTACTTTACGTTTCTTTTTCTTCCTCTTACGAGAACTACCACTATCCTCACCTTGTTGAGAATCCTGCTATATTCTTTTAGGGTGTCCTTCAGGATATAAGGGATCTTGAGTAGCTATACCACTCCTAGTCCTAATTCCATAAGCATGTTTATCTCCTGAAGCATTAACTAGAATATCCTTTTGTACCTTAGCAAGTTGATCAAGTTGGTTTTGAACCATTTGAAAGTGTTTACAAAGCATTTTAATATCATTAGAAGTTCTTTCCACAATATCTTTCAACTCATGGATAGCTCTAGAGTTTTCCAATAAATGATTCTAAACTTGTTTACTAAAATGACCTTGTTTAACAATAAAAATGTCAAGTTCCTCTAAGCATTGATCAAGAGGCTTACCATAAGGAATATCACCTTCATCAAAGTGTTGGAGAGAGTGTACCTCAATAGTAGATGAGTGGGGAATTGGCTTACATAATTCTTCTATAGGAGGTATATTCTTCACATCTTCAGCTCTAATACCTTTCTCCTTTAGACACTTCTTAGCTTCCTTCATCACTTCATCATTTAATGCAATAACTCCCCTCTTCTTTGTTGTTGGTGTTGGAACTGGTTCAGGAACAGCTGGTTCAGGAGTAATAGGCTCGGGTGTATTCAGCTTAGTTGAAGTCCAATCATCATAATTCTTGCTTATCTTAGTCATTAATTCTTCAGCATCTGTAGGAGTCCTTTTCTTGAAAACACAATCATCAAAGTTATCTAGGTAGGTCCAAGAATCATCAGTTAGTCCATTATAATAAAGATCAAGAAGCTCATTTTTTAGGTAATGGACATCCAGGATGTGCATGAATCAAGGCACAGAATCTTTTCCATGACTCAAGCAATTTCTCTTCTTCTCCCTGTTTAAAATCAAAAAGTCTCTGCAAAGCAGCATGTCTAGAACTAGGAGGAAAATATTTATGGAAGAAAGAAGCAATCAATCAATCAGGGCTATCAATGGAACCACGAGGTAATCTATTAAACCAATCCCTAGCTTCTCCTTTTAGTGAAAAAGGGAAGATCTTAGCAACAAAGTACTTGCGCATCTTAAAATCATCAGAGAATAAAGCACTCATAATAGAAAGCTCATTCATATGAGCCACAACACTCTCATTTTCAGTACCACAAAAAGGTTCTTTCTCAACAATATCTAAGTAGGACAAATCAAGAGAGAAATCATAATCTTTATCTTTAATATCAATGGGATAAGTGGCCAACTTAGGATCAGAGGACAACTTAGGCATAATAGTACGTCTAGCAAGGAGATTCTTCATAGCACTAGTACCATGTATGTTTTGGCACTCTTCAACAAAATCATCAGTGAGCTTAATGTAACCATCATTAATATCATAACTCTCACTAGACTCAGGCGAGCTAACAGGTGTAACATTGGCTTCACTAGGAGTTTCGGTATTTCCTAGACTAGCCATAGTAGCATCTAGAAAAGGACCTAGTGAACCACTCGCATCAAGCACAGTAGAATTAACATCATGATCATCAAAAGAAGTTTCAGACTCAGCAGTAGTAGAAATGTGTGTAGCATGAGCATGTGGTGGTGGTGTGACAAGCTTACTTATAACAGATGGTGAATCAAGAGCAGCAGAGGTGTTTAGGACTATACCTCTTCTTGTAGTGGATGGTAAAATAGGGAACTTTCCATCACGATACTTCCCCATGATGAATGGAGTAGCAGTGAACAATAATAGATCCAAGTGAACTTACAAATAAAGCTATGCTCCCCGGCAACGGCGCTAGAAAATAGTCTTGATGACCCACAAGTGTAGGGGATCACAACAGTCTTCGCGGGTAGTATTACCCAATTTATTGATTCGACACAAGGGGAGCCAAAGAATACTTGCAAGCCTTAACAACTGAGTTGTCAGTTCAACTGCACCTGGAAATAGTTCTTGCTCACAGAAGTTTATTAGTAGCAACAATTTGATAGTAGCAATAGCAAAGCAATAGTAACAGCAACAAGAGCAATAGTAACAGTAACGATAACAGTAGGATTCGAGTGCGATAGGCATAGGGATGGATGACGGGCGTTGCATGGACAAGTCTAAACATGTAACTTCAAGACATAGGGCATTGCAGATAAATAATAACAAGCATCCAAGTACTAAACAATCCTAGGCATGTGCTTCAAATATAGTCATAGGTGCTCGCAATGAGAACTTGCACAACATCTTCTGTCCAGCCAGCTCGTGGCAGCGGGGCCTCTAGGGAACTACTGACAATTAAGGTGCCCCTTTTAATAGAGCACCGGAGCAAAGCATTAACACTCCATGAACACATGTGATCCTCACACCACAGCCATCCCCTTCGGTTGTCCCAATTATTGTCACTTTGGGGCCTTTGGATCCGGACAATGATATGTGTACACAACTTGTAGATAAGATCACAAACAATAGTATCATAATGATTCAATAATAAGTTCAGATCTGAGATCATGGCACTCGGGCCCTAGTGACAAGCATTAAGCACAACAAGTTGCAACAAAGTCAAATAGCACAAGAGAAACTAGGCACTATGCCCTAACAATCTTATTCGATTACATGATAGAACTCATCCAATCCCTACCATCCCCAAGCCTACAGCGGGGGATTACTCACTCGTGGATGAGGGAAACATCGGTGGTTGATGGAGATGCATTGGTGATGATGATGGCGATGATCCTCTCCAAATTCCCCGTCCCGGCAGGGTGCCAGAACGGAGTTTCTAGATCCGAATCTTGGTTTCTGGTGGCGGCGGCGGAGCGGAACTCTTTCTGAAAAACTATCGACCCCCTGAGTTTTTAGGTCGGAAGGCAACTTATAGGCGCGGAGGGAGGCCGAGGAGCTTCCTGGGGTGGCCAAACCCCCTCCAGGCGCGGGGTCAGGTGGGCTCGTGCCTGGGGTGGGTCTGGGCCCCCTAGGACTCCTCTCTGTCTCCCCTTCTGGCTTCGTGGATCTTTTGGCGAGAAATACTTTTTGGCATATTTTCCGGGATTTTTCTTGATAGTTCGTTTTCTGCACAAAAACAAGACACCAAGGTAATTCTGCTGAAAACAGCGTCAGTCCGTGTTAGTTGTATCCAAATCACACAAGTTTAGAGAAGAAACAATAACAAAGTGTTCGATAAAGTAGATACGTTTTGGACGTATCAAGGCGGTGGATCTCTTGGAGGCTCCACCCTCTGTCTTCTTCTTCTTGCCTCCATTGGTAGTGTCAGAGGTGGAGCTCTTCCGCTTACGCGCCAACGGAACATCATCGTCAGACACGATGGTGACTTCCTTCATCTTGGGGTCATAGACTTGGACAACCCTGCTATCCTCGTCTAGACTCTTTAGCTGTTAAGTGAATCCCGAAGTGTTAGATGTAATGGTAATGGCTAGATGGAAGAAATGGATTATATGTCATACACGGAAAATAAACAGGTACCTCTGGGCACATGTCGCCCTCGAACATGTCGTAGGTGATGGTGAATCCACACTTCCTGTCCTTCACCTTGACGATGTATTTGAGGCGGAGCTTGATGGAATCACTCGATAAGTTGTCCTCGGTGATGCGGAGAATATCCTTCCTATCCTTGGTATACTCGTGCATGAGCTTCACGCGGTGTTGCAGAGGCTGGATCTGCCTGATGAACCAGCACATGGCTAGGTCCAACCCGGTCAGACCCGTGTCTATGAGCCACTTGATCCGCCTAACATCGCGGGAGGCTTCGTTGTAGGAGGGAAGGAGGGCTTGGGATCTCCATGTCGAGGCTTCAGCGGCTGCTCCATCGACAAAGTCCGGGTACGTTCCTTCTCATCCATCCAGAGGGATGTCTGGGCCATAGAAGTATGTCATCTGCCAGTTCTTGCAGGACTCGTGGCCTACAATGTCGGGGAACCGCCGCCAGGCCGGATCTTGAAGCTAATAGTTCCACAATTTCTAAGCTCGTCCTTGCTCACTCCGGCTTCCCTCTTGATGGTGAAGAAGTATATAAACAGATCTAACCTAGGCCTAATTCCTAGGTAGCCCTCACAAAGCGTCGCGTAATTGCTAAGCGCGAGGATGCTATTCGGAGAAAGGTTCTGAGGTTGAACCCGGTAGTGACAAAGGACCTCTATGAAGAAGTCAGAGATTGGGAGGGAGACGCCGCGTACCAGTTGGGCTTTGAGGTACACCTTTTATCCGGCTTGGGGAGAAGGGACGACCTTGCCGGTCGGCGCCACCCGCCAAACCAGCCGCTCCTTCATGGGGAGGTACCCCTCGGCGAGCATCTCCTTGAGATCGATCTCGGTGATATCAGAGCCGTGCCACTCTCCCTTATGGGAATCTCCCTCCTCTTCTAGCAGTTCCAGCCCCGCTGGAATATGGTCACCTCTAGTGGTTTCCACCACAGCGGTGCATGGCACCACCATGCCCTCTGGAGGCATGTGAATGGAGCCCGCTGGCTTGGCCGTGGCATCGCTCGTCGCCATCATGGATGGGGTGGCGTTGCTGCTTGCCATTTGTGTGGGGAAGAAGGTGACTGTGGGGTTGGGGGAAAGCTAGGGTTTTTCCCTCGATGTGCATGAAGAGCTCAAGGAGATTCTTGCTGGAGGAAGAAGACGATGCGAGGAAGAATGCGCTGGAAGAATAAGAATTACAACGGTTATAATTTATAGTACTCAACATAAAGATTCATGCAAGTTCATTGCTGCGTGACAACGCGTGCGCGGAATTTTCGCCACGTTCCTACCGCCGCCTCCAATGTTTCGCATCCTTCGCGCGGGAAAAATGGCTATGATTGCGTTCTCTGCATGTGTGAGTTACGAGGCGTCGTTGTTCTATGGTCTACGTTGCTCTAATGACACGGCAGGTGAACCATCCCATCTGAAGATTCTGGCATGGACGGATTTAGTCCGGCTACGAGAAGAGTACGATGGAAGATTCAGCAGCTCTCCGACAATACGTATTGAAGACGGAGAACATTGCAGGGTTCTTGGGAGGACTACAAGATGTTGCTTGACGATTTGCCGACATTCATCTAGATGGATCATTCAATCTGAAAAGGCAAGACGACGCAAGATCTCGGAGTTCTCCGGGGGCTACTGCTGGGGATATGCTAAATGGGTACCACCATTGCATGTCTCTAATCCGGATAACGCAGGTGGCCCACAGTTGGTAGCAAGGCCCATGGCCTGCTGGGCAGCCTAGTTAGATGGATCCAGAAGGGAGGCCCATGTTGTCTAAAGGAAGGCTATAGAGGAGTCACCAACATACCCGGAGCCTTGGAGTGCAAGACACATTAGACTAGTTGTGTACCGTGTAGGACTCTGTAACCTGTCCGGCTAGGAATTTGCCTGTAACCCTAGGATCTGGCAACAATATAAGTTGGACCTATGGGAGCCTTTAGGGCATAGAACAACTCATATCGCGCACAGCGAACCGATCCCTGTAACTCAGTGTATTGCCATTATAGTGATTATAGCAAGAGTAGGATTCCGCCACCATCGTGGGATCTGAACCTGGGTAAGCTGTGTTACCTCATACCCTCCAACCTTCCGCCTTACCCCATGTATCTAAGCACGCTTTGTGAGGACCCCTCCATGGCGTACCCCATATCTGAATGTGGCGGATCCGTTGACTAAACCTCTCCCGAGGGCAAAACATGACCAGCACCAAACTTCCATGGATGTTCGGTATATTACCATGTAATCTAGATTAGATGACTCTAGTGCAAGTGGGAGACTGTTGGAGATATGCCCTAGAGGCAATAATAAATATAGTTATTATTATATCTTTGTGTTTATGATAAATGTTTACATTCATGCTATAATAGTATTAACAAGGAAACATTAATACTTGTGTGATTTGTAAACTTAAATTGAAGTCCCTAGTACAGCCTCTATACATCACTAGCTTGTTGGTTAATAAATGATTATGGTTTCCCTATCATGAACATTGAGATGTTATTAACAACAAGATCATATTGTTAGGAGAATGATATGATGGACATACTCCTATAGATAAGCATAGCATAAAGATCAAGTCATTTTAATAGTTCAATTGCTATATGCTTTGTGATACATAGTAACCTAATTCCTTCGACCATGAGATCATGCATATCACCTTTACCGGATGGATGCTTTGATGACATCAAACACCACACCGTAACTGGGTGGCTATAAAGGTGGCATTGAGTGTTCGGAAAGTATTGGTTGAGACACATGGATCAAGAGTGGGATTTGTCCATCCATATGACGGATAGATATACTCTGGGCCCTCTCGGTGAAATGTCATCCAATCAGCTTGCAAGCATGTGACTGGCTCACAAGGGATCACATATCACGGGAACGAGAAAAGAGTACTTATCGGTAACGAGGTTAAACTAGGTATGCAGAGATACTGACGATCATAACCTCGGATAAGTAAACTATCGTGAGACAAAGGGAAATTGGTATCGTATGTAAGTGGTTCATTCGATCGCAAAGTAATCGTAGAAATATGTGGGAGCCATATGAATTTCCAGATTCCTCTATTGGTTATTGTTCGGAGAAGTGTCTCGATCATGTCCGCATAATTCACGAACCGTAGGGAGACACACTTAAGGATTCGACGTTGTTTGAGTAGTTATGGAATGATGAGAAAGAGACCGAATGTTGTTCGGAGTCTCAGATGGGATCCGGGATATCACGAGGAGATCCGGAATGGTCCGGAGAATAAGATTCATATAAGGAAAGTCCTATTTCGGAGTTGGGGAATGGTTCCGATGTTTTCATCGGGAATGTTCTAGAAGGTTCTGGAATGTCCGGCACTCCGGAGGGGAAGGGTACATGAATGTGTTATATCATGTTGATATTATTGCATCATGTACTAGGTGTCATCGCTGAACAAAATAAAGGGTTTAATCAAATCCTAGTTTGAAAAAGTCAAACGGCAATTTGAAAGTCAAACGGCTATTTTTGGGAAGTGGAGAGGGAGGTGGAAACCGAGTTGGGGAGGAGTTCCTCCCCTCCACCGCCGGCCCACCTCCAAGCCGAGTTGGGGAGGGACTCCCTTCCCCTTGGCCGGCCCCTCCACCTATAAAAGGAGGGGCAGGGCTCCCCTCCTAGACACCCAACACCTCCACCTCTAAACCCTAGCCGCCGGCGCCGCCACCTCCACTGCCGCCGCCGCCCTAGGGCAAACCGCCGCCGCCGCCTAGCTAACCCTAGCCGCCGGCTTGCCCCCTCCTCGGCGTGTCTAAACCCTAGATCGTCGAGGGCTCTCTCATAGTCCACCATACTCGCTCTGGCTTAAGGCGAAGCCCTGCGAGATCTCCCCTCTACTTCTGGTACCACGCCGTTGTGCTCCTGGAATCGCGAGGAGAGTGCTACAACCTCTGCTGCCTGCTGGAACAAGGGAGAGGAAGGTCTTCGTCGAGTACCGAACATGTGACCGACTGCGGGAGCGCTGCCGGAACGCGGCGCCGGAAGGATCGTCTACGCGATCTTGAGATCGGGAAGAGTGCGACTACATCACCCACGAGAATCCGCTCTCGTTAAACACTTTGGAATCTTCGAGGGTGAGTTATTCCATCGACTCGTTGCTACAATCTAGTAGATAGATCTTGGCTTGTTTGTTTGTATGCGGTAGAAAATTTTTGTTTTCCATGCTACGAAACCCTACAGTGGTATCAGAGCCGTGTCTATATGTAGATCTGTTGCACGAGTAGAACACAATGGTCATTGTGGGCGTTGATGCTTTTATTGACGATTGCTTCTTGTGTACTTTGCATCTTGCGGGATGTTGGGATGAAGCGGTCCGGGCTAACCTTACATGACATCGTTCATGAGACTTGCTCCACGCTTGACATGCAACTTGTATTGCATAAGTGGCTTTGCGGGTGCCTGTTTCTCCTAGCATAGTTAAGATCCAATTTACAACGGGTGATTAACAATACTAGTATCAATGTTGTGGTTCATGTTCGTAAGTTAGAACGACACTTATTGAAAGCCCCAAACCACGTAAAATATGCAAAGAAAGTAGAGGCGTCTAACTTTGTTTTGCAGGGGTGTGCAGTGATGTGACATGGCCATGATTGTGATTATATTTGATGTATGCAATGTTCCTCATTGTAAGTTGGCAACCGGCAGGAGCCATATGGTTGTCTTTAATTTATGTTAAGACCTGCGTGTCTATTCAAAGTAGTTGTAATAGTTGAATCCGGTGGACGACAACCATGGAGAAGCGTCATTGACCTTGATGCAATGCCGGTGATGATGGAGATCATGTTCGTGCTTGAAGATGGAGATCGGAAGAACAAAGAAGAAAGGCCATATCATATCACATATTATGAATTGCATGTGATGTTAATCCTTTATGCATCTTGTATTGCTTAGTTAACGACGGTAGCATTATAAGATGATCCCTCATGCACATGAATTTCAAGTCATAATGTGTTCACCCTTAGTTAGCACCGTTGCTAAAGCTTGTTGTTTCGAAGCACCATGTGATGATCGGGTGTGTTAGATTCCGCAAGTGTATACAACGTGAGCAAGCCAGATTTGCTCATGCGGAAGCTAAGGTTTGATCTTGACGAGCCTAGCATGTACAGACATGGTCTCGGAACACGGATCACCAAAAGGTAAAGCATGAGTCATATAGTAGATATGATGAACATGTCGATTGTTCGCCATTGAAACTATATCAACTCTCGTGATGGTCGGTGTTGATGTGGTGGATTTGGTTCATGTGATCACTAAAACAATGTGAGGGATATTGTTTTGAGTGGGAGTTCACCTAGATTAATTTAACTATTAATTAGAACTCAATTTGTCATAAACTTAGTCTAAAATATTGCAAATATGTTGTAGATCAATGGCGGCCCCTACCATCAATTTTAATGCGTTCCTAGAGAAAGAAAAGTTGAAAAACAATGGAAGCAACTTCGCGGATTGGTTCCGCAATTTGAGGATTGTCCTCACAGCTGGTAATTTGACCTATGTGTTGGATGCACCGCGGGGTGACCCGCCTGCAGCTGATGCTGCCGACGAAGTAAAGAATGTTTACCTCGCTCGGAAGACTCAGTACTCCACAGTTCAGTGTGCTATCTTGTATGGTTTAGAATCGGAGCTTCAGAAAAGGTTTGAGAATTCAGACCCACATGATATTGTCCGTGATCTCAAATTGATCTTTGAGACTCACGCGGCAATTGAGAGCTATGAGGCTTCTAAAAAGTTCTTTAACTGCAAGATGGAAGAGGGCAGCTCCGTCAGTGAGCATGTGCTTAAGATGTCTGGGCACGCAAACAAACTTCAAAGCTTGGGTATAGTGATTCCTAATGCTTTGGGGATTTACCATGTCCTCCAATCACTACCACCAAGTTATAAGAACTTTGTGATGAACTACAATATGCAAAACATGAACAAGCAGTTGCCAGAACTGTTTGCTATGTTGAAATCTGCAGAAGTGGAGATCAAGAAAGAGCACCAAGTGTTGATGGTCAATAAGACCACCAAATTCAAGAAAGGCAAGTCTAAGAAAAAGGGACACTTCAAGAAGGGTGGTAAGAAAGTTACCGCGCCGACGAAGAAGACCAGGGCTGGACCTAATCCTGATACTGAGTGCTTTTACTGCAAGGGATAAGGTCACTGGAAGCGGAATTGCCCAAAGTACTTGGCGGATTTGAAGAACGGCAACATCAAGAAGAAAGGTATATCCGATATACATGTTATTGATGTGTATCTCACTAGTACTCGTAGTAGTGCCTGGGTATTTGATACTGGTTCGGTTGCTCATATTTGTAACTCGAAACAGGTGCTGCAGAATAAACGGAAGCTAGCGAAGAACAAGGTGATGATGCGCGTAGGAAACGGATCAAAGGTTGATGTGATCGCGGTCGGCACGCTACCCCTTCATCTACCATCGGGATTAGTTTTATACTTAAATAATTGTTATTTGGTGCCTGCGTTAAGCATGAACATTATATCAGGATCTTGTTTATTGCGAGACGGTTACTTGTTTAAGTCCGAGAATAATGGTTGTTCGATTTATATGAGTAATATGTTTTATGCACATGCACCTTTGATATATGGTCTATTCTTATTGAATCTCGATAGTGGAAATACACATATTAATAACATTGAGGCTAAACGTTTGAAATCGAGCGATAACTCGACCTATATGTGGCACTGTCGTCTTGGTCACATTGGAGTGAAGCATATGAAGAAACTCCATTCCGATGGACTTCTCGAATCACTTGATTTCGAATCACTTGATAGATTTGAAGCATGTCTGATGGGTAAAATGACTAAGACTCCATTTTCTGGTATGATGGAGCGAGCTACGGACTTATTGGAAATCATACATACCGATGTGTGTGGTCCAATGAGTGTAGCATCGCGCGGTGGTTATCGTTATGTTCTTACCTTCACGGATGACTTGAGTAGATATGGGTATATCTATTTCATGAAACATAAGTCCGAAACTTTCGAGAAGTTTAAGGAATTTCAAAGTGAGGTTGAGAATCAACGTAACAAGAAGATTAAATTTCTACGTTCTGATCGTGGAGGTAAATATCTAAGTTACGAGTTTGGCGAGCATTTGAAGAAATGCGGAATACTTTCACAATTGACATCGCCGGGAACACCACAGCGTAATGGTGTGTCCGAACGTCGTAATCGAACTCTCTTAGATATGGTTCGTTCTATGATGTCACTTACAGATTTACCGCTATCATTTTGGGGTTATGCATTAGAAACCGCCGCATTCACTTTAAATAGGGCACCATCTAAATCCGTTGAAACGACACCGTATGAATTATGGTTTGGGAAGAAACCTAGATTGTCGTTCCTTAAAGTTTGGGGTTGCGAAGCCTATGTAAAGAAGTTACAGCCGGACAAGCTTGAACCCAAAGCGGAAAAATGCGTCTTCATTGGATACCCGAAGGAAACTATTGGGTATACCTTCTATCATAGATCCGAAGGCAAAATCTTCGTTGCCAAGAATGGATCCTTTCTAGAGAAGGAATTTCTCTCGAAAGAAGTGACTGGAAGGAAAGTAGAACTCGACGAGGTTGTCGAACCTTCTCTCGAAATTGTGAGTAGCGCAGCACCGGAAGAAGTTCCTGTGGTGCCTGCACCAATAAGAGAGGAAGCCAATGATGATGATCATGAAACTTCGGTTGTAGTTGCTACAGAGCCTCGCAGGTCAACGAGAACTCGTATCACTCCAGATTGGTATGATCCCGTTATGAGTGTCATGTTGGTGGACAACACAGATGACCCTGCGACATATGAGGAAGCGATGATGAGCCCAGATTCCAATAAATGGCAAGAAGCCATGAAATCCGAGATTGGATCCATGTACGAAAACCAAGTATTGACTTTGGTGGACTTACCGGATGGCCGGAAGGCTATCGAGAACAAATGGATTTTCAAGAAGAAAACAGATGCTGATGGTAATGTTACTGTCTATAAAGCTCGACTTGTCGCAAAGGGGTTTCGACAAATTCAAGGAGTTGACTACGATGAGACTTTCTCACCTGTAGCGAAGCTAAAGTATGTGAGGATTATGTTAGCAATCGCTGCATATTATGATTATGAGATATGGCAGATGGATGTCAAAACAGCATTCCTCAATGGAGACATTGATGAAGAGTTGTATATGATGCAACCCAAAGGTTTTGTCGATCCTAAAGATGCTAACAAGGTATGCAAACTTCAACGGTCCATCTATGGATTGAAGCAAGCATCCTGAAGTTGGAATCAATGTTTTGATAAGGTGATCAAAAGTTTTGGTTTTATACAAACTTATGGAGAAGCTTGTATTTACAAGAAAGTGAGTGGGAGCTCTGTAGCATTCTTAATACTATATGTAGATGACATATTGTTGATTGGGAATGATGTAGACCTTCTTCATAGTGTCAAGGAATATTTGAATAATAGTTTTTCAATGAAGGATCTTGGCGAAGCAGCTTACATATTAGGCATAAAGATTTATAGAGATAGATCAAGACGCCAAATATCATTGTCACAAAGTACATATTTGGACAAAGTTCTAAAGAGGTTTGGAATGGAAGATAGCAAGAAAGGGTTCTTGCGCATGTTGCCCAATATGACCTTGAGTAAAACTCAAAGTCCAACATCGGCAGAAGATAGAGAAAGGATGAGTAAGACTCCCTATGCCTCAGCCATAGGATCTCTAATGTATGCCATGCTATGTACTAGACCCGACATTGCATATGCTGTTAGTTTAACTAGCAGATATCAAAGTGATCCAGGAGTGGATCATTGGACAGCGGTCAAAAACATCCTTAAGTACTTGAGAAGAACTAAGGATATGGTTCTTTCTTATGGAGGTGATGAACAGCTCGTTGTTAATGGTTACACTGATGCTAGATGGAACACCGATCTGGATGATTCTAAATCACAATCTGGATACGTATTTACTTTGAATGATGCAGCATTTAGCTGGAGGAGTGCAAAGCAAAGCGTTGTGGCGAGATCTTCAACTGAATCAGAATATATGGCTGCTTCAGAGGCTTCACAAGAAGCAATATGGATGAAAGAGTTCATTACAGAGCTGGGTGTGGTTCCTAGTGCGCTGGACCCAATGTCTATCTACTGTGATAACATGGGCGCCATAGCCAATGCGCAAGAACCAAGGTCACACAAGAAGCTGAAGCACATCAAGCTACGTTTTCACGCTATTCGAGAACATGTCCAAGATGGGGACATAAAGATTTGCAAAGTACACACAGATCTGAATGTGGCGGATCTGTTGACTAAACCTCTCCCGAGGGCAAAACATGACCAGCACCAAACTGCCATGGGTGTTCGGTATATTACCATGTACTCCCTCTGTTCGGGATTATAGGTCCTACGCGCATACCTAGGTTGTTAATTTGACCAACAAAATATAACTTATATATTACAAAAATTATACCATTAGAAAATATAATCTCTAAGGTATCTAATGGTATAATTTTTATACTATAATATGTATATTTTGTTGTTCAAAATGGCAACCTAGTTATCCGCGCGGGACTTATAATCCCAAATGGAGGTAGTAATCTAGATTAGATGACTCTAGTGCAGGTGGGAGACTGTTGGAGATATGCCCTAGAGGCAATAATAAATATAGTTATTATTATATATTTGTGTTTATGATAAATGTTTACATTCATGCTATAATAGTATTAACAAGGAAACATTAATACTTGTGTGATTTGTAAACTTAAATTGAAGTCCCTAGTACAACCTCTATACATCACTAGCTTGTTGGTTAATAAATGATTGTGGTTTCCCTATCATGAACATTGAGATGTTATTAACAACAAGATCATATCGTTAGGAGAATGATATGATGGACATACTCCTATAGATAAGCGTAGCATAAAGATCAAGTCATTTTAATAGTTCAATTGCTATATGCTTTGTGATACATAGTAACCTAATTCCTTCGACCATGAGATCATGCATATCACCTTTACCGGATGGATGCTTTGATGACATCAAACACCACACCGTAACTGAGTGGCTATAAATGTGGCATTGAGTGTTCGGAAAGTATTGGTTGAGACACATGGATCAAGAGTGGGATTTGTCCATCCATATGACGGATAGATATACTCTGGGCCCTCTCGGTGAAATGTCATCCAATCAGCTTGCAAGCATGTGACTGGCTCACAAGGGATCACATATCACGGGAACGAGAAAAGAGTACTTATCGGTAACGAGGTTAAACTAGGTATGCAGAGATACTGACGATCATAACCTCGGATAAGTAAACTATCGTGAGACAAAGGGAAATTGGTATCGTATGTAAGTGGTTCATTCGATCGCAAAGTAATCGTAGAAATATGTGGGAGCCATATGAATTTCCAGATTCCTCTATTGGTTATTGTTCAGAGAAGTGTCTCGATCATGTCCGCATAATTCATGAACTGTAGGGAGACACACTTAAGGATTCGACGTTGTTTGAGTAGTTATGGAATGATGAGAAAGAGACCGAATGTTGTTCGGAGTCTCGGATGGGATCCGGGATATCACGAGGAGATCCGGAATGGTCCGGAGAATAAGATTCATATAAGGAAAGTCTTGTTTCGGAGTTGGGGAATGGTTCCGGTGTTTTCATCGGGAATGTTCTAGAAGGTTCCGGAATGTCCGGCACTCCGGAGGGGAAGGGTACATGAATGTGTTATATCAAGTTGATATGATTGCATCATGTACTAGGTGTCATCGCTGAACAAAATAAAGGGTTTAATCAAATCCTAGTTTGAAAAAGTCAAACGGCTATTTTTGGGAAGTGGAGAGGGAGGTGGAAACCGAGTTGGGGAGGAGTTCCTCCCCTCCACCGCAGGCCCACCTCCAAGCCGAGTTGGGGAGGGACTCCCCTCCCCTTGGCCGGCCCCTCCACCTATAAAAGGAGGGGCAGGGCTCCCCTCCTAGACACCCAACACCTCCACCTCTAAACCCTAGCCGCCGGCGCCGCCACCTCCACTGCCGCCGCCGCCCTAGGGCAAACCGCCGCCGCCGCCTAGCTAACCCTAGCCGCCGGCTTTCCCCCTCCTCGGCGTGTCTAAACCCTAGATCGTCGAGGGCTCTCTCATAGTCCACCATACTCGCTCTGGCTTAAGGCGAAGCCCTGCGAGATCTCCCCTCTACTTCCGGTACCACGCCGTTGTGCTGCCGGAATCGCGAGGAGAGTGCTACAACCTCCGCTGCCTGCTGGAACAAGGGAGAGGAAGGTCTTCGTCGAGTACCGAACGTGTGACCGACTGCGGGAGCGCTGCCGGAACGCAGCGCCGGAAGGATCGTCTACGCGATCTTGAGATCGGGAAGAGTACGACTACATCACCCACGAGAATCCGCTCTCGTTAAACACTTTGGAATCTTCGAGGGTGAGTTATTCCATCGACTCGTTGCTACAATCTAGTAGATAGATCTTGGATTGTTTGTTTGTATGCGGTAGAAAATTTTTGTTTTCCATGCTACGAAACCCTACAAGAAGAAGGGGAGGGTGTAGGGGTTCGTAGCATGGAAAACAAAAATTTTCTATCGCATACAAACAAACAAGCCAAGATCTATCTACTAGATTGTAGCAACGAGTCGATGGAATAACTCACCCTCGAAGATTCCAAAGTGTTTAACGAGAGCAGATTCTCGTGGGTGATGTAGTCGTACTCTTTCCGATCTCAAGATCGCGTAGACGATCCTTCCGGCGCCGCGTTCCCGCAGCGCTCCCGCAGTCGGTCACACGTTCGGTACTCGACGAAGACCTTCCTCTCCCTTGTTCCAGCAGGCAGCGGAGGTTGTAGCACTCTCCTCGCGATTCCGGCAGCACAACGGCGTGGTACCGAAAGTAGAGGGGAGATCCCGCAGGGCTTCGCCTTAAGCCGGTGCGAGTATGGTGGAGCTTATGAGAGAGGCTATTAGTGGTCTAGTAATTAGACACACCAATTAGAGGGCTCTAAACCAATTAGAAGGCTCTAAACCGAAACAGCTCTAAACCGGGGTCTAGGTCTAGTTTCTAGTTTAGAGGATAGGAACTTGTGTGTCTTGTGTTGTGTTGGGAGGGGAGCCCTGCCCCTCCCTTTATAGGTGGGAGGGCTGGCGCGCTAGGGGAGGGAGGGAGTCCCTCCCCAACTCGGCCTAGGGCTGGCCGCCGGCTTGGGGAGGAGGACTCCTCCCCCAATTCGGTTTCCTCCTCTCCTCCCACTTCCCAAAAACTGCCGTTTGACTTTCAAACTAGCCGTTTGACTTTTTCAATTTAGGATTCAATTTAATCCTTTATTTGGGACAGCAAGAACACTTAGTACATGATGCAATCATTCCAACATGCAATGACACATTCATGTACCCCTTCCCTCCGGAGTGCCGGACATTCCGGGACCTTCTAGAATGTTCCTGATGAAAACACCGGAATCATTCCCGAACTCCGAAACGGGACTTTCCTTATATGAATCTTATTCTCCGGACCATTCCGGATCACCTCGTGATATCCCGGATCCCATCCGAGACTCCGAACAACATTCGGTCTCTTTCTCATAATACCATAACTACTCAAACAACGTCGAATCCTTAAGTGTGTCTCCCTACGGTTCGTGAATTATGCGGACATGATCGAGACACTTCTCCGAACAATAACCAATAGAGGAATCTGGAAATTCATATGGCTCCCACATATTTCTACGATTACTTTGCGATCGAATGAACCACTTACATACGATACCAATTTCCCTTTGTCTCACGATATGTTACTTATCCGAGGTTATGATCGTCGGTATCTCTGCATACCTAGTTCAACCTCGTTACTGATAAGTACTCTTTTCTCGTTCCCGTGATATGTGATCCCTTGTGACCAAGTCACATGCTTGCAAGCTAATTGGATGACATTTCACCGAGAGGGCCCAGAGAATATCTATCCGTCATGTGGATGGACAAATCCCACTCTTGATCCATGTGTTTCAACCAATACTTTCTGAACACCCAATGCCACTTTTATAGCCACCCTGTTACGGTGTGGTGTTTGATGACATCAAAACATCCATCCAGTAAAGGCAATATGCATGATCTCATGGTCGAAGGAATTAGGTTACTATGTATCAGAAAGCATATAGCAATTGAACTATTGAAATGACTTGATCTTTATGCTACGCTTATCTATAGGAGTATGTCCATCACATCATTCTCCTAATGATATGATCCTGTTGTTAATAACATCTCTATGTTCATGATCAGGAAACCATGATCATATATTAACCAACAAGCTAGTTTAACAAGAGGCTTTACTAGGGACTCTTATTTTAGTTTACAAATCACACAAGTATTAATGTTTCCGGTTAATACAATTATAGCATGGTATGTAAACATTTATCATAAGTGTGAAGATATGATAATAACCACTTTATTATTGCCTCTTGGGCATATCTCCAACAGTCTCCCACTTGCACTAGAGTCAATAATCTAGTTTCGAACCTTTGTGTATATAACACCTATGGCTTTCCAGTGTTGTATGTACACGATTGCTAGTGGTCAACTGATCTCCGGATCTGACACTTCCAGGTCCGTGTGTAATTGCATGTCTTTGCGTCTCTATGCATCACTCATTCTCTAATGAGATGGCTTTGTATAAATTTGGTATTTCGGTGTGACCTTTAGCTCTTTAGGGTTAAAACATGTTGATAATATTGTCGCACAATATATCTTCATAGTATTATCCCACTGAGAACTACACCTAGTTTGATAACAAACTTCTTGACACAAATGCCCTCTTTTGCTGCTATAATAGCAGTCATATACTTAGCCTTTTGTTGTAGTATCTGTCACAATGTCTTAACTTTGGAAATCATCCAAATCCATTATGGAACTCACTTTCCATTATATTGTGCCACCCTTAGTTTAGTTTGAGATAAACTTAATTTGTACTTTGTGACAAAGCTAGTATCAATGTAGTACTTTTACAATGAACTAACCATCTATTTGTCACTTCTACAAATATTATACTCTTAGTTCTTTCAGAAGATCATAAGAATATCCTTACTATTGTCCAATGATCATCTTACGAATCATTCTGGTATATGCTCTCAACATTTAGAGCATAGGACATATCTGGATTTGTACATATCACAGTATGATTGATATAAATACTCTTTGTGATTTCATACATCAAGTATCAATCTATACTTGATTATTTGTTTCACTTTACCAAATGTCAATACACTTGAATATATCATCAACATTGAACTCATTCAATCCTTTCTGTGCGACAAGAACCTTCTCTTGTAGTTTCTATATTGAACTCATTCAATATCTTATCTATGTACTTCTGGCACAACCATATTAGCGTCTATTGATGCCAAATATTTGGGTTTTGCCTAAGTCTTTCATCGGGATGAAATTCTTAATATGTGTTAATAAAAGATACATTATTTCCAATCAACAATATGTCTTCCACATAATGTATTAGAAACATGTCTTAGCGCTCCCACTTAATTTCTTGCAAACGCAAGCATCTTCATTGTCTCTGATGAAATTAAACTCTCTTAACAGTTTCATCATAGTGAAGATTCCAACTCCGCTATGCTCACTCTAACCATTGAAGTTTGCATATGCTTTTAGCATCCTTTGAATTAACAAAACCCTATGGACCGTGTTATGCACATGTCCTAGGTAACGATTCTATTAGAAGAACTTGTTTTGTTTATTCAACTACCATATAACAAATTATATGTAGTGGTTGCTACATAAATCCGTCTAGACTAAATATCACTATGAAAGATCAAATCTTGTCATAGTCAACCTTTGAACATTGTTGTGAACTCTTTCCCAACATGTCGACTAGATGTGAAACATCCATGTCTATTTCTTTATAGATCCAGACACAACTATAAGGTCTTACACCTTTCTCGAGGGTCCTTCAAGTTCAAAACTTGATTTCTCGTGTATGGAACTATCACGGATTTTATGGCTTCAAGCCATTTTACGGAGTCAGGGCCCATCATCGCTTCTCTGCATGTAGTCGGTTCATTATTCTCAAATAATGATTCAACCCTCAAATCTTGGTATTTGATTGTTCATCCGACCTACTTGTTTCAATAGGAACTTGGATCTCCGTGACCACAACCTTTGAGGTACGTGAACCATGAGCATTGTTGCTGCCTCCGAAACACTTTTCGGCGCTGCGCAACTCTGCACATATAGCTAAGGTTCTTTTAACCTTATCAAAGTTTCTATTGTCCTCCCACTTAACTTTTCACGAAAAATTCCTTCTCAAAGAAACTTGACGTTTTAAGTGACAAACACTTTTGTCTCCGGTGTTTTATGGAGGAACAGTTTATACAAAGACAGGTTCATCCGACTTTGGTTGCACACATCTTTCTTATGCATAGCATACCAATGTTTAAGAAAGGACAACTTGGGTTTTATCCCAAACCATAACTTTATATGGTGTCATTTCAACGGATTATGATGGAGCTCTTTTCAGTGGAAAAACGGTAATCTCTAAAGCTTTTAATCTTTAAAATACAATGGCAGTTTTATGAATTACACCTTTCGATCTTACCATGTCAAACAAGGTTTAATTACATATCTCGAACGCTCCATACTCTTATGGTGTTTCGGGAAATGCAAATCCACGGAACGATTCTTTAAATCTTAGGTATTATGCTAAACTTGTAACTCAAATATCTTCCTTTATGATCTTTATCATAAACTGTTTATATTCTTGTTACAATGATTTTGCACTTCATCTTGAAAGTCTTTGAACTTTTCAAATGTTTCATACTTCATCCTTATTAAGTAAATATTCATATATTCACTCAAATTTTCGGAGAAAGCATATGAAGTTGAAATCCATCGCTCTTGACTACACATAACGGACTTCGTACAACAATATGTACAAGTTCCAATAAGCTAGTCATTCGTTCCCTTTTGGCCTATGAACGAAGTTTTAATTATCTCTAGGAAAGTTTCACAAGCGTCATATGATCAAAAATCAGAAGACTCCAAAATTCCATCAACATGGAGTTTCTTCATGTTTTCTTTCCAATATAATTCAAACGGCGATGTCACTTCCTAAGTGATCTTTCAATCAATTTGTCTTTCGACATTTTTAGCACTAGTTTTATGGATGTGATGTCTCCAACGAGATTTGCGAATCATCCATCTTTTATGGATTACGGCAATTATTTGAACAATCCTTTTGTTCTCATAATACCTGATAAAACAAATCTTGAAGGCAAGCTTTGATGTTTAACAAGCAACACAATGACCCTTTATTTTGTTCTTGATGAACATCATCACATATTCTTTTGCTAGTTACTTAGGCCATTGTAGTTCATGAATTCTGTTGTTTCGTATGACGATTCATACCAACAAATTCAGTATCAAATACTTAAGAACCACATTGTTTAACAAGCAAAGAATATAGCCATAACATGTATATCATCTACATACTTAAACTGAACGATTCTAGTCTTTTCTTTTCTGCCATATATTTATGAGATTCTCTTTCAGTATTTCCTTTTCAGTTTGAAAGAATCTATCAACATCAATAGTGGAGTCATACATATGACATCTAGTCCAAAGCGTGTATAATTAAATACCAATGTCTTTGGACTTGCACTTTGAAGTAGATCACCATCATCAAATATTTGGTGTTCTTTCAAATTCCTTTCTTTAGTAATCTCTTGGTGTAGTAAACATTTTACCTACATCAAATATTCACCCTTATCATGGAATCGTCCATGATCAAGCTACTTTTAGCTTATAACGATGAATTATGAGTATAATGTTGCTAACCAAAACCTTTTGGAGGATTAGGACAACAAGTGTCTCCAACCCTTTTGCAAATTCTCATCAAATATGAGAACATGACTTTTGCCATATTATACTCTATCATGTTGCAACCAAAACTTCGTTTCAGATATCACAATATCTTTCACACATCATGGTTTCTGAAACAACTCTTTCAGATCCTAGATAATCTTGATATTAAGGGAATCCTTTGAATATCAAGAATCATGGATACAAACATGATACTTATATACTAACACTTGGAATTGTTACTCTTGTTTTAATACCAATTATTAAACTTCATGGAGTAACCGGAACTTACTGAAAGTTTGCAATAGGACTTTTAAACTTTAGATTAACACTTCAAAACAATACGATACCAGTTCGTAAAGTAACTAACCAGAATTCTATAGTTCTATCATCTCAATTATAACTAATCGCAAGGTGGTAAACGGATGCCAATGACTACAACAACTATGCAAATTCACTTTGATTTAGTTTATGATAAATTGAGTTCTAATTAATAATTGAATTAATCTAGGTGAACTCCCACTCAAAACAATATCCCTCACATTGTTTTAGTGATCACACGAACCAAATCCACCACATCAAAACCGATCATCACGAGAGTTGATATAGTTTCAATGGCGAACAATCGACATGTTCATCATATCTACTATATGATTCATGCTTTACCTTTCGGCGATCCGTGTTCCTGAGGCCATGTCTGTACATGCTAGGCTCGTCAAGACAAACCTTAGCTTCCGCATAAGCAAATCTGGCTTGCTTACGTTGTAGTCACCCGCGGAATCAAAGACACCCGATCATCACGTGGTGTTTCGAAGCAGCAAGCTTTGGCAACGGTGCATACTAAGGGTGAACACTTTAGAACTTGAAATTTATGTGTATGAGGGATCATCTTATAATGCTACCGTTGTCTACTAAGCAATACAAGATGCATAAAGGATTAACATCACATGCAATTCATAATATGTGATATGATATGGCCTTTCTTCTTTGTGCTTCCGATCTCCATCTTCAAGCACGAACATGATCTCCATCATCACCGGCATAGCATCAAGGTCAATGACGCTTCTTCATGGTTGTCGTCCACCAGCTTCAACTATTACAACTATTTTGAATAGACACGCAGGTCTTAACAGAAATTAAAGACAACCATATGGCTCCTGCCGGTTGCCAACTTACAATAAGGAACATTGCATACATCAAATATAATCACAATCATGGCCATATCACATCACTGCACACCCCTGCAAAACAAAGTTAGACGCCTCTACTTTCTTTGCATATTTTACGTGGTTTGGGGCTTTCAATAAGTGTCGTTCTAACTTACGAACAAGAACCACAACATTGATACTAGCATTGTTGATCACCCGTTGTAAATTGGATCTTTACTATGCTAGGAGAAACAGGCACCCGCAAAGCCACTTATGCAATACAAGTTGCATGTTAAGCGTGGAGCAAGTCTCATGAACGATGTCATGTAAGGTTAGCCCGGGCCGCTTCATCCCAACATACCGCAAGATGCAAAGTACACAAAAAGCAATCGACAATAAAAGCATCAACGCCCACAATGACCATTGTGTTCTACTCGTGCAACAGATCTACATATAGACACGGCTCTGATACCACTGTAGGGGTTCGTAGCATGGAAAACAAAAATTTTCTATCGCATACAAACAAACAAGCCAAGATCTATCTACTAGATTGTAGCAACGAGTCGATGGAATAACTCACCCTCGAAGATTCCAAAGTGTTTAACGAGAGCAGATTCTCGTGGGTGATGTAGTCGTACTCTTTCCGATCTCAAGATCGCGTAGACGATCCTTCCGGCGCCGCGTTCCCGCAGCGCTCCCGCAGTCGGTCACACGTTCGGTACTCGACGAAGACCTTCCTCTCCCTTGTTCCAGCAGGCAGCGGAGGTTGTAGCACTCTCCTCGCGATTCCGGCAGCACAACGGCGTGGTACCGAAAGTAGAGGGGAGATCCCGCAGGGCTTCGCCTTAAGCCGGTGCGAGTATGGTGGAGCTTATGAGAGAGGCTATTAGTGGTCTAGTAATTAGACACACCAATTAGAGGGCTCTAAACCAATTAGAAGGCTCTAAACCGAAACAGCTCTAAACCGGGGTCTAGGTCTAGTTTCTAGTTTAGAGGATAGGAACTTGTGTGTCTTGTGTTGTGTTGGGAGGGGAGCCCTGCCCCTCCCTTTATAGGTGGGAGGGCTGGCGCGCTAGGGGAGGGAGGGAGTCCCTCCCCAACTCGGCCTAGGGCTGGCCGCCGGCTTGGGGAGGAGGACTCCTCCCCCAATTCGGTTTCCTCCTCTCCTCCCACTTCCCAAAAACTGCCGTTTGACTTTCAAACTAGCCGTTTGACTTTTTCAATTTAGGATTCAATTTAATCCTTTATTTGGGACAGCAAGAACACTTAGTACATGATGCAATCATTCCAACATGCAATGACACATTCATGTACCCCTTCCCTCCGGAGTGCCGGACATTCCGGGACCTTCTAGAATGTTCCTGATGAAAACACCGGAATCATTCCCGAACTCCGAAACGGGACTTTCCTTATATGAATCTTATTCTCCGGACCATTCCGGATCACCTCGTGATATCCCGGATCCCATCCGAGACTCCGAACAACATTCGGTCTCTTTCTCATAATACCATAACTACTCAAACAACGTCGAATCCTTAAGTGTGTCTCCCTACGGTTCGTGAATTATGCGGACATGATCGAGACACTTCTCCGAACAATAACCAATAGAGGAATCTGGAAATTCATATGGCTCCCACATATTTCTACGATTACTTTGCGATCGAATGAACCACTTACATACGATACCAATTTCCCTTTGTCTCACGATATGTTACTTATCCGAGGTTATGATCGTCGGTATCTCTGCATACCTAGTTCAACCTCGTTACTGATAAGTACTCTTTTCTCGTTCCCGTGATATGTGATCCCTTGTGACCAAGTCACATGCTTGCAAGCTAATTGGATGACATTTCACCGAGAGGGCCCAGAGAATATCTATCCGTCATGTGGATGGACAAATCCCACTCTTGATCCATGTGTTTCAACCAATACTTTCTGAACACCCAATGCCACTTTTATAGCCACCCTGTTACGGTGTGGTGTTTGATGACATCAAAACATCCATCCAGTAAAGGCAATATGCATGATCTCATGGTCGAAGGAATTAGGTTACTATGTATCAGAAAGCATATAGCAATTGAACTATTGAAATGACTTGATCTTTATGCTACGCTTATCTATAGGAGTATGTCCATCACATCATTCTCCTAATGATATGATCCTGTTGTTAATAACATCTCTATGTTCATGATCAGGAAACCATGATCATATATTAACCAACAAGCTAGTTTAACAAGAGGCTTTACTAGGGACTCTTATTTTAGTTTACAAATCACACAAGTATTAATGTTTCCGGTTAATACAATTATAGCATGGTATGTAAACATTTATCATAAGTGTGAAGATATGATAATAACCACTTTATTATTGCCTCTTGGGCATATCTCCAACAGAGGGAGGGAGGGAGAGGGAGGGAGCCGCCTCCAACAACCTGCTTCCATGGGAGAGGGAGGCTCGACCTCCCGCCGGCGCTAGGGCACCCACCTTTCCACTTCCATGGGGTTAGGGTTCGGGGGAGGGGGCGCCCCCACATGTTCCCAGAAGGGGAGGGAGGAAGGGAAGGGGGAGGGACGGGGAGGGGAGGGACAGGGAAGGGGAGGGGTGGGGAGCTCACCGGCAGGGAGGGATGGCGAGCGGCGCGTCTGCCAGGTCGGGGCGAGGAGCTCCTAGTGAGAAAGACAGTCGGGGGAGGCGACTATCGCGGGGGGGGGGGGGGTTGTTTCCACGCTCTTTCTGAGCGGACGGGCTCGGGAAGTACGAGGAAAGGGCGCACGCTCGTGGGGGGCGCTCGGAATCGGTCCCTCTTTCCATTTTTTGATTTCCATGCCTTTTCAAACGCCTGAATTAGGTCTACTAATTCCAGAATTCCAATTCCAAGGCTTTTTTCCAACATCCAAACATAGTGCAAGAGATTACTTAGACAATAAACATTACCCAATTTATTACCGGGATGTCACTCTGTGTGCACTATGCATGATTCTCGCGTGTCACCGCAAGGAAAAAGGCACTTCCGGACCAAAGGATCACATAAACTCATCTTAGATCACAATAAATTCTAACTTAGCGCACTAGATCATACCTCAACCCAGAATTGAATCAATCACTCACACATGGATGAACGGGAAACATATAAATATATAATAATGTCACAACCGTGTTCAATCTTACAATTACCAAACACAAGAGAGAGAGAGAGATGGAGATGGAGATGATGATGGAGATGGAGATCGATGCGTGGTGGTGGTGATGTCTTCCTTCTCCTCCTCATATTATTGCTTGGATGCTTTGATGGTGATGGTGTTAAGGTAGATTGGATCTTGGTGGAGCTTGAGAGGCTATGGAGGCGGCAGGGCGGCGCCGTGGAGGAGGTAGATGGGATCTAGATTTTGTATATGGTGTATGGTGGCTTCCTTTGTCTCCTCACCTCTTTATATAGGCCTTGGGGGTGCCCTAGGGTACCGATAATATCTTCATATGACTTGGGGAAGGTTATGTAGCTTTTCTGGGGTGTTTTCTCGTTGTTTTCGACCTTTTTGGCAACTATGCGGCGGTTGGCCATATAGTTGGTCGTCAAACCTTCTGCCTCCTTTCGTATTTTGGTCGCCATTTCTTCATACGAACTATGTTTTGGGTGTTCTTGGGCTCGTTGGATTCGTATCATCAAGGGCTACAATTCCATGGTCTTGGATATTTATTTTGATAATTTTTAAAAAATCACTTTTCCAACCTCTCAAATGGCAAAGTCTGGTCCCTGCAGCTCCTCCATACTATGCTCTCTTTGTTCCTTTTGCCTTTGTTTGATCCATAATCATCATCAACACCTACACACATGTCAAATACAAGGAATAGAAGTAAAATTATACCTAAACTACTAAATGTGCAAAGCTCATATTGAATGTAATGGAAACAAGTAATCATGTATATCAGGCATAACAATAGTTAGATGGTGCATGATATGATAGGCAAATGACACAATTTATATATCTACAAAGTGTTGTATAATCATAGTCATCAATGGATCTAGGACCCATCATAAGTGGTGTATTTAGTTCATACTTATGGCTGCACCTAATTAGGCTCCGCCCTAAGGGAATGAAACTTGACAACATATTCACCATATTGTGTAGACATATTTATGCTAAGTAAATCCATGCCGCCCTCGGGAACGCTTGTCACATATAAGTTCACACACACTTGAGCTTGTCCTCTTGATGCATATAGGATTGGGCTATCTCTCATTGAGAGCATTTACTTATTATTATTTACTTTTAGCACTTCATATTCTTGCAAACTACAAACCCAAAACACCAAATTTACTACATTTACTATCATTTTCTTTGTCAAATTTGCTAACTAATACCCTCATCTCCTCGTGGGTTCGACAACCTTTCTTTATTAAAAAGTACTACAATTGATATTCTAAATCTAATCTACTTTATTGAGTATGTTGTAGGGGTTCGTAGCATGGGAAAAAATCTATAGCATGAACACCCACAAGACAAGATCTAATCTACTAGATCGGTACAACGAGATGATAGAGTACTAACCCTTGAAGATCCAAAGCGGTTAACAAGATTGTATTCTCATGGTTGATGTAGTTGTTCACTTGCCGATCTCAAGATCGTGAAGACGATCCTTCCAGCGCCGCATTTCGGCAGCGCTTCTGCAGTTGGTCACACGTACGTTACTCGAAGAAGACCTTCCTCTCCCTTGTTCCAGCAGGCAGTGGAGGTTGTAGATCTCTCCTCGTGATTCCAGCAGCACGACGGCGTGATGGTGGAAGTAGAGGGGAAATCTCGCAGGGCTTTGCCTAAGCCAGAGCGGGTATGGTGGAGTAGAGAGGGCCCTTGGAAATCTAGGGTTTAGAGTCCAAGAGAAGGGAGGTGGCCGGCAGCTAGGAGGTTCTAGGCAGCGGCGACTTTAGAGGAGATCTAGGTGGCGGCGACTTGGGGGGAGGCGCGCCAAGCTAGGGTTTTTGGGGTTGTGGGGTAAGGGGGCACCCCTCCCCTCCTTTTATGGGAGGGAGAGGCGGCAAGGGGGAGGGGAGTACTCCCCCAACTCCTCTTCCAAGGCCGACGAAAAGGGGAGGTTGGAAACCTTCCCTAAGTGGGTTTCCTCTCCTTCCTCCACTAGGCAACCATGTTGGGATTTGACTTTTCAAACTGGTGTTTGACTTTTTCAAACTAGAGTTTGATTTCTCTCTTCCCATTGCCCATCCAAGTGACCTAGGACATGATGCAACCATTCCACTTTGGTATGATACATCCATGTACCCTTCCCACTCCAGATCGGTGGACCTTCTAGACCCTTCTAGAACATTCCGGTGAAAACACCGAAAACATTTCCGAACTCCGGAATTGGACTTTCCTTATATGAATCTTATTATCTGGACCATTCCGAATATCCTCGTGATGTCCTGGATCCAATCCGATACTTCGAACAACATTTGGTCTCTTACTCACATTCCATATCTACTGAACAACATCGAATCCTTAAGCGTGTCTACCTACGGTTCGTGAATTATGCAGACATGATTGAGACTCTTCTCTAATCAATAACCAATAGAGGAATCTGGAAATTCATATGGATCCCACATATTTATATGATGACTTCATGATCGAATGAACCATTTACATATGATATCGATTTCCCTTTGTCTCTCACTACTTTACTTATCCGAGGTTTGATCGTTGGTATCTCTACATACCTATTTCAACCTCGTTACCGATAAGTACTCTTTACTCATTCCTGTGATATGTGATCCCTTGTGAGTCAGTCACATGCTTGCAAACCAATTGGATGACATTCCACCGAGAGGTCCCAGAGTATATCTATCCATCATATGGATGGACAAATTCCACTCTTGATCCACATGCCTCAACACATACATTCAAAATACTCAATGCCACCTTTATAACTACCCAGTTATGAAGTGTGTTTGATGTCATCAAATCATCCATCCGGTGATGGTGATTAACATGATCTCATGGTCGAAGGATTTAGGTTACTATGTATTTGAAAGCTTTATAAAATGAACTATTTAAATGACTTGATCTTATGCTACGCTTAAGTGTTGGAGTGTGTCCATCACCTCATTCTCCTAATGATATGACCTTGTTCTTAATAACATCCAATGTTCATGATCAAGAAACCATGATCATTAATTAATCAACAAGCTAGTTTAACAAGAGGCTTTACTCGGGACTCTTTTATGTTTACAAATCACACAAGTATTAAAGTTTCTGATTAATAAAACTATAGCATGGGATGTAAACATTTATCATAAACATAAAGATATGATAATAACCACTTTATTATTGCATCTTGGGCATATCTCCAACAGTCTCCCACTTGCACTAGAGTCAATAATCCAGTTTCAAACCTTTGTGCATTCAACACCTATGGCTTTCCGGTGTTGTATATACACGATTGCTAGTGGTTAACTAATCTTCGGATCTGACACTTTCAGGTCCGTGTGTAATTGCATGTGTTTTCGTCTCTATGCATCACACATTCTCTAATGAGATGGCTTTGTATAAATTTGGTCCTTTGGTGAGACCTTTAATTCCCTTGGGGTCAAACCATGTCGATACAATTGTTGTACAATATATCTTCATAGTGCTAGACTGCTGTGAACCACACCTAGTTTGATAACAAACTACTTGACACAAATGCCCTCTTTTGCTTCTACAATAGCAGTCATATACTTAGAATTTTGTTGTACTATCTGTCACAATGTCTTTAACTTTGGAATTCATCCAAATCCATTATGGAACTTCCTTTCCATTACATTGTGTCACCCATAGTTTAAATTGAGATAAACTTAATTTGTACTTTGTGACAAAACGAGTATCAATGTATTACTTTACAATGAACTATCTATCTATTTGTCACCTCTACAAGAATAACATATTCTTAGTTCTTCCAAAAGATCATAAGAATATCCTTACTATTGTCAAATGATCATCTTTATGAATCATTCTAGTATATTCTCATAAAATTTAGAGTATAGGACATATATGGATGTGTACATATCACCGTATGATTGAAAAATACTCTTTGTGATTTCATTCATCAAGTATCAAAAATACTTGAATCTTTGTTTCACTTACCAAGTGTCGATACACTTGAATTTCGATTTAATCCTTTCTGTGTGGCAAGAAATTTCTTGTCCTTTCCATATTGAACTCATTCAATATCTCATATATGTACATTTGGCACAACCATATTAGCGTCTCAATCTATTCATATAGATATTGATGCCAAACATTCAGGATTTTCCTAAGTCTTTCATCGAGATGAAATTATTAACTTTGTGTCAATAAAAGATACATCATTTCCAATCAACAATATATCTTTCACATAATGCATTAGAAATATGTCTTAGAGCTCCCACTTAATTTCTTGCAAATGCAAGCATCTTCATCCTATCTGATGAAATTTAAACCTTTTAATAGTTTCATAATGGTGAAGATTCCAACTCCACGATTCTTCCTTCAACCATTGAAGTACGCATGCTCTTTTAGCATCCCTTGAATCGTTTCATGTACACATCCTAAGTAAAAATTCTATTAGAAGACCTTTTCTTTGTTTTTTCAACTACCATATAACAAAATTATATGTAGTGGTTGCTACATTAATCCGTTTAGACTAAATATCGCTATGAAAGATCAAATCTTGTCACAGTCAACCTTTGAACATTGTCGTAAACTATTTTCCCGACATGTCGACTATTTAATAGATGTGAAACATCCATGTCTATTTCTTTATAGATCCAAATATGACTGTAAGGTCTTACACCTTTCCAAAGGGTCTTCCAAGTTTAAAGCTTGAATTCTCGTGTATGAAACTATCACAGATTCTATGGGTTCAAGCCATCTGATGAAGTCAGGGCCCATCATCGCTTCTTTGCATATAGTCGGTTTATCATTGTCAAAGAACAATGATTTAATCTCAAATCTATGTATTTGATTATTTCCCGACCTACCTGGTTCAATAGGAACTTAGACCTCCGTGACCACAACCTTTGAGGCACGTGAGCCATGAGCATTGTTGCTGCCTCGGAACACTTTCCGGTGCTGCGCAACTCAGCGCATATAGCTAAGGTTCTTTTAACCTTATCAAAGTTCTATTGTCCTCCCACTTAACTTTTCACAAAAAATTCCTTCTTAAGAAACTTAACGTTCTAAGTGACAAACACTTTTGTCTTTGGTGTTTATGGAGGAATACTCAATCGTTATTCAAAATAACATACAAAGATATGTTCATACGACTTTGGTTGCAAACATCTTACTTATGCCTAGCAAACCAAAATTTTAAGAAAGGAAAATTTGGGTTTTATCCCAGACCATAACTTATATGGTGTCATTTCAACGGATCACGATGGAGATCTTTTCAGTGAAAAAGCGGTAATCTCTAAAGCTTTAATCTTTTAAAATATAATGGCAATTTTATAAATTACACCTTTGATCTTACCATGTCAAACAAGGTTTCATTATATGTCTCGAACACTCCATACTACTATGGTGTTTTCGGGAAACATAAATCTATGGAACGATTCCTCAAATCTTAGATGTTTTGCTAAACTTGTAACTCAAATATCTTCCTTTATGATCCTATCATAAATTCTTTATTTTCTTGTTACAGTGATTTTGCACTTCATCTTGAAAGTCTTCAAACTTCTTCAAATGTTTCACACTTCATCCTCATTAAGTAAATATTCATATATTCACTCAAATTTCCAGAGGAAGCATATGAAGTTGAAATCCATCGCTCTTGACTACACATAATGGGCTTCATACATCTATATGTACAAGTTCCAATAAGACAGTCATTCGTTCCCTTTTGGCCTAAGAATGGAGTTTTAATTATCTCTAGGAAAGTTTCACAAGCGTCATTTGATCAAAAATCAAAATACTCCAAAACTCCATCAACATGGAGTTTCTTCATGTTTTCTTTCAAATATAATTTAAACGGCGATGTCACTTCCTAAGTGATCTTTCAATCATTTGTCTTTCAACATCTTTAGCATTAGTTTTATGGATGTGATTTCTCCAACTAGACTTGTACATCATCCATCTATTATGGAATACGGAAATTATTTGAACAACCTTTTGTTCTCATAATACCTGATTAAAACAAATTTTGAAGGCAAGCTTTGATGTCAACAAGAAACACATCTTTATTTGTTCTCACTGAACATCATCACATATTTTCTTGCTAGTTAATTAGGCCACTGCAGTTCATGAATTATGTTGTATCGTATGATAATTCACACCAACAAATTCAATATCCAATACTTAAGAACCACATTGTTTAACAAGCAATAAATACAGCCATAACAAGTATATCATCTATATACCTAAGCTGAACAATTCTAGTCTTTTCTTTTCTGCTAAATATTTATTAGATTTCTCTTTCAACATTTACTTTTATTTTTAAAAGAATCTATCAATATCAATAGTGGAGCCATACATATGACACATAGTCCAAAACATGTATAGTCAAATACTAATATCTTTGGCCTTGCACTTTGAAGTAGATCACCATCATTAAATGTTTGATGTTCTTTCAAATTCTATTCTTTAGTAATCTTTTAGCGTAGCAAACATTTTACCTACATCTTATATTCATCCTTATCATGGCAATTTTCATGATAGAGCTACTTTAGCTTATAACGATGAATCAGGAGTATAATGTTGCTCTCCAAAACCTTTTGGAGGATTAGGACGACTAGCGTCTCCAACCTTTTACAAATTCTCATCAAATATGAGAACATAAACTTTGCCATATTATACTATATAATGTTGCAACCAAAACATTGTTTTAGATATCACAATATCTTACACACATGATGGTTTTTGAAACAATACTTTCAGCTCCTAGATAACCTTGATATTAAAACAATGTTTTGAATATCAAGTATCATAGAGACAAACATGATACTTTAGATACTGACACTGGAATTGTTACTCTTGATTTAATGCTAACTATTAAACTTCATGGAGTAAACAGAACTTGCTAAAAGTTTGCAATAGGACTTTATGCTCAAGTAACCGACATCGAACTTCAAATTCTTCAATGAAGTCAATGGGGTCAAGATATACATCCACAGAAGTGAAGACGAAGTTCATGATTACATAGTAGTATAATCTCTAGCCTTAGAACCTACTTTTGTAGAGCAATGCAGTAACAACATTTGCAAGCCAAATAGTTTAAATACTAGTGTATTAGTATGATAGTTATGAGTTGTTATTTTTGGTTCTTCGTTGTAAGAAGTTTCTTTCTCTCTCTATAACCTAGAGTGTTCTCTGGATCTTTTGTAAAGAGTCGAGTTGTAACATATAGTTGTAGGGTCACGTAAAGATAAAACAAAACTTTTCCCTCTAACATGGTGATCCCAAGATCTAGCTGAGGTAGAAGGCCACGAGGTTTACCACTAGACGCGCAGTTGCGGATTACTGATGAAGCACGTCTGTTGAATGCAGTGCAGTCCTTACGATCCGTTCGTCCTGGTGCTGATCGTACAACACCTCTGCCGGTATCCGCACGTACAAGGAGAAGCACCGGCGGCGAACTGCTAGGTTCGTTACGACGGCAGGACTACTGTGGATTTAGGGGTTCCAACTCATGGAATGACCTAACCGATCAACGATTAACACTTCTGGGTTATTGTGCTCCACTATATATAGGGAGTGAACGTGGGCTCCACTCTCGTGGCCCATTCACTAAAGCCCATATAATATTAGTCCTTGTGAATACGACTCACTGACTCAGTCCAAATCTGGCTTAGGTCCAACCCAACTAGATTTCCGGTTCAGATCCAATCCAAACTTTCTCCCGCTCTTAAGTGTGTGACCCTATAGGCTCATGGCTACTTGGACACGATTGGAGTCCGACTCACAATCGATCAGTCGGTAGCAGATCCTAGCAGAACGTGCCGACTCCCAAGTACCAATGAGTCATGACGACTTGACTTTCCAATGTGACTTACGTATGAGTCCCTTTTGCCTCACGATATACATTGTCAGACTATAGCGAATATTTGTCATCCCTTAAATAGTCTGACTCTCTTCTCGATCCGAGATAAGTGATTTACCCGACTAACTCTTAGTCGATCGCCTTGGTTAACACTTAACCGAGTCGTGCATGGACATGCTTTCCGAATCATATCATCCGAGAGGGCCCAGAGAATATCTCTCCAAGTGGAGGGGCAAAATCCCATCTTGGTTATTCACATCACGCATCTTGATTCTCAGTCGACCCGAACCCTGCCTTTATAACTGCCCAGTTATGGATCAGCGTTTGACAGAACCTAAGTCGGTGATTCTCAACTCGGATTGTGCAACAACCTCAGGTCTAAGGATTACATTGATTGAGATATACAAATGACAACTTGTTCGTTATACCTCAATATGGGTCAATCTGACTCGCTAAACTCTTTGGCCGAATCTATGTATGTCAGAATAGCATCTCCATGCCCATGACAAGTGGAACCGAGTCATCAAACCGACTTTCACATTGGTCTAAGTTGTGTGTCCAACACAACCTCGATGACCAAGGATATTTAGTACAAACAACATGAATGTATAGTTCCACAACCGAATCACGTATTTAATGATACACATCAGATGTTTATACAAGAACAACTTAATATCTTTATGAATACAATGGGAAATATCATCATACATGATTGCCTCTAGGGCATATTCCCACAATAGTCATGTCTTGGACCTGCTATGTTTATGTTGTACCACTTCATGCAGTGGTATGCTAGGTCACCGCATTAAGCTTGACTATGACACTATGGGGAAGGAATGGCACCCCCACCGGGTTATGCCGATAAGCTCCCTCTCAACCGCTAGGCGCAGTCAATGAAGCCCGTGGTCATCGGCAGGGTGGAGGCGGTAATACAGCCGCCAGCAAGCATGAGCCACTAGTAGGAAAATGCTTATCCATAAGGTCCTTATCAGTGGCGCACATGTAAAGGGTGCCCCACGGATAGTTATCCATGGCTCACAGGAGAAACCATGCGCCATTGATCTTCTTCTTCCTCATTCCTCTCTCCTATCCTCCTCCTCTCTTCCTCCTCCTTCCCCTCTCCCATCCTCCCCTCTATTTCTCATCCTTCGACTCCACTATTCTTCCTCCTCCGCTCTTGTTCCTTCTCGTCTCTTCCTCCTCTCTTGTTCTTTCTCCTCTCCTCCTCCTCTCTTTATCCTCCTCTGCCTACTCTCCTCCTCCTCTCCCTCCTCTTTCTCCTCCTCCGGCTCGGCCATGACCTCCCGCATCTACCTGCGGTGGTAGGTTGTGGCCGCAGCGACGCGACTCGACATGACATGATGATGATGAGGCGATAGCTGGAGGAGACACCAGCGGCGACAGATCTAGATTCAACTTTTTTTGAAATTTGAAAATTTTATCTATGGCGCACCATGCCTACATGCGCCACGGATAATTTTTCACATCCCGCTTTTTAAAAATTTGAAATCGCTATCAGTGGCGCGCCATACCCCCATGCACCATAGATAAATGGGTTTATCCATGGCGCACGTCTAGGTGCGCCACGGATAAAAAATATCAGTAACGTAATATCAGTGGCACACAAGACATGCGCCACTGAACCCACTTAGGTGCGCCACGGATAGGACTTTTCTTACTAGTGAGCTGGTGATCTTGTCGGTGTTCCAGTGTGGCCCGAGGACCTGGATCAGGACCTTGCTGCCGTGCATAGTGATTGGTCATAGCCTGCCGCTGGTGCGCTGAGTGGGTACAGGTGGACTAGTTTGTTGGCCAGGTTATGTTCAGAAAGAACTGGCCGAAGGTGGTGTACAAGTATGACCTAGAGCGTGATGATGTCGTGGAGTTCAAGCTCCAGACCTTCGTCGTCAAGATGACGATCTACAAGGTGGGTTTCTCCAATGTTAGGCAGTACAACTCCCTTGACCACGGCTAGACCCAGACGGCCTTCATGCCATAGTTTGTAAGTTTGTAAGTTTGTAAGTTGTAGTAGTTGTTGTTGATGGACAACTTGTAATGGTGAACTTGTCTGATCTCTTTTGATCAGGGGTTAAACCCTAGGTGGTTCAGGGGCATGCGATGTCCCTGGTGATGGTTTTTTTATCAGGGGTTAAACCCCTGGTGGTTCAGGGGCATGCGATGCCCCTGCTAATGGTTCCTTTGATCAGGGGTTAAACTCAGGGGCAATGTGATGCTCCTGTTGATGGTTCTTTTAATCATGGGTGTATGTTAGAACCCTTGATTGTTGCCTGTCTGGTAGTATATATATGCTTTAGCTCGTAATGTTGTGTGTGCATATGCATGTTATTGTAAGCATGTGTTGTGTGTAATGTGGTGGTAAGATCACCCAATTTGAATATGTAATCATAACCAATATGATCAGATGCAATGCACTACACTAAACACTTATAAAATGCATCAGCAGGAAAAATGTCTGGAATACACGCAACAAAACAACTAGACCAATTTGCACGAAAACTAAATACAGAAAGCCAAACAAAATGCTGAAGTGTCCCGAACCAATCTAATTTGATTTTTTTTGAGAATTACTGCCCACTTTATTCAAGCAATGTTAAGTTTTACATGCAGATTTAAACTAGGGGGTGGCCCTAACAGCCACACATGACGCCCCTGGCAAGGTCGAAGCAAGCCTTGCCACTGAGTGAGCTTCTTCATTACAATCTCTTTTCTCATGACTAAAGAAAATGCTTCCTCTTTCAACGCTTCTTTCTTTGATCTCTAGAATAACGTTGCCCATTACTCCAAGATCCTGCTCATTCGAACCTTGGATCACCTCTATGCAGTCGGTTGCAACCTAGATCGCACCCAGCTGCAGGTCTGAATCAAGGTCTAGCGCCTCACGACACGCCAACGCCTCAAGCACCCTAAAACATGTTAAACCCTTGAAGACCACCACCTATGTGCCTAGAAAAACTCCCTCAGAGATATGCATACGACACCTACAACTCCCTTCATTGCCACCTTGGATACCGCTACGTCCACATTGAGCTTCAATCGATCACTAGGAGGAGGAATCCACCTTCCCCTCCTTGCAACTGTACCTCCTTGCTGCACACCTCTTCGAACACACTGTTCCGAGCTTGCAACTAGGTCAGTTAAGAATCTATCAACAAATAGAATTGTTGGCATAGGCCCCTGGAAGATCTCTTCATGTATTTCCTTCCTTCTTGCATGCCAGATGGCCCACATGGTAACGAGTAACTGCACCAAATCTTCCTTCTTCACTATTTTGAACATTTGAAAAAACCATTGCTTTGCTCCCCCTTCAGACGAACGGGCCACATGCTCAGCAATATCTGGTTTGACCGGAGCCCACACACACTTGGACATGTTGCAGTCTATCAACGAGTGTCTCCATGAGTCCTCTTGGCCACACAACGAACACGCTGGGGATGGTGCCATATTTCTATGGTGACGGACATCTCCAGTGGGAAGTGACCGCCTCGCTAGTCTTTAAAGAAACATGCGAATTTTGGAAGGAACCGGTACCTTCCACAGGGTAGACCATGCCTTCTCTTCCTCAACATCATGCGATAACGATGTTCTCTCATCTAGCCATCCTTCTCTTGTTCTCTTCATCAACACCAGAGCTCTATATGATGATCTCACAGAAAATAACCCGTTCTTCTCGAAGTGCCAAGCCCATACGTCACGTTGGTTTTGAGTACATAACAGAATATTCCGAATTATCTCCACATCCATCGATAGAAATAATTCCTTCAGTTTTGGAACATTCCATTCAGCCATGGGGTGGATAATATATTCATGCACCATCTCCGGTGCTCCAGTTTGTCTCGGTGCAATGGGACGTAGGTTCTCACTACGCGGAAGCCAATTGTCTGTCCACACATGCGTCTCCCTTCCGTCACCAATGCGTCTTATCAATCCTACTTTCAGTGCATCACGTCCTTCTATCAGTGATCGCTAAATCTAGGATGGGTGAGACCCCAACGACGCTTCAAGAATTCCACATTCTAGAAAATATACCGCCTTCAGTATCCGTGCACTGAGCGAGGTAGGAACATGAAGAATGCGCCGCACCTATCTTGCTAGGAGTGCCAAGTTGAAGAGTTCTATGTCCCTAAACCCCATCCCTCCAACAAACTTCGGCTGTGTCATGTCCTCCCAAGATACTCAACTTGTTTTTCTTTTTCCCTCCTTACTCCCCCACCAAAAACCCTGGAGCAAAGAATTTATGTGTTCACACAGACCTCTCGGCAATTTGAAGCAAGACATTGAAAAAATTGGTATCGCTTGAGCCACATACTTAATCAATATTTCTTTACCTCCAACCGAAAGCAATTGCTCTAACTATCCCAGAACTTTCTTCCATACTCTGTCTCGGAGATATTTGAACACCCCATTCTTGGACTTACCCACGTCTGATGATAAACCAAGATACTTCTCAATTAGAGTCTCCTTCCGGACCTCATTTCATCTTTGATTGCTTCACGTAAATTTTCCGAACAACCCTTATTAAAGAATATAGAAGATTTGTCCATATTCACTCTCTGCCCTGAGGCATTACAATAAGCTTCTATCACCTCCTTGACCTCTGAAGCGCCCGCAACACTTGTTTTGAAAAACAACAGGCTATCATCTGCAAAGAGTAAGCGGTTTACCGCCAGAGCGGTTGGAGCCACCATAAGTCTAGAGAGCGCCGGTGATTGATCACGGTTTTTAAAAGACACGAAGGCCCTCTGCTGCCAACAAAAACAAGTATGAGGATATCGGGTCACCCTGTCGGATCCCTCTTGTGGGACAGAACTCCTCCTATAGCGTACCATTTACAAGTACTCGGAAGGATATCGTGAATATCAAGCGCATAATCCTTGTCACCCAATCATTATTAAAACCAATTTTTAACATAATTGCTTTCAAATACCTCCATTCAACGCGATCGTAAGCCTTTCTCATATCTAGCTTCAGCGCGCTAAACCGGTGTCGTTTGGATATACTTTGATGCAGCACCCAGCGCGAAAACGAGAAATTTGGCATCAAAGTAATGGACTCTTGTTCCTTCCTCGCTCGTGATACAGAGGAAAATGGAGCTGATGGGCTGGAAATAACATGAAGCACGGGCCACTTCTAAAACCTATATAAGTAATGGGCCGAAAGATTTGGCACGCCCGGGCCATGGCCCTGGAACAGAGAATAGAACTCAGGATAAGGAAGAACGCAAAGCAAAACGAGCGACGACACAACAGGAGCTGCAGAAGACGGAAGATGGCGGCGAAGCGGGGGCTCGGACGAGGGCGCGAGTGGGAGGGGGACCAGCTGGCCGCGTCGCCGCAGCCCTTCGCCGTGCCAGTCCTGTGCCTCGTGCGCTCCGCCGGGGACTTCGCAGCCGGCGCCTTCGTCGGCTCCCTCGTCGGATACGGTCTCTTCATTTCCTCTTTCCCCTGTTTCTTTACCTCTCTTGATTTCTTTGGTTTTGGTTGTCTATAAATTCTGGGGTGCTATCCCGCAAGGTGAATGAAAATTTGCACTTATTGGTTAGTGAAAGGGGGCACAACATATTCACGCGGTGGGTATATCCGTATAGGTATACTTCAGTTAGATCCTAGCTACTCGGAACGTTAGCTTCACGAACAGTAAAATTGTACCTGATATCTTGAAATGCCGTCATAGTTAAGCCTTTGGTGAAGACATTGGCGAACAGAGAAGGTGTAGGAACATGGAGAACACCTACTTCACCAATCTGCACTTTGTTGCGGACAAAATGAATGCCTACTTCGACTTGTCTGGTGCGGCGGTGCTGAAAGGGATTGACAGAGAGGTAAACTGCGGAAACAATGTCACAAAAGCCGAATGCGGAATAGGTTGACGCAGTTCTTGAAGAATCTGTCTGATCCAGCAGCTCTCAGCGACATGTGTGTGATGGCCCGGTATTCTTCTTCTGCGCTCGACCTGGACAGGGTTAGTTGACATTTGGGGGATCACAAGATTAGGTTGTCTCCGAGAAAGACACAAAAACATGCCCGTAGTAGATTGAAGTGTATCAAGACTGCAGGCCCAATCAGCTTGAGAATAAGCGATGGGACATGATGTAGAATGAGTAATGTATGTACCAAGATGTAATGTTCCTTTGACGTACTGTATGATACGTCTGATAAGGTTGAGATGGGATGATCGGGGTGCATGCATGGATAAGCAGGCATGATGAACAACATATGATATTTCAGGACGAGTTAGGGTTACATATTGAAGAGCGCCGGTTAAGCTACAAAAATAGTGGGATTTTCGAGCAGCTCAGTCTCGCTGATAGAAAGTTTTAAAGGGTTGCATTTGGTCATGCCGGTATGCTGGGTAACACTGAGAGCATATTGCTTTAGCGATTGGTATAGACCATCTCACCATCAGATGATAGTGACTGAAATACCCAAATGACCAGGAGCAGTAAGATCAATATTATCAACATATAAAACGAGATATACTCAACCTACGATCTACTCCACCTGCGCGAGGAAATGCATTTGTTTGGTAGAAACTGGAAATTGTGGCGCGATTGCTAGGACAAGGCCCTTTGTAACCTGATAAATTAGAAATATGAACAGCTGCGCATTAAAACATAGAAGTCCATGAAATTTTAATTCCTCGAGCATATTATTATGTGGCAGTCTGTTTGAGTTGTTGGGGAGTGGCGAGTGTTTGGGATATATTTAGCTTAACAAACTGACAGTGGGATATCTTGTTGGAGAAGGGGTTAACACAAGACAGATGAAAACATACGGCCCCAAGTGACAGATCTGCTTTTTCTTTGATGTGGCAGGAATGGTAGGGTAACAACACCTCTTTAAGGTGAATTAGATTGCGATTGACAACCAAATTGTGGAACTAAGTTGCTTCAACATATTTTAAGGAGTTTAGACCTCTTGTTATCTACCCAACCCCTCACCAAGATTTAACACACCTTACTATGTCCTATGATTATCCAAGAAAAATGACTTTCCAAGATAGCTCTCTAAAGCTCTGAAAAGGTATAGCATGCTCAAAGATCATTGTTATGAGGAGTCCAAATTTCCGATGTTGAGAGAGAGCACATTGTTTCGCAGATAGTGCTAGTGGCTGAAACATGTATCCTACCAAAATAACATTTAAGAATATTCAAAGATACAAGATGTTTGCAAACACATTTTGGAGGTCCAACTGAGTTGCATAACTAAGTGTTTTCGTAAACAGATTGTAAGGTCCTTAGGCTAACTGACAGGCCAATTTGTGTGCTAGTGCTACACGTTTTTCAAGTATATGTTTTTATGAAGGGAAGCAGGAGGACATATCCTAAGAAAGCATATTAGTTAATTATGAGAAATTAAAAGCAGCAGTATTCACAAGGCAACTTCTTGGATAAATCAGATATTTACTGTACTAGTTAGTGAAGGTTCAGGTTGTATTTCTTTCACTCCTTATTGATGAAGCCTTTATATATCCATCCTAAAGAACTGGAAAGAAATTGGCCCAGAATGACAATCAATTAATGAAACCTGCAAAATTTTAGCAGAGAAGGGTTCTCAAAATCACTTCCTATTTGATATTGTGATTATGCATCAATTTTGCATTCTTCAGAGGTTCACGTAGTTTGTTTTCTGATGATACTTTTTTGCAGGACAAGGTTTGATCACTAGTAAAGGTATGAAGGGCTCACTCATCAATGCTGGATCTTCTGCCAAGGTTAATTGATCAAAATATTTACGCAATATTTTCGATAGAGGAGCTGTCTATCCTTCTATAGGATCGCTTGCTCACAGTACTTCGTTTTTAGACTTTTTCAGCATTGTCTGGTGTCCAAAGCTTCATCTTGTGCTTGTTGAGAAGACTGCGAGGGAGATGACAGTATGTACATTACTTTCGTTACTCTTGTCGCATATATAGAGAAGTAAATGTATGGCACGGGGTATCAGCTAAAAACTTCTGCTGCAGTGATCAATGCTGGTGTGGCTGGTTGTTGCACGGGACTTGCTTTGAGTTTTCCAGGTAAAATTACATGAAACGACAGTAACTGATTAGCTTATTTAACGTTTCGTGTTATTTGCAGTAGTGCCGCAAAGACAGTTAACGCCATTAGAGAGTATTTCTTGGTATCTTTTGCAAAAGGAAAAAAGTTCACATGGTACTCCATGATGTTATTCTGAAATAAATTAAGTATTCTATTTCCTTGACTTTGTGTTCTTAATTTCTTCTGCTGTTGAATAAAATTTGAAAAGGATATACCATTTTAGCAAGGAACAGGCCACCAGCACCCTGTGAATATCCTATACTTTTGCGATAAACACCAGGGAAAACCTTATTGTTGAAAATAGGCATCTTGCAAGAAATCTGTCTAGTTGATCTCAGGAAACTTGGTCCAGTTATCTTGATTAAGATTCAAATTTTAGGCAGAAAAAGAAAACGATAGGTGCTTTTAGGATTCGAACCCACAATGCCCTCTTCCAAGGTCTGCTGCCTTACACCAGGCACATGTGCCTTAGTTATCTCACTAAGGTTGGTTGCAAGTACCAGTACATTTAAAATTTGAAAATTCCAAACAATGTTTACATGCTATCCTGTTAGAGCATCTCCAATAGATGCACTATAATAGGGCGGCGCCCAAAAAAAAAGCTTTTTTAGGGCGTCGGAGGGCAAAAAACCAGCTCCAGCAGATGCACTAAACTAAAATGGCGCCCAAAATTTTTAGTGCATGCCCAAAAAAAGCCCTATCGCGTGCGGTATATTTGCAGTGCTGGCTGGTGCCCGCTGTAAAAAGGAAACACGCGGGCAGCCCAACTACCACCCGGAAGTTTCAGCCGCGACGCCCGCTGATGCCCTGCCCTCTCCTTGACCGCCGCCGTCGCGCTCCCGGCCACCTCGTCTACGTCCTCCCCGCTAAGCTAGCCTAGCCGAAACGCTCGGAATGGAGCTCGACGTCGCCTCCTTCTCCGCCTCCGACCGGCGACGTCGCCGTCCGATTCGCCGCCCTCGTTCCTTCCCCTGCCTCTGCAACAAGCCCGAGAGCATCCCGGTCCTCGTGGGCCTCTTCGATCTGTCCCTCCCGCTCTGAAGCGTCCCTGTGCCGTGCATATCCGGCCGCCGCCGCAATAGATCGCCGTTGCCCGAGCTCCGATGACTAAATCGAGTCGGCGCCGCCACCATAAGGCACGCCTCGATCTCCTCTGTCGAACGCGCCCCTCAACACGCTCCTGCATGCGCTCCTCCCTCAAGTCATTTTTAGTGTGCCCTAAAACCAAAAAGTGGAGCACTATTATAGTGCATCTGTTGGAGATGCTCTTAGACCACAAAACTTCTGTTTGACCATGTCATTTTACTCTTCGGTCTAATAGGTGGTAGTCCTTTCAGACAGAATTCTTCTTGCAGAATCAGAAGTACCAACAAATTCCTTATAGCGTGTGTGGTCTGTACAGTTCTTTTTTGTTCTCCTTTTCTGCTTTTTGAGTTTTTTCTAAGTTTGAAAGACACACACTTTGGTGTGTGTTTGAGAATAAAAAGATTAGAAGGATATTTGTAGTTTTGTTTTTCTTCCTCTCTCCCTCTGTTCCAGTCAATTTTATGGTTCTCTGAAGCTCAGGCAGTTAACTGCTCTGGGTATATTTGTCAGATTAATAATCTTTTGTTTCTCCAATCATGGACTGTAAGATGCATCACACAATTAGTCTTGTAATGTGCGCTATAACATTTATCCTAAACCAGGTGCACCCCAAGCAATGTTCCACAGCTGTGTCACCTTCGCGGCGTTCTCCTGCATAATGGACGGTCTCAATAAGCAACAGGCTGCCATGGCAACCACACTTGGCAGAAACCCTTCCTCGGCCATCAAGCATGAAGAGGGTGGCGTTCTGCCCCCCTTCACACTTCCACCGCTTCTGGATGCTTCAGACGCTTTGGCCTCGTGCAGCCAGGGCTTGCTCAAGCCCAGGCAATAGATTGATATGACGGAAGACAAATCAACAAATAAAAGGCTAGCTCCGTAGTTATGTATCTCTGCTCTCTTTAGCCTCCCGACCCTGATTTGAGTTTTTGCTGCTCATTTTTGTGATGAACTTGCTCGACTATGGTAGTGGAGCTAATATCGATATTGTTGGTTGTCATCAAAGTTTACTAGCTCCGTCTGTCAGTCTGAAGATCTTGTTACGTCTATTGAATAACATGTGAGCAATATTAGAATTAAACAATAAAGTTTTGTCCTCAACATGTGCCTATAAAATGAAGCCAGCGGAACTGGATCTCGCCAATTTCCTACTCTTCTATTTTATCATCAATTATTGATGCAAAACAAGATTTTATAATCCATGATGCATTATTGTACAGTTCTAAATAGTATATGATATACAGTACATGCACATTAAAACTATCATCATCACATGTGCATGTCAGCATTGATTGGTAAACCTTATAAAGTCACAGCATTGATTGGTAAACCTTATAAAGTCACACTTGAACGGGAACATTGACGAGGTTTAATCTCGTCAATGTCCATTGTTATGGACTTGGGTTTTGGAGAAGATGGGGATGCTGGAGATCGTGGCACGGTTAACAGACAAGCAACCAGGGGACACGAGATTTACCCAGGTTCAGGCCCCCGGAAGGAAAACCCTACTCCTGCTTGTCTGCTCTTTGATTACGGCGGAACCGAAGATTACAGGGTGCGCAGATTCGATCTGGCGTGGATGCGTCTGAGATCTAGGTCTATTGTGGGATTACCCCCTCGTTGGACCCTCCTAGCCTTTATATATGGGGAGGCTAGGTCTCAGGTACCGACACGAGTAGGTTACAAGTTGTATTCGAACTCTAGTCTTGCTCTCCAAGGATCCGGAGACGTCATGGGCCTTGGTCACCCGAAAATGTCTGCCGTGGGCCTTCCTTGGGCTGGACTAGGTATGCTGAAGTTACGTACCCGTAGGGTATAACCATGTCAGTAGCCCCCGAGTGATCAGTCGAATCGTAGATTCGGCTGAGGACTCTTCCATCCTTCGGGAGCGGTTATATGTTAATAGTATATGTGTGTAGGGATTGTTGATGTGTGTGCCTGACTCACCTGACGGATTAGGGTCAGTTAACTGTCTTAGGACGAAACAACACGATCTTCTTCAGGTTCGGGTCCCTCAACCCGGACCTGGAACATATGCTGGCGTAATTCGACTCAGGCCGCGGAGGACTTACAGGAGTGAAATTCCAGTGATTTTAATTGGTGTACCCAACGCGTCCGTCGGGATTTTTCATCACGCCTGTTGGCATGGATTTATACTAGCAGAGCGCAGTCAGGTGCGTTGCCAGGCCATCAGATGATATCTGTAGGTCTTATCTTTGTGTCGTAGACTCGAGCGGAGACTTTAGTGCAAGCATTGCTCAGTTGTTTAGTCCGTAGGACTCGAAAATTTTCGGATGCTTAAATCCTTCCTCCCTATGGGAGTAGCCCCCGAGTCCGTAGTAGAGTCGTAGACTCGACGTAGGACTCAGAGAAGTGCTTTGTCTTTATTTGTCTTTCGGGTGCGCGGCCAGCGCTCCTGATAGGAGTAGCCCCCGAGTATTTAGTCGAATCGTGGATTCGAGTGAGTACTCTTAGCTGTGGAGCCGAAGTTGGTGCTAGTATAGCTTTTGATGACGTCAGTGCTGACGATCGATGACCTCAAGCGTCTGCTACGCCAGAGATGACTTGACTGGACGAAGCGTGGGTCCCACTTGCTGACTTTGAATTGACCGGTCACGCGCGGCGTGGAGATGATTACGGCGTCCCCTCGATTTCCGCGCGTAGTGGACGGCGTGGTAGAGACGGTTTGTTGTGATGCTGACACGTGTACGGCCAGATCCACCGTTGTCGTTAGGTCTTCTTGATGGACGGCCAGCGTGCGTCATCTTCGCTGTTATAATCCGTGGTGAAATCGTGGTGTGTTTTTCACCGCAGCAGTTCATCTGTTCACTGCTTCCTTTGTCCTTTGAGCGATTCTTGCTGTGTGCTGAGAGTTTCCTCCACATTTCCTTTGTCTTTCTTCGTGGGCAACGCCACCACCACCGTAGCGCCATGGGGAAAAAGAAGTCCTCATCTGCAGTTGGGACCAGCGCCGCCGGAGGCAAGAAGGGCACCGCCACTGCTCGCGTCACCGATGGTGGCTGGCGGCGATCAGAGACGCGGGAGAGCGATCTCCGCAAGCTTCGCGAGCGGGGCCTGATCTCGCAAGATAGGGAGGCCGTCAAACTCCCCGGCAATGAGGTAATCCCCCGTCCCCCGTCTGGGTATCGGGTTATGTTTGTTGCCTTCATGATCAGCGGGTTTTCTTTTCCGGTCCATGACTTCCTTCGTGGACTGCTCTTTTTCTATGGGGTTCAACTCCATCATCTGTCTCCCAACTCCCTTCTCCACATTGCGTGTTTTATCACGCTTTGCGAGTGTTGGCTTGGCATTGAGCCGCACTTTGGCCTCTTCCGGAAGCTTTATTCCGTGAAGAGACAATCTGGTTCGGATGGTGTGTATCCCATTGGGGGTTTCATCATCTCCCTTAGTCCCAATGTGCAATTCTTTTCTTTTTCTATGTTCGAATCTGTCCAGTACTGGCGGAGGAAATGGTTTTACATCCGTGACTCCGTACTGCCTGGGCAAGATTTTGGTCTTGTTCCTTTTGACCCCTCCCAGTTGATTGAGAAGAAAAGATCTTGGAAAAACCAAATCTTGGATGGTGAGGTGGCGGAGATAGAGGCCCTGTATCGTCGGGTGGAGGAGCTCCAACTGATTCCTGAGAAGGAGGTGAACGGTGTCGACATTATCCGGACGTTTCTTGAGCGTCCGGTGCAGCCTCTCCAAGCGAGGGCGCATCCGATGTTTCTTTACTCTGGGCGCCGTGATCCGACGAGGGTTTCGAGTGAGAAAATCTCCGAGGTGGAACTTGACAAGGCTCTTCGGGTGCTGTTGAAGTTCAAGGCCGACGAGGGACTCCCGGAGAAGTCGCTGACTCCTCCCTTTTCTTCGACGTTGGCCGTGCCAAAGGTGTAGATTTATGCACGTAGTGCTCCCCTTTTTTGTTGGGTATTTATTTGTGTCCCTTGTTTGCTAATAAAGTTTCTTCTCATCTTGTAGAGCTTCAAAGTGCCGGGCATGGCACCACCGTTGCCCGAGAGGTATCCGAATGCCCCGGATAATGAAGTGGTGGATTCCGTGTCCGAGCTACCGTCAGCGCGATCCCTAGCGGAGGATGCCGACGAATCGAGTGAGGACCATTCGCGCGAGCGATCACGGAGCTCGAGCTAGTCTTCGGATGCTTCAACTCCTCCGACTCCCAGAAATCCTCTGGGCCTTGAGCGTCATGATGATGGTCATGGAGGTTCTTCCTCTCCCCTTCCTGCCATTCCTGTGCGGGCTGTTGCACCGCACCCGCCAGCAAAGCGGAAGAAGGAAGAAAAGAAGGAGGAGAAGAAGGAAGAAAAGAAGGAGGAGAAGAGGGCCCGAAGGGCTTCTCCTATCTTTGACCTGAGCGCGTTGGGCTCGTAAGTTTTCTTGTTGGACTGTTGTCCTTTTCTTTTTATGATGTTTGCACCTGTGCTGATTGGCTTCGTATGCAGGCAATCCTCCGACGGCTCCAGTGATGGTGCGGGGGAGATGATGGGGGAGTCGAACATTGCGTCGCCTCCTCCTCAGACGGTGGCGACCTCGGGTGGTGCTGCGCCAGTTCCTCTTGTGCAGAAGAGGCTGGTGGTTGCGCCTCAGAATTTCGCAGACGGGCCTGCGGGTTCGCCTTCGGAGCACGTAAGTTTTTCTGCTTGATGTTACGGGGGGAGCCCCCGAGTGTCTTCGTATGCTGATGTTGTTTATGCTTCCTGGTGTTGGGCGTAGCCCCCGAGTCCTGCTCTTACTACTATTGCCTTGTTTGTTGCAGCCTTTTATCCAAGAGGCCAAGCGGCTGGTGGAGGAGCGCCTGACGCTGGAGGCGAAACTGCGGCAGCTTCAAGGTATTCGTCTGCCTTGTAGTACTTCTCTTGCTTATCCTGGTCTTGTTCTTTGACACTTGCTTGTTGTAAATGCAGATAAGCATAACGACTCTCTCCGTGAGGTCGATGCTCTGAAGAAGAGCCTTGGCCAATCGGAGCAGAAGGCTGAAGCTGCCGCTGGGGCGAGAGAGCGTCTTGAGCTGGAGCTGTCGAAGGCAGCCGAAGCGAAAGAGCGTCTGCAGCAGGAAGCCGCAGATCGTGAGGAGCAGCTGGCCACTGTTGCGGCTGCTCGTGAAAAAGGGGTGGCGGAGAAGCTCATGGCTGCTGCCAAGGCTATTTCGGGTCAGCGTTTAGCTTTTGTACTTGCTCCTTTTTCTACGGATCTTCTTCTATGTTGCCTTTCTTCATGTTTTCTTCTTTTTGTCTCAGATGCCGCAGGCATCGAGTTTGACCGCGGTGCTCTGGAGCACGGGAGTGCTTTAGATGATGCCACTGTAGCGGTCGAAGACCGCTGCAGCACCGTCGTCAACTCCCTTGTCAAGGCGAAAGAGGTCCTTGGTCGCTTCTACCAGGAGCTCTTCCCGAAGGGCGCATCCCTTGAAGACGTGGGTGTCCTGGCAGAGGCTCTGTTAGCCGAAGCGCCTGCAGCGTACAAGCGCAAGCAGAAGGGCATCGGCGCGTCCGTCGGGCTGGCGATGGCCATGGCGGCTGGGGCGGAGCTGGACCTGCCCCAGATTACTTCTCGGATGCCTACAGCTGCGGATGGATCCGAGGTAGCCTTCGCCGCCTACTCCGCTCGCTGCAGACGATATGGGCCCAAGCTCATTGACTTGTTGTCTGAGTACGCATTGCGGCAGCAGGGCGAGGCCAAAGCTAGGCAGTCTGGTTCTGAGGCGACTCAGTGCCCTCCGCCTTAGGCGTAGTAGACGTAGAGTAGCTTGTAGTCTATTTTTGTTGTAAATATCTTTTGTAGTACCATCCTTGTGCCACGTAGTGGCCTTATATGCGTTAATGAATTTCTCCGAGTTGTGCTCTATCCTTGGCTGAATGTCTGTGTGCCTTCTTTTTTCTGCTGTTATAGGTTCCTTCGGGTGCTGACCCAGTTGATACTTCATCCGAAAGGCCCTTGCGAGCATCATTGGATGACTCCTCGCAGCTCGCTTTTCTTCAAGATCGCGTGCGCAGCTTGGAGAGAGATTTGATTGGGTTACGCGATCGTGCTGACGTTTTGAAGTCCAAAGCAGACCGTGGCGCAGCCAGAGAGGAATATTTGATGGCGGAGCTGGGTCGGCTGTCCGAGCAGCTGCAATGTAAGTTGATCCTTCTTTCAGGCTGTAGCTCAGTTCTTCGGGTGAGCCTGCTGGCCTTACTCTTGTTTTGTGCGGTTGTCGCAGGTGCCAATCTTGCTCCGAGGGAAGAAAAGGAGCGTATTGCTGTTCGAGTCAATTGCTTGACTCAACAGGGCATGGAGGCCGGCGGCTTCTTCTGGACGGATCGTGATCGCGCCATAGTTCTGGCGACGGTACAGGATCGTGTCTACCAGGTTTCGCGGGTGCTCCGCCAGGTGCAGACATCGCTTTCCTCGGTGCTGCACGTCATGTTTCCGTTGGATGCCGTGCCAACGACCCTTGCAGGTCTTCTGACGAAGTTTCGGAGTGCCAGCAATGTCAAGGAGCTGGTGCGGCAGCAGCTCGTCGCAGGGGTGAAGGCTGCCTTGTCTCTTGTGAGGGTGCATCGCCCTGATGTAGATTTGGCTGCTGTGGCGACTGGGCCCCCTCCTCGACCAGATGGTGGCGAGTGGAATATGCGTCCGCATTACGCGGCTGTAAGGCAGTATGCCGAACAGATTGTAGATTTGTTTGAACAGCGTGCTCAGGTTATTCTTCAGAATAGGTAGTACCTGAAAATAAACAGATAGATGTAAAATTTGTATATGGCTGCTGGGCGTGTATGTGCCCTTTGTTGTAAAGGTTCGCTTGTTAGCGAGCACGCAGTGCTTTGATGTAGTACGTGCCCTTTTCGTTTGCCTGACGTGGTCAGCTACTCAGGTGTACACGTTTTGTCCTCAGTCGATGAAATCGTGAGGTGGGGGGAGCCCCCGGATGCGTATGTAGCGAGCACGCAGTGCTTTGATTTAGTACGTGTCCTTTTCGTTTGCCTGACGTAGTCAGCTACTCAGGTGTACACGTTTTGTCCTCAGTCGATGAAATCGTGAGGTAGGGGGAGCCCCCGGATGCGTATGTAGCATGTAATAAAGTTGCAGAGAAATAGTCAACCGAAGGTTGGGGGCGAGACACTTAGCTTTATTTGTAGCGTAATGGAGGAGGTACATGGTTCGGCTGAGTAGCCTTGGCTGTAAGCCTTATCGGAAGTAAAGGGGGTAAATTGCTATGGGTAGAATCGTCGCAGGTGCGAGATGTTCCATGGGTTGGAGTATGCGACTCCAGACTCCACGTGCTTGAGGCGATAGGCGCCACCTGGGATGACTTCGGTGATGACATAGGGTCCTTCCCATGGTGAATCGAGTTTTTTCGGTTGCTTTTGCTTGAGTCGTAAGACGAGTTCTCCTTCGACGAAGGACCTTGGGCGCAGCCGGCGGCTGTGGTAGTTGCGGAGACTTTGCTGGTACACCGCTGATCTAGCTGCTGCTATATCCCGTGCTTCGTCGAGTGTGTCGACGGCATCTTCGAGTGCAGCCGTGGATTCGGCTTCGCTGTAAGCGACGACTCGTGGAGCCTGGTGGCGTACTTCGGCTGGTAGCACGGCCTCAGCTCCGTGCACCATGAAGAATGGTGTGTAGCCGGTGGAGCTGTTTGGCGTAGTCCGTAGGCTCCACAGGACAGACGGTAGCTCTTTCGTCCAGTTTCCAGCTTTGTGCTCGAGTGAGCTCATGAGGCGCTTCTTGATGCCAGCGCCGATTAGGCCGTTGGCCTTTTCCACTTGCCCGTTTGTTTGCGGGTGTGCCACTGAGGCATACTTGATATTGATCCCAAGGCCTTCGCAGAAGTCCTGGAATTCTTCGGAGATGAAGTTCGATCCGTTGTCGGTGATGATGCTGTGTGGTACGCCAAATCTGTAGACAATGGATTCAAAGAACTTGACGGCGGTTTTGCCCTTCTGGTTGGTGACTGGCATGGCTTCGATCCACTTGGTGAATTTGTCGACTGCGACCAGGAGGAAGACGTGTCCTCCTTTCGAAGATTTTGGCAGTTTGCCGATCATGTCGAGGCCCCATTGGGCAAAAGGCCAGGCTATGGGTATGGGTCGAAGTTCAGACCCAGGTGCGTGCGGTTTGTCGGCGAACCGTTGGCACCCGTTGCATCTTCGGACGATGTCCTTCGCGTCGCTCATGGCCGTTGGCCAGTAGAATCCTGCTCGCAGAGCTTTGGCGACGAGGGAGCGACTGCCTGTGTGGTGGCCGCAGATGCCCTCATGGATATCTTGGAGTATGGCTTTGCCGTCGTTGATGGTGACGCATCGTTGTAGTACGCCCGTAATGCTACGTTTGTACAGCTCGCCGTTGATGGTGGTGAAGGCTTTTGACCGACGAGATACGCGTCGGGCATCTGTCGGGCTGTCTGGCAATTCTCCGTTTATCAAGAACTAGAGGTATGGGCGTGTCCAAGTTTCTTCGACTGCCATGACCTGCATCAGGTTGACCATGGCAACTTCGGTATCCAACTTTTCGGGTCCTTCATGACCTTCGGGTAGCGTAGCCCCCGAGTGTTCTGCTTCTTCGGGTGATCCCTTAGGGAATTTCCGCTTGATGGATGGCACGCAGATCTGTTCGAGGAACACACCTGGTGGTACCTTTGCACAAGTGGAGCCGATGTTGGCGAGTCTATCGGCCTCCTTGTTGCTCTCTCTTCCGACGTGCCGAAGTTCGCAACCGTCGAATTCTCCTTCGAGTGCGTTGTATAGCGCGCGGTACGCGATCATGTTTTCGGCGTGTGCGTCGCACTCATTCATCGTCTGCTGTACGACAAGGTTGGAGTCACCGTAGATGACCAGGCGCGTTGCGCCGCATATTTTTGCCATCTTCATGCCATGGATGAGGGCTTCGTATTCGGCCTCGTTGTTGGAAGCTCTGAATTTCATCCGAAGGACGTACTTCATCTTGTCACCTTGCGGGGAGGTCAGTATGACTCCTGCCCCTGCTCCGGCTTCGCGTTTGGAGCCGTCAAAATGCATTGTCCAGGACTGCGACATGTCTGGGGTGTCAGGCAGCTGCAGCTCCATCCAGTGCACCAGGAAGTCCGGAAGGACTTGAGATTTGATTGCGTGTCGCTTCTCGTAGATGATGTCCAGGGGTGATAGTTCAATGCCCCACAGGGCCACGCGTCCTGTGGCCTCTGGGTTATTCAGGATGCTGTTTAGGGGTGCCTCGTTGACGACCATCACCTGATGCTCCTGGAAGTAGTGGCTCAGTCGTCGAGCCGTCATGAATACGCCGTAGGCCAGCTTCTGGTAGTGCGGGTACCGCTGTTTTGTTGGAGTGAGGACCTCGCTGAGGTAGTAAATTGGGCGTTGTACCCCGTGGGTCTTGCCTTCTTCGGGTCGTTCGACCACGAGTACTGTGCTGACCACCTGGTGTGTGGCTGCTATGTACAGCAACAGGGGCTCGCGCTCTTTTGGCGTGACCAAAACTGACGAGGTGGAGAGGAGTCGCTTAAGGCTTTCGAATGTGTCGTTGGCTTCTGGTGTCCACTCGAACTTGTCTGCCTTGCGCAGCAGCTGGTAAAATGGTAGGGCCTTCTCGCCCATGCGGCTGATGAACCTGCTTAGTGCCGCTACTCGCCCTGCGAGCTGCTGAACGCCCTTGAGGTTTTTCGGCTTCTCCATTGTCATGATAGCTTTGATTTTCTTCGGGTTCGCTTCGATCCCTCGTTGAGAGATGAAGTACCCAAGCAGCTGACCCGAGGGGACGCCGAAGGTGCACTTTTCCGGATTGAGCTTGATCCTGTAGCGATCAAGGTTGTCGAACGTCTCGCGGAGATCGTCGATAAGTGTTCTTGCCTCCTTGGTTTTTATGACTATGTCGTCGACATAGACTTGGACGTTGCGACCGATCTGGTCCTTGAGGCAGGCCTGCATGCATCACTGGTACGTGGCACCCGCGTTCTTTAGCCCGAAGGGCATTGTGTTGTAGCAGTATACTCCGAACGGTGTGATGAACGCCGTTTTCTCTTGATCTTCGACCTTGAGTCGAATCTGGTTATAGCCTGAGTAGGCGTCGAGGAAGGAGAGTTTCTCACAACCTGCAGTCAAATCGATGATCTGGTCGATCCGAGGAAGAGGGAAGTGGTCCTTAGGGCAGTGTTTATTTAGTGACGTGAAGTCCACGCACATCCGCAGGATGTCCGTGTCCTTCTTTGGGACCATCACCGTGTTTGCCAGCCACTCGCTTTCCTTGATTTCCCGGATGAAGTCTGCTACGAGTAATCTGTTAATTTCCTTGCCGATAGCTTCGGCTCGTGGCTCCGACAGTCTTCGGATGGACTGCTTGACTGGCTTGCTGTCTGGGAAGACATTGAGTGCGTGCTCGGCGAATTCCTTGGGAACTCCTGGCATGTCCGCAGGACACCAGGCGAAGATTTCCCAGCGCTCACGGAGGAATTCGACGAGCGCGCCTTCCTATGCGGTGCTGAGGTTGTTGGCGATCAGCGCTGTCTTGGAGGCATCCGTTGGATGGACCTGCACTTTCTTGGTGTTGATGGTGGAGTCGAAAGACATGTCAGGTGCATTCTGCTTTGTGACTGGAGGTAGCCCATTGTCCGTCACCTCGCGGAGCCTTACAAGCTCTTCTTACATGCCGAAAGACTGGGAGATTTTATTGAAATCCCTGTCGCATTGGTCCGATCGGGTGAAGCTCCCGTGGACTGTGATGACGCCCCTTGGTCCTGGCATTTTGAGTAGTAGGTATGCGTAGTGTGGGACGGCCAGGAACCTTGCGAATGCTACACGTCCCAGGATGGCGTGGTATTGCGACGGCCAGTCCACCACTTTGAATTCTAGGCGCTCCTGCCGAAAATTGTCCGGCTTCCCGAAGATGACGTCGAGCCCTATTTTGCCCGGGGGGAGATGCCCTTCCCTGGGACAATGCCGTGGAACGTTGTGTCTGATTGTTCCAGGCTGCATTGCGGGATCCGCATAGCTGCTAGAGTGCTTGCGAACATTAGGTTGATGCCGCTGCCGCCGTCCATGAAGACGTGACTCATTTCGAAGCCTCCGATCTGCGCCTCCAGCACCAGGGCAGCATGACCTGGGCGAGGGATCTGGCAAGGGTGATCCGCACGAGTGAATGTGATGCAGGACTCCGATCCGCTGAGGTACTCAGGGATTGCAGGCGGAGTTGCCACGGCCAAGTTGATTTGTCAGGTGATTTTCTTCTGCACCCTGTTGGTGGGGCGTCCCTTCTGGATCATATTTAGCGCTCCCTTTGGTGGGGGGTATGCGATCCCGGCGTTGTTTTGTGCTGGTGCGACTGGTTGATGTGGGCCTCCAATAGGCGGCGGTGGAGGAGCTCCGTGTGCTATTTCACCTGGCGCAGGTGCGTTTCCAAACGCAGGAATTGGAGCTTGTTGCCTCATCTGCACCATGCTTTCGCTGAGTTTCTGGAACTCGCGGCAGTCCTTGAGCATGTGGCTAGCTTTCTTTTTGCCATCTTGTTTGTCGATGTAGAAGTGGATGGTGCATGGACCCGAAAGTTTGTCGAATGCTGAGGGTCTGTTGTCGCGGTCGCGGCGTTGCCACGACTGCGTTGGTCGTCCGTTGTCGCGGAAGTTTCCGCTGCGGTATCCTTCGATGTTGCGGCTGTTGTAGTTACGGCGGTCGGCGTAGCCGGCTGCGACCATGTCGGGTCCGTCGCGGTCCTCGTAGGCGCGCGATCTCCTCTTGCTGCGACGTTCGCGTCTTCGGCCGTAGTCGTCCTCTTCAACTGATTGCGCCCGCTGAATGCAATCTTCGCCGTCTGCCCAACTGTTGGCGATTTCCATGAGCTGGTCGAGTGTCTTGGGCTTTACACGTCCAAGTTTCTCCTTGAAGTCTGGGCGTTTGACGCCGTCCCTGAAGGCGTCGATGGCCCGCTCTTCGGAGATGTGTGCTGCGGAGTTCTTGGTTGTAGACCAGCGTAGTATGTACAAGCGAATAGATTCACCCGTTCTCTGAGTGCAGGCTCGCAATTCTTCGATTGAAGCGGGCCTCTTGCTGGTGCCTTTGAAATTTCGGATGAAGCTATAAGCGAGCTCCTCCCAGCTTCGGATGGATCCTGATGATAGGCTGCTAAGCCAGACCCGCGCCGCGCCTGTCAGCTGCAGCTGAAGGCATTGCATGGCGGTTTCTTTGTTGCCTCCGTGAAGTTTAACGGATGACAGATGGTCACTGAGCCAGGACTTTGGCTCTTGCGTGCCGTTGAACTTCGGAGTATCTGAAGGAAGCTTGAAGTTGCGTGGCATCTATGTTCGCCGGACGGATCTGCTGAAGCATCGAGCCCCGCAGAGTTCTCCTTCGTCTTCATCCATCTCAGATTCAGACGAGCATGCGCGTTTGGCGCTCGCTTTGTCGATCTTGCGCTGTGTAAGCTTGTCTCTGGCGTCGTAGTCGTGTTTATGGCGGTGTGAGCTCTTCTTCCTTCGAGGAAGATCGTGTTCTTCTTCATCTTCGGATGAGGGAGTGGGGCTCCGGTCGCGCCTGGCCGGAGCTTTCTTCTTCGGCTCCGTAGGAGCGTCTTCATGGAGCGCAGCTCCGATTAGTCCTAGTCCGATGAGTGCGGACCTATGCATGGCCCTTTTCGGATCCCCCTCCGGAGGTGGGTGAGCCGCGAGATACGCAGTAGCTGCCATGATCGCAGCTTGTGGCATCTTCGGGGTGATGTTGCCGTCGGCGTCCATATCCATGAACGATGTGTGGAGAGTTCGGGTCACGTCACGCCGCTCCTTCGGGTCCATGTTTTCCACCCGAGAGCGGTGCTTGTTTCCCTGGTTTCCGTTTGTGCTAGAGCCGGGTCCCATGGCGGAGAGCGCAGCTCGTCGCGCACTGGACTCAGAGGCTGCTTTCTTGCGTTTGTCGAGCGTCTCCTGCATCTTGACTTGCTTCTTGTGCTCCTCGATGAGGAGGTAGTGGTATGCCATCAGTAGATCACGTGGGGAGTCCAGAGGTAGGACTATTTCGCCTACGACGGCGCGGCGTGCTTCGACCCATCCTTCTTTGCTAAGTTGGATGAGGTGGCCCCTGTTGTCCCCGTTTTCGCCGTTTCCGTCCTGCGGGTTGGGGTTGGGCGGCGGGTTAGGCGTTTCTTCGTCGGTTTGGATGATTGCGGCGCATAGATAGCGCCTGCAGATTGGTTGGCTGCTGCCGCAGCTTTCGGATCCGGAACCGTAGGTCCCTTCACCCGAAGGTGGATCGCACAGATCGGAGTTGCAGCTGCTGCTGCTGTAGAACTCATCTGTTGATGGTGACGTGCGTAGCACGGGATGTGGAGCCCACGAAGCGGGCCTGATGGACGGCACGGGCACCCGCTCAGGGAGGCGGAGGGTGCCAATTTGTCCCACCTGGAAGCAGAAGCTCCCGAACAGAATTTCGAGTCCGTCGCCTACGGGCTCGAAATCCTTCATGGTATCCGGCGAGTGGGCGGTGAAGTCGAAAGCGCCGAAGAGGAGGTGATTCTCCGTCGCCGCGGAGTTGTAGATCGATCGGGTCGGAACCGTCACGACCGCACAATCAGCAGCCCCAATTCCCACAAACGGCGCCAATTGACGAGGTTTAATCTCGTCAATGCCCATTGTTATGGACTTGGGTTTTGGAGAAGATGGGGATGCTGGAGATCGTGGCACGGTTAACAGACAAGCAACCAAGGGACACGAGATTTACCTAGGTTCAGGCCCTCGGAGGGAAAACCCTACTCCTGCTTGTCTGCTCTTTGATTACGGTGGAACCGAAGATTACAGGGTGCGCATATTCGATCTGGCGTGGATGCGTCTGAGATCTAGGTCTATTGTGGGATTACCCCCTCGTTGGACCCTCCTAGCCTTTATATATGGGGAGGCTAGGTCTCAGGTACCGACACGAGTAGGTTACAAGTTGTATTCGAACTCTAGTCTTGCTCTCCAAGGATCCGGAGATGCCATAGAGCACCGTGTACATCTCAAGATAAGTTTCTTAAGACAAACACAAGAAAAATTTAATCCTGTTCAAAAACAAGAGAAATTTAAGGACACACCGAAGTTTAATCAGCTCATCAATTTAACAAGATTCAGTCAATTTGCCTCAACAAATACATGCATATCATCAAAGTGGCCAGGTTTTCAAGCACTTGAAATCCGAGTTGAACCGGTAGACTTGACCTCCTGAAGAGACACCGGTCATGACATTGTGTCCGCACAAGTGAATCCTGGCTGCTGCCAGGGCCAGACAACAACAGAGCTTCATGGAGGCTAACCTTCCTTCCAGCTAATGTTAACCGTCAACCCGCCCCGGGCCTTTAGACCTTTAACAGAACCTTGAGGCCACTTGTGACTGGGTAGAACCGAGAGCAGGTGAAGGTCACTTGTCTCCCTGTGCTCTGCACCAACATTTCTGATAATGCAACTGGGAATCTACAAGAGAAGAAATTGATCGCTACAAATTAGATCCCTTGTAAGAGTCAGGGGCCCAATCCACTGCACAACTGATGGAGCTGCTGTTGTTGTTGTTGTTGTTGTTGTTGTTGTTGTTGGTGCTGCTGGTGGTGTTGCTGCTGGTGGTGTTGCTGTTGTTGTTGTTGCTATTGTTGTTGTTGTTGTTGCTGTTGTTGGTGATGTTGTTGCTGTTGTTGTTGGTGGTGCTGTTGGTGTTGCTGTTGGTGGTGCTGTTGGTGGTGTTGTTGTTGTTGTTGTTGGTGGTGGTGGTGGTGGTGGTGGTGCTGCTGGTGTTGTTGCTGCTGCTGGTGTTGTATGATAAGAACTGGAGCTGCAGTGAATTTGCACTTCATCGAGCGATGCGAGATACTAGTAGAGCACTTGACGTATGTATTGTTTGGTACTCCTACAAGTATAATACTCCCTCCGTCCAATAAAAGATGTCGCGCCGTTCATTTTGCAAAAAGGCCCTTGACTAAATTCCGACCAAACCCGCACTCCTTGTTTCCTTCTTCTCTTCCTCGCTCGGCTCTCTCGCTCTCCGGTCTCCCCACACCGCCGCTCTCCGGCCCAGTCCGCCTTGTTCCCCCACCCCTACCCCCGCACCAGGACGCCGCCTCGTTTACCCCACGCCGCGTTGCTGCCTCCTTGCTCGCCGCGCCTCATTTTCCCTCTCATAGTTTGAAGAGAAGCCGAGAATGAGACTCCGGTGCTCAAGGTTGGATTTTCTGTCCAAGACACCACCGTCGTCGCGCTTCTCCCATGGCACCGCGCTGGATTTGTGAGTGGCGCTGCTCAATCTGGTCTCTAACGGAGGTAGAAGCTCCAGTTCACCATCCTCGTTCTTCACCGACCCTAGCGAAGCACGGGGAGCACTGAAGCACGGGAGATTCAAGGCGAGATTTTTCTATCCAAGGCTCAGGATCTGTGCGCGGCAAGGCTGGATCCTTCGCTTGCGGCTACGAGCTCTGCGAGTCAACCCAACCCAAGCATGGAGTATGTCGACGCAAGCGACAAGCTGTGGCCCTGTAGCGCGGAGGTCAAGGACGTATCTCTCCGGTGATTCTCCTTTCTGATCTCATCCTTCCAAGCTGCTCCTTCACCGATGATTTTTGGTGAGCTCCCGAAACGTAGTTCAGTTCAATCTCTAGTACACTGAATAATTCAGAGATGCCTTGTTGACGTGGTGATGTCTGGTGTCTTCGTTGCCCAGTTTTGGTTCTCTGATCGTCTTCTGTGTAGTTTCTTTCTGATCGAGTGGTGGTGAAATCGGTCATGAACCCTGTTTATTTCGCCTGAATGAACGAATTGCTTTGGTGGTGAAGTTGGTCATGAACCCTATTACTTTCGTCTTGATGAACTAATTTGGTGGTGAAATTGGTCGTTAACTCACTTGATTTCAACTAGATGTACTGATTTGGTGATCAAATTGTGTTGATTTCATGATTGCGGTGATAAATAGGACTGGTCGATGGTTGCTACTCACTGTTATGTGAAACTCTTGCCTTTATCCTGTTTTATACTTGGCACAACCTGTTGTACCAGTTTGTAGTGGTAGTGTTTGCACGATTACGATTTACGATCTGGTATGATTAGCCACACGGTGGTGGTGGTGAAACTGGGCATGAAAACTTTGTTGATTTCCTAAGTAAATTGGCATGATGAACTGCTTTGGTGGCAAACTGGTAGTTAATGATTGATGTTTGTTCGTCAGTGTTCGTCGGTGTTTGTCAGTGTTAATGATTGATGTTTGGTGGTAAACTGGTAGGAACATACTGCTGTTAGGTTCTTATTAATTCTTTGACTCGAACTCATACTGCTCTTTGGAATATTATTGTTTATGTTAGTAGGAGATGTAAATCAGTGCTGGTTGATTTACTGAAATGGGAGTGCATCAATTTATTGAAATAGGAGTGCATCAGTTTATTGAAATTATGTACTTGAGTGCATATGTGATATGTCAGTGTTGTTTGATTTAGACTCCTAAATGCAGTAATGCATAAATGGGAGTTTGAGTAAATTAGTAGTCTTGTTAACTTGGAAGGTGAGATTCTTAGCTCTAGAAGGATCATATGATGTTACATGAATAGTAACTATGATTGAAATAGACAGTCTGTGATCTCTGATCTGTCAACTTGTATCAAGTTTTTTTCTAGAGACAGAGACCTGATTGAAGCCATTTACATAGCTTTATGTAACTTTGTTACCTAATGATAATTCTTCTATTGTTACAGTTACTGAAGCAACCTAGAGGAGCTATCTACATACTACATAGATGGGTTCCCATCTCAGCATGGATCTTCACCTTGACCAAGAAGCTTTCTAGAGAAGCGCAAGACAGTCAAAACTAGGCTTGTCCTTATAGTTCTAAGAAGGTCGAAGAGATAGTCTTCGTGCTCGATCTAAAGTACTGCCTACTGCTGCTTTATTTTCCAGAGATAGAGACCTCCCAGAGTTGCAAGGACCTCAGTAGCATCGGGGACACCGGTATGTTCCGTCCCAATCTTTTCTCTGTTTGTTATGCTCTAGTTAAAAACAGTATATGGAGTACATGGATATTCTTGCATTATTCAGTTTTTTGCATATAACAGCAAAATTCAGAAGCAGCTTCACCTTTGAAGTATGTCTGCCGTGGTATCAATTACAGAAAAAGAACCAAAATTCAGCTTGGCACTATTTTTTCTCAACTTCCAAGTCTATTTGCATGCAGATTATTTACTCCTTGTTTATTGAGCACTAGTTTCTTGGCTCAACTATACTTGTGCTTAACTGTACTAAGTCCTTGGCCTATGTTCAAGCTAATGGACAATGTCGTACACATAGATGAAAAGTGGTTCTACATGACTAAGTCCGGCCGGAGCTCGAGGTGTTGCTTCTTCCGGGCACCTGCTACTGCCTCCGGCCACATCCCGGTGCTGCTTCCGCCAGCCACAACTCCAAGATGAGGTCCGGCCACATAGTCCCACTGCTCCCCGGTGAGGTCCTGTTCTCCCCCGTCTATTCTTTCTAAAATTCCATCTTTTCCATACAACATACTGTCAAGAATACTTGTTCTTTGTTTCTGTACATACTGCCTTGATACTTTCTTCTTACAGTTATAATTTAGAATTGTTGATGTTGTTGCTTGCCATAACTTGTTTCTGTTAGACCTGCAGCTGGAAACAACACGAGATTTGGACAGAGTTTGACACGGGATTTGCGTTGCATAACGTTGCAACTTTTCTCTTTCTCTCCTTATTTATAGGATCTGTTAAACTGAAAAACGGAAAGGATCTGAGCTATGCGGCCGCGCCATCCCATGACCACTCACCACCTCCCGATAACGCCGCCATGATCGCATGTCCTCGCGCCATCCCGCGATGCTTTCTTGGCGGCCTAAGCTACTCTACAGCTATGGAAAACGATCGACTCGGTCATGGCACGAACATGCTCATGCACATGCCGTTTTATTCCTAACTGAAACTAATGCACCTGACTGACTGACAGCCTAAACCTGTCGACAGTCTAACTGAAACCCGTTGACAGGATTACTAGCAACAGTTTCTTCAAGAATACTTTTCCTTTTCTACTTGCCATAGCTTTTCCTGATGTTGCTGCTCCACTGATCAACCTGTACCTGCTGCTCCATAATATTTGGCAAATTGAATCTTCATAATATTTGTTGTGTAGGGAACTATTTGCTGCTAGTGGGAACTCAGCAACAGAACCTTACATTGTTTCTCACAATCTTCTCTTAACACATGGTTATGCAGTTGCAAGATACGTATTAGGTATTCTTTTTTACTTGAACTATATTAGTAAATTGTAGTAAGATGATTGGCCTTCAAGTACACTAAATTATGTCAGAAATATAAACAAGTGTAGATCTGTAGCTGCTTACTGCTGTTTTTTTTAATTTACTTGAATTCTGTCAGAAGTATAAATACTTGAATTATACAACAACAAGCAGCTCTATTCATCTAAAGAGAAACTTGTGTTGTTCTAAACCTGGACCTTATTCCTATTCTTTTTCAGCAACTCTGAATCTCTAATGTGCTGTTCAGAAACTTGTGTTGTTACTGAACTAGTCATATACATTTCAGATACACAGGGAGGCGGCGGGAGCTCCCCTGGGATCGATCTACTGCTTCTCCTCTGCTGCTACTGTAGTTCTTCTCACACAGCAGCGCAACGGAGCAGAGCAGGTGCAGCCGGCAAGCAAAAGATGGGAGCGAGGACGAAGGCGAGATCAGCGTTGAAGTCGGGGCTCCGGAGCAGCGCCCATGTGCGGCCGGCGGAGGCTACTCGCGCCCACTCGCGGGAGAAGCTGCCCTGTGGCAGCTGTAGGAGGGAGCTCCCTGACAGCAGGATCCCTCCGAGGCTCGCGAGCAGGGCCAGGTGAGGCAGCCCACGCGGGATCCTCCAGCGACCGGAGCGGGGACAGACAAGATTCGATTTTGAATCGGCTAAATTTGAAACGATTTAATTGTATTGGGGAGTTTTTTGCAAAATCAAATTTGAACTGGGAGAGGGATGAGTCCCGACATCTTTTCTTGGACTGAGGGAGTATAATAGGATGGGGTGGCCTGGTGTGCATGATGAAAAACGTACTGAAATATATGCAGATGCCTTCATCAGGGTGATGCATGGTGCTAGTTTTCAAAGTCATCAGTACTATATACATGTCATACATGTCTGCTCTTGTCCATTTGCAGAGTAGAATAAGATCAGACTTGTGACATGTATGGTAACAATAGTGCAATGGTGATCAACGAGTTAGGCAATATAATCCAAGATACATGAATAGTGTAAAATATGCCTTTGTTCATACATCATCCAAATGCATCTAATTGTTTATTCAGTTAGGTGGTAGCAGAAACGCAACTTTTTTGCTGCTCCTAGTCAAACCCAGTCAGATAGATTTTTATTTAGTTACGTACTATATTTGATAGAAACAATAAAAATAAACCAGGACTCAAGTGAGAGATCACAAAATAATAACCATATTAAGGCGCTGGCTAGGACTAATGCATGCACCAAAAGGTTTGCTCTGGCTGTAAGTGTGATTATTATTTTCCTATTTGAGAACATAAAGCGGACTATATAAAAGATAGAAAGATTTTCCCGTGGTCTAAATATGTATAACTGGAAGTGGTAGGACCTTCAGAGTCACATGCTCAATTGAGCCATACTTCAAGTGAACTATCGGTAAGAATAACTGAACTAAGTTAACAAAAGATAAACACCAAAGCACAAACGTTCTTAGTAATAATATAATTAAGAATTCCACAACTAGAGTTGATGTACTCCTTCTAAAGTATGGCAGCCATCCAAACCCATAATATTTTAAAGAAAATAAAAAGATATCCAAACCCACAAATATTTTGAAGAAAATAAAAAGATAGTGGTCTGCCAGAGAGGGTGCATTGGCCAGTTAGAATGGGCTTCAAAGTGCAACACAGGCCCAGGCACGAGCACCAGAGAGGGTGCATCGGCCAGTTAGAACGGGCTGTCCGCGGGCCCAGGCACTAGCGCCATACCAGGCATTCAAACACAACTTTAATGCCCCCGCTCGGGTTACAAGTCTGTGCTAATTGACTCGGCGAGACAGATCGGTCGAATAGACTATTTAAGCTGGTCAATCTTTCCTTGAGTTGGCGATGTGGGACTAAAAACCAACAGGGGCAACGGTTGGCTGGCTCCCACACCCGTGCGTATCGCTACCGCGCCTCGTGCTCCACTCCGTCGCCTCGTCCTCCCCCTGCCTATCGCCGCATCGCCTCCCTCGCCTGGCTCCGGCTCTATCTACTACCCCCTCTGCCGCCCCGCCTCCGTTTTCCCATCTCGTTCCGCACCAAACCGCCAGACAGCCGCCATCCCCATCCCCAACCTAGCAACAGCCCCCACCACCTCGCTACCCATGGCGGCGAGCGAGGCACAGGGCGACCCGCACCGCCGGGAGCCTGGCCAGCGCCGCCCCATGTGCGCCGTCTGCACCAAGCCCCTCCGCGTCTGCCTCTGCGACCGCCTCCGCGGCCCGCCGTTCGACACCACTGTCGGTGTCACCGTGCTGCAGGCTGCAGCACACTATGGAGGTCAACCATCCGCTCAGCTCCATCCGTGTCGCCCGCCTCGGCCTCCGCAACCTCGCCGTCACCCAGGTCGCTGACGTCAACCACCGGGCCAGCTTCCTCCTCAGGATGCTTGACTGCGCATCCATGGCCTCCAATCTTGGAGGCGGAGAGACTGATGTTACTGCCGCCCGTGCCGGAAATCATGACCGTCCCAGTGGTCATGGGCAGATTGGCATACATGATGCCAATGGTTTTGGGCGATGTGAAGGCCAAGGATTAGAGAATGGAAATTAAGCAATGGCGTTTTCAGTGATTCAGATCGAGAAGTTGGCAGTGTTGAATACGACTCTAATGCTGATGCGGGTTTCAGTAGTTTTGAGAAGGTAAAAAGAGACAAAACACTGGGGGATTTCGAAAGGCCGGTCTTGGCAGTAGATCAGTTGGAAAACTCTCTAGTCGATGGCCAAAACAGAAGTGAGACAGGCATGACAAATAAGGCAAATGGTCATCTGCCTCACCCTTTAGTAGAAAGTACCTCAGTTAATAGTATATGCACTGGAAATATTGAAGTTAGTGCTGCTATTGGGGAAGGCTGGACTGTAGAAAACATGGACAAGTGCTCTGTTGCTTATACGGAAAAAGAACTCAGGATAGTGGTATGCCAGGAAGGGTGCAGTGGCCAGTTATAGAACGGGCTATCCGCAAAGTGCAACATAGGCCCAGGCACAAGCGCCAAACCAGGCATCCAAACACCACTTTAATGCCCCCGCTCGGGTTACAAGTCTGTGCTAATCGACTCGGCGAGAGAGATCGTTGGAACAAATTATTTAAGCTGGTCAATCCCTCCTTGAGTTAGCGATGTGGGACTAAAAACACCCCCGTGCCTATCGCTACCGCGCCTCATGCTCCACTCCGTCGCCTCATCCTCCCCCTGCCTATCGCCGCATCGCCTCCCTCGCCTGGCTCCGGCTCTATCTACTACCCCCTCTGCCGCCCCCGCCTCCGTTTTCCCATCTCGTTCCGCACCATTTCGGCGGCAGCATCCTTGCCCCCTGCCCATCCATCCCAGTTTTGGAACACAGCCACAACTGTCCCAAAAAAAAATCGAAGGCAACCAATTCCCCCCTTTCGTTCTGTTCGGATGGCAGCCATGGACGGCGGCGACAACGACGGCGGCGGGGTCATGACCTTCGGGAAGTTGGAGCGGTACGCGATCTGGGTTGGCGGGAGCGTGGCCGCGGCATTCTTCAGCTCCATGGAGCGGTGCTCCTGCATCCACCTCCACACCGTGGACGACGATGACCCCGAGGAGGCCAAGGACCGCCCCCTCATGCTGTCCCGCCCCCAGGCCCTCCCCGAGTACTACTACGACCGAACCGGGTCGTCTGCCTCCTTCGCCAAGATGCGTCCTCACCCGTATTGTGGATCATCTTGCGTGATCTGCTCTTTCCTTCTTTGATCTGTTTGTATGTATTGGTTAGTTTTTCTTTGTCTCATCCTGTGATTCGGCCGTGTTATGATCTAAATGTGTTATTGTGTGATGCTTTCAAGAAATGCAGCTCTGCATTGTTCATGCTTGTCTCCGACAGCTGGTTAATAATCTGTAACTTTGCACCGATCTGTTTGTGAATCTTTCAATTTGATTCCAAGACGGTCATATAGCCTGTACCTATCTTTGGATCCATTCCTACGTATTTCTATTCCTGTTTCTGGAGATACTGGACGTGTTAAAACTGGTCAGGCGACACCATGTTGTAGGTTGTTATGACTTCTAGCTGGGACCTGAATCCAACTAGTTGCAGGTTATGTTTTTGCGAGGACGATTAGCACATTATGGAGGGATGGCAAAGAAAATTTGTGACGGCAGCTGTTTTGTTTTAATTAAGAAACTTTCGTTTGTTTTTGTATCTGAAGTTTTTTAAAATCTCGAACCAGTTTCTGTATCTGAACTTTATTCCTTTTGCTATGCAATCTGCAAAGCTGCAAGTATCTTCAGCCTTGCATTTGGTACCTTTGCAGCTAATGGCTCTTGTAAAATGCATTAGGAATTACATGCAGCCTGCTGTATACGCTTGTTGATTTTCCTCATTTAGTAAATAGTTTAGTTGGCTTGGCAAACTTCAGCGCTCGATCGGTTGTGTCCTTGCGGGAGAACCAAATAAGTATACTTGTTTTGTTTTAAGTTACGAACTCATCTCAGAGATGTGATGTGTATGTTTGCAACTGGATTGCGAGTTGTATCTTGTATGGCTTTTCAGGATTGCAGAACGAGATGGCGCAAGTGCAGGATGCTGAGACGACGGGGAGCATGTTACATTGATGGGGGTGACATGCGAGATGGCAGGTGACATGCGAGGCGTTCGACCGGGCACAAAGATGGTGAACCGGAAGGCGACTTACTTTGATGGGGGTGGAAGATAACTGAATGCTATGTTGCTGAACCTGAACTACGCCATGTGCCTTGGATGTTAGTTTTTTTAGTTTCACTTCATGTACTCGTTGATCTCCAGACCTGTAATAGTAGCTTTGATTATGAGAGCAGTCATTCCTGTCTGTCAATTTATTTGAATGAAGAGCATCGGATGGATAATAGTACTCTTGGAAAATGTGAAGAATGTCCAGAGCACAGCGAAGGGCAGCGAAGCTCGTGAAAATGGAGGCAACGGAGATGAGCAAATGACGAAGCTTAAAAAGAAAATCACTGTTTACCTATGGTATAAAAGGAAGAATACGATGCACACGAGCCGTTGATTCAGAAGCCCTAGCGCGCACCTCAAATCTAACCATACACGTGTCAGCACTACACCGAACCGTCGCCAGAACACCGTCCACTACGCACGGAAACCAAGGAGACGCCGTAATTTTTGCCACGTCTACGCGTGACTAGTTAACTTCAAGTCAGACGGTGGGACCCACGATCGTCTCGTCGCATCATCGACCCACGATCGTCTCGTCGCATCATCTCTGCTACTGCAGACGGTTGAGATCACCAACTAACGTCATCAAGGCAAAGCCAGCAATGGCTCGAACTTTTCGGCCGATCAATCAAGTACTTACTCAAATCTACGATCCGAGAAACTATTCGAGGGCTACTCCTATCAGGAGCGCTGGCTGCGCACCTGAGAAATGACTAAGGTAACTATACCTCGCAACTATCTTCGAGTCCTACGTTGAGTCTGCGACTCCACTATAGACTTGGGGGCTACTCCCATAGGGAGCGTCGGTTGAGCATCCGAAAAAATTGTGTCCTTCGGACCTATATTGCAAACGACTGAATTAAAGTCTCTGATCGAGTCTACGGCTCGAACAGACACTCGGGGGCTACTCCCACAGGGAGCGCTGGCTGCGCACACTATGAATTCTTCGACTGTGATCCTTCGGATCAAATATGACGAAAAACTTTTTGGCAACTTTTCCCAAACCAACGCTAAGTGAGAAGCAAACTCCTTGGCCACCTGAAACACCTCCGCGGTGATAAAATTTCGGATGCTGTGTCCGTGACACAAAGATAAGCCCTACAGATATCATTTGATGGCCTGGTAACGCACCTTACTGCGCTCTGCCAGTAAACTTTCATGTCAACAGGCACAACGAAAATCCCTACGGACGCGTTGGGTACATCACTTGAAAATCACTAGGATTCAACTCCTATAAGCCCACAATGGCCTGAGTCGAATCACACCAGCAATCATTCTGAATTCGAGTCTAGGGACTCGAGTTTAATGAAGATCGTGTTGTTTTGTCCTATGATAATTAACTGACCCTGATCTGTCGGGTGAGCTAGGCACACACATCGATAATCCCTATGAACTAAACATTTCTCCTTGTAAGGCAGGTTCAACTACATAGCACCCGAAAGATTGAAGAGTCTCCAGCCGAATCTACGATTCGACTGAACACTTGGGGGATACTGACATGGATATACCCCACGGGTACACGCCATTGGTATACCTGGTCTAGTCCAAGGAAGGCCCACGTCAAGACACGCGACCCATGAATACTTCGGTTGGCCCAAGCCCATGACGTTTTCGACTCCTTAGAGGACAAGTCTAGATTAGATAGTGACATGGTTATACCCCACGGGTACATGTTGTTGGCATACCTAGTCCAGCCCAAGGAAGGCCCACGGCAAAGATACGCGGCCTGTGGGGATTTCGGGTGGCCCAAGCCCACGACGCCTTCGGATCCTTGGAGAACAAGACTAGAATAGATAGAATTTCAAAGGGAAGAAATCCTAATCTATAACCGACTCGACCTACGCGCGAGACCTGCCTATCTATATAAAGTCTAGGAGGGAACGACGAGGAGGGCGTCAACTCACCTCATACACACCTCACGCCAGATTGCATCTACGCACCCATGTAACCTTCGGTTCCGGCGTAATCAAGAGCAGACAAGCAGGAGTAGGGTTTTCCCTCCAGGGGCCTGAACTTGGGTAAACCTCGTGTCCCCGCGTTGCTTGTTTGCTAACTGTTCCACGATCTCTAGCATCCCCATCTTCTCTAAAACCCAAGTCCGTAACAATGGGCGTTGACGAGTCGAAACCTCATCAATTGGCGCCGTCTGTGGGAACTGGGGGCACTGATTGTGCGATCATGACGGTCCCATCTGGAGCGATCTACAACTCATCGGCGATGGAGAGTCATCTCCTCTTCATCACCTTCGACTTCACCGCCCACTCGCCAGCCACCATGAGGTATTTCGAGCCTGTAGGCGACGGGCTCGAGATTCTGTTCGGGAGCTTCTGCTTCCAGGTGGGGAAGACTGGCACCCTCCGCCTCCCAGAGCGGGTGCCGCCAGCATCCATCAGGCCCGCTTTGTGGGTCCCACCCATCGGTGTGTTACGCACGTTGACGCTGACAGATGAATCATATGACAACAACAGCTATAACTCAGATCTATGCGGCCCTCCCTCAGACGAAGGAACCTACGGTTCCGGATCTGAAAGCTACGGCAGCAGCAATCCAACCCGCGGATGCTACCAATGCGTCGTGGTCATCCAGGTCGAATTGGAACTTCCACCAGGTTCGAGTGCCCCAACCCACCACCCAATCCACTGCCCAACCCGCAGGCTGGGAACGGAGGAAACAGGGGAGATCCACCCCTCCAGCCCAACGAGGGCGACACCAACGCCTACCAGAAGATCAACCTCAACGAGGACGGATGGCACCAGGCATGCGAAGCCGTGGCGGGCAACATCATCCTACCTGTGAATGCATCACAGGATCTGCTGATGGCATACCACCTCCTCCTCATCGGCGAGTATAGCTGGCAGGTGAAGCTGATGGAGGATCTCGACAAATGCAAGAAGGTAGCCTCGGAGTCTAGCGCGCAGCAAGCTGCACTCTCCGCTGCTGGTGGCTTCAGCTCGCACGGAAACAACGTCAACAAACATCGCTCCCGCCCAAAGCACATGGACCCTGCCGCGACATCACGAGGACCCTCAACACGTCCTTCATGTCAATGGACGTGAACGACAACGTCATACCAAAGACACTACAGGTTGCGATCATGGCAGCCACCAAGTACCTCGTGTCCCATCCACCTCCGGTGGGTGACCATAAGAGTGCCATGCACAAGTCTGCGCTAGCTGGACTCGGACTCGTCGGAGCTGTGCTCCACGACGAAACTCCCGCGGAGCCAAAGAAAAAAGCTGCGGTCAAGTTCACCGGCAGCCCTACACCCTCATCTGATGAGGATGAACATGACCTGCCACGACGTCGCAAGAGCCCACGGCACCGCAGCGGCGACTACGACGCACGAAATGACCTTGCCTAGTGCAAGGCCGACAAGGCACGCACCAAACGCGCGTGTTCAACCGAATCTGACGAGGATGATGATGGAGAGCTTTGCAGAGCCAGATGCTTCAGCAGATCCGTTCGGCGAACGAGGATGCTGAAAAATTTCAAGCTCCCTTCGGACACTCCGAAGTTCGACGGCACATAGGATCCGAAGGCCTGGCTCAGCGACCACCTCTCATCCATCAAACTCCATGGCGCTAACAGGAACACCGCCCTGCAATGCCTTCAGCTGCAGCTGACAGGCGCAGCTCAGATCTGGCTCAGCAGCCTGTCCTCAGGCTCCATTTGAAGCTGGGAGGAGCTAGCATACAGTTTCATCTGAAACTTCAAGGGCACCAGCAAGAGGCCAGCCTCGATCGAGGAACTGTGGGCCAGTACCCAATGTACCGGCGAATCCATTCGCTCGTACATCCTACACTGGTACCACATCAAGAATTCCGTCATGCACATCTCCGAGGAAAGGATGATCGATGCCTTCAAGGATGGTGTCAAGCGCCCGTACTTCAAGGAAGAACTTGGGCGCGTCAAGCCCAATACACTCAACCACCTCATGGACATCGCCAACAGGTGGGCAGATGGCGAGGATTCCCTCCACTGAATGCATTCGAATGAGAAGGACGACTACGGCCGTAGGTGTGAACGCCGCAACAAGCAAAGATCGCGCATCTACGATGATCACGACGGAGTCGACATGGTTGCGGCTGGCTACGCCGACCGGCGCAACAACGGCAACCGCAGCAGCGGATACCGCGGAGGCAACTTCCGCGATGGAGGGCGCCCTACACAAACATGGCAGCGTCGCAGCCGTGATGACGAACCCTCGGCATACGACAAGTTGTCTGGTCCCTGCACCATACACTTCTACATCGACAAGCAGGATGGCAAAAAGAAGGCCAACCACATGCTAAAGGACTGCCGTGAGCTCCAGAAACTCAGCGAGGGTCTCACCCAAATGTGACGCCAGATCGTGAACCCTGGGTTTGGGCCTGCACCTGGATCAGGTGACATCGCCCACGGAGCTCCTCCACCACCACCCGTAGGACCTTCGAATCCAATAATCGCACCTGCACCAAATAATGGTACAGGAGGATATTCACCGCCAAAAGGGGCCCTAATGATCCAAAAGGGACGCCCTACCAACAGGGTGCAAAAGAAGATCACCCGACATGTCAGCCTAGCCGTGACCGCTCCACCTGCCATCCCTGAGTACCTCAGTGGCTCGGAGTGCTGCATCACGTTCGATCGTTCGGATCACCCTCGCCAGATACCTCACCCAGGTCATGCTGCCCTAGTGCTCGATGCGCAGATTGGAGGATCCGAGAGCCGCGTCTTCATGGATGGCGGCAGCGGCATCAACCTGATGTTCGCTAGCACCCTCGCAGTGATGCGGATCCCGATGTGCATCCTAGAACAATCCGACACGACATTCCACGGCATAGTCCCAAGGAAGGGCATATATCCCCTGGGAAAGATATGGCTCGACGTCATCTTCAGATAACCCGAAAACTTCAGGCGCGAGAGGCTAGAGTTCGAAGTGGTGGACTAGCCATCACAATACCACGCCATCCTCGGGCGCGTGGCATTCACAAGATTCCTGACAGTATCGCACTACGCGTACCTGCTACTCAAGATGCCAGGACCTAGGGGAGTCATTACCGTCCAAGGAAGCTTCACCCGGTCTGATCACTGTGACAGAGACTTCAACAGAATCTCCCAGTCGTTCGGCATGTAGGAGGAATTCACGAGGCTCCGAGATGTGACAGACAACAGGGAACCCCTAGTCTCTAGGCAAAACTCACCTGACATGTCGTTTGACTCCATAGTCAACACGAAAAAGGTGCAGGTCCACCCAACGGATGCCTCCAAGATGGCGCTGATCGCCAACGACCTCAGCCCCGCATAGGAAAGCGCGCTCATCAAATTCCTCCGTGAGCGCTGGGAAATCTTTGCCTGGTGTCCTGCGGACATGCCAGGAGTTCCCAGGGAATTTTCCAAGCGCACACTCAATGCGTTCCCCGATGCAAAGCCAGTCAAGCATTCGATCCAACGACTATCTGAACCAAGAGCTAAAGCAGTTGGAATCGAAGTCAACAGACAGCTCGATGCCAACTTCATCCGAGAAATAAAGGAGAGTGAGTGGCTGGCCAACACCGTGCTGGTCCCCAAAACGGACACGGATATCCTGTGGATGTGCGTGGACTTCACATCCCTCAAAAAGTACTGTCCCAAGGACCACTTCCCTCTACCGCGGATCTATCAGATCATCGATTCAATTGCAGGATGCGATAAGCTCTCCTTCCTTGATGCCTACTCAGGCTACAACCAGATTCGGATGAAGGTTGAAGATCAGGAGAAAACGGCGTTCATCACGCTATTCGGGGTGTTCTACTACAACACCATGCCCTTCGGGCTGAAGAACGGAGGTGCCATGTACCAGTGGTGCATGCAGGCGTGTCTGAAAAACCAGATCGGTCGCAACATCCAAGTCTATGTCGACGACATAGTCATCAAGACCAAGGAAGCCAAGACACTAATCGACGATCCCCGCGAGACGTTTGATAACCTTGATCACTATAAGATCAACCTGAACCCAGAAAAGTGCACCTTCGGCGTCCCATCTGGCCAATTACTTGGCTACTTCATCTCCCAGCGGGGGATCGAGGCGAATCCGAAGAAAATCTAGGCCATACTAACCATGGAGAAGCCGAAGAACCTCAGAGGAGTCTAGCAGCTGGCTGGGCGAATCGTGGCGCTGAGCAGATTCATCAGTCACATGGGGGAAAAGGCATTGCCCTTTTACTAGCTGCTGTGCAAGGCGGACAAGTTTGAGTGGACACCCGAAGCAGACAACGCATTCGAAGACCTCAAGCGGCTGCTCTCCACCTCGCCTGTTCTGGTCATGCCAAAGGAACGAGAACCTCTGCTGCTGTACATCACAACCACGCACCAGGTGGTAAGCACCATACTCGTGGTCGAACGACCCAAAGAGGGCAAGACCCATGGGGTCCAACGCCCAATCTACTACCTCAGCGAGGTACTGACACCAACAAAACTAAGGTACCCTCACTACCAGAAGCTCGCCTACGGCGTATTCATGACGGCTCGGCGGCTAAGCCACTACTTCTAGGAGCACCACATAATGGTCGTTAACGAGGCGCCATTGTCCAACATCCTGAACAACCCCGAAGCCACGGGACGCATAGCCCTGTGGGGCATCGAGCTGTCCCCTCTAGACATAGTCTACGAGCGGCGCAAGGACATCAAATCCTAGGTACTCCCTGACTTCCTTGTCCACTGGATGGAACTCCAGCTGCCGGACACTCCGGACATGATGTAGTCGTGGATGATGCATTTCGACGGTTCCAAGTGCGAGGCCTGAGCAGGAGCTGGCGTCATACTGATGTCCCCTCAAGGCGATAAGATGAAATACATCCTTCAGATGAAATTTCGCGCCTCCAACAATGGAGCTGAATACGAGGCCCTCATCCACGGCATGAGGATGGCCAAGATCTGCAGCGCAACACGCCAAGTCATCTACGGTGACTCGAACCTTGTCGTCCAGCAGACGATGAACGAGTGCGACGCTCACAACGCCAACATGATCGCTTACCGCGTGCTCTACAACTCACTCGAAGGAGACTTCGATGGCTGCAAGCCTCGGCACGTCAGAAGAGAAAGCAACGGGGAAGTCGATAGACTCGCCAACATCGGCTCCAACTGCGCACGGGTGCCACCAGGTGTGTTCCTCGAACAAATCTGTGTACCCTCCATCAAAATGAAGTTCCCCAAGGGGTCACTCGAAGAAGCAGAGCACTCGGGGGCTGCACCACCCGAAGGACATGAAGGACCCGAAAAGCTCGACACCGAGGCCGAGCTGGTCAGCCTGATACAGGTCATGGCGATCGAAGAGACGTGGACACAGCTGTACCTTCGGTACCTAATAAACAAAGAACTGCCTGATGACCCGAAAGACGCCTGGCGCATATGTCGATGGTCCAAGGCCTTCACCATCATCAATGGCGAGCTGTACAAGCGCAGCATTTCGGGTGTACTCCAACGGTGCATCACCATTGGTGATGGAAAAACCATCCTTCAAGACATCCACGAGGGCATCTGTGGCCATCATGCAGGCAGCCGCGCCCTAGTCGCCAAAGCTCGGCGAGCTGGATTCTACTGGCCAATAGCCATGAACGCTGCTAAGGACATCGTACGAAGGTGTAACGCCTGCCAGTGGTACGCGGACAAGCCGCACGCACCAGGATCGGAGCTAAGGCCCATACCACTGGCCTGGCCCTTTGCCCTATGGGGCCTCGACATGATCAGCAAACTGCCCAAATCTTCAAAAGGAAGCCACATCTACCTCCTTGTCGCAGTCGACAAGTTCACCAAGTGGACTGAGGCCATGCCCCTCACCAACCAAAGTGGCAAAACGGCCGTCAAGTTCTTCGAGTCCATAGTCTACAGGTTTGGTGTGCCGCATAGCATCATCACGGACAACGGCTCGAACTTCATCTCGAAGGAATTCTAGGACTTCTGCGAGGGCATCAGAATCAACATATCATACGCCTCCGTGGCGCACCTGCAGACCAATGGACAGGTCGAAAAGGCCAACGGCCTCATCGGGAGCGGCATCAAGAAACGTCTGCTATGCCCACTCGAAAGGCTTGCGGGAACCTGGGTGGAGGAGCTACCTTCCGTACTCTGGAGCCTGCGTACAACGCTGAACAGTTCAACTGGCTATACACCCTTCTTTATGGTGCACGGAGCCGAAGACGTGCTGCCTGCAGAGGTACGCCATAAGGCCCCACAGGTCGTCGCCTACAACAAAGCCGAATCAATGGCCGCACTCGAAGACACCGTCGACTGACTCGACGAAGCAAGCGACATCGCCACGGCTCACTCAGCGGTCTGCCAGCAGAGCCTCCGCAACTACCATAGCCATCGGCTGCGCCCAAGGTCCTTCGTCGAAGGAGACCTCGTCCTACGACTCAAGCAAGAGCGACCGAAGAAGCTCGAGTCACCCTGGGAAGGACCCTACATCGTCATCGAAGTCATCCCAGGTGGCGCCTACCGCCTTATGGACGTCAAGTCAGGAGTCAAATACTCCAACCCATGGAACATCGCACAACTGCGACGCTTCTACCCCTAGATACCTCTTTACTTTCAATAAGGCTACTCAGCAAAGGCTACTCAACCGAATAATGTACCTCCTCGTTAGGATATGAATAAAAGCTAAGTTCCTTGGCCGAAATTTCTTTTACTTACTTTTCGCTATAACACGCTCGGATGCTACGCCTCACCTCATGACTTCGTAGACTAAGAACAATGCATACAACCTGAGTAGCTGACCACGTCAGGCTAATGAAAAGGACATGCACATAACAAAGCACAACATGGTAATACAAATAAACTTTACAAAGGGCACAATACGCCCACTCGAATGCATATAAATTTTACATCAATTTGTTTTCTTTACAGGACCTACCTATTCTGGAGTATCACACTCGCCCGTTGCTCGAACAGATCAACGATCTCTTCGGCATACTGCCTCACAGCCGCATAATGCAGACGCATATCCCAAAGACTACCATCTAGCTGAAGGGGTGGCCCAGTCGCCACCGCCGCAAGATCAACATCACGGAGATGCAGCCGAACAAGTGAAAGAGCAGCCTTCACCCTAGCGACTAGCTGACGCCACACCAACTCCTTGATGTGGCCCACATCCCGAAATTTCGCCAGCAGACCCCAAAGGTTGAAAGGTGCCTCATCCAGGGGAAACATGATGGCCCAAGTGGACGCCAGGGAAATCCTCGCCTGCCTCAGCACCCGAGAAACCTGGTGCGCGCGATCTTGCACCATCGTAAGGACGATGGCCCGATCACGGTCCATCCAGAAGAAGCCGCCAACCTCTAAGTCCTGTTGGGTAAGGCAATTCATATGAACAACAACGCGCTCCTTCTCCTCCTTCGGAACGAGATTGACGCCTACACCAAACACAAGAACAAGATGACACACAAGAAAAGTGCATTTGAAAAGAATGATAGTTTGCGAAGACTCACATTGAAGTTGCTTGCTCATCTGCCACAACTCCCCAATCAAAAATTCCTCCCTGGCAGTGGCTCGCTCAGCTTTTGACTTCCACACATCCGCATGGCCTTGAACTCAAAGGATATCCTTCTCCAAGATGCGGACACGGTCGCAAAGAAAAACAAGCTGCGACGCATCATCCAGAGATGGTTGCGGCTCAGGGACAGTCAAAGTATCAACGTGAGTCTCACCCGAAGGACCCTAAAGGCAAACAAGTAAGGACATGAACATCACAAACATCTCCAGCGATAGCTCGAAACATAATTTATATATACATCAAAGGCCACCGCGTGGCATACGGAGAGATTGTTCATCAACAAAAGCTTACATTACAAAAGGAAAATGATAAACTATCCTAACTACTACACTAGAGCCTAGGCACCAGCATCCGGAGTGGCCTTAGAGCCAGACTGCGTGCTCTTGGCCTCCTCCTGCTGCTTCGCCGCATACTCCGCCAACAGATCAATAAGTTTCGGCCTGTAACGCTTACAGCGCGAGGCAAAGAGGGCGAAGGCTACCTCTGAGCCATCTGCAGTAGTTGGCATCTGGGAGGTGATGTGCGGCAGATCCAACTCGGCTCCAGATGTCATGGCCATGGCCTACCCCATGGAGGCACCGATGCCCTTCTGCTTGCGCTTGTAGGATGCCGGAGCGTCCTCCGACAGAGCATCCATCAGAGCGTCGACATCCTCAAGAACAACGCCCTTGGGAACGACCTCCCTGTAGAAGCATCGGAGCACTTCCTTAGCCTTCGCCAAGGAGCCAGCAGCAGTACCGCATCGATTTTCGACCGCTGCGGTGGCATCACCCAGAGCATCTCCATGCTCCAGCGCACCGCGATCAAACGCGATGCCGGATGCATCTGAGACAAATAAACAAAGACCCAAATAAGTTGAAGACAAGAAGCAGCCGAAAAAATACAAGACCAAAGCAAGTGAAAGACACTCACCGGAGAAAGCCTTGGCCACAGCCATCATCCTATCGGCCATCTCCTTATCGCGAGTCATAGCCGCAGCAGCAAGCTGCTCCTCACGATCAGCAGACTCCTTCCGTAGGCGCTCCTGAGCTTCGGCAGCATCAGCTACCTCCTTCTGCAGGTGCTCTTTCGCCTCCATAGCATCTGTAGTTTTCTTCTCCGCTCGACCAAGGCTCCTTTAAGAGCGTCCAGCAGGCGGAGAGCTGCATTATTTTCATCTGCAAGCATCAAGAACAAAAGGATCAATAGAAGCAAAGGACGACAGGGACAGCCGAACCACAGAAGGATGATCAAACTACGCACCTTGCAGCTGCCGCATGTTGGCCTCCAGCGCCAGATGCTACTGGATAAGGAGATTAGCGCTATGCATGGAAAGCTACAAAAAACACAAACAAAAACAACCATCAGAAAGGGCTCGGGGGCTACGCCCCACAAGAGTACAATTGACCAACAGGTCATCCGAAAAAGTTCTCGGGGACTCCCCCCTACAAGACAAAGGTGTAGACTACTTACGTGTTCAGGTGGGGACTACGAAGTTCCGTGAGCGGTCTTCTGAGTCACAACTACCCGAGCCTCTAGCTTGGAGAGGTTCGGCTCACCGTCCTGAAAGTTGGACACAACATGAGAGGGAGGAGCCGTCGGTTTCGACTCCCCTATGGCCTCTTGAGTGCCCTCACTAAGAGAACCCTCCGAGGAGTGGATGCAAGAAAAATACCGATCAAGACGAAAAGCTACATTACACAAACACAAGTGACATAACAAAGCACATACGGAGCAACTTACGAGTCAATATCTGACAAGTTGAAGACAAGCGCTGTCTTCTCCTTCTTCTTCTTCTTGGCCGGCGGCTATAGCGCCACCACCCGAAGCAGCACAACAGGGAAAGGTGCAGAAGACGCACCTTCATCCTAACCATGCTGCTCCAAGAAGGAAGGGCCCCGGGGAGTTGGCGGTGTCGACGCATCCGAAGACTCACTTCGGGAGCGCTTTCGGGTCTGCCCCTCACTTGGCTCGAGGGCTTCCTGGGTTGGAGATTGCGCCGACGGAAGTTCGGACTCAGAGTCCACAACCTCGTTGTCTGGTGCAATCAGAAATTTCTCATGCAGCGGAGGCATCATGCCAGCTACCTTGAGCTCCTGCACACCAAAGAAGACAAAATCGTGATTAACAACAATATTCATAAGTAAACATCAATAAAAAAAGGCGGCGCATGACGCAATTCTACACCTGAGGAACTGCATTAGAAGAACTGAAGGGGGCGGTCAAGGACTTCCCCGGGAGGTCCTCATCGGCCTTGAACTTCAGTAGCGGCCGAAGAGTTATATCAAGAACGCCCTTGGAAAACTCCTCGAGTGCAACCCTGGTCGGGTCATTGCGGCCGGTGTAGAGAAACATCGGATGCGCCCTATCTTGGAGTGGCTGCACCCAACGTTTGAGGAAGGTGCGGATGATATCCACACCATTGACCTCTTTCTCAGCAACCATCTGGAGCGCCTCTACCCGACGGTAGAGCTCCCCCACTTCCGCTACGTCGAGCGAGGCCAAAATCTTGTCCGTCCACCTTGGCGTCGCGGATGTAAAACCACTTCTTCCGCCAGTACTGGACGGACTCGCACATCAAAAAAGAAAAGAACAGAAGATGGAAGGGAGATAATGCATCCGCCGAGCGGATAGACCCCGCCAGTGCCAGACTGCCTCTTCACGGAATAAAGCTTCCGGAAGAGGCCAAAGTGCGGCTCGATACCGGGCCAACACTCGCAGACAGTGATAAAACAAGCGGTGTGGAGTAAAGAATTGGGAGAGAGACGATGAAGCTAGATTCCGTAAAAGAAAAGAAGCCCGTGAAGAAAATTGTGGATACGAAGCGAAATCCCACAAAGAACGAAGGCGACGAACATCACCCAAAACCCTATGGGTGGACAGGGGATTACCCCATCAATAGGAAGCTTCACGTCCTCCTTGTTCTGCGGGATCAGCCCCGCTTCGTGCAGCTTGCGTAGATTAGCATCACGCGCCTCCGTGCACCTCCATCCGCCATCGGTGATGCGAGCGCTAGTGGCACCCTTCTTTCCGCTGGCGGCGGCACTTGAGCCAGCTCCAGCAGCGCCCTTCCTCGATTTGCCCATCGTGCGGCAGTGAGTGTGGCGGTGAGCGCAGAGAAATGAAGAAGGAAACGACCGGAGAATTTCCAGTGCGCGCAAGAGATAAAGTGCTCGTGAAAATGGAGGCAATGGCGAAAGCAAATGGAAAGGGGTGAAACAGAATCACTATTTTCCCATGGTTATAAAAGACAAGGACAATAAACAAGAGCTGTCAATCCAGAAGCCCTAACACGCAAGCAAAATCTAACCCTACACGTGTCAGCACGACAACGAACCGTCGCCAGCATGTCGTCCACTACGCACGGAAACCGAGGAGACGCCGTAATTCTTGCCATGCCGTGCATGACTAGTCAACTCCAAGTCAGGAAGTGGGACCCACGTTCGTCCTATCGCGTCATCTCTGGTGCCGTGGGCGACTGAGATCACCGATTGTTAGCACTGGCGTCATCAAAACCAATCTAGCAACGGCTGGAAATCTTTGGTTGAAAAATTAAGTACTCACTCGAATCTACGATTCAAGCAACTACTCGGGGGCTACTCCTATCAGGAGCGCTGGCCGCGCACCTGAGACATGATTAAGGTACTACACCTCGAAACTATCTTCGAGTCCCACGTCGAGTCTACAACTCCACTAAGGACTAGGGGTATACTCCCATAGGGAGGATTGATCAAGCATCCGAAAAAATTGTGTCCTTCGGATCGGAACTAAAAACAACTAAACTAAAGTCTTTGCTCGAGTCTGCGACTCGAAGAGACACTCGGGGGCTACTCCCATAGGAAGCGCTGGTCGCGCACCCTTTGAATTTTTTTGACTGTGATCCTTCGGATCAAAATACAAACTTTTTCTGGCAACTTTGCCCAAACAAACGCTAAGTGAGAAACATTCTCCTTAGCCACCCAAAATACCTCCGTGGTGATAACATTTCGGATGCCGTGTCTACGAGCAAGGATAAGACCAACATATATTGTCTGATGGCCTGGTAACGCATGTTGGGAATATGCCCTAGAGGCAATCATGTATGATGATATTTCCCATTGTATTCATAAAGTTATTAAGTTGTCCTTGTATAAACATCTGATGTGTATCATTGAATATGTGATTCGGTTGTGGAACTATGCATTCATGTTGTTTGTACTAAATGTCCTTGGTCATCGAGGTTGTGCTGGACACACAACTTAGACCAATGTGAAAGTCGGCTTGATGACTCGGTTCCACTTGTCATGGGCATGGAGATGCTATTCCGACTTACACAGATTCAGCTAAAGAGTTTAGCGAGTCGGATTGACCCATATTGAGGTACAACGAACAAGTTGTCATTTGTATATCTCAATCAATGTAATCCTTATACCTGAGGTTGTTGCATAGTCCGAGTTGAGGATCACCGACTTAGATTCTGTCAAACGCTGATCCGTAACTGGGCAGTTATAAAGGCAGAGTTCGGGTCGACTGAGAATCAAGCTGCGTGATGTGAATAACCAAGATGGGATTTTGCCCCTCCACTCGGAGAGATATTCTCTGGGCCCTCTCGGATGATATGATTCGGAAAGCATGGCCATGCATGACTCAGTTAAGTGTTAACCGAGGCGATCGACTAAGAGTTAGTCGGGTGAATCACTTATCTCGGATCGAGAAGAGAGTCGGACTATTTAAGGGATGACAATTATTCGACTATAGTCTGACAAGGTATATCGTGAGGCAAAAGGGACTCGGACGCAAGTCGCATTGGAAAGGCAAGTCGTCATGACTCATTGGTACTTGGGAGTCGGCACGTTCTGCTAGGAGCTATTGCTGACTAATCGATTGTGAGTCGGACTCCAATCGTGTCCGAGTAACCAAGAGCCTACCGGGTCACACACTTAAGAGCGGGAGCAAGTTCGGATTGGATCTGAACCAGAAATCTGGCCGGGTTGGACCCGAGCTGGATTAGGACTGAGTCAGCGAGTCGGACTCATGTTGACTAGTGTTATATGGGCTTTAGTGAATGGGCCACGAGAGTGGAGCCCATGTTCACTCCCTATATATAGTGGAGCACCGTAACCCAGAAAGGTTAATCGTTGTTCGGTTAGGTCATTCCATGTGTTGGAAACCCTAGCTCCACAGTAGTCCCGCTGTCGTATCGAACCTAGCAGTTCGCCGCCGGTGCTCCTCCTTATACATGTGGATACCAGCAGAGGTGCTGTACGGTCAGCACCAGGACGATCGGATCGCAAAGGACTGCACTGTATCAACTGACACGCTTCATCAATAATCCGCAACTGCGCGTCTAGTGGTAAACCTCGTGGCCTTCTACCTCAGCTGGATCTTGGGATCACCACGTTAGAGGGAAAAAGTTTTGTTTTCTCTCTACATGGCCCAACAGTAGTATCAGAGCGATAACTTCTAGTTTTAGGCTTGAGATCTCATATATGTGATATGTGGTAGGCTGTAGATGAGATCTATATGCTGTTTTGGTGGTCGATCTATGAGATAGATCGGTTTTGTACGAGGTTGATTGGATCAACTGTAGTTGGGGAATGGTAGATCTGATTTCCGTGATCATACTGCTGAGGTCGTAGAACGACATACCCCTACCGGTCGGCTTTCGCCATCGGGGTAGACTGTGACACGTAAATCCAGAGGCGGTGACCGAAGATCAAAGAGTTTGATCAAGTCGGAACGATGGTCGGAATCCATGTTCGGATCATAGATGAGATCTATGTTTTCGGATCATCGAAGATCAAAGAGTTTGATCGAGTCGGACCGCCGGCTTCGCCCTGTCGCAGCGCCTTAGATGTCGTTGCGAGTTTCACAATGCCAGTAGATATCGTATCTATGCATAACTTGTTTTTGCAGGAAGTTGTGAATGGTATGGTTCATGTGCATGTGATGTATGTGTATAATCCATACGTGATCTGCGAATCACGGTTTTTGTCAGCCGACTAGAGCCTAGGTGATGTCATTTTATTGTATAACGACCTGCGTGTTGGATTCTCCTTGTAGTTTACTTTACTAAGCTAGTGTAGCTGTTTGGAGAATCTAGATGACATGCAAGGCGATGTACATGTCGGCGACATGGAGTAAGACGGCAAGTGACAAGAGTTGGCATGAGTCGGATTACAGGCTTTGTGGAGATGGAGATCGCCATGAAGGGACCCATACCATTTCACATTATAAATGCTTTATTTTATGTTATTGTTATGTCTCTGTTTTACCTCTATTAGATGGTAAAATTTAATCCCTCAAAGAAGGTCTAGTCGGTTTTCCTGCCAGTGTTTGCACCATCACAAGTCGGACATTTTTGGTAGTGGGCTCATAAAATTGAGGTGCTGCCAATTCTTTCCGACTAGGTGGGTTCGAGTCGGACTCCTACTGCGGAAACACTTGGTAAGCTAGACGGGTCTATCACAACGGTTGTGGGGCTCGGGGAAAAGTCGGATGGGAGCCGGGGCATGTGATGCCACCCATCCAACAGGAGTCGTATGAGATATAATTGACAAGGAGTTGTCTACCTAGATCACTTGGCGGCTAGCGGTGATGCTAAAGCTCACTAGTCGACTTGCTTATTTAGGGTCCTGAATCACTAAGTAACCATCGGAGGGGTGTTGGTTCTAGTGGGAGCATAAAATATTAAAGTGTTTAACATGTTTGCTCTTTTATGAATACATGTCTTAAGTGTTTTTGCATATTTTCTGTTGTAGATCATGGCACCAAGTAGCAGTCACTCTCAGATATCCGGTTTTGCATTGAGAACCATTCTTGAGAAAGATAAACTAAACAACACTAATTTTACCAACTAGTATCGAGATCTGAGAATTGTTCTCAAACAAGAAAAGAAGGACCATGTCCTAGACAACCCACTTCCAGATGAGCCAAATGAGAATGCGACTGTTGCTGCCACCAATTCCTACCGCCGGGCTAAGGATGAGTCCACAGATATTATCTGTCTTATGCTTACTCACATGGAACCGGACTTGCAAAAGCAGTTCGAGAATGTTGAGGCCTACGATATGATCGAAAGCCTCACAAGTATGTTCCAAGCTCAAGCAAAGACTGAGAGGTATCAAGTCTCTCAGGCTTTGCTGAGTTGCAAGCTTAAGGATGGTGATCCACTGAGTCCGCATGTGATCAAAATGGTTGGTTACGTACAGTCTCTGGAGAGGCTTCGCTACCCCATTAGCGAAGAGTTCTCTATAGATATAATTCTGAACTCTCTTCCTAGTGCATATGGGCAGTTCATTTCGAACTACCACATGCATGGTATGGATAAGAAGCTCACTGAATTGCATGGGATGCTCAAGCAGGGAGAGGCGGATCTCAAGAAGGGCGCCAGTCAAGTGTTGATGGTGCAGAATAAGGCTAAGTTCAAGAAGAGTTCTTGGACTAAGAAGAAGGCTAAGTCAGGAGGAAAGCAGGCTCAGGACCCGGTCCCAAGCGCTTCCTCAGGGACTAAGCCATCTCCTTCAGCCAGATCCACTTGCTTCTATTGCAAGGCAGATGGCCATTGGAAGAGGAACTGCAGGAAGTATTTGGCCGACAAAGCCAAGAGTGGAGGTATGACTTCCGACTCAGGTACACTTGTTTGCAATGTTATAGACATATATCTTGCTGGTGCACCTAATAGTTCTTGGGTATATGATACCGGATCAGTTATTCACATCTGCAACTCGTTGCAGGGACTGGTAAGAACTAGGAGCGTATCAAGAGGCGAGGTTGATATTCGAGTCGGCAACAAAGCAAGAATTGCTGCGTTGGAAGTCGTCACGATGCAGCTTCATTTACCTTCTGGATTCATTATGGAACTGAAGAATTGTTATTATGTTCCAGTGGTCAGTCGAAACATTATTTCTGCTTCATGTTTGATGAGGCAAGACTATGAGTCAAATATCAAGAATAATGGTTGTTCTTTGTATTTGAATGATATGTTTCACGGCTTTGCACCCATCCAGGACAGGTTATTTATTTTGAATCTTGATGGTGAGTCGGTTTATAACATAAATGTTAAAAGATTGAAACCAAATGATCTGAATATGACTTACTTTTGGCACTGTCGGCTAGGTCATATAAGTTGGAAACACATGAAGAATCTCCATGATGATGGACTCCTAACTTCGTTCGACTTGGAGTCGTTCGAGACATGCGGATCTTGCCTACTTGGCAAAATGACCAAGACACCTTTTGCAAAGAGTTGCGAAAGGGCGTCCGACTTGTTGGGACTAGTACATAGTGATGTATGTGGACCAATGGGCATGACAGCCAGGGGTGGTTATGAGTACTTCATTACCTTCACTGATGATTTGAGTAGGTATGGATATATCTACTTGATGAAACATAAGTCAGAAGCCTTTGAAAAGTTCAAAGAATTCCAAAATGAAGCACATAATCAACTCAGCAAGAAAATAAAGTTTCTTCGGTCAGTCCGAGGAGGCGATTACATGAGCCATGAGTTTGATGACCATCTGAAAAGTTGTGGAATAGTTCCTCAACTTACTCCGCCAGGAACGCCGCAAAGGAACGGTGTTTCGGAAAGGCAGAATCGGACCTTGTTGGACATGGTACGATCAATGATGGGTCGGACAAATCTGCCTTTATCATTTTGGGGTTATTTTCTAGAAACAGCGGCGTTCACACTAAACAGAGTACCATCAAAATCAGTAGAGAAGACACCGCATGAGATATGGACAGGCAAAAAGCCGAGTTTGTCTTTTCTTAAGATTTGGGGTTGTGAAGCATTTGTCAAGCGACTTTAGTTGGACAAGCTGACAGCCAAGTCAGATAAGTGTATTTTCGTGGAGTATCCGAGGGAAACCTTGGGTTACTACTTATACAACCGAGAAGAGGGCAAAGTGTTTGTCGCTCGGAACGGTGTCTTCCTTGAGAAAGAGTTTCTCAGTCGGGGAGTAAGAGGAACCGGCTAGTAGCGAGTCGGCAAAAACCTTGAAGGTTGAGCCGTTCGTGGTAGCTGAGCCGACAGCAACACCTGTACTACGAAGATCGGCAAGATTAGGAAGTGTTCGTGATGTATTACTGCTAGAGAGTGATGAGCCAGCAAATTATTCGGAAGCGATGGTGGGATCTGATTCCGAGTCATGGCTTGGAGCCATGAGATCCAAGTTAAAGTCCATGGATGAAAATCAAGTTTGGAACTTGGTTGATCTGCCAGACGGTGCAAGACCCGTCGAATGCAAATGGGTCTTTAAGAAGAAAACTGATATGGACGGAAATGTTTCCATCTATAAAGCACGTCTTGTCGCGAAGGGGTTCCAACAAGTTCAAGGAGTTGATTACGACGAGACTTTCTCACACATAGCGATGCTTAAATCAGTTTGGATCATGTTAGCTATAGTAGCCTATTTCGACTATGAGATATGGCAGATGGATGTCAAAACGGCTTTCCTTAACGGAAATTTAACCAAGGACGTGTATATGATACAGCCTGAGGGTTTTATCGATCCGGCTAATGCTGACAAGGTATGTAAACTTCAGAAATCCATTTATGGGTTGAAGCAAGCATCTCGGAGTTGGAATATTCGCTTTGATGAGGTAGTCAAATCGTTTGGCTTCATCAAGAGTGATCATGATTCTTGTTTATACAAGAAGTTTAGTGGGAGCAAAGTAAACTTTATAATCTTATGTGTGGATGACATATTATTGATTGGAAATGATGTCCAGATGTTGCAAGAAACCAAGGAATCATTGGAAAGGAGTTTCTCAATGAAAGACTTGGGTGAGGCAACATATATTCTCGGAATCCGGATCTATAGAGATAGATCAAGATGGCTCATTGGATTGAGTCAGAGTACTTATTTGGACAAAGTGTGGAAGAAGTTCAACATGGAATCGTCTAAGAAGGGGTTCTTACTGATGTCCCATGGTGTAAAACTTAGCAAGACTCAGTGTCCTTCGACAACTGATGAGAGAAGTTGGATGAGTGCGATTCCGTATGCTTCTGCAGTCGGATCCATCATGTACGCCATGATTTGTACTAGTCCGGATGTTTCCTATGCTCTAAGTGTTGTGAGCAGATACCAGGTTGATCCTGGAGAAATCCACTGGACAGTGGCTAAAAATATCCTAAAGTACTTGAGAAGGACTAAGGATATGTTCTGGTTTATGGTGGTGAAGATGAACTCAGTGTAAAGGGTTACACGGATGCGAGTTAACTTACCGACTATGATGATTCTCGTTCGCAATCCGGATACGTGTTTATTATAAATGGAGGTGCTGTGAGCTGGAAGAGTTCCAAGCAAGAGACCGTGTCTACATCTACAACAGAGGCTGAGTATATTGCTGCCTCGGAGGCAGCAAAGGAAGTTGTTTGTATGAGGAATTTCCTCATGGATCTTGGTGTGGTTTAGGGCTCGTCCAATACGTTAGATGTGTATTGTGAAAACAATGGTGCTATTGCACAAGCCAAGGAACCTAGACAACACCAGAAGAACAAGCACATACTCATGCGGTACCACCTAATTCGCCAGTTCGTGGATCAGGGTGATATCAAGTTATGCAAGGTACACACAGATGCAAATATTGCGGATCCGTTGACAAAGCCGTTACCCCAGCCAAAGCATGAGGCGCACCTGAGAGCCATGGGCATTAGATGCCTAGACATGTGATGTCGAAAGATTGACTCTAGTGCAAGTGGGAGACTGTTGGGAATATGCCCTAGAGGCAATCATGTATGATGATATTTCCCATTGTATTCATAAAGTTATTAAGTTGTCCTTGTATAAACATCTGATGTGTATCATTGAATATGTGATTCGGTTGTGGAACTATGCATTCATGTTGTTTGTACTAAATGTCCTTGGTCATCGAGGTTGTGCTGGACACACAACTTAGACCAATGTGAAAGTCGGCTTGATGACTCGGTTCCACTTGTCATGGGCATGGATATGCTATCCCGACTTACACAGATTCGGCTAAAGAGTTTAGCGAGTCGGATTGACCCATATTGAGGTACAACAAACAAGTTGTCATTTGTATATCTCAATCTGTCAAATGCTGATCCGTAATTGGGCAGTTATAAAGGCAGAGTTCGGGTCGACTGAGAATCAAGCTGCATGATGTGAATAACCAAGATGGGATTTTGCCCCTCCACTCGGAGAGATATTCTCTGGGCCCTCTCGGATGATATGATTCGGAAAGCATGGCCATGAATGACTCGGTTAAGTGTTAACCGAGGCGATCGACTAAGAGTTAGTCGTGTGAATCACTTATCTCGGATCGAGAAGAGAGTCAGACTATTTAAGGGATGACAATTATTCGCCTATAGTCTGACAAGGTATATCGTGAGACAAAAGGGACTCGGACGCAAGTCGCATTGGAAAGGCAAGTCGTCATGACTCATTGGTACTTGGGAGTCGGCACATTCTGCTAGGAGCTGTTGCTGACTGATCGATTGTGAGTCGGACTCCAATCGTGTCCGAGTAACCAAGAGCTTGCCGGGTCACACACTTAAGAGCGGGAGCAAGTTCGGATTGGATCTGAACCGGAAATCTGGCCGGGTTGGACCCGAGCTGGATTAGGACTGAGTCAGCGAGTCGGACTCGCGGTGACTAGTGTTATATGGGCTTTAGTGAATGGGCCACAAGAGTGGAGCCCATGTTCACTCCCTATATATAGTGGAGCACCGTAACCCAGAAAGGTTAATCGTTGTTCATTCCATGTGTTGGAAACCCTAGCTCCACAGTAGTCCTGCCGTCGTATCGAACCTAGCAGTTCACCGCCGGTGCTCCTCCTTCTACGTGTGGATACCAGCAGAGGTGTTGTACGATCAGCACCAGGACGATCGGATCGCAAAGGACCGCACTACATCAACTGACGCGCTTCATCAGTAATCCTCAACTGCGCGTCTAGTGCTAAACCTCGCGGCCTTCTACCTCAGCTGGATCTTGGGATCACCATGTTAGAGGGAAACAGTTTTGTTTTATCTCTGCGTGGCCCAACACTCACCTGACTGCACTCTGTCCATAAAATACTGTGTCAACAGACACGGCGAAAAATCCTGACGGACGCGTTGGGTACATCACGTGAAAACCACTGGGATTCAACTCCTATAAGACCTCAATGGCCTAGGTCGAATTACGCCAGCATCTGTTCCGGATTCGAGTCTGAGGACTCGAGTCTGAAGAAGATCGTGTTGTTTTGTCCTATGACAGTTAACTGACCCTGATCCGTCGGGAGAGTCAGGCACACGCATCAACAATCCATACGAACTAAATCTTTGTCTCTTAAAAACAGGTTCAACTGCACCCGAAATATTGAAGAGTCCTCAACCGAATCTGCGATTTGACTGAGCACTCGGGGGCTACTGACATGGTTATACCCCACGGGTACACACTGTTGGCATACCTAGTCCAGCCCAAGGAAGGCACACAACAAAGATACGCGACCTGTGGGGATTTCGGGTGGCCCAAGCCCATGACGCCTTCGGATCCTTGGAGAACAAGACTAGAATAGATAGAATTTCAAAGGGAACAAACCCTAATCTGTAACCGACTCAACCTACGCCCGAGACCTGCCTATCTATATAAAGGCCAGGAGGGCAGGCGAGGAGGGCGTCAACTCACCTCATACACACCTCACGCCAGATTGCATCTGCGCACCCCTGTAACCTTTGGTTCCGCCGTAATCAAGAGCAGACAGGCAGGAGTATGGTTTTCCCTTCGAGGGCCTGAACCTGGGTAAACCTCGTGTCCTCGTGTTGCTTGTTTCCTAACCGTTCCATGATCTCCAGCATCCCCATCTTCTCCAAAACCCAAGTCCATAAGAATGGGCATTGATGAGTCGAAACCTTGTCAGATAGAATTTCAAAGGGTACCAACCCTAATTTGTAACCGACTCGACCTAAGCCCAGGACCTGCCTATCTATATAAAGGCCAGGAGGGTACAACGAGAAGGATCTCTCCCAACACCGCATACGCACCTCACGCCAGATTGCATCTGCGCACCCATGTAACTTTCGGTTCCTCCGTAATCAAGAGTAGACAAGCATGAGTAGGGTTTTCCCTCTGGGGGCCTGAACCTGGGTAAATCTCGTGTCCCATGTTGCTTGTCTGTTAATCGTTCCGTGACTTCCAGCATCCCCATCTTCTCCAAAACCCAAGTCCATAACAATGGGCATTGACGAAATCAACCCTCATCACAAGCAATATCAACAATATGAATCAGCCAATAAGTTTTGGGACAATGCACATAGAACTAAGAATGGCAACTATTCTCTCTTAACTGGTGCCTAAGGATAGAAGGTGGAGACTCAATATAATAGTGGAATAAAGGCCTTTGACAAAAGGGAAGAAGGGATTTCAAGTCTCAAAAAGAGCTTCAAAAAATCATGGTACTTGTTAGCTTCAACCCTCATTGGCCCTATCATAAGCATCTTGAAGTGATTAAGGTTAAAGTGAACAAACTATGGAGTATATGCTTGACAAAGTATAAGTTGGCAATCTCATGTCCCTTTAATACGAGGGCCGCTCCTCATGCTACTCAACTTTAGTCACCTGTAAGTTCTTGTGATAGTAAGTACATGTGTATCATAAAGAACCACCAACGGGGTACACCTTGCACATGATACAAGAGCTATCCCATAATCAAAATGACAAGGCAAGCAGACAATGAGCATCTCAACAATCTTCTTATTTACCATGGGAAAATGGTGCTTTTTTATCTCTTTCCTCTTTTCAATATGTCTCTTTTTAATAAGAAGAAAGCTTCATAGATTGCTCACTATGGTGATGCTGCAAGTTTCCACCATGATTAGGCATGGCTTAGGCTAGCGGCCCAGGCGTTTCTCTAACACACATACATAACTCCATGGACTTACAAGCACCCCTTTTATTTCACACCGATGACATCCATAGACAAAAGATCATGATATCAACTGTGTACAATGTACAAGTGCAATGTTGAAAGCGTTCCCCGTGACATCACGATTCTGCTAATTCCAACGTATAAGTGCAAGCATATACAACATAGATGGCACAATGGTTCAAGTTTATTAGGGGCAAGAAAAATAAAGTGTCCATCAAGTTTTTGAGAGATTTAATCACTAAGTTTTCACATAACAAAAAGACATTTTAATTGGAAGGTAGATGAAAACAAGAATATACTTGGAATGGTGTAACACACCATGCATAGGAATTTATAGTGGACACTTTGGAATAACTTCGTTTCTTGGGAGTTGTATGCATGAGTAGAGCTTACTCATACAAGTGGAGGCTAGCAAAAGACTGGGAGTGACCAACTAAGAGAGCAATAATGGCCATAATCATGCAGAGTGACAAAACATTACTAATCAAAGCATAAAGTGGTACTACAAGTCAAGGACTAAATGATCATAGAGGCTATGGTGACTTGTTCATATTCATAACATGGTGTAAGCATGTGCCAAGTCAACCCAAACAAAGCATCAAAGGAGAATACCACAATACTATGCTTTTGTATGCTAAAACAACACATGATTCCTTCAAGGCACATTATGCAATACCAGTTCTTTGGAACAATTCATGCTACATCAATAATCACTAAGCATAAAGTCAAAACAACATCTAGCATGACATGTTAAAGTCTAAGTCATAGTCAAAGCAAGCTCCTCTTGCACTATTCAAGTAAGGACTTTCTACTCCTCTCCAACACCAATCAACTTATTTGCAACAACACAGCAAGAAAGGGGGTCCAAACTACTTTATTCCATCAAACTAAGAAAATAAAAACAAAAACTAAGACGCTCCAAGAACAACACAACAGTGCATGGAACAATAAAAACGAAGTGTCTAGAAAGACCTAAGATTTTTATTGATGAATAAGTGGATGCCTTGGGCATCCCCAAGCTTTGACGCTTGTACCTACTGAATATTTCTTGGGGTGACACGGGGTGGCATCCCCAAGCTTGAGCTTTTTTCCATTCTTCATCTCATTACATCATTCTTTCTCTACACCTGAAAAGTTTCCTTCATACAAAACTTCACACAATCTTCATTAGAAACATTAGTGTATTAAAAAGATAATAGACCCTTGGGTTTTAGTTTTAACAGCAAAAATTTCACTAAAAGTACAAGCTATTGTAGAAATTCCCTCAAAAGCAACCCAAAAAGGAATCAATAAGAAGCAAATGCAAATAATGGCAGAAATCTCCCGAAACAGACCAGCAGGTAGAAACTGATTTTTTTCAAAGACCTTCTGTTGCTCAAATAAAAAAGTGTTGAACTAACTAAAGTTATCTAACATACTGGGGGATGTATTCAAAACATATCAGCTTAATCCGACTTACAGAGATTTTACACAAATTTTTACGGTGGAGCACAAAAATCTGTTTCGGGACAGCAACTCCCCAAATCTTACTTCCCTCTTATTAGAGGTTAGTCTTGGCATAAAAAGCAAATAAAAAGGATAAGGATAGGTCATTACAGAGGTAATAAATTCCAAGACTTAATAAAACTTTTGGGTTATCTCCCAATAAGTACTTTTCTTTAACGCCTTTAAGTTAGGCACAAGAAGCAAGAATCAAGTATTTTCAAATCTAGAGGCATTAACATCAAACCTAGCTTTCAAAGGAGGAGCAAAAATCAACTTCTCTCTCCTCATAGGGAAGTGTTTAATACCTTTCTTGAATGGAAATTGATATTTAATTGTGCCTTCTTTCATATCAATGATGGCACCAACAGTTCTAAGAAAGGGTCTTCCCAAAGTAATAGGACAATAAGCATTGTATTCAACATCCAAAACATAGAAATCAATAGGGACATAGGCATTGTTAACCATAATAAGAACATCATTAACACTCCCCATGAGTTTTTTTTAGCATTATCATTAAGTGGGACATCCAAATAGAAATCTTCCAAAGGTGGCAAATCAAGCATTTCATAAATCTTCCTAGGCATAATAGAGACACTAGAACCAAGGTCACATGAAGCTTTGAGATCAAAGTCATTCACTTGCATATTAATGATGGGTTCCCAACTATCTTGTACTTTCCTAGGAATAGAGGCTTTATGTTTCAACTTTTCTTCCTTAATTTTAATGAGAGCATCTGTAATGTGTTTGGTGAAAGCTACATTCATATCACTAGCATCAGGACTTCTAGCAAGCTTTTGTAGGAACATAATCACTTCAGAAATATTGCAACCATCAAGATCAAAATCAAACTTAGCATCACTAGTAGTAGTATCATTGGGTTTAGGCATTGTGGTAGGAGGAATAGGGACTTCTTGTGGTTTAGTGGCATCCATATTGGTGGTGGTGATAGTGCACACACTATTGTTTCTAGAAATTTCAGCTTCTCTTTCCCACTTAGCATGTAGTTGGGCTAACAGTCTAACATTTTCATCAATAGTAACTTGTATGGCATGAGTAGAAGCAAAGGTATTTTCCAAAGTTTCAGGTTTATTAGCAGCCATTTTATTAATCAAAGAGGACTGTGCTTCAGACAAATAGGAAATATTTTTCTCAACATTCAAAAGCTTTTCCTCCATAGTCTTGTTGAAAGAGGTTTGTTTACTAATAAAGTCTCTGAGCATGAATTCAAGTTCAAAGGGAGCACTCCTAGTGTAGGAGTTTCCATAGGTATTGCCATTATTAGGAGGATAAGGCCTATAATTGTTGTTACTACCAAAATTATTTCTATAGGCATTATTGTTGAAATTATTGTTTCTAATGAAGTTCACATCAACTTGCTCTTCTTGAGCAACCAAATAGGCTAGGGGAAGATTATTAGGATCTATATGAGATTTTCTATTAACAAGCATAGCCATGATAACATCAATCTTATCACTCAAAGAGGAGGTTTCTTCAACAGAATTTACCTTCTTACCATGTGGATCTCTCTCAGTGTGCCATTCAGAATAGTTAACCATCATATTATCAAGGAGCTTTGTTGCAGCCCCCAAAGTAATGGTCATAAAGGTACCTCCAGCAGCTGAATCCAACAGGTTTCTTGAAGAGAAGTTCAAACCTGCATAAAAAGTTTGGATAATCATCCAAGCAATAAGTCCATGAGTGGGGCAATTCTTGACCAAAGATTTCATTCTTTCCCAAGCTTGAGCTACATTTTCATTATCAAGTTGTTTAAATTTCATTATTTCACTTCTCATAGTTATGATCTTAGCAGGAGGATAGTATTTTCCAATAGAAGCATCTTTGCACTTAATCCAAGAATCAATACTATTTCTAGGCAAGGATAGAACCAATTGATGTCTACGCACTTCTATTCTTGTAAACAGTTGTTGGGCCTCCAAGTGCAGAGGTTTGTAGAACAGCATCAAGTTTCCCTTAAGTGGATTACCCAAGGTTTATCGAACTCAGGGAGGAAGTGGTCAAAGGTATTCCCTCTCAAGCAACCCTACAATCAAGATACAAGAAGTCTCTTGTGTCCCCAACACACCCAATACACTTGTCAGGTGTATAGGTGCACTAGTTCGGTGAAGAGATAGTGAAATACATGTGGTAACGGTGCCATAAAAGAGCTTTTGACTTGTTGTTGACGTGGGAGAGACTAAAGGCAAACTTAAATAAAGATGGAAGCAAGAAAACATGCAACATATATAGATGCAAACGGTGTTTCAATGCTTAGAAACAAGGCCTAAGGATCATACTTTCACTAGTTAACACTCTCTCATATAAATAATTTCTCTTCATGATACTACTCTAAACTACTCTCCGGTTGGACACTCTAATCCATGGTAGGGCTATAACAGCACTCCTCAAAGTCCGCCTTCCCCAATCTAGATAAGCCCACACTGTCACCTTGAGCGCTAGATGGTTCCAACAAACACCACAATTTCATAAAGACAACCAACTCAAAATATACTCATGATAAATACATATGTAACCCAGCTTAAGTGCCACACACGGTGTGCACGCTATCACTTTCACACACGTGGGGAAAAGCATAGATCTATTAAAGCACGATGAGTATTTATGTAGACTCTAGAGTAAGTGCCACCATGGCGTGCACGCTGTCACTTTCACACACATGAAGAGAGCATAGATCTATTAAAGAACTTGAGTAGCAAGGTAGATCTACTTGATTACAAAGCTCACAACCACAATATGATCACGCATAGAGACAGAGATGAACACATAGCTACCGGTAGAGCCCTTAGCCTCGAAGAACTACTCCCTCCTCATCATGGGAATCAGCAACGGTGATGAAGATGGTGGTGGAGATTGATGGATATGGTGGTGGATATCGATGGAGATGGCTCCGGGGCACTTCCCCATCCCAGTAGGGTGCCAGAATAGAGACTTTCTGTCCCCCCGAATCTCCCCTTCGGTGGCGGCGGCGCTGTGGAACTTTTCGTGGCTTTCTGGTTGATGATTTAGGGTTTCTGAGTCGGGGGATTCTTATAGGAGAAGGAGGCAAGGTTGGTGGAGGTCCAGGGGGCCCACACCCCCTATGGGAGCGACCAGGGTGGGCCCCGCGCCCACCTAGGGTGTGTCCACCCTGGTGTCCTCCTCCGTCTCGTCTTCGATTTTCCGTATTGTTCAGGGAAAAATATGAACTTTGGCTTTTGTCCCGTCCAATTCGGAGAATATTCATTTTTTAGCTTTCTGAAACCAAAAACAGCAGAAAATAGGCTACTGGCACTGTGGCATCTTATCAATAGGTTAGTTCTATAAAGTGTATAAAAATACCTCAAAGTGTAGACAAAACATAACAAAGTGGATACTAAACAAGCATGAAGCATCAAAAATTATAGATACGTTTACGACGTATCACCATTCTTTAGCTTTTCCTCTCAAGGATAAAGGAAACAACTCGAGCTTAATAATATATCCATCTACATCCTTATATTTTTGCATCTCACAAAGTTTAACAAAGTTATTGAGGTGGGCAGCAGCATCATCAGAACTAGCACTTCAAAATTGCTCTCTCATCACAAGATTCAACAAAGAAGGCTTAATTTCATAAAAGGTAGCATCAAGAGCAGGTGGAGCAATAGGTGTACTCAGGAAATCATTGTTGTTTGTGCCAGTGAAGTCACACAACTTTTTTTTCTCAGCAGAGTTCATTTTGGCAAAATTGGAGCAAGCCAACAGCAACAACAACTAGAGCAGCAACTAATTTTTTTGTGTTTTTATAAGAGAAAGCAAACCAAACTAAACTATTTTTTTTTGGAGTTTTTGATAAAAAGAGGCAAACAAAACCAAGCAAAATAAACTAAGCAAAAAAAAAACAAAGTAAAGAGAAAGGTTGTGAAAGACTCCCCTCGTGAAGCCGTCCTTAGCCTCCCCGGCAACGACACCAGAAAATCTTGATGGTAGCTCAGATCACTGTAGAGCTTCGTTGGGAGTCCCTAAAAGGAAGGTGTGATGAGCACAGCAGCAAGTCTTCCCTCAGTAAGAAACCAAGGTTATCGAACCAGTAGGAGGAAGGAAACGACTCAAAGGTGTTGCTAGTAACTTGGAAACCTGCACAACACAAACTCAAGACTTTGCCCCGACGAACAATGAGGTTGTCAATATCACTGATTTGCTGAAAACAAAGGATTAACTATATGGTGTGGAAGGTAATGGTGGTTTGCAGAAAGTTAAATAGTAACAGTGGAAGATGTATCAATGGTAAAGATTGGACCGGGGTCCATAGTTCACTAGAGGTGTTCTCCTTAAGAGAAACAACCATGGCATGCTGGGTAAACAAATTACAGCAGGGCAATTGACAGGACTAAGCAAGGCATAACAATGCAATACTAGACATTCATGATCCTATGATATTCTATTGGGCAATACAACAACATACATAGACCGCCATCCAACTGCATCTATGACTAGTAATCCACCTTCAGATTATCATCCGAACCCCCTACAGTATTAAGTTGCAAGCAACGGATAACTGCTTTAAGCAAAGTGTGTAAGGTAAACAATCCACTTGTTCCATGAACAAGAGACCGTTGTTTTCTCCCTAGTAGCAACATCACATCTACAACCTTAGATATTTCTGTCACTTCCCTTAGATTAAATAGAGGCATGAACCCACTATCCAACATAAATACCCCTTCTTGGAGTCACTAGCATCTACTTGGCCAAGATAGCTACTAGAAACGGAGAGCATGTAAGATCACAAACAACACAGACATGATAGAATCAATAAGACAAAACCATAAATCAATCTGACATAGTAATCTCAATATCCATCGGATCCCCGCAAACACAACATGCATGATTACAAATAGATGATATTGATCATGAACGGAGCTCACAAGATCTAAAAATGGTAGCACAAAGGAGGAGATACAACCATCTAGCTACTACATGGACCCGGAGTGCAAGGTGGAACTACTCACGCTTCACAGCGGAGGCTGGCATGATGAAGAAGAAGGCCTCCGGGACGATCTCCCCTCTGGCAGGGTGCCAGGAAGAACTTCAGATCCCCCGATCTAGGGACGATGGTGGAGGTTGCTATGGACTGTTTCATCGAAGATTGATCAGGTACTTAGGGTTTCGGTATCAGGGGCTCTTTATAGGCGAAGAGGCGAGGCAGGGGCACCCAGGGTGGCCGCACCCCCAGGCGCGGGCCTACCCAGGTCGCGCGGCCAGGGGGTGTGGCCCCCTGGTAGCTCTTCTCCGTCTCGTACTCTGGCTTCATGTTCCCCACGGTAAAATATTGACTTTGGCTTTTGTCCCATCCAATTATGAGAATACTAATTTTCTACCTTTTCTAGAACCAAAAACAAAAGAAAACAGGAAACTGGAACTGTGGCATCTTGTTAATAGGTTAGTACCAGAAAACATATAAAAACACCTCAAAGTGTAGACAAAGCAAAGCAAAGTAGATACTGAACAAGCATGGAACATAAAAAATTATAGATACATTTCCGACATATCACTCACCTACTTCTCAAAAGAGGCTGATCTTGACACAAAAACCAAACAAAAAGGAAGATAAGGAGCGATTATTATAGAGGTAATAACTTCCAAGACTCAAAGAAACAAAGACCAAAGAAAACTAAAATGGGTTGTCTCCCAAAAGCTCTTTCTTTATAGCCATTAAGATGGGCATGAAAATTTCAATGATGTTCTCATAGGTGATATGAATTTGAAGTGAAAGAGAGCATCAAGAAGCAAATATCCAACACATTTTAGTCTAACCCACTTTCTATGCAAGGGAGTTTTGTAAGAAAAAAAATTATTGAAACAAAAGGCTACTAGCATAGGAAGACAAAACAAGTGCAACTTCAAAGCTTTCAACATAAAGCAGGGAAACATAATATTATTGAGATGCCTAAAACCATGTTTCCCTCTCTCATAATAAATTTTAGTAGCACTTTGAATAAAGTTAACAATGTAACTGTCACAAGAAATATCCTTATCATCAGAATGAGCATACTTAGAATCATCAAAAAGAGGTTTAAGGTCGTAAACTGGATCAATAGAAGCAAGTTGTTCAACTCTAAAATCCTCATTAGGCAATTCATTTTCATAAGGAGCTTTACAAATTTGGAAAAATTAAACTCATAAGACTCTCCATCAAATTTAGTTAAAACTTTCTCCTTCTTACAATCTATAATAGCTCCACAAGTGTTCAGAAAAGGTCTACCAAAAATGATAGGCCAAGTTTTACTAGCTGCTGAACCAAGCACTAGAAAATCAGCACGATATTTAATCTTACCACAAAGAACTTCCACATATCTTACAATACCAATTGGACAAATGGTTTCTTTATTCGCAAGGTGAATAACCACATCAGTGTCCTCAAGTTCACAAGGACCAATTTCATGCATAATTTCTCTATAAAGCTCATAAGGAATAGCACTAGAACTTGCACCCCTATCACATAAACCATAATAGCAATGATCACCAATTCTAACAGAAAGCACAAGGGCACTATCTTTCCTAGTTTTACTAGGGTGTGAGACAATATTAGAAGCATCTTCACAAAATATAATGTGCCCATCTTCTACATTCTTAGTGACAAGATCTTTCACAATGGCTACTACAGGTTCAATATTTATTTGTTCATCAGGTTCAAAAGTTTTCTTTGTACTTTTGCTAACCACATTAGCTATAATATAATGTTCCATTACCTTAGAAGGAAAAGGTATTTTCTCAATATAAGGTTCAGGCAAAATATGATCAACAGTACAAACTTCAGTGTTTCTAGCAGGAACATGATTAACAATATATTTATAAGGTACATGGTACTTGTTCCACTTATTTTTGGGAATTTCAATATAAGAGGCAAAAGCCTTAAAACAATTGGAAATACTTTGATAATCAAGACCATACTCAGTACTAATATCATGAAAGTCATCAGTTCCCATAAAAGATTTAATGCATTCATAATGATAATTTATACCTGACTTTCTTCCTTTGTCATTCTCCCAGGCTTTAGTATTTTCTTGAATACGGTCTAGAAGATCCCATTTAGATTCTTCTTTCATACGTGTGAATGATCCCGCACAAGAAGCATCTAATAAATCTTTATCATAGAGAGAAATCCTTGCATAAAAGTTATTGATAATAATATTATTAGGGAGCTCATGAATAGGACATTTAAGCATTAGTAACTTCAATCTCCACCAAGCTTGGGATGTACTCTCTCCATCACGAGGCCAAAATTTATATATTTGATTCCTATCGTTTTGAATATCGCTAGGAGGGTAGAATTTAGAATAAAAGAGAGGTACAATTTCCTCCCATTCCATAGATTGTCTATTCTTTAGCAGCTTATACCATTCTTCAGCTCTTCCTTTCAACAATATAGAGAGTAACTTCTTCTTAACTTGTTCCATTGTGATACCTACACACTTAAACAACCCGCATAATTCATGGATAAAAAGCAAGTGATCACCAGGATGGACAGTTCCGTCCCCCAAATAATAGTTACCCATACCACGATCAACAATTCTTGTAGGTATCTTAAAAGGATTAATCTCAGCAGGTGGTGGTTTGTCAACACCCGGATTTTTAATCCCAAATGCCTGTTACGCCGTACATCGCAATCCTAGGATTACCATTTTTGCGAGACATAACAGATTTGTATCATAGTTCATCATCCATTACAAACCATAATAGTCTTACACATAGTTGATCTCATGATCAAGTCTGATTATAATCAAAGCAGCGAAATAATATTAATAGTAGCATGGTCGAGGCTCCATCTTCAGGTTCACAGGCAATGCTGATGATGGGAGATGATCCTAGTTATCGTAAGCATCCTGCTGTCCATCCTCCTCATAGTCTCCTTCATAGTCTGGCCATGGGAATAGCCAGGGACAAAGCCATGAGTACTTTCAAGTACTCGCAAACTTTCACTAAAGCAGTAAGGCCATTCTAATAGGAATCTTAAGATCTAGGTTTTTTTGCCACAAGCCAATTTTATTTCAACCAGTATCTAGTAATAAAACCTAACTTTAGTTGTCTAAGGTTCTTAGGTGGGAACCTAGCTTCATCTCCACAACTTGTGGGGTCAATTCAAAGTCATCATTCAAGTCATGGGTCATTTTGGAAAACATCCGACAACAAAACAGTATGGCCATCCAACTGTCCATAACCACGAACACGGCTATTCGAATAGTTTGACACTCTGCAGAGGTGGTACACTTTCACCACAACATTCGATACGTCCGCCAGGAACAATCCTGAATCATCATACTTGGTATGCGGATAATCAATCCTAACCGTTCAATTACACACCCTAGTATAGGCACCTACCTTATGAGTTTGGCCTCCCAACCATGACCATCTATCATCTTGGGCACCGCATAAGTGGATAGTCACATTCATAAGGTAGCCTCAGCTCACCTCGTCCCGCGAGGGAACCCATACTAATACATATAAGCTTCAAGTCAAGCCCTACCCAAATTCGAGTATCGTGGTTGTACGGTAAACGTTGGAATGGTATCGTATCCAAACCCAACTATCAGTTTTTATCAAAGTCAAGTCACATACTTCCTTCACCATCATCTTCAAGTCATTGTGTCCATAACACATGTCAAAACATTTCAATAGAATGACTCATCATTCCAAGGTTTTCATAATCCTTTGTTCCCATCTAGTGATCAAGTTTAATTTAGCACTAGCATCTATCGAATGGGGGTGTCACTATTTGAGGGGTATCGCCTAATATTTATACCTACATCAAGTTCCAAGCTCTTGATGGAATCCTTCCTAATCTTCCACGGATCACCAATTAATTACTACTTGAACAACTTTAATAAAAGAAAGAAAGGCAAAGCTTGCAAGTAAAACTGGGAAAATGGTATACTCAACATGGTATCCTAAAGGTCTACATAATAAGGCTTGCATGGTATAGCATGCTGAGTATATCTTGCATGGTTTAGCTTAGATTTCTTAGATAGAATAGCTTTCCTTGATTGGTAAGGTGGTCGAAGTTCTCGTCCTCGTCTTTGTAGAATTCCTCCTCATCGTAGCTCGGATTGATACTAGCATCTATAAATAAATACGAGGTACACAATCACCAAACAATACTTAACTACTTCTATTTATCACACAAGGGTCACACTAGATAATCTAGCATCATCTCTATCATTACAAGAAAGGGTGATAAGATTTTATTTATCTTATTTTTAGAAAAGTAATTTCTACTCATTGAAAAGTTACTTAAGATTTAATAATTCTCCAAATTAAAAATATGGGATCATATTGACACATGTCATCACCACATATTATAATACTTGATAATTCGATTTAAAGTGGTTGGCCTAATTTAAAAATTTTAACACTATTATTTAATAATATTTAAGTGGCTAAAAATGACTAGAAAGTCATTTTTTTTGTTTTGGTCCAGGACTACTGTATGTAAGTATGTCGATTTTTACATATTCAGAAAGGTCTTGTCAATGTGATTTTTGAGAGTTGGAATCAACTCAAAATCACTTATGGTTGATTTTAGAAAAAAGTTTGAAGTTGCAAAAGCTACTGCCTTGTTATTTTTACCAAGGGTGATCCATAGTTTCAAACTATTTGAATCCAACGGGACTGATTAGATATTTTGATCTACTTTCAAACAAAATTGGATTCATTCAATTTGGTGCAGTGAATCTCTCTGAATTGATTTTTAAAGTTCACTATAGAATGGGATTTTCAAATAAAAGATAAAACTAAGTTTAAACTGACGGGCTGTGCGCGGGAACGCTAATGGGCTGGCCCAACTATGCAACGCGCGCGCAATGGGCTACTCCGGGGTTGGTCCCACCTGTCAGTGGCTCATCTAACACGAAGCGGTATTGTTGAATCTAGGCCTTACGATTAGAGCGCGATCAACGACTGAGCATCACCGTCTCTGTTGCAGGGCACGCACGAGTCAGAACCCTAGTGCTATGGCGGGGGTCATTGGGGGCTTATCAGGACTCCACCTAGGTGGGGTGATGGGGGCCAACAAACGAGTCGACGACGGTGGTTCAAACGGTGGTCGCGGTAGCTCCTGGGGTGGCTCCTAGCTTCGGATCCTTCCTTCCTCTGTAGCAGCGAACTCAGGTGAAATTCCGGCGTGGTGGTTCTCGCCTTGCTCCAGGGTTGGGTCAGAGAGGTTCCTGGGTGAGAGAGGAGGGGAATGGTGTGCGTTTTGGGGTCGGGGTGGTATTTATTTATACAGTGGCGAAGGGGGCATGACGACATGGCTTGGGCTCGCCCGCGACGCAGTTACAGTGAGATATAGGCATGGCCAAGGGCATAGGTCGACGCAATGCTTCAGGGCGAACGTCATACGCACAGTGGCACGATAAGGCGCGGTCTAAATCGTTCTAAATGACCCATGCCCTACGGCTATACCGACAACATTCGTCACGGCGTACGGTGGTCACGACGATCGCGCGGTCAAATGATCATGTCTGGGAGCTTGTTGGAGTCATGTCAGACATAGTGGCGCAAGGTGAGGGCGAGGTGTGGCATGTGTGCGCAGGATTGCTCGGCGCTCTGGCGTGGCGACCGGCATGGTTTGGTGTTAAATGGGCAAGGCTGTGCTGGCATTTCCTCAAACTGTCTTTGGTCGGGGCGTGCACAGGCAGAGGCGATGAGGTCAGGGCTACCTCCTAGATATCATGGGAGAGGGTAGCGTGGTCTGTGGCATCGTGTCCATGTCGGGGTGGCAAGGTGAGCTCGGGTACCACTTTCCACGTGTCAAACAACGAGTGAGATGAGCTCAATTGCACAGGCTAGTACTGGGTGAGTTAAGTGGATGGCGTGTGAGCTCAGTGAGGTCACAATGGTGATCAAAGGATTGATCAAAATAGTAGATAGTTGGTAGAGTTGTACTGTGATCACCAAGTGTTCGATCAAATGGCCGCAAGAACTAACCATCCTCAAATTTAGTGATTTTTGGTGGGTGTTCTGATACTAATCTTGGTAGTCTATGGGTGCAATGGTTTGCTAAATAGTGATGGTTTGAGTGGTTTTCCAAAAATGTCTATCTTGATACATAAGATAGATTCAAATTTGAATTGCCTCTCAAAAGAGTTTGAAAGTGTTTCTGCCAAGTTGGAAAGCCCCATTAGTCTTAGTGTCACTAGGTATAACAAGGGGAGAAAAGAAATGGAAAAGTTTATGTTTGAGATTAGTTGCTAGAGATGCTCAAAGTGAGCTAGTGGTTAACTTGGGCAGAAATGACCATTAGGTCTTAGGCTTCATATTTTCATTTTCTTTTGTTTTGATCTGGTTTGATAGTGACCTAGATGATATGGTTTTGATCTTTAAACCATTTCTCATCATTTACAACAGTCATACATGGCATTGCAAGCATTCATACACACAAGCATTATGATTTGAATTTAATTAAGAAAAGCTTTGTTAACCCTAATCTTTATTAATTAGGGAATGATCCTCATTAATATTTTCGAGGTGTTACAAACCTTCCCCCTTAAACACAATCTCGTCCTGAGATTCAGGAAAAACTAGGAACTAATGAGACTGGGAAACTCTGTCCTCATGTAATCCTCGCGCTCCCAAGTGGCTTCTTCAGTATGGTTGCTCCATTGGATCTTAAGAAACTTGATACTTCTGTCCAGGTGGTCCAGAAAGCTTCTTCCAAAATACGAATGGGTACTTCTCGATAGGTGAAGTCCAGGTTGATCTCCACATCTCTGTGATCGATGTTCTTGAAAACTTCCATCATTTCTGGAACTTCTAAACACTTCTGAAGTAACAAGACATGAAACACATCATGCACAGCTGACATCTCTTCCGGTAGTTCTATCTGATAAGATACCTCTCCTCGGTGACTTAGAATCTTGAAGGGTCCAATGTATCTGGGTGCAAGATTTCCTTTGAGTTGGAAACACTGCATTCCTTTCAAGGGTGATACTTTGAGATAAACAAAATCTCCTACATTGAAGGCTAGATCTCGACGTCTCTTGTCGGCATAACTCTTCTGTCTAGATTGGGCTGTCTTGAGGTTCTCACAGATCTTGTGAACCTTCTCTTCGGCTTATCGTAGGATGTCGGGTCCAAAGATCTGATTCTCTCCTACTTGCGACTAATTCAGCGGGGTACGACACTTCATTCCGTACATAAACTCAAACGGGGCCATTTGCAAACTGGCTTGGTAACTGTTGTTGTATGAGAACTCTGCGAAAGGCAGGCAGTCCTCCCATTAGATCCATACTCCAACACACAAGCTCTCAACATATCTTCGAGTATTTGGTTTACTCTCTCCGTTTGTCCATCGGTATACGGGTGGTAGGCTGTGCTGAAGTTTAGTTTGGTTCCTAATCCTTCTTGGACTTTCTTCCAAAATCTTGAGATAAACTGGGTTCCTCGATCCGACACAATGTTCTTGGGGATTCCATGCAAACTGACTATCCTAGCAATGTACAACTCTTCTAGCTTTGAGCTCTGATAAGTGGTCTTGAAAGGTAAGAAATGAGCTACTTTGGAAAGTCTATCCACTATGACCCAAATAGAATCATTTCCCCTACTAGATATAGGCAAACCTGTGATGAAATCCATTCCAAATGAATCCCATTTCCATTATGAGATCTACAAAGGTTGAAAAAGTCCTACGGGTCGTTGATGTTCCGCTTTGACTCTCTAACAGATATCACATTTGGCGATGTAGCTTCCGACTTCTCGCTTCATCTTATGCCACCAAAATTGCTCCTTCAAATCTTGATACATCTTGGTTCCTCCCGGGTGGATGGAGTAAATAGTATCATGGGCTTCTTGCAAAATATCTTGTTTCAACTCTGAATCTGTTGGCACACAGATTCATCCTTTATACCACATAACTCCTTCATCTTCCGTGAATCCGGGTACCTTCCATGTACGATACGACACTTAATTCCGTCAATATTGGCATTTCCTTTCTGAGTTTCCTTTATCTGATCTATCAAGGTGGGTTGAAGTTCGATACTAGCTAGGAATCCTTCGCTAACTAGCTCCATTCTGAAATCTTCCAACTCCTTATGCAAACTTGGTTGCTCTTTCAGAATCATGGTGTTTAACCTGCACGACAGTCTACTAAGAGCATTCGCTACCACGTTGGCCTTGCCGAGGTGGTAGTGAATGTCAAGGTCATAATCCTTGATTAACTCTATCTACCTCCTTTGCCTCATATTCAACTCCTTAGTAAAAATATACTTCAAGATCTTGTGATCTGAGTAGATCTCACATCAATTACCCATAAGATAATGACGCCATGTCTTCAAGGCTAAAACAACGGTGGATAACTCTAAATCATGGGTGGGGTAATTCTGCTCATGCTGCTTCAGTTGTCGGGACATATATGATATCACTTTGCCTTCTTGCATCAACACACATCCGAGACTAATCTTGGATGCATCACAATACACATCAAAGGGCTTGGTGATATCCGGCATGATCAAAATTGGGGCTGAGATCAACCTCTTCTTGAGTTCTTGGAAACTCGCTTCACATTTGTCTGTCCATTCAAACTTCTGATCTTTCTTGAGTAACTGAGTCATCGGCCTAGTGATGCTTGAAAATCCTTCAACAAACTTTCGGTAATATACCGCTAATCCAAGAAATGCACGAACTTCGGTTTGAGTGGTTGGGGCTCTCCATTCCTCAACATCCTTAATCTTGGCAGGGTCGACAGCAACTCCTCCGGCTGACAAGATATGTCCTAGAAATCGTACTTCCTTTAACCAAAATTCACATATGCTAAACTTGGCATACAACTGATGCTCTCTCAAGGTTCCAAGGATGGTTCTTAGGTGCTGTTCATGTTCCTCCTCCGATTTGGAGTAGATTAGGATGTCATCAATGAAAACAACCACAAACATATCCAAGAAGTTCATGAAAATCTTATTCATGAGATTCATGAAATAAGAGGGGGCATTGGTTAATCCAAAATACATGACCCTGTACTCATACAATCCATATCGGGTAGTGAAGGCAGTCTTTGGAATATCCGTTGCACGAAATTTTAGTTGATGATAACCAGTTCTAAGATCAATCTTAGAGAATACTCTGGCACCAGTCAACTGGTCAAACAAATCTTCTATCTTTGGCAAAGGGTAATTGTTCTTGATGGTGACATCATTCAACTTCTGGTAATCCATACATAAACGGGTGGCACCATCTTTCTTATCCACAAACAGAACATGTGATATCCATGGCGATGCACTTGCTTGAATCAGATCTTTGATAATCATGTCATCCAGTTGCTTCTTGAGCTCCACTAACTTATATGGGTTCATACTATAGGGTCTCTGAGCTATGGGTCCAGTTCCAGGGATTAGTTCAATGATAAACTCGATATCCCAATCTAGGGGCATACCAGGCAATTCATCTGGGAACACATCGGGGTATTCACAGACTACTCTGACTTGGTCTAGGGTTGTTTCACATCCCAAAATTTTCCAAATTTTGAAATGTGAAAAATAAATAAACAAAAGAAATAATTATTGAAATTTAGGGTGAAAAGAAACTTTTTGGTTTATAATGAAAACATCAAAAACCAATTTGAACAAAACTTGAATAAAATGGAATCCAACAAATTTCAATTAAGTTAAATGCATTCATCAATGAATGTATCTTGAAATTTAAACACTTGGAAAAGCTAAACCAAAACCCTAAAACTCTAATGGAAGAAATCATTTCCAAGATACCCCTAAGACTATGGATTTGATCCATATATAAATTTGTCAACAAAACATTTATAAATGATCAAAAATGATAAACAAAAATATTATAAACCATAGAAAGTGGTTTCATTTAATTTGGAGCCATGGATAAAAACTTATGAATTTATTAAGATGAAAGGAAATAATTTCCAAAGCTATTAAAGCTCCTATCTAAAATCCATACTAAATTGTGAGAAAATTAATCCTAAAAGTATATAAAAGATAAAAAATATTAAATAAAATTATACAAATTTGGAATCACCAATTTTGGATCTATAAATAAAAACATATGGATTTTATAAGGCAAATGAAGAAAATAAATAAATAAGGAATATTTAAAAAGCCAAATTAAACCTTGGCCAAATCCATAAGCAAATGGAACAAAGATAATTAAAATCCAAATAAAATAAGGGATAAGGAATATTCAAATAAAATCATATGGGACTAAAACCTTTTTCATATTATTTAAATGGAGACAAATCCCTAATATAAAGGATTAATGAAATCATGAGAAAATAATAAATAGAAATTTCCCAAGGTGGATATAAAAGTTATTTAATTAACTTAAATGGAATGAAAGAATCATTTAACTAAAGTTATATGGAATTAAAACCATATTTGATTTTATTTGAATAAAGACAATTGCCTAATTTAAATGATTAATAAATTATATTAAAATATTTTAAATAATTCAAAGTGAATTATTTGCACTAAATAAAACCTACTTAAAAAGGTTTGGTAAAAAATGGAGTTCAAATATAAGTTTGAAAATGTATTTAAAATCTTATTTGAATAGAGACAAAATGTATATTTTAAATAAATAACAGACCACAAGGGGAATAAAATAAATATTCTAAAATGGATTGTTTAATTACATAAATGAACAGATTAGAAACCTACTGAAAGTTTGGTAAAGTTATGAATTCAAATAAAGTTTGAATTATTTGAACAAATTCAAAATAGAAAATGAAAACAGAAAAAGAAAAAGAAACAGGAGAGAAAAAAAATAAGACAAACCAGCCCAGCCCACCAGGCCAACAGCCAGCCCACTCCCTCTCTCTCAGCGCGAATCGTTTTTACCCAAACGCGCACCCGCGCAGACGCTGACCACCGGACCCCACCGCACGCCCTCTCTCTTTCGCTGACCACCAGGTCCCACCTACCAGTCATCTTCCCCACCCGAGGACTCGTTCATCCCCAAACCTCGTCGCCGTTTCAGGCCTTGATTCCACAGTTTAATTCGTCTTAATGCCAAGAGTAAACCACCAGTGATCATGTCCTATTTAGTCGCCCCTCTTCCTTTCCCCTCAACCTCCCGCACCTCTACGCCCCCAGGCTGTCTCTAATTTAGCTTGCCTCGCCACTGTCTCCGACGAGCTGCAACAATAATTCGGGCCATCCCTCATCGCCCCTTTCTCCCTAACCTCCACGAACCTACTCCCCAGACTCTTGCGCATCTCCTAGTGCCGCCCGCTTGGCCGCGCGTTCCCTGTAACGTTGGCAACCTCGACGAACAGAGCTCCTCCGTCGCCTGCATCCGCTCCGGCAAACTCTCCAGGTAGTTTCCGTCTGCCCCTCCCTTTCTCATTGATGCGATCGTACTCGCCACGATCTCACGCACCTAACGACGCTTTTGTTTTGTCCTAGCATGCTCCAAATCTTTGCCTCCATCGACAAACAGACGAGCCCGAGCTAGTGAACAACTCCAGCGAGCAATAGGCGACAAACCCGTGCGCCCCCTGTCTTCCCGCGAGCATGTTGAGCATCAGCAACGCACTGCGATCACTGTGAGATATTTCTCTCCACCTCTCGCTTCCTATATAGCCGGCAACGCCACCATCTGAGCGCTCCGCAGCCAGCCACCGCCGCAGCGCCGCCCACCTATGGTCAAAATGATTCGGGCCGTTAGATCTAGATCGGATGTGTGAGATTAGAATTAAACCAAAGAGGTATCGTGTGCTCTGAGCCGCACGATTTGCTTTAGATCTAACACTCTGTAACAGCCGATCCAACCGAACCGTTTTCAACCAATAGGGAGCAGCCACGTAGCCAAACTCAGAATTTAAAAACAGAATTAGATCTATTAGTGGATTGATTTTATAAAATTCATAACTTTTCATCGACACGTCCAAATTTTACAAATTTTATATCATTGGAATCCGAAAAAGAATACTTTCCAACCATGCACTTTGTTTAGTGATTTGATTCTGTAAAATTGGTTGTTTTTGCAGAAACATGTGTAGGCCTAATTTGAGTATAAAAATTATTCTAAAAATGATTTTAGGGTAAAATATTATGTAAATGGATTTTTTTGAACCTACTGACCATAGAAACCAACTTGTAGATTTAAAAATATATTTGGTGAACCCTAGAAAATTATTACTTTGTTTAAAGGCATTTCTAGCAAAATAAAATGTTGCTTTGATTTAAAAATGGTTTTTAGGTGAAACATTTGGCAAATTATTTAATATTAAACACTTTGACCATAAAAACTAACATTTGTGTTTAAAAATATATTTGGCAAACACTAGAAATTATTACTTTGATTTAAATCATTTTCTAACAAAACAAAAATGATTTAAATGACCATTTTCACTAACTTACTTTCAAATGACCTTGCCACTTTTATAAAAGACAAATAGGTGTTTTAAAATGTTTATAGCCTATTAGAACCCACCTTTCAAAATTAAAACCATCTATTGCATGATTGCATGCATTGTTTTGTTTTCTTTATTTTATGTGGTGAATTTTTTGAATGCTAGTTTGAATATTTGCTTGCTTGATTGAATTGTAGTGAACTTTGAAGAGTGTGACCATTGAAAGATCAAGTAGTGAACTTATTTTCTCTACTAAAAGGGCAAGTGGTGCTTCATACATTTTGTCCTATTATTTTCACTATGCATTAGTGATATTTCTAAGAAGGACTTGCATGGAATTTTCTATGTGTTAACTATGCCATGGGGAATCCTAGTAGATGAAGCCTTAGTAGAATTTTCCTAAGTTAAGATTCCTACTACCATCATGCTTAGCCTAGCTAGTAGAAAACAAGGGTGGATTATATTCATGCTATGAAATATTTCTAAGTCTATGACTTGTGTTTTGTTTAATAAAACAACTATGTGAATGAATCACCTGGGTGGAATGGTGTGAATGGGTTATGTTGAGTGGTTACACAGGGCCCATATCTATGGAATACCCTAGTGTATCTCACTTGTGGAAAGCCACCCAGGAACAAAGAGGTTTGAGATGTCAAATGTTGAGAAGCTTCAAGTGGAGCCACTTGGCAATATGGGCTCTGCCTGGATCATATAGGTTGCAATAACTTAGCCAGATGCACAGTTGGTGGTAGGGGGTGATAGGTTTGGAGCGCATCCATTTTGGTCTAAGGGAAGACTTCTGAAAGATCTTGTCTCGATGCATGTCGAGTCTTGTGGGGAAAGTGCACCACCTCTCGAGAGAGTAAAATCTAAGTACTTAGCGGTGTCCCCGGCAATGGACAATTTGAGCATCAAGACATGGAAGCTATCAAGGATCCTCATCCCAATTTCTAAGTTAAAAACTGGTGGTTGAACAAAGGGTTAAAGGATCACCAATTTCTATTGGTAGATGCCTTGGGTGATTTTGACAAACAAAAACTTAGTGTTTTCAACTGATAAGTAAAATCTATTTTGAGAAAAGCAAGCTTAAGCTCCACTTAGCCAAATGCATATAGATGATAGTTACCACTATTCTACCATAGTATTACTTGCCAATACAATTGAAATGTATTGACCCTTGTGGCAGTAACTTATTATGTTGCAGGTTTGTTTGATGTTAGTGAAGTGTGTTGATTAGGATTACAAGTCTACAACCAACATGATTGCATGTGGCACTTTGAAGATGTAGGACTCCATGCTATATAGTTATTTCTGCTGCATTGTAATGAGATATCCAAATGAGCTATGTAAGATGTAATGAATTATTTTATTCCTGGTTATAAAGTTGTACTATGACCTTTGTTTCTTGATATTACATCTTAAACTGTGGATGCTAGCTATTTATCCAGGGACTAGCATTGTAAAAACAGGGATCTCTACCTGATTAAAGGTTGGGACCTCTACAGATGGTATCATAGCACTGTGTTGCCTGTAGGATTGTAACCCTAGGATTGGACAAAACCCCTTAGAAAATAGGAGTTGTATTTGTTCAAAAAATTATTTACAAACAATCTTGTAAACTCTTTCCTCAACCTTTTTGTTTTGATTCTACATCTCTTCTATTTCAACTTGATGGACAAAGTCTCCACCATGAGAAAATGACTTCACCAACTCAAATGACTTCAACTTCAACATCACCAATGACTTCAACTTTAGTTTCACCAAGGACTTCAACTTGGACATCACTAAGGAATACAAGTTAGACAAGAACAATACTCAAGACTTGAAGACTAAGGAAACACAACTTACAAGGAACTATCATCACCTTTGATGTTTTGTGACCAAGATACAAGAATTTTTCCAAGAATACAATGATCTTATTCATGAAGAAACAACTAAGAAGAATGGAATGATCTCAAGAAAACCATATAGTTGGACCACCATACTAATGTTTAGTTTAGATCAAACACACCAACTTATGTGATGTTGGAAAAATATTTTGTTTCCTAAAATATGCTTGAAACATGTTGATTGAGTTGAATGTTGTTTGTGATTGCTTGCACATTGCTTGTGTGAATTGTTGTGTGTGATTAGAATTCTTCCTCTAGAATCTTTTGCCTATTCTAATCCCAATCCAACCCAAATAGATGACTTCTCCAAGAGACTCCAACATCAAGAATGGTGACAACAACAACAACCAAGAGATGCTTATAGCAACCCAAGCCCAATTGAATCAAGTGACAACTCAGTTTTTAGACAGCAACAATGAGTTAGACCCAACCATGCAAAAGTTTTTGGAGACCCAATCCCAATTGTGGCAAGGGATGACCAATCAAATGATCAGCATGACAAGCAACTCTTCCCAAGGAGATTGTGACAACAATGATGTCAAGGATGATATTATAGAAGGAACTCAAATATTTGTGGAGACATGGAACACACTTCTAAGGAGCATGTGGACCAATGCCCTAATTGTGAAGAGAAACATCCAACTAATCAATGCCCCACATCTCAAGTTACATGTTTCCTATGTGAAGGAAATGATCATGTCCTTATCCAATGCCCCATCTATCCTATAGTTTGTAACATCCCCAAAATATGAAACTTGGATCATCAAACTCTAATCATCAAAATTTAGGGTTAACAAAAACTTTTCTAAATAAAAATAAGAAAGCATGCATGTGTGTATGATTCAAATTTGGATTCTTTTGATTTACCTTGCTTGTGTGGTTCTTTGCTTGTAAAAGGATTCTTACGCGAAATAAACATCATCTAAAAAATCCCCACACTTTTCCCAAAGACAAATAAATCAAAACAAACAAAATAAGGGAATGGTCACTTTGGCCAATTTAACTCCCATGCCTACTTTGGCCGTCTCTCACTTTCAAAACTTAACAAAAACTTGTTTGGATATTTACACCCCTTGATAGTACTCATAACAAAGAACCAAGGCCCACTTTGTGATCATCCAAAAACATTCAAATGCATAGTTTAAAGGACAGTTTAAAATTGAATCTTTATTATATAGGAAGATCCCACTTTTGCAAAAACCACTCAAACAAGCTCAACTTTCAAAAACCAAGCATCCACAGACTCACCAACACCTGCCTAACACACCCACCAAAAATCTTTTCAAAATTCAAAACTTCAATTCATGCGGCCATTTCATCAAACACCTTGCAGATTCAAATCAAACAAAATCAAAACACTATAGTGTGCAGTGTTTTGGGCCTAACTTGTTCCCTCTCTGGACACCACTAGCCTTAGTAGATCATCTAACGACCCTAACTAATCCCTAGCACCACTGTAAGCTTGACAATGTCATCAATGGTGAACAGCCGAGAACACCCATGCCACCACAGTGTGGACAGCAGGCTAGAGGAAGAACTAGCCATGACAACCTTGTCTGGGAGGTAGCCCATGCCTCGTCGCCCCCTCTCGACCAGCCCTACCTCGCGAACAGTAGCCAGAACCGCCAGGAATGCCGCGCCCGTGCCGCTGTTGACCATGACGACCCGCGCCATAGAGCACGTGCCATTCCCATTCAACCAGACCACCTCGAGCCCTTGCTGCCCGCCAACATGCTCCCCACCGTCCCAGGAGACCGCCAGACATGCCCATTTCACTGCCCGTACCCCGTAGCCACCGCTCGCCGTCGAAGATGCCGCCTCTGCCGCGCAGAACGTCGAGCGTTCCAGACCGTTTGCCACCGCCCCTACACGCGCATTAAAGCCATAGAGCATCGCCAGGAGACCACCGATCGATCTCCACCCTCGGCCATGCCTCTAGCAGCCCGTAGCCATGTCGCCACCGTCGCCTGCCCATCCCGTCCGGTCTCGTCGTCGAGACTATAAATAGAGGCCTCCCCCGCTCAAACTCTTCACACCATCTCACTCCCCTCTCCTAACTGATCGTTCTACCCCGTTCAAAGAGCAAGGCAAGCAGCGCATCGCCGGAATTTGGCCGGAGCCCGCCGCTGCTGGAGAAGAAGGAAGCCAGTGATTGGAGCCGCCCCAGGAGAAGCTGCCGGTACCAGGAGGTTCGCCGTCGTCGACTTCGTCGTTCGCCCGCCTCGCCGACCCTCGCTTGAGCCCCGGTGAGCCTCCCACAACCCCCACCTGCCACGTTAGGGTTCTGTCTCGCCGGCGCTGCCCGACGTGGACGATGAACCAGAGCTGTTGGATTAGAACAAGATCCAACGCACCACGTTGCCCCGTACCGCTTCGCACCCCCCGTCTCACTGACGCGTGGGGACAACAACTTAACCAGCCCGAGTAAGCGCTGGGCGTAGCAGGCCGGCCCATTTTCTCTTCCCGCACAGCCCACTCGTTTGAATTTGGATTTTTCCATTTTCATTCAAACACAGTTTTGTACCTAGTTTCAAAAATCAATCCAACTCGATTTATTGAACCAAATTGAATGAAACCAATTTTGTTAGAAAGATATTGAAATGCTGAATCCAAGCCCGTTGGATTCAAATCATTTGGATCTATAGATCAACCTTGGTAAAAATAACAAGGCAGAAGCTTTTCTACATTCAAACATTTTTCAAATTTAAACCATAATAGCTTTTGAGTTGATTCCAACTCTCAAAAATCACATTTGACCATACCTTTCAGAATATATAAAAATATATGGGTTTACTCACAGAAATAATGTTCAAGTAATAAAAGAATGCCACATATGTTCATTGTCACATCCCAAGATTTTCCAAATCTTGTAATGTGAAAAATAAAAGAATAAAAAAAAACTTTGTTGATTTTCAGGGTGAGAAGAAACTTTTTGATTCCAATTGGGAACTTTCAAACCTATTTGGATCAAATAAAATCCTGAAGGGTTTTAAAAAGATAAATAAACAATAAAATTAAAATATTTAAAATTACTATTTTTTTGGATCTTTTAATAAAAGATTTTGCTTTCAAATGAAAAGGAGGATTTATAAATAAAGATTATTTTTTTGAGCCAAAATAAACCTTGGTCAAGCTTTTGAAATAAAACATTTTGTTTTGGTAAAAAAAATAGTAATGGTTTATTTAAATAAAATAATAAGGATTTAATATCCAATTTTATTTAAGTAAAGGCTTTTCCCATTTTAAATAAACACTACTGAAGTGTTTTCCAAGTATTTTATATTCTCAAATAAAACCTACTGAAGTGTTTTTGGTTTTATTTTAGATTTCAAAATAAAGATTTAAATAAAACAAATCCTATTTGATTTAATAACTAAGGACCATTTTATTTAATTATTAATGGAACCTAAAATAAAAATGTTATTTTATTTTAAACAAGTTTTCCAAGTATCTTCTATTTTCAAATAAAACCTACTGATTTGGTTTTGAAGATATTTAGATTTCAAATGGAGTTTTTAAATAAATTAAAACCCAATTGATTTATTAACTAGTGTCCATTTTATTTAATTATAAATGGACTCTAAAATAAAAATATTATTTTATTTTGGATTTTGGTTTATGTTGTTAAACAGAACCAAATTCAATTGCAAAGTGTGTTGAATGTTTGAATGTGATTTCAATGTATGAATGTTGTTGAAATTTCAAAACAGAAATTGATTTGGAAAAAGAAAAGGATTCAGAACTGGAAAAAAATATGAATCTGGTCGACCCAACCCAGCAGCCCAGTCTAGGCCCAACTCCAGCCCACCAACACCACCCAGCGAAACTTTTTCTACACGCAGTCTCGCACCCGCACAGAAGCTGACCGGTGGACCCTCCCCCTCACTCCCTTTCTCGCTGACACTAGGCCCCACAGCCACACTCCCTTCTTCCCCACCCGCGGACTACGCCCTCCCCCTCGCCGGCCGTTGCAGGTGAATTAAGTCTGGCGTAATACGTGTTAACCACGCCATTAATCGGCCCCATGACCACGCACGTTAAAGTGCCTGCCCCTCCTCTCCACTTCCCCTCTGTCGTCCCATCTCAACACGCCCCCAGGCTGTCGAATTTTGCTCAAATACCGCCACTGTCCGACGACGCTCCGGTGCAAATTCCGGCGACCCAGCGCTGCCCCTTGCCTCATCGACCACGCACACATACTCCCCACCTCCTGGCGCATCTCCCAGTGCCACTCATTCTCCCGCGAGTGCCCTGTAGCCTCGGCTTCGTCGACACCGAGCGTGTGCTGCCATCTGCCATTACTCCGTCGAGCACCCCAGGTGAACTCCGACCGCCCCAGCACCTCCCGATGATGCTCCCTTATTTGCGACCCTTGTGTGCATCTAACCGTGCCTCTCTTTTGGCTTAGCGTGGTTCCAAACGACGCCAGCGGCGATGACCCGAGAGCACCGCCGCTTATACCAACTCCGGCGAGCAATCCACCTCGTTCCCGTGCGCCCCTCGACAAGATACTGCCACGTTGAGCACCAGCGAAGTCTAATGATCTCGGTAAGAATATTCCCATCCCCCCTCGCTTCCTGCTTCGCCAGCGCCGCCACCATCTGACCGCACCGCCGCTCGCCGTTGACCTTGCGCCGCCAGTTAGTGACAAGCAGAGGATAGCCGTCCAATCACGATCTAGTGGATAGGATAGAAAGAGAGCGAAGGGGTATGAGTGAACCTGCGCCGTGCGATATCAGTTAGATCCAACAGCCTGCAGCACGTGATCCAGACGAACCGGTACCGCCCAATAGGAACATGACGCGTGGCCAGTTTCTGTTTAAAACAAAATTTGAATCTGATTTAGATGCAGATTTGAAACTCTTGTAACTTTCGATCCATATGTCCAAAAATTACAAACTTTATATCAATGGAATCAGTGAGACAAGCCCTAGCCAACCATGCCATTTGTTTAGTAAAAAGCTTCTGGAAAAATGTTTGTTTTTGCAGAAACATTTGTATGCTTGATTAGATTGTAAAAATTGTTCAAAAATGATTTTGGGGATAAAATCTTTTGAAAATGGAGTGTTTTGAACCTACTGACCATAGGAAACACTTTGTGGTTTCAAAAATGTATTTGGTGAAACAAAAGAATGATTATTTGATTTAAAACCATTTCTAGTCAAATAGAAATATGGTTTATTTATTAAAAATGGTTTTGAAGGAAAACTTTTGGGAAATGTTTTGTTTTAAACTATCTGACCCCAAACACCAAGTTTTATGGTTTAAAAATGTATTTGGTGAACCCTATAGATTAATGCCTTAATAAAAATATTTCTACACCACATAAAATGATACTTTGTTTTGAGAATGGTTTATAAAGTGAAACCTTTTGCAAATGACTTTGCCCCTTTATAAAATGACCATTAGGTGCTTTCAAATGTTTATGACCCATTAGGAACCACTTTTTCAAATTAAACAAAGCTTGGCATGCTTGCATGCATTACTTTGACTTTGTCATTTTATGTGATGTTTGGCTTGATTGGTAGATTGAGATTGTGCCTTGCTTGATTGATTTGTAGTGACTTGAAGAAGTGTGATTGTTGCAAGGACAAGGAGTGAACTTATACTCTACCAAAAAGGCAAGTGATGCTTCATACTTTTGTCCCATTACTTTCTCTATGCATTAGTGATTTTTCTCTAAGTAAAACTTGCATGGAAATTTTGCTAAGTATAAACCTTGCTATAGGAAAACCTAGTAGTTGAAACCTTAGTAGAAATCTTCCTAAGTTAAGATTCCTATTACTACCAAGCTTAGCTTAGCTAATAGAAAACAAGGGTGGAAATATATTCATACTATGGAAAAATTTCTAAGTCTGAGGACTTATGTTTTTGTTTAATAAAACAACTAAGTTAATGAATCACCTGGGTGGAATGGTAATTGCTTGGTGGATTTTGGTTGAGTGGTTCACAAGGCCCATGTCTATGGTTGACCTTGTGTATCTCACTTGTGGATGGCCACCCAGGAACAAAGAGATTTGAGATGTCAAATGTTGAGAAGCTTCAAGTGCAACCACTTGGCATTATGGTGTAACATCCCAAAAATACCAAACTTAGATCAACAAACACTAATCATCAAGTTTAGGGTCAACAAAAACTTTTCTAAGTAAATTCATGAATGCATGTATATGTGTATGCATGGATTTTGAATTTCTTTAAAGACCACCTTGTTTGTGTGATCCATTGCTTGTAAAATGTTTCTTAGGTGAAATAAACATCATCTAAAACATTCCCCACACTTTTCCTAAAGACAAGTAAATCAAAACAAATATATTAAGTGAATGGTCATTTTGACCAATTTAACTCCCATGCCTACTTTGGCTGTCTCAAACTTTCAAAACCTAACAGAAACTTTTCTGGATCTTTGCACCCCTTGAATGTACTCATAACAAAGTATCAAGGCCCACTTTGTGATCATCCAGAAACTTTCAAATGCATAGTTTAAATGACAATTAAAAATTGAATCTTCTTCATATGGGAAGATCCCACTTTTTCAAAACCCACTCAAACAAGCTCAACTTTCAAAACCCAAGCATCTGCAGACTCACCAGAACCAATCTAGCAAACTCACCAAAATTCATTTCAAAATTCAAAACTTGATTTCATGCGGCCATTTCATCAAACAGGTTGCAGACACAAATCAAACAAAACATCAAACACTATAGTGTGCAGTGTTTTGAGCCTAACTTGTTCCCTAGTTAGCTCACACACAACTCAGTAGATCATCTAGAAAGATTTGCCCAACACTAGCACCCCTGTGAGCTTGCCATTGCCATTAATGGTGAACAGCCGAGCACCCCCATGTCACCCCAATGTGGACAACAAGCTAGGAGCAGAACTAGCCGTGCCAACCTTGTCTGGGAGGCAGCCCACCGTCCACCGCCACTGCCTGTCCCAACCGAGAGCGTTGCCAAGCCCTGGACCACGCGCACAAGACACGCCCAGACCATGCTGAGCGTGCGCCGGAGCGCCACCTGCGACCAGTGTCCACAGACCGTGCGCTGCCCTCACCGCGCGCACACACGATCACCACCGACCCAGGAGACCGCCAGACATCCCCGTTTGCCGCCCCGCGCCATACAGCCACCGCCCGCCGTCGAAGACGCCGCCTCTGCCGTGCAGAGCATCGCCCGTTCCAGACCAAACCACACCGCGCAGAGCTCACCTTGCGCCCCGACTGTCCCCTCGCTCGACTATAAATAGAGGCCCACCCCGCACGATTTCTTCACACCATCTCACTCCCCTCTCCTCACTGATCGTGCCACACCATTCTCAGAGCAAGGCGAGCACCACCTCACCGGAATTTCACTGGAGCCTGCCGCTGCCGGAGAAGAAGGGAGCCAGCGATTGGAGCCGCCCCAGGAGAAGCCACCGGTACCAGGAGGTTCGCCGTCGTCGACTTCGTCGTTCGCCCACCTCGCCCGTACCCCGGTGAGCCCCCAGCACCCCTCACTGGCCGCGCTAGGTTTCGTTCTCGCCGGAGCTGTCTCGCGTCGACGATGACCCTCAGCCGTTAGATTAGAACTAGATCGAACGATCCACGTTGCTCCATACCGCTTCGCCCAGCCCCGTGTCACTGACGAGTGGGGACACCCACTTAAGCAGCCCGCGGGAGCATTGCGCTTAGCAGGCCGGCCCAGTAACATTTCCCGCGCAGCCCAGCAATTCAAATTAAACCTTTTCTTTTTAAATTCAAACACACTTCTGTACCCAACTTCAAACATCAACCCAGATCGATCCAGTGCACCAAATTGGATGAAACCAATTTTGTTGGAAAGGTCTGTGAATGCTTAATCCAAGCCCATTGGATTCAAGTCATTTGGATCTGTAGATCACCCTTAGTAAAAATAACAAGGCAGAAGCTTTTCTGCATTCAAACATTTTTCAAATTTAAACCATAAAAGCTTTTGAGTTGATTCCAACTCTCAAAAATCACATTTAACCATACCTTTCAGAATATATAAAAATATATATAGGTTTACTTGCAGAAATAATGTTCAAGTATTAAAAGAATGCTTCATAAGCATTTCTAGCCACTTTAATTAATTAAAATAAAAGGGTAAAACCTTATTAAATTGTGACACCACTTTAAATCACATTCCCATGGACTACAATATGTGGTGATGACATGTGTCAACATGATCCCATGTTTAGTTTGGAGAATATTAAATCTTAAGTAGTTCTTCAATGAGTAGAAATTACTTTTCTAAAAATAAAAAGGATTTAAACCAAGCTTTAACCTTGTAATGTTAGAGATGATGCTAGATCATCTATAGGACCCTTGTGTGTGATGATTGCAAGTAGTTAAGTATTGTTTGGTGATTGTGTACCTCGTATTTATTCATAGACGCTAGTACCGACCAAGGATACGAGGAGGAAGGAGGATACTACGAAGAGGAAGCCGAGGAGAACTTCAACCACTGCTCTGCACAAGGCAAGCTGATACTATACCTATGCAAGCTAACACTTGCAAGATACCTTACTGATGCCACAAACCCATACTTGTGAGATGACTACTTTATGCCTTAAGCATATGTGATCATACTCACTTGCTAAACCAATCCTAGTTTTATGGCAAGCATCTTACTTTATTTCTTTATCAACACTCACTTGGAGTCTACCTAAGAGTTTGGTAGATACTAGACAGTTGTGCTGAAGGTTGCTTAAAGAGCATAAAATTTGGCCTAAGCTAGAAACCTTGATATCAGCCTAAGATATAAGTTTGGACTTAGTAAAACTCCACTAGTTACCACCCCTCATTAGTACTACCCCACCTGTAGATGCTAGTGCAAAGCATAAAACTTGATCAGCTTTAGATGGGAATACTTGGTGGAAAAATGGTTATGAAAACCTTGGAATGATGGATCATTCTATTGAAATGTTTTGGACATGTGTTTCCAAACACTTGATGATTCTGGTGATGAAAATGTTGAGGCATGAGCCTTAGCCCCTTTATAAAACTGATGGTTGTCTGGATGCGATACCATTCCAATTTTATCGTACAACCACAATACCCGAATATTGGGTAGGGCTTGACTAGAAACTTATATACCTTAGGATTAGTTCCCTCACGGCCAAGGTCTGAGCTGAGGCTACCTTGTGAAGATTGTTGACCTGTGCAGTACCCAAGATGACAGTGGTCATGGTTGGGAGGCCAAACTCACAGGAGAGGTGCTTATACTAGGGAGTGTAATTGAAAGGTTAGGATTGATTATCCACATACTAAGTATGGTGAATTCAGGATTTCTTCCTGACGGATGTATCGAATGTTGTGGTGAAAGTGTACAATCTCTGCAGAGTGTCAAACTATTCGAATAGCCGCGTCCGCGGTTATGGACAGTTGGAGTGGCCATACTGCTCCCCTGTCAGACTTTTCAAAATGACTTGTGAAACTACTTGAGACTTTGACTTGACCACAACAGAGTTGTGACCTGGATTACAAGATCCCACTTAGGAGTTATAAACTTGTGACTAGCCTTGGAACTTAGTAAAGATAAATCTGGCTTTTGCAAAACAACCCCAGAGCCTAGTGTCCTATTATCCAAAACCCCCCTTTTACTTGTTAGTATTAGTTTGCGAGTACTTAAAGAGTACTCATGGCTTTGTTCCTGGCTATTCCCATGGCCAGACTATGAAGAGGAGTACCTGGAGGATGGACCCCAGGAAGGTTACGACAACTAGGATCATCTCCCATCGTCAGCATTGCCTGTGACCCCGAAGATGGAGCTTCGCCTACGCTACCATTATTATTACGTATTCCGCTGCTTGATGTTGTATTAAGAACTGGATCATGAGATCCCTATTTGTGTAAGAACTTATGTATCGTTTGTAATGGATGAAGTACTATGATATCCAATTCTGTTATGTCTCGCAAAAATGGTAATCCTGGGATTGTGATGTATGGCATAACAGGCATCTAGGATTGAAAAATCCGGGTGTTGACATATGGGCTCTGCCTGGATCATATAGGTTGCAAGAACTTAGCCATATGGATAGTTGGTGGTAGAGTTTGATAGGTTGGAGCGCGTCCATTTTGGTCTAAGGGAAGGCTTCTGAAAGATCTTGTCTTGGGAAACCAAGTCTTGTGGGGAAAGTGCACCACCTCTGCAGAATGTAAAATCTAAGTACTTAGCCATGTCCCTGGTAAAGGACAATTTGAGCATCAAGACATGGAAGCAATCAAGAATCTCATCATTCAAATTTCTAAGATAAAAACTTGTGGTTTTAACAAGGGTTAAAGGATTCTTCAATCTTTGATTGAGAAAATGTTTTTATCAAGCAAAAACTTAGTGTTTTCAAATGTTAAGGAAAAACCTATTTTGAGCAATGCAAGCCTCAACTCCACTTAGCCAAATGCATATAGATGATAGACTCCACTATACTACCATAGTATCACTTTCCAATACAATTCAAATGTATTGACCCTTGTGGCTGTAACTTGTAATGTTGCAGGTTTGATTGATTTTAGTGAAGATTGATTGAATAGGATTACAAAGTCTACAACCAACATGTCTGCCTGTGGCACTTTGAAGATGAAGGACCCCATGCTTATAGATATTCTGCTGCAATGTAATGTAATAGCCAAATGAGCTATGTAAGATGTAATAAAATTATGTTATTCCTGGTTATAAAGTTGTATTATGACCTTTGTTTCTTGATATTACATCTTAACTGTGGATGCTAGCTATTGATCCAGGGACTAGCATTGTAAACACAGGGGACTCTACCTTATTAAAGGTTGGGACCCTTATAATCATCTATAGAACCCCTTTATGTGATGATTGAAAGTAGTTAAGTATTGTTTGGTGATTATGTACCTCGTATTTATTTATAGACGCTAGTACCGACCAAGGATACGAGGAAGAAGGAGGATACTACGAAGAAGAAGCCGAGGAGAACTTCAACCATTGCTCTACACAAGGCAAGCCAATACTTGCAAGCTATTAACTTAGCAAGCTTATACTAATACTGATGCAAGCCTAATACTACTAGTTGAATGTTCAAGCTAACACTTGCAAGATATTATACTTTAGCAAGCCTTACCATGCCAAACATATGCCGTAAGCATATGTGGTTATACCCACTTGATAACCCCATCCTAATTTTTACTTGCAAGCTTTTTACTTTAGGTCTTTATCAAAGCTTTCTTTTAGAGTTTACTTAAGTGACTTGTAGATTCTAGGAAGTTAACTGAAGGTTGCATAAAGAGCATAAAATTTGTCCTAAGCTAGATAATCTTGATGTTATCCTAAAGCATGAGATGGTACTTATTTGAAACTCCACTTGTTTACCACCCCTCATTAGTACTCACTCCCACTTGTAGATGCTAGTGCTAAGCATAAAACTTGATCAACTTTAGATGGGAATACTTGGTGAAAATGGTTATGAAAACCTTAGAATGATGGATCATTCTACTGAGATGTTTTGACATGTGTTTCCGAACACCAGATGATTTTGGTGATGAAAATGTTGAGGCATGAGCCTTACCCTTTATAAAACTGATGGTTGTCTGGATGCGATACCATTCCAATTTTTCCGTAAAACCACAATACCTGAAGATTGGGTAGGGCTTGACTGGAAACTTATATACCTTAGTATTGGTTCCCTCACGGCCAAGGTCTAAGCTGAGGCTACCTTGTGAAGATTGTCCACCTGTGCACTACCCAAGATGACAGTTGGTCATGGTTGGGAGGCCAAACTCACAAGAGAGGTGCTTATACTAGGGCGTGTAATTGAAAGGTTAGGATTGATTATCCGCATACTGAGTATGGTGAATTCAGGATTTGTTCCTGACGGATGTATCGAATTTTGTGGTGAAAGTGTACAATCTCTGCAGAGTGTCAAACTATTCGAATAGCCGCGTCCACGGTTATGGACAGTTGGAGTGGCCATACTGTTCCCCTGTCAGACTTTTCAAAATGACTTGTGAAATGACTTGAGACTTTGACTTGACCACAACAGAGTTGTGACCTGGATTACAAGATCCCACTTAGGAGTTATAAAATTGTGACTAGCCTTGGAACTTAGTAAAGATAAATCTGGCTTTTGCAAAACAACCCTAGAGCCTAGTGTCCTATTATCCAAAAACCCCCTTTTCCTTGTTAGTATTAGTTTGCGAGTACTTAAAGAGTACTCATGGCTTTGTCCCTGGCTATTCCCATGGCCAGACTATGAAGAGGAGTACCTGGAGGATGGACCCCAGGAAGGTTACGACAACTAGGATCATCTCCCATCGTCAGCATTGCCTGTGACCCCGAAGATGGAGCTTCGCCTACGCTACCGTTATTATTACGTATTCCGCTGCTTGATGTTGTATTAAGAACTGGATCATGAGATCCCTATTTGTGTAAGAACTTATGTATCGTTTGTAATGGATGAAGTACTATGGTATCTAATTCTGTTATGTCTCGCAAAAATGGTAATCCTGGGATTGCGATGTATGGCATAACAGGCATCTAGGATTGAAAAATCCGGGTGTTGACAAGTTGGTATCAGAGCCACCCTGACCATAGGAGACCCTAGTTAGATTGGACGTTGAACCAAAAACTTAGTTTCAAAACCCAAGAACAAAAGTATTTATGAAAACTTATTCTCATTCTTACCTCTTTAATTCTTTAATAAAACTTCATGTTCCTCAAAAACTCTTGCAAAATAGATAGAATTTTGACACACTTGATCACTCTGCTAATCTACTCATCCTCTATTTTTATAGATGGACGTGAAGTACAACAAGTTTTACCAACTCGGGAATGGAGGAGACCTTATCTTTGAGAGGGATCTGGATCAGCTTTCGGAACTTCTGGAGCGCCCGCATCCCGAGTTCTTCGGAGCTCAGCTCAATGATCAAGGGGGAGAAGATCTGCAGTGGCTAATTGTTGCAAGTCTCCGAGGAAAGATTGAACCTCCCACTGCGGAGGGAATTCAGTTTACCTTGAGGGAAAACAACTGGCTCGATGGACTTGCCAGAGCAATGCAGGAAGCTCTTTCCCGTCTGTGTGGGCAGAGCATCAATCAGATCAAGGGTACTCGCTTTGAGTTTTGCCCAAGGCGTGATGCAAATGGACAACCACTGGAAGCCCCATACCACCCCGAGCTGAAGACTCAATTGGACCACCTTAGCTTCATGATGTATGATTGTCAGCAGGAACTGGACAACTGCCGGGACTATTGCAACCACAAGTCTGCCATCATCAAGACGAAGGACCAGACCATTGCCATGCTAGCAAAGGATCGCAAGTCTCGCCGCCGTCAGCTCGACAAGAAGGAGCGCATTATTGCCCGTCTTTGCCACCGCATCTCATCTCTGGAAGAGACCATCCATGAGAGAGACATGCAGTTAGAGGAAAGGGAGAATGCCGGAGAAGATCTTCGTGGAGACCCTTACTCCTATCTCAGCGATGACGATGACTTTCTGGAGGATCAGGCCATGGACTTCTTCACCGATGAGGATGATTTCGCCTTCATCAATGATGCGGAAGATGATGAAGCCACAGACTCCGAGCAGTAGTAGCACTGAGCACTAGCGTAGTGAGTAGTAGTCGGTCCCACTGTATCACAGTTTCCAGAATGGTTCTTAACACCATCTGTTTTTCTTTGTTGTGGTGTGTGTTGTACTGTGTGCTATGAGTGAATGAATGAAAAAGCAAGTTGCTAGAAAACTTGAGTCAAACTCTAAAAACTTTTCAAAAGACCCAAAACCTTAGAAATTTCCCTCTTTTCTCATGATCTATATCAATCTTCAGATGCCACGTGGAGGAAGTGGTTCAACCCCGGACCCGATGTTGTAGATCCTGCAAATGTTGACTTCTGACCGCGAAGCTGAAAGAGCGGAACGTCAAGCCAACCTAGCCACTCTGCAACAGATAGCCCAGCTAGCCCACAACAACCAAGGCCATGGAAATCAGGATAACCACGGATCTAAGCTCAAGAATTTCCAGAATACCAACCCACCCGTTTTCACCAACTTAGAAGTAGCCGGAGTAGAAGACAACGAGAAAGTCTTGTTCTCCACTCATTATCTAGCCGGAGATGCCAGGGCATGGTGGAACAATGTTCGTGCAATGACCGGAGGCCAAATGATGACCTGGGAGGAATTCAAGGTCAAGTTTAGCAGAACCCATGTGCCGCCAGGTTTGATCAAGAGAATGAGAGACGAGTTCAGAGAATTGAAGCAAGGAAGGATGACTGTAGTGGAATACCATGACAAATTTTTGTCATTAGCTAGGTATGCCCCGGACGAGATAGACACCGAAGCCAAGAAGAAAGAAAGATTCCTGAATGGTCTGCATGACGAGATGCAGACAGTGTTAGTCAATATCCCCTTTGCTGATATTGAAGCCCTTGTCGACTCTGCTATCCAGATGGAAGGAAAGATCAACCAGGCCAATGAGAACCGCAAGCGTCGCATGATGCATCAACCAGAAACCCATCAGACCCCAAAGTATCGCCCCAACCCATCTCCAGGATTTTCCCCAAGAACCAACAGACCCCCTATGACCCGTCCGACCTATCCCAACCGTGGAAACCCTAGACCCGGAGGAAATCACAACAACCCCGGCAACTCTAGCAATTTCACCCGCGCCCCACCCAAGTTCAACACCAACAATGCTACCGCCAACCCCAACACTGCCCCGAGGACTAGAAGCAATGCTGTGCCTGTCGCAGCCAAGGACAAGTCACAAGTGACCTGTTATGACTGTGGAAATAAAGGCCACTATTCCAACGAGTGCCCCAACAAGAAGAATGCTACAGCCCCTAATACCAATGTCCCAGCTCAGCAGCAGCGTCGTGTCCAGCCAGGAAGGAGATTTGCCCCAGGGAATTCACTCAACCGCAATGGCCGTCTTTTTCTCATGCATGCTGAAGAAGCTCAGGAAGCGCCAGACGTCGTGCTGGGTATGTTTTCTGTTAATTCAGTACTTGCAAGGGTGTTGTTTGATTCTGGTGCATCGCATTCATTTGTCACCGAAGAATTTGCCTGCACTAGTAAAATTCAATCAACCAAACTGAAGCATGTGATGATTGTGCAAATTCCCGGATCAACCACCAAGGCTAGGCAAATTTGCAAAGCCGTCCCTATCCGAATCCATGGCATAGATTTTTATGCTAACCTAATAGTACTCGGAACTAAAGGTTTGGAAGTAGTACTAGGAATGGATTGGATGTCCAAACATAAAGGAATGATTGACTGTGCCAAGAAAGCCATTACCATGACCAGTACCGCCGGAATATCAGTCGAGCATATATCTGAAACCTTACCTCGCCAATTCAAGTGTAACAAGAGTCTATCCCAGCCTACCATTGACCAAGTTCGGATAGTCTGCGAATACCCCGATGTATTTCCAGATGTTTTGCCCGGTATGCCCCCAGATCGGGATATCGAGTTTATCATCGAACTAATCCCTGGAAAAGGACCCATAGCCCAGAGACCCTATAGTATGAACCCGTCAGAACTAGAAGAACTGAAGAAGCAACTGGATTCCATGTTGGAAATCGGATTGATTCAACCAAGTGCGTCCCCATGGAGATCACCTGTCTTGTTTGTGGACAAGAAGGATGGAGGTAACCGTTTGTGTACGGATTATCGAAAGTTGAATGATGTCACCATCAAGAACAAGTACCCCTTGCCTAAGATAGAAGATTTGTTTGATCAGTTGACCGAAGCCCAGGTGTTTTCTAAGATTGATCTTAGAACTGGCTATCATCAACTCAAAATTCGTGCAGAGGATATCCCAAAGACTGCCTTTACCACCAGATATGGATTGTATGAGTATACAGTCATGTCTTTTGGATTAACCAATGCCCCCGCTTATTTCATGAACCTCATGAATAAGATTTTTATGGACTTCCTGGATAAGTTTGTCGTTGTTTTCATCGATGACATTCTGATTTATTCCAAATCAGAAGAAGAACATGAGCGACACCTAAGGACCATTCTTGGAACCCTTAGAGAGCATCAGCTGTATGCAAAATTTAGCAAATGTGAATTCTGGTTACAGGAAGTAGGATTCCTCGGTCACATTGTATCAGCCGGAGGAATTGCCGTTGACCCTGCCAAAGTGAAAGATGTAGAAGATTGGCAAGCCCCAACCACTCAAACCCAAGTTCGTGCTTTTCTCGGATTGGCGGGATATTACCGCAAATTCGTAGAAGGATTCTCTAGTATCGCCCGACCCATGACCCAATTGCTGAAGAAGGACAAGAAGTTTGACTGGACAGACAAGTGTGAAGCGAGTTTTCAAGAACTCAAAAGGAGATTGATTTCAGCCCCAATCTTGATCATGCCGGATATCACGAAGCCCTTCGATGTGTATTGTGACGCATCCAAGATTGGTCTCGGATGTGTGCTAATGCAAGAAGGCAAAGTTATATCTTATCTATCGCGACAACTGAAGCAACATGAACAAAATTACCCAACCCATGACCTCGAACTCACAGCCGTAGTTCTAGCCCTGAAGACATGGAGACATTACCTTATGGGAAACCGTTGTGAGATTTATTCGGATCACAAGAGCCTAAAGTATATATTCACTCAGAAGGAGCTGAATATGAGGCAGAGAAGATGGATTGAGCTAATCAAGGATTACGACCTGGACATTCACTATCACCCGGGTAAAGCCAACGTGGTAGCCGATGCCCTTAGCAGATTGCTGTGCCGCTTGAACTCCATGATTTTGAAGGAGCAACCAAGTTTGCACAAAGAGATGGAAGATTTTCGAATGGAATTAGTAAGTGAAGGAATTTTGGCTAGCATAGAACTTCAGCCCACTTTGATCAGTCAGATTAAAGAGGTGTAGAAAGGAAATGCTAGTATCGACGGAATTAAACGTCGTATCGGTATAGGCAAAGTACCCGGATTCACCGAGGACGAAGAAGGAGTTTTGTGGTACAAAGGACGCCTTTGTGTACCAGCAGATTCTGAGTTAAAAGAAGTTATCTTGAAGGAGGCTCATGATACTCTTTATTCTATCCATTCCGGAGGAACTAAGATGTATCAAGATTTGAAAGAGCAATTTTGGTGGCATAAGATGAAGAGATAAATCGGAAGCTATATCGCCAAGTGTGATATATGTCAGCGAGTCAAGGCAGGACATCAAAGACCCGCTGGATTGTTGCAACCTTTGCAAATTCCGGAATGGAAATGGGATTCTGTAGGAATGGACTTTATCACTGGAATACCTACTTCTAGTAGGGGAAATGACTCTATTTGGGTCATAGTGGATAGATTGTCCAAAGTCGCCCATTTCTTGCCCGTTAAAACTACCTATCAGAGTTCGAAGCTAGCGGAGTTGTACATCGCTAGGATCGTTAGTTTGCATGGAGTCCCCAAGAATATCGTATCAGATCGAGGAACTCAGTTTACTTCGAGATTCTGGAAGAAGGTCCAAGAAGGTTTAGGAACTCGCCTAGATTTCAGTACCGCGTATCACCCTCAGACCGATGGAGAAACGGAGCGAGTAAACCAAATACTCGAAGATATGCTTAGAGCATGTGTGCTAGAATATGGATCCAAGTGGGAAGACTGTCTGCCGTTTGCAGAATTTTCCTACAACAATAGTTACCAAGCCAGTTTGCAAATGGCCCCATTTGAATTCATGTACGGAAGAAAGTGCCGCACCCCTTTGAACTGGTCGGAAGTAGGAGAGAGTCAAATTTTCGGACCCGACATCCTACGAGAAGCAGAAGAGAAGGTTCACAAGATTCGTGAGCACCTCAAGACAGCCCAATCCCGACAAAAGAGTTACGCCGAAAAGAGACGTCGAGACCTCGCCTTCAACATTGGAGATTTTGTTTATCTGAAAGTGTCGCCATTGAAGGGAATGCAGCGTTTCCAACTCAAAGGAAAGTTAGCCCCCAGATATATCGAACCTTTCAAAATTCTGAACCGTCGAGGAGAAGTATCGTATCAACTGGAGCTACCAGAAGAGATGTCAGCTGTGCACAATGTGTTCCATATCTCGTTACTTCGCAAATGTCTCGAAGTCCCCGAGAAGACCGAAGTGTTCAAGAACATCGATCATCGGACCATAGAGATCAATGATGACCTGACCTATCCCGAAGTACCCATCCGTATATTGGAAGAAGCCTTTCGAACTACCAGAACCTGAAGCATCAAGTTTCTCAAGATTCAGTGGAGCAACCACACAGAAGAGGAAGCTACTTGGGAATGCGAAGATCACAGCAGGACGGAGTTTCCAGATCTCTTCAAATCCTAGGTAATCTTTTCGTCCTTTTTCAAATCTCAGGACGAGATTTTGTTTAAGGGGGGAAGGTTTGTAACATCCCAAAATTACCAAACTTAGATCAACAAACACTAATCATCAAGTTTAGGGTCAACAAAAACTTTTCTAAGTAAATTCATGAATGCATGTATATGTGTATGCATGGATTTTGAATTTCTTTAAAAACCACCTTGTTTGTGTGATCCATTGCTTGTAAAATGTTTCTTAGGTGAAATAAACATCATCTAAAACATTCCCCACACTTTTCCTAAAGACAAGTAAATCAAAACAAATATATTAAGTGAATGGTCACTTTGACCAATTTAACTCCCATGCCTACTTTGGCTGTCTCAAACTTTCAAAACCTAACAGAAACTTTTCTGGATCTTTGCACCCCTTGAATGTACTCATAACAAAGTATCAAGGCCCACTTTGTGATCATCCATAAACTTTCAAATGCATAGTTTAAATGACAATTCAAAATTGAATCTTCTTCATATGGGAAGATCCCACTTTTTCAAAACCCACTCAAACAAGCTCAACTTTCAAAACCCAAGCATCTGCAGACTCACCAGAACCAATCTAGCAAACTCACCAAAATTCATTTCAAAATTCAAAACTTGATTTCATGCGGCCATTTCATCAAACAGGTTGCAGACACAAATCAAACAAAACATCAAACACTATAGTGTGCAGTGTTTTGAGCCTAACTTGTTCCCTAGTTAGCTCACACACAACTCAGTAGATCATCTAGAAAGATTTGCCCAACACTAGCACCCCTGTGAGCTTGCCATTGCCATTAATGGTGAACAGCCGAGCACCCCCATGTCACCCTAATGTGGACATCAAGCTAGGAGCAGAACTAGCCGTGCCAACCTTGTCTGGGAGGCAGCCCACCGTCCACCGCCACTGCCTGTCCCAGCCGCGAGCGTTGCCAAGCCCTGGACCACGCGCACAAGACACGCCCAGACCATGCTGAGCGTGCGCCGGAGCGCCACCTGCGACCAGTGTCCACAGACCGTGCGCTGCCCTCACCGCGCGCACACACGATCACCACCGACCCAGGAGACCGCCAGACATCCCCGTTTGCCGCCCTGCGCCATACAGCCACCGCCCGCCGTCGAAGACGCCGCCTCTGCCGCGCAGAGCATCGCCCGTTCCAGACCAAACCACACCGCCCCATGCCTCGCGACCATGTCATTGAGCATCACCAGGAGACACAACACCGTCCCCTACCCTTGCCCATGCCATTAGCTGCCTGTAACGTCGCCCCCGACGAGCTCACCTTGCGCCCTGACTGTCCCCTCGCTCGACTATAAATAGAGGCCACCCCCGCATGATTTCTTCACACCATCTCACTCCCCTCTCCTCACTGATCGTGCCACACCATTCTCAGAGCAAGGCGAGCACCACCTCGCCGAAATTTCACTGGAGCCTGCCGCTACCGGAGAAGAAGGGAGCCAGCGATTGGAGCTGCCCCAGGAGAAGCCACCGGTACCAGGAGGTTCGCCTTCGTCGACTTCGTCGTTCGCCCGCCTCGCCGACCCTCGCCCGTACCCGGTGAGCCCCCAGCACCCCTCACTGGCCGCGCTAGGTTTCGTTCTCGCCGGAGCTATCTCGCGTCGATGATGACTCTCAGCCGTTGGATTAGAACTAGATCGAACGACCCACGTTGCCCCATACCGCTTCGCCCAGCCCCGTGTCACTGACAAGTGGGGACACCCACTTAAGCAGCCCGTGGGAGCACTGCGCTTAGCAGGCCGGCCCGTTTACTTTTCCCGCGCAGCCCAGTTATTCAAATTAAACTTTTTCCATTTCAATTCAAACACACTTCTGTACCCCACTTCAAAAATAAACCCAGATCGATTCAGTGCACCAAATTGAATGAAACCAATTTTGTTGGAAAGGTCCGTGAATGCTGAATCCAAGCCCGTTGGATTCAAGTCATTTGGATCTATAGATCACCCATAGTAAAAATAACAAGACAGAAGCTTTTCTGCATTCAATTTTTTTTCAAATTTAAACCATAATAGCTTTTGAGTTGATTCCAACTCTCAAAAATCACATTTAACCATACCTTTCAGAATATATAAAAATATATATAGGTTTACTTGCAGAAATAATGTTCAAGTAATAAAAGAATGCCCCATAGGCATTTCTAGCCACTTTAATTAATTAAACTAAAAGGGTAAAACCTTATTAAATTGTGACACCACTTTAAATCACATTCCCATGGACTACAATATGTGGTGATGACATGTGTCAACATGATCCCATGTTTAGTTTGGAGAATATTAAATCTTAAGTAGTTCTTCAATGAGTAGAAATTACTTTTCTAAAAATAAAAAGGATTTAAACCAAGATTTAACCTTGTAATGTTAGAGATGATGCTAGATCATCTATAGGACCCTTGTGTGTGATGATTGCATGTAGTTAAGTATTGTTTGTTGATTGTGTACCTCGTATTTATTCATAGACGCTAGTACCGACCAAGGATACGAGGAGGAAGGAGGATACTACAAAGAGGAAGCCGAGGAGAACTTCAACCACTGCTCTGCACAAGGCAAGCTGATACTATACCTATGCAAGCTAACACTTGCAAGATACCTTACTGATGCCACAAACCCATACTTGTGAGATGACTACTTTATGCCTTAAGCATATGTGATCATACTCACTTGCTAAACCAATCCTAGTTTTATGGCAAGCATCTTACTTTATTTCTTTATCAACACTCACTTGGAGTCTACCTAAGAGTTTGGTAGATACTAGACAGTTGTGCTGAAGGTTGCTTAAAGAGCATAAAATTTGGCCTAAGCTAGAAACCTTGATATCAGCCTAAGATATAAGTTTGGACTTAGTAAAAATCCACTAGTTACCACCCCTCATTAGTACTACCCCCACCTGTAGATGCTAGTGCTAAGCATAAAACTTGATCAACTTTAGATGGGAATACTTGGTGGAAAAATGGTTATGAAAACCTTGGAATGATGGATCATTCTATTGAAATGTTTTGGACATGTGTTTCTAAAACACCTGATGATATTGGTGATGAAAATATTGAGGCATGAGCCTTAGCCCTTTATAAAAACTGATGGTTGTCTGAATGCGATACCATTCCAATTTTATCGTACAACCACAATACCCGAATATTGGGTAGGCTTGACTAGAAACTTACATACCTTAGTATTAGTTCCCTCACGGCCAAGGTCTGAGCTGAGGCTACCTTGTGAAGATTGACCACCTGTGCAGTCCCCAAGATGACAGTTGGTCATGGTTGAGAGGCCAAACTCACAGGAGAGGTGCTTATACTAGGGAGTGTAATTGAAAGGTTAGGATTGATTATCCGCATACTGAGTATGGTGAATTCAGGATTTGTTCCTGACGGATGTATCGAATTTTGTGGTGAAAGTGTACAATCTCTGCAGAGTGTCAAACTATTCGAATAGCCGCGTCCGCGGTGGAGTGGCCATACTGTTCCCCTGTCAGACTTTTCAAAATGACTTGTGAAACGACTTGAGACTTTGACTTGACCACAACAGAGTTGTGACCTGGATTACAAGATCCCACTTAGGAGTTATAAAATTGTGACTAGCCTTGGAACTTAGTAAAGATAAATCTAGCTTTTGCAAAACAACCCTAGAGCCTAGTGTCCTATTATCCAAAAACCCCCTTTTACTTGTTAGTATTAGTTTGCGAGTACTTAAAGAGTACTCATGGCTTTGTCCCTAGCTATTCCCATGGCCAGACTATGAAGAGGAGTACCTAGAGGATGGACCCCAGGAAGGTTACGACAACTAGGATCATCTCCCATCGTCAGCATTGTCTGTGACCCCGAAGATGGAGCTTCGCCTACGCTACCGTTATTATTACGTATTCCGCTGCTTGATGTTGTATTAAGAACTGGATCATGAGATCCCTATTTGTGTAAGAACTTATGTATCGTTTGTAATGGATGAAGTACTATGGTATCCAATTCTGTTATGTCTCGCAAAAATGGTAATACTGGGATTGCGATGTATGGCATAACAGGCATCTAGGATTGAAAAATCCGGGTGTTGACATATGGGCTCTGCCTGGATCATATAGGTTGCAAGGACTTAGCCATATGGATAGTTGGTGGTAGAGTTTGATAGGTTGGAGCGCGTCCATTTTGGTCTAAAGGAAGGCTTCTGAAAGATCTTGTCTTGGGAAACCAAGTCTTGTGGGGAAAGTGCACCACCTCTGCAGAGTGTAAAATCTAAGTACTTAGCCATGTCCCTGGTAAAGGACAATTTGAGCATCAAGACATGGAAGCAATCAAGAATCTCATCATTCAAATTTCTAAGATAAAAACTTGTGGTTTTAACAAGGGTTAAAGGATTCTTCAATCTTTGATTGAGAAAATGTTTTTATCAAGCAAAAACTTAGTGTTTTCAAATGTTAAGGAAAAACCTATTTTGAGCAATGCAAGCCTCAACTCCACTTAGCCAAATGCATATAGATGATAGACTCCACTATAATACCATAGTATCACTTTCCAATACAATTCAAATGTATTGACCCTTGTGGCTGTAACTTGTAATGTTGCAGGTTTGATTGATTTTAGTGAAGATTGATTGAATAGGATTACAAAGTCTACAACCAACATGTCTGCCTGTGGCACTTTGAAGATGAAGGACCCCATGCTTATAGATATTCTGCTGCAATGTAATGTAATAGCCAAATGAGCTATGTAAGATGTAATAAAATTATGTTATTCCTGGTTATAAAGTTGTATTATGACCTTTGTTTCTTGATATTACATCTTAACTGTGGATGCTAGCTATTGATCCAGGGACTAGCATTGTAAACACAGGGGACTCTACCTTATTAAAGGTTGGGACCCTTACAATCATCTATAGAACCCCTTTATGTGATGATTGAAAGTAGTTAAGTATTGTTTGGTGATTATGTACCTCGTATTTATTTATAGACGCTAGTACCGACCAAGGGTACGAGGAAGAAGGAGGATACTACGAAGAAGAAGCCGAGGAGAACTTCAACCATTGCTCTACACAAGGCAAGCCAATACTTGCAAGCTATTAACTTAGCAAGCTTATACTAATACTGATGCAAGCCTAATACTACTAGTTGAATGTGCAAGCTAACACTTGCAAGATATTATACTTTAGCAAGCCTTACCATGCCAAACATATGCCGTAAGCATATGTGGTTATACCCACTTGATAACCCCATCCTAATTTTTACTTGCAAGCTTTTTACTTTAGGTCTTTATCAAAGCTTTCTTTTAGAGTTTACTTAAGTGACTTGTAGATTCTAGGAAGTTAACTGAAGGTTGCATAAAGAGCATAAAATTTTTCCTAAGCTAGATAATCTTGATGTTATCCTAAGGCATGAGATGGTACTTAGTTGAAACTCCACTTGTTTACCACCCCTCATTAGTACTCACTCCCACTTGTAGATGCTAGTGCTAAGCATAAAACTTGATCAACTTTAGATGGGAATACTTGGTGAAAATGGTTATGAAAACCTTAGAATGATGGATCATTCTACTGAGATGTTTTGACATGTGTTTCCGAACACCAGATGATTTTGGGGATGAAAATGTTGAGGCATGAGCCTTAGCCCTTTATAAAACTGATGGTTGTCTGGATGCGATACCATTCCAATTTTTCCGTAAAACCACAATACCTGAAGATTGGGTAGGGCTTGACTGGAAACTTATATACCTTAGTATTGGTTCCCTCACGGCCAAGGTCTAAGCTGAGGCTACCTTGTGAAGATTGTCCACCTGTGCACTACCCAAGATGACAGTTGGTCATGGTTGGGAGGCCAAACTCATAAGAGAGGTGCTTATACTAGGGCGTGTAATTGAAAGGTTAGGATTGATTATCCGCATACTGAGTATGGTGAATTCAGGATTTGTTCCTGACGGATGTATCGAATTTTGTGGTGAAAGTGTACAATCTCTGCAGAGTGTCAAACTATTCGAATAGCCGCGTCCATGGTTATGGACAGTTGGAGTGGCCATACTGTTCCGCCGTCAGATGATTTCAAAATGACTTGTGAAATGAATGGAGAATTTGATGTGACGACAACAGAGTTGTGGCATGAGATACAAATTCCCACTTAGGTGTTATAAAATTTGACTAGCGGGAAGAGTACGACTACATCACCCACGAGAATCCGCTCTCGTTAAACACTTTGGAATCTTCGAGGGTGAGTTATTCCATCGACTCGTTGCTACAATCTAGTAGATAGATCTTGGCTTGTTTGTTTGTATGCGATAGAATTTTTTTTTCCATGCTACGAAACCCTACAGTGGTATCAGAGCCGTGTCTATGTGTAGATCTGTTGCACGAGTAGAACACAATGGTCATTGTGGGCGCTGATGCTTTTATTGTCGATTGCTTCTTGTGTACTTTGCATCTTGCGGGATGTTGGGATGAAGCGGCCCGGGCTAACCTTACATGACATCGTTCATGAGACTTGCTCCACGCTTGACATGCAACTTGTATTGCATAAGTGGCTTTGCGGGTGCCTGTTTCTCCCAGCATAGTTAAGATTCAATTGACAACGGGTGATTGACAATACTAGTATCAATGTTGTGGTTCTTGTTCGTAAGTTAGAACGACACTTGTTGAAAGCCCCAAACCACGTAAAACATGCAAAGAAAGTAGAGGCGTCTAACTTTGTTTTGCAGGGGTGTGCAGTGATGTGATATGGCCATGATTGTGATTATATTTGATGTATGCAATGTTCCTTATTGTAAGTTGGTAACCGACAGGAGACATATGGTTGTCTTTAAATTCTGTTAAGACCCGCGTGTCTATTCAAAGTAGTTATAATAGTTGAAGCCGGTGGACGACAACCATGGAGCAGCGTCATTGACCTTGATGCAATGTCGGTGATGATGGAAATCATGTTCGTGCTTGAAGATGGAGATCGGAAGCACAAAGAAGAAAGGCCATATCATATCACATATTATGAATTGCATGTGATGTTAATCCTTTATGCATCTTGTATTGCTTAGTTAACGACGGTAGCATTATAAGATGATCCCTCATGCACATGAATTTCAAGTTCTAAAGTGTTCATCCTTAGTAAGCACCGTTGCTAAAGCTTGTTGTTTCGAAGCACCACGTGATGATCGGGTGTGTTAGATTCCGCAAGTGTATACAACGTGAGCAAGCCAGATTTGCTCATGCGAAAGCTAAGGTTTGATCTTGACGAGCCTAGCATGTACAGACATGGTCTCGGAACACGGATCACCGAAAGGTAAAGCATGAATCATATAGTAGATATGATGAACATGTCGATTGTTCGCCATTGAAACTATATCAACTCTCGTGATGATCGGTGTTGATATGGTGGATTTGGTTCGTGTGATCACTAAAACAATGTGAGAGATATTGTTTTGAGTGGGAGTTCACCTTGATTAATTTAACTATTAATTAGAACTCAATTTGTCATAAACTTAGTCTAAATTATTGCAAATATGTTGTAGATCAATGGCGGCCCCTACCATCAATTTTAATGCGTTCCTAGAGAAAGAAAAGTTGAAAAACAATGGAAGCAACTTCGCGGATTGGTTCCGCAATTTGAGGATTGTCCTCACAGCTGGTAATTTGACCTATGTGCTGGATACACCGCTGGGTGACCCACCTGCAGCTACTGCTACCGATGAAGTAAAGAATGTTTACCTCGCTCGGAAGACTCAGTACTCCACAGTTCAGTGTGCTATCTTGTATGGTTTAGAATCGGAGCTTCAGAAAAGGTTTGAGAATTCAGACCCACATTATATTGTCCGTGATCTCAAATTGATCTTTGAGACTCACGCGGCAATTGATAGCTATGAGGCTTCTGAAAAGTTCTTTAACTGCAAGATGGAAGAGGGCAGCTCCGTCAGTGAGCATGTGCTTAAGATGTCTGGGCACACAAACAAACTTCAAAGCTTGGGTATAGTGATTCCTAATGCTTTGGGGATTTATCGTGTCCTCCAATCACTACCACCAAGTTACAAGAACTTTGTGATGAACTACAATATGCAAAACATGAACAAGCAGTTGCCAGAACTCTTTGCCATGTTGAAATCTGCAGAAGTGGAGATCAAGAAAGAGCACCAAGTGTTGATGGTCAATAAGACCACCAAATTCAAGAAAGGCAACTCTAAGCAAAAGGGACACTTCAAGAAGGGTGGTAAGAAAGTTACCGCGCCGACGAAGAAGACCAAGGCTGGACCTAAGCCTGATACTGAGTGCTTTTACTGCAAGGGAGAAGGTCACTGGAAGCGGAATTGCCCAAAGTACTTGGCGGATTTGAAGAACGGCAACATCAAGAAGAAAGGTATATCTGATATACATGTTATTGATGTGTATCTCACTAGTACTCGTAGTAGTTCCTGGGTATTTGATACTGGTTCGGTTGCTCATATTTGTAACTCGAAACAGGTGCTGCAAAATAAACGGAAGCTAGCGAAGAACAAGGTGATGATGCGCGTGGGAAACGGATCAAAGGTTGATGTGATCGCGGTCGGCACGCTACCCCTTCATCTACCATCGGGATTAGTTTTATACTTAAATAATTGTTATTTGGTGCCTGCGTTAAGCATGAACATTATATCGGGATCTTGTTTATTGCGAGATGGTTACTTGTTTAAGTCCGAGAATAATGGTTGTTCGATTTATATGAGTAATATGTTTTATGCACATGCACCTTTGATAGATGGTCTATTCTTATTGAATCTCAATAGTGGAAATACACATATTAATAACATTGAGGCTAAACGTTTGAAATCGAGCGATAACTCGACCTATATGTGGCACTGTCGTCTTGGTCACATTGGAGTGAAGCGCATGAAGAAACTCCATTCTGATGGACTTCTTGAATCACTTGATTTCGAATCACTTTATAGATGCGAAGCATGTCTGATGGGTAAAATGACTAAGACTCCATTTTCTGGTATGATGGAGCGAGCTACGGACTTATTGGAAATCATACATACCGATGTGTGTGGTCCAATGAGTGTAGCATCGCGCGGTGGTTATCATTATGTTCTTACCTTCACAGATGACTTGAGTAGATATGGGTATATCTATTTCATGAAACATAAGTCTGAAACTTTCGAGAAGTTTAAGGAGTTTCAAAGTGAGGTAGAGAATCAACGTAACAAGAAGATTAAATTTCTACGTTCTGATCGTGGAGGTGAATATCTAAGTTACGAGTTTGGCGAGCATTTGAAGAAATGCGGAATACTTTCACAATTGACACCGCCGGGAACACCACAGCGTAATGGTGTGTCCGAACATCGTAATCGAACTCTCTTAGATATGGTTCGTTCTATGATGTCACTTACAGATTTACCGCTATCATTTTGGGGTTATGCATTAGAAACAGCCGCATTCACTTTAAATAGGGCACCATCTAAATCCTTTGAAACGACACCGTATGAATTATGGTTTGGTAAGAAACCTAAATTGTCGTTACTTAAAGTTTGGGGTTGCGAAGCCTATGTAAAGAAGTTACAGCCGGACAAGCTTGAACCCAAAGCGAAAAAATGTGTCTTCATAGGATACCCAAAGGAAACTATTGGGTATACCTTCTATCATAGATCCGAAGGCAAAATCTTCGTTGCCAAGAATGGATCCTTTCTAGAGAAGGAATTTCTCTCAAAAGAAGTGACTGGAAGGAAAGTAGAACTCGACGAGGTTGTCGAACCTTCTCTCAAAATTGCGAGTAGCACAACACCGGAAGAAGTTCCTGTGGTGCCTGCACCAATAAGAGAGGAAGCTAATGATGATGATCATGAAACTTTGGTTGTAGTTGCTACAGAGCCTCGCAGGTCAACGAGAACTTGTACCACTCCTGATTGGTATGATCCCGTTATGAGTGTCATGTTGGTGGACAACACCGATGACCCTGTGACATATGAGGAAGCGATGATGAGCCTAGATTCCAATAAATGGCAAGAAGCCATGAAATCCGAAATTGGATCCATGTACAAAAACCAAGTATGGACTTTGGTGGACTTAACGGATGGCCGGAAGGCTGTCGAGAACAAATGGATTTTCAAGAAGAAAACAGATGCTGATGGTAATGTTACTGTCTATAAAGCTTGACTTGTCGCAAAAGGGTTTCGACAAATTCAAGGAGTTGACTACGATGAGACTTTCTCACCGGTAGCGAAGCTAAAGTCTGTGAGGATTATGATAGCAATCGCTGCATATTATGATTATGAGATATGGCAGATGGATGTCAAAACAACATTCCTCAATGGAGACATTGATGAAGAGTTGTATATGATGCAACCCAAAGGTTTTGTCGATCCTAAAGATGCTAACAAGGTATGCAAACTTCAACGGTCCATCTATGGATTGAAGCAAGCATCCCGAAGTTGGAATCAACATTTTGATAAGGTAATCAAAAGTTTTGGTTTTATACAAACTTATGGAGAAGCTTGTATTTCCAAGAAAGTGAGTGGGAGCTCTGTAGCATTCTTAATACTATATGTAGATGACATATTGTTGATTGGGAATGATGTAGACCTTCTTAATAGTGTCAAGGAATATTTGAATAATAGTTTTTCAATGAAGGATCTTGGCGAAGAAGCTTACATATTAGGCATAAAGATTTATAGAGATAGATCGAGACGCCTAATATCATTGTCACAAAGTACATATTTGGACAAAGTTCTAAAGAGGTTTGGAATGGAAGATAGCAAGAAAGGGTTCTTGCCCATGTTGCCCAATACGACCTTGAGTAAAACTCAAAGTCCGACAACGGCAGAAGATAGAGAAAGGATGAGTAAGACTCCCTATGCCTCAGCCATAGGATCTCTAATGTATGCCATGCTTTATACTAGACCCGACATTGCATATGCTGTTAGTTTAACTAGCAGATATCAAAGTGATCCAGGAGTGGATCATTGGACATCGGTCAAAAACAGCCTTAAGTACTTGAGAAGAACTAAGGATATGGTTCTTTCTTATGGAGGTGATGAACAGCTCGTTGTTAATGGTTACACCGATGCTAGTTGGAACACCGATCCGGATGATTCTAAATCACAATCTGGATACGTATTTACTTTGAATGGTGCAGCAGTTAGCTGGAGGAGTGCAAAGCAAAGCATTGTGGCGAGATCTACAACTGAATCGGAATACATGGCTGCTTCGAAGGCTTCACAAGAAGCGATATGGATGAAAGAGTTCATTACAGAGCTGGGTGTGGTTCCTAGTGCGCTGGACCCAATGTCTATCTACTGTGATAACATGGGCGCCATAGCCAATGCGCAAGAACCAAGGTCACACAAGAAGCTGAAGCACATCAAGCTACGTTTTCACGCTATTCGAGAACATGTCCAAGATGGGGACATAAAGATTTGCAAAGTACACACAGATCTGAATGTGGCGGATCCGTTGACTAAACCTCTCCCGAGGGAAAAACATGACCAGCACCAAAATGCCATGGGTGTTCGGTATATTACCATGTAATCTAGATTAGATGACTCTAGTGCAAGTGGGAGACTGTTGGAGATATGCCCTAGAGGCAATAATAAATGTAGTTATTATTATATCTTTGTGTTTATGATAAATGTTTACATTCAAGCTATAATAGTATTAACAAGGAAACATTAATACTTGTGTGATTTGTAAACTTAAATTGAAGTCCCTAGTAAAGCCTCTATATAATACTAGCTTGGTGGTTAATAAATGATTGCGGTTTCCCTATCATGAACATTGAGATGTTATTAACAACAAGATCATATCGTTAGGAGAATGATATGGTGGACATACTCCTATAGATAAGCGTAGCATAAAGATCAAGTCATTTTAATAGTTCAATTGCTATATGCTTTCAGATACATAGTAACCTAATTCCTTCGACCATGAGATCATGCATATCACCTTCACCGGAAGGATGCTTTGATGAAATCAAACACCACACCGTAACTGGGTGGCTATAAAGGTGGCATTGAGTGTTCGGAAAGTATTGGTTGAGACACATGGATCAAGAGTGGGATTTGTCCATCCATATGACGGATAGATATACTGTGGGACCTCTCGGTGGAATGTCATCCAATTAGCTTGCAAGCATGTGACTGGCTCACAAGGGATCACATATCACGGGAACGAGAAAAGAGTACTTATCAGTAACGAGGTTGAACTAGGTATGCAGAGATACCGATGATCATAACCTCGGATAAGTAAACTATCATAAGACAAAGGGAAATTGGTATCGTATGTAAGTGGTTCATTCGATCGCAAAGTAATCATAGAAATATGTGGTAGCCATATGAATTTCCAGATTCCTCTATTGGTTATTGTTCGGAGAAGTGTCTTGATGATGTCCGCATAATTCACGAACCGTAGGGAGACACACTTAAGGATTCGACGTTGTTTGAGTAGTTATGGAATGATGAGAAAGATACCGAATGTTGTTCGGAGTCTCGGAAGGGATCCGGGATATCACGAGGAGATCCGGAATGGTCCGGAGAATAAGATTCATATAAGTAAAGTCATGTTTCGAAGTTGGGGAATGGTTCCGGTGTTTTCATCGAGAATGTTCTAGAAGGTTTCGGAATGTCTGGCATTCCGAAGGGGAAGGGTACATGAATGTGTCATACCAAGTTGGAATGATTGCATCATGTACTAGGTGTCATCGCTGAACAAAATAAAGGGTTTAATCAAATCCTAGTTTGAAAAAGTCAAACGCCAATTTGAAAAGTCAAACGACTATTTTGGGAAGTGGAGGGGAAGGTGGAAACCGAGTTGAGGAGGAGTTCCTCCCCTCCACCGCCGGCCCCCTTGGGAAACCGAGTTGGGGAGGGACTCCCCTCCCCTGGCGCGGCCCCTCCACCTATATAAGGAGGGGCAGGGCTGCCCCTCCTAGCACCCAACACCTCCACCCGCAAACCCTAGCCCTAAGCCGCCGGCCCTCCTGCAACCGCCGCCGCCCTAGGGCAAACCGCCGCCGCCTAGCTAACCCTAGCCGCCGGCCAAGCCTCCTCCTTGGTGTGTCTAAACCCTAGATCGCTCGAGGAGCTCTCTCATAGTCCACCATACTCGCTCCGGCTTAAGGCGAAGCCCTGCGAGATCTCCCCTCTACTTCCGGTACCACGCCGTTGTGCTACCGGAATCGCGAGGAGAGTGCTACAACCTCCGCTGCCTGCTGGAACAAGGGAGAGGAAGGTCTTCGTCGAGTACCGAACGTGTGACCGACTGTGGGAGCGCTGCCGGAACGCAGCGCTGGAAGGATCGTCTACGCGATCTTGAGATCGGGAAGAGTACGACTACATCACCCATGAGAATCCGCTCTCGTTAAACACTTTGGAATCTTCGAGGGTGAGTTATTCCATCGACTCGTTGCTACAATCTAGTAGATAGATCTTGGCTTGTTTGTTTGTATGCGATAGAATTTTTTTCCATGCTACGAAACCCTACACTACGTCTCCTCCTCCTTCTCATCCCACGAGCAGCTCCCCTTGCTCGGCTCGTCCAAGCGCTACAGATGTAGCGCCTCCGAGGTATCCACACGTACAGGGTGGAAGTGTTAGACGTCGGACTGCTAGGTCCACGCGTGCAACACAGCGTGAGGAGTGGCGGCTAGGAGGAATGGTCTAACCCTGGTCAGCACGCCCCACCCTCTCTTATATAGGCGTCCCTAGTGGGCTTCTACATTAGCAGCCCATTATTATCCTAAGCCTGGTCTAATTCGGATCCAATCCTCATTAGGCTTCCAGCCCCTTAAGTGTGTGACCCTATAGGTTCATATACGTATAGACATGACACGAAAACACTTATTCTATCAATAGTTGGTAGCGGCCTCTAGCAATACATGCCAACTCCTAAACGCATACAAAGATCATATCGGACGAACCATCACAAGGTTTAGTACATGTCTTTCCCTTTGCCTCACGATATTTGGTCTAGCTCCAAGCTGACCTCCCTTTATCGATATTGTGATTCGAAATCCCTTTACTAGGTTAACTCTTAACCATATGTAGCACGACCATGCATTTCTGGATCCGATCACTCGAGGGGCCCAGAGATATCTCTCTCAAGTAGAGAGGGGCAAATCCCATTTTGATTGACCATGCCTTGCAGCATGCTTCAGGAAAAACCCGAAAGCTACCTTTATAACTAACCAGTTACGGAGCAGCGTTTGATATCCCCAAAGTATGTCGATCCACATCTCAAGTACATGCGACAATCTCAGGTGTAAGGACAAAACGTACACGATGTGTAGAGAGAGAGCTGCAACTAATTGCCAGTCTCAAGTTGGGTCAGTCCAACCCCATGTTCATAACTTGTGTCCACATCATTGGTTTGACATCTCCATGTCTATGACTTGTGAAACATAGTCATCAACCAATCGATGTGCTAGTCTAATATTCACATGTGTCCTCACATGAAATCCGACTAGGGACAACTATTAAATAACCATACAAGTAAAGAGTTTCACAAACAATTCACATAATTGTCAATCAATACAAGTTGCCTGATATGGATATTCAAGGAACAATACAATAACTCATGGATACATAAGAAATATAATCATCTCTATGATTGCCTCTAGGGCATATTTCCTTCAACCCTCCCCAGGCACGGGCCAGGCTTGGTCGCGCCCAGGGGGGTCTGGCCACCCTCTGGTGCCTCTCCATCCCTCCTTCTAGATTCGTGTCCCTCACGGAAAGTAATTGACTTTGGCTTTTGTCCCTTCAAATTCCGAGAATATTGATTTTCTGCCTTTTTGGAACCAAAAACAGAAGAGAACAAGCAACTAGCACTGTGTCAACGTGTTAATAGGTTAGTTCTAGAAAAGATATAAAAATACCTCAAAGAAAGACAAAGCAAAACAAAGTAGATACTAAACAAGCATGGAACATCAAAAATTATAGATACATTTATGATGTATCATAGATATGCTGCAAATCTAACCTTTTCCTCATCAGTGCAGCCCACAGTAACCAAGTCCTTGTTCACAGAGCGTATTCAGTCATTGGCTACCATAGGATCAGTGGTTCCCGAGAACTTTGCAGGCCTCAACCTCAAAAACCTTGTAAGCATATCAAAGGATGGTGGGTTGTGTTGATTGTTGTTGTTGTTGTTGTTGTGATTCTGATTCTGATTCGCCATGAACTGGGTGATCATTTGCATCAACTGAGTCTGGGCTGTCATCAGCTGCTGCATCTCATTGCCATTGTTGTTATTGTTGTTAGTGTTGGGATTGGCACGGCGGGGAGGAATCTGTGGTTTCAATAAGGATAAGTAATGACATATAACCCATAGATACTAACATGCACAATACATCACATAGCAACAATCACAAATAAACAAGCACAAGATAAATTTAGAGTTTAAACAATGTGAACAACAAGTTTTGGAAAAGTAAACACACTAGCAAAGCCATGCACGTTGGATGATCATTGTGACTCGATAAATATAAGGATGGTAGATAGATAGGTAGCCAAGTAGTCAACACTACTCCACCATGTCGACCTCCTCGTCTACAAGAGCAAGTCCTGCTGTCTCCATGGTTGTCTTGTACTCCTCCATGCTGGTGGTCAAAGCATCGACCTTCGCCCGGAGGGCTCTCTTCTGCGAGCGTAGCCTCTCTATCACTCCCTGCTGAGTCTCTATCTCAAGGTCCTTGAGCTCTATCTTAGCCCTCATCTGTTTAATCTTCTTGTTCCTACCTTGCACTCTCTTCTCTTGATTCTTGAACCTCTTGTCTTGGCTCTCGAACCTAGCATCCCTCTCCTTGATGATCTCATCCTGCTCCGCGAAGGCCTTGTCCTTCTCCCTCAACTGAACCTATAGCTCGTCATTGCTAAGCATGATGTTTGTCCTATCAGTGTCGAGGTGTCTATCGAGGCTCTCTAGGTCCTGAAGATATAGACGCACTGGCTCAATAGTCTCTCTAGTGGCGTCGTCATACAATACAACCTCTCCCTCCTCATCACGTCTCCCAAATGGGTGGAAGTAGAGGCCCCTGAGCTCGGTGGAGTGACGTCCACAAAGGCGTCCAAGTAGCTCCTGCATGACCACGTCGAGTCCCTTCTCCTTGTCATCGTGCATCAACTTGAAGGCAATCTCCTCGGTGGGTGGCTCTGACTGACGTCCTGGCTGCGAGACTCTAAATCCCCATAGATCCTTCCTCTCGAACTTCGTAAGATGAAGTTCCTTAATATTAGGGAGGGGGAGATTGAGCACACTAGTGAGCTCCACAATACGAGAACCAAAACGAGTTCCCTTGAACTCCTCGGTAGGGCTGATAACAAAGCTAGGAATCTATTGCATAGGATAGAGAGAAAAATTAGAAACAACACAAGTAAAGAGAAAAACATAAGATAGTGAAACAAAAGCCAAAATCATACATTCAATAATGAAACACAAAAGTCATGGCATATAGTAATCTATCACAAGCACTAAGGTTCAAACATAACTTAGACAAATTTTTGCCATACCACATAGGTTGGTATGATCAAATTATTAACGCGAGAAAACGACAAGTGTGTTGGTCCAACTATTGGAGTACGTCACAATTATCACTCATATGCTAAGTCTATGATATCTTTCCTTAGTCGTTTTATGGCGGTCTCTAAGTCTTGGGTATACTTCTTCTCCTCTCTAAGGTCATTTTGAGTGTTGAGCTTCTACACTTGAGTCTTTCACCACGCTCCTTGATAGCATTCCAAGCTGCATTCCTTGTAGAGTCAAAGAATGACATATGCATTTCAGAGTTGGTGACCATGCAGAATCCTGACTCTTTGTGGTTGTCCCCCTTATTTTTATACAAGTGGAGTTGTACCCACCAATATTATTCTCCTTCATCCATCACTGGAAATCCTTTGTACATGGCTTCATCATGTATTCCCAAGCTAATCAGGAGGTTTTTGAGTGCCTTGGGAAACTCTGTCTCACATTCTAAGGTCATGGTCATGAGTGGTCCCTTCTTGACGGCTTTGTTGATGGCGGCCATCTACAAATAGAGATGAGAAAGAATATTAGAAGAGGTTTACGAGAAGAAAGGAGACAAGTGTGGAATTTGCAAAGAGTTGCATTTTTCCTAGTGGTTTCCTTAGTCTAATCCATCTTAGGGTCATAATCCTACAAGCAACACAGTGCTCTGATACCATCTGTGAGACCCCAACCATTTAAGGTAAAGGCCCCTGTGATTGCAATGCTAGTCCCTGGATCAAATTGCTAGCATCCATAGTTTAAGATGAAGTACACAGATACAAAGGTCATTATTACATCGTCATTCCAGCGATAACATAGTCTTTACAACTCATTAGCCCAAGGCTAATACATAGAGTTCATACATAAGTAGATAAATAAAAGTCTTCATCTTCATGTGCCACAGGCAAACATGTTGAAACATGTTGAGTGTAGACTCATTACCCTAGTCTCCGTCAGAGTAACCTGCAACATCATAAGTTACAGCCATAGAGGGTCAATACATTTGGAATTGTATTAGCAAGTGATGCCATTGTAGTATAGAAACATCTAATAACTATATGATTTTGGCTAAGTGTAGTTCAGGCTGGCTTTGCTCAAAATAAGGTTTTCTTATTAGTTAAAAACACTAAGTTTTTGTTTGACAAAAACACCCAAGGAACCACCAATAGACATTGGTGAACCTTTACCCATGTTCAACCACAAGTTTTAACTTAGAGAAATTGGGATGAGGATATTCTTGATCACTTCAATGTCTTTGATGCTCAAATTGTCCGTTGCCGGGGACACGGCTAAGTACTTAGGTTTTACCCTCTCGAGAGGTGGTGCACTTTCTCCACAATACTCGACTTGCATCGAGACAAGAATTTTCAGAAGCATTCCCTTAGACCACCATGGACGCGTTCCATCCTATCAACCCTACCACCAATTGTCCATCTGGCTAAGTTCTTGCAACCTAGTTGGTCAAGGCAGAGACCATATGCCATGTGGTTGCACTAGAAGCTTGTCAACACTAAATATCTCAAATCCCTTTGTTCCGGGGTGGCCATACACAAGTGTGATACACAAGGTAAACCATAGACATGGGCCTTGTGTATCCACTCAACACAAATCAATCCTTTCATTCAACCTAGGTGATTCATTCACATGTTGTTTTATTATTCAAAAACAAAGTCATAGATTTTGCATAACAACATAGTATGAATATTCCACCCTTGTTTTCTACTAGCTAGGCTAAGCATACCTAGTATAGCAAGTTTCTTACCTTAGGGAAAAGTCTACTAAGACAACATGTATAGGATTTCCAATGGCATAGCATATACTTAGAAAAATCTTCATGCAAATCCTACTCAAAATATCACTAATGCATAGATAAAATAGTAGGACAAAAATATGAATCATCACTTGCATTGATAGTTGGGAGAATAGCAACAGTCCTCACAATCACCACAATCACTAAAATCTACATATAAAATCATAACACCAAATTCACATTCAATATTCAAACAAAAATACATATGAATGCATGCAAATGCAATGGAATGATTTTCTACACTAAGCAAGTCAAACTAAACAGTACTGAACTCAAAGTAAACTTTCTAAAGTCTAAATAAACCAAAAACTACTTTAAAATCATTTTCTAAATATTTTTATATGCAAAATAGGCCTACAAATGGTTCTGCATAAAATCCCAATTTTACATAAACAAATAGCCAAACCAAGGTAATAGATGTGTAGGGCTTAATTTTCTGAATCCAATGATATGTTATTTGCAATTGTTTAACAAACAGATCAAAAGTTATGAATTTTACAAGTTAATTCATCTAATAGATTCAAATCTGGATTTTAAAACAAAAACCCAGACAGGTGGTGCCATCTGATTGGCACGTACTGCTTCACGCTGGATCTCACTTCCGCGCTGTTAGATCTAATGCGAATCCTATGGTGTAGATCTAAACTTACCCCTTCGTTCTAATTATAATTTTAACCACCAGATCTAAATCCAACGGGCCAGATCTGACTGACCAAAGTCTGGCGGCGTGCATGGCACTGGCGGCGACGGTGCTACTGTCGGTGACTCACTGGCGAGGATAGGGGGTTAGGGGAAGGGGGCTGGTGCTTACCAGAGTCGCGAAGACGCATTGAAGCTCGTTGTACAACTGGCTTGGACAAGGGCGCACAGACGCAGGTGTAGGATCTCGTCGGAGACCTCACTGGTGTCGGGTGGTTGCTGGCGGAGACGAAGGCGACGACCTAGGTCATCAGAAGGCAAGCGAATGGCATTAGGAGGTGAACAAGCTCGCGGCGCACACAATGGTTTGAACCAGAGGGCAAGGGGCGTGCAGACTTTACCGGAATTACTCGTCGGAGTTGATTGGCGCCTTGGGTGCCCGCGGAGGTTGACGGGGATGGCGACCTAGGGCGATATAGGACGAACCAGGGACATGGTTAGACACGCAAGAGTAAGAGGAACACGCTTGCGGGAACGACAGACATAGGCGAACACGGAGCTCACCGGAATGTGTCGCTGGAGCTGCTCTAGTCTGCAGCGGTGTAAGCAAAATTTCAGGGAGCCTGGCGGCGCTTGGGGCTTGATGTGTTGGGGGAAATGGCCGCGAGGGGTGGGTGTTTAGTAGCCGGAGCAGGGGCAAGGATGGCGCACGCAATCAACGCAATTTAATCGAATTGAAATCACGACAGTCACAGCGGGGGAAGAAACGGGAGGCGAGCTGTCGCAAGAGGGATTTGGGGACGATGACGTGTAACATCCCAAAAATACTAAGCTTGGATCATCAAACTCTAATCATCAAAATTAGGGTTAACAAAAACTTTTCTAAATAAATTTATGAATGCATGCATATGTGTATGCATTGATTTTTAATTCTTTTAAAACCACCTTGTTTGTTTGTTTCTTTGCTTGTAAAATGTTTCTTAGGTGAAATAAACATCATCTGAAAAATTTCCCACACATTTCCTAAAGACAAGTATATCAAAACACATATATTAAATGAATGGTCACTTTGACCAATTTAACTCTCATGCCTACTTTGGCTGTCTGAAACTTTCAGAACCTAACAGAAACTTTTCTGGATCTTTGCACCCCTTGAATGTACTCGTAACAAAGTATCAAGGCCCACTTTGTGATCATCCAGAAACTTTCAAATGCATAGTTTAAATGACAATTCAAAATTGAATCTTTATCATATGGGAAGATCCCACTTTTTCAAAAACCACTCAAACAAGCTCAACTTTCAAAATCCAAGCATCTGCAGACTCACCAGCACCATCTAGCAAACCCACCAAAAATCTTTTCAAAATTCAAAACTTGATTTCATGCGGCCATTTCATCAAACAGGTTGCAGACACAAATCAAACAAACATCAAACACTATTGTGAGCAGTGATTCTTGCCTAACTTGTTCCCTAGTTAGCTCACAACCAGCTTAGTAGATCATCTAGGAAGATTAGCCAAGCACTAGCACCACTGTGAGCTTGCCATTGCCATCAATGGTGAACTGCCGAGCACCCCCTTGCCACCCCATAGTCGACAGCAAGCTAGGAGCAGCAGCAGCAAGCCTAGCCAGCATGTCTGGGAGGCAGCCCACCGTCCACCGCCACTCACTGTCCCAGTCGCGAGTGTTGCCAAGCCCTGGACCACGCGCAAGAACCGTGCCCAGACCGCCAGAGACCATGCCGAGCGTGCGCTAGAACACCATCCTCGACTAGCGCCCACAAACCGCGCGCCGCCCTCACCGCGTGCACACACGATCGCCACCGTCCCAGGAGACCGCCAGACATCCCCGTTTGCCGCCCCGTGCCGCACAGCCACCGCCCGCCGTCGAAGACGCCGCCTCTGCCGCGCAGAGCATCTCCCGTTCCAGACCAAGCCGCACCGCCCCACGCCTCGAAACCATGTCGTTGAGCATCGCCAGGAGACACAGCACCATCCCCTACCCTTGCCCATGCCATTAGCCGCCTGTAACATCGCCCCCGACAAGCTCACCATGCGCCCCGACGGTCCCCTCGCTCGACTATAAATAGAGGCCACCCCCGCTCGATTTCTTCACACCATCTCACTCCCCTCTCCTCACTGATCGTGCCACACCGTTCTCAGAGCAAGGCGAGCACCACCCCGCTGGAATTTCACCGGAGCCCGCCGCCTCTGGAGAAGAAGGGAGCCATCGATTTCCTCCACCCCAGGAGCTGCCACTACCACCCCTGAGTTCGCCGTCATCGACTTCGTCGTTCGCCCGCCTCGCCGACCCTCGCCCGTACCCCGGTGAGCCCCCAGCACCCCTCACTGGCCGCGCTAGGTTTCGTTCTCGCCGGCGTTGTCTCGCGTCGATGATGACTCTCAGCCGTTGGATTAGAACTAGATCGAACGACCCACGTTGCCCCATACCGCTTCGCCCAGCCCCGTGTCACTGACAAGTGGGGACACCCACTTAAGCAGCCCGTGGGAGCACTGCGCTTAGCAGGCCGGCCCGTTTACTTTTCCCGCGCAGCCCAGTTATTCAAATTAAACTTTTTCCATTTCAATTCAAACACACTTCTGTACCCCACTTCAAAAATAAACCCAGATCGATTCAGTGCACCAAATTGAATGAAACCAATTTTGTTGGAAAGGTCCGTGAATGCTGAATCCAAGCCCGTTGGATTCAAGTCATTTGGATCTATAGATCACCCATAGTAAAAATAACAAGACAGAAGCTTTTCTGCATTCAATTTTTTTTCAAATTTAAACCATAATAGCTTTTGAGTTGATTCCAACTCTCAAAAATCACATTTAACCATACCTTTCAGAATATATAAAAATATATATAGGTTTACTTGCATAAATAATGTTCAAGTAATAAAAGAATGCCCCATAGGCATTTCTAGCCACTTTAATTAATTAAACTAAAAGGGTAAAACCTTATTAAATTGTGACACCACTTTAAATCACATTCCCATGGACTACAATATGTGGTGATGACATGTGTCAACATGATCCCATGTTTGGTTTGGAGAATATTAAATCTTAAGTAGTTTTTCAATGAGTAGAAATTACTTTTCTAAAAATAAAAGGAATTAAATCAAGCCTTAACCTTGTAATGTTAGAGATGATGCTAGATCATATATAGGACCCTTGTGTGTGATGATTGCAAGTAGTTAAGTATTGTTTGGTGATTGTGTACCTCGTATTTATTCATAGACGCTAGTACCGACCAAGGATACGAGGAGGAAGGAGGATACTACGAAGAAGAAGCCGAGGAGAACTTCAACCACTGCTCTGCACAAGGCAAGCTTATATTGACATTGATGCAAGCTAACACTTGCAAGATACCCTACTAATGCAACAAACCCCTACTTGTTACTATGCCTACTATATGCCTTAAGCATATGTGATCACACCCACTTGATAAACCAATCTTAGTTTTATTTGCAAGCTTCTTACTTTATTTCTTTATCAAAGCTTACTTAGAGTTTACTTAAGTGAATTATAGATACTAGAAAGATATTTGAAGGTTGCATAAAGAGCATAAAATTTGGCTTAAGTTAGAAACCTTGATATCAGCCTAAGATATAAGGTTGGACTTAGTTGAAACTCCACTAGTTTACCACCCCTCATCAGTACTACCCCCACCTATAGATGCTAGTGCTAAGCATAAAACTTGATCAACTTTAGATGGGAATACTTGGTGGAAAAATGGTTATGAAAACCTTGGAATGATGGATCATTCTATTGAAATGTTTTGGACATGTGTTTCTAAAACACCTGATGATATTGGTGATGAAAATATTGAGGCATGAGCCTTAGCCCTTTATAAAAACTGATGGTTGTCTGAATGCGATACCATTCCAATTTTATCGTACAACCACAATACCCGAATATTGGGTAGGCTTGACTAGAAACTTATATACCTTAGTATTAGTTCCCTCACGGCCAAGGTCTGAGCTGAGGCTACCTTGTGAAGATTGACCACCTGTGCAGTCCCCAAGATGACAGTTGGTCATGGTTGAGAGGCCAAACTCACAGGAGAGGTGCTTATACTAGGGCGTGTAATTGAAAGGTTAGGATTGATTATCCGCATACTGAGTATGGTGAATTCAGGATTTGTTCCTGACGGATGTATCGAATGTTGTGGTGAAAGTGTACAATCTCTGCAGAGTGTCAAACTATTAGAATAGCCGCATCCGCGGTTATGGACAGTTGGAGTGGCCATACTGTTCCCCCGTCAGACTTCTCAAAATGACCTGTGAAATGAATTGAGACTTTGACTTGACCACAACAGAGTTGTGATATGAAATACAAGTTCCCACTTAGGAGTTATAAAATTGTGACTGGCTTTGGAACCTAGTAGAGATAAATCTGGCTTTTGCAAAACAACCCTAGAGCCTAGTGTCCTATTATCCAAAAACCCCTTTTACTTGTTAGTATTAGATTGCGAGTACTTAAAGAGTACTCATGGCTTTGTCCCTGGCTATTCCCATGGCCAGACTATGAAGAGGAGTATCTGGAGGATGGACCCCAAGAATGTTATGACAACTAGGATCATCTCCCATCATCAGCATTGCCTGTGACCTCGAAGATGGAGCTTCGCCTACGCTACCATTACTATTACGTATTCCGCTGCTTGAAGTTGTATTAAGAACTAGATCATGAGATCCCTATTCGTGTAAGAACTTATGTATCGTTTGTAATGGATGATGTACTATGGTATCCAATTCTGTTATGTCTCGCAAAAATGGTAATCCTGGGATTGCGATGTATGGCATAACAGGCATCTAGGATTGAAAAATCCGGGTGTTGACATGACGCTGACGGGGCAGCGGGTCCACTGGGCAGAGAGAGGGGGTGTGCACGCGGGTGAGAAAGGGAGAGAAGAGGGAAAACCCATGGTGGGTTAGATGGTCCGAAAGGCTTGCTCGTCCAGATAGGGAGCGCTTGCTATTTTTTCTCTTTTTCATTTTTTGTTTTGATTTTTTGAAATGGTTTTGAAAGCTCAATTCAAATCTGTTTGAATTCAAACTTTCACCAAGTTTTGTACTGTGATCCTAGAGTCAAAAATTGTGTCAAATACATACATTTACTCAAAAACACTTTGGTATTTAAAATAAAAATGCCCCATAATAATATATAAAGAGGGGTTTTAAATATTGTTTTATTTAGGGTTTTGATTTGAATTTTTTTTGTGCAAGATAAATATGCTATGATGAGATGAATGCAATAACATGACTTTGCATTTGGTGAAATTTTGGATGTTACACCTAGGCCGGGTAGTCCGGCCTGACCCAGGGGCGGATTATCCGGCCCTGAAGAACCAGAACAGCAACAGTCGCCTATTTCAAGCTCAGATCAGAATCAAGGGCAAGGTAGTGGCCAAGACAAGGATCCAAATGCTGAATCAACTCCTTCTAGAAACAATAAGGAAATTCAGGCTCGTCGCAAAGATCGCGCTAATCGGAACCTTGAGTTAAGGGGCCACACTCTTGACAAGGTTGTCGGTGATCTAAGAAGAAGAGTGTCTACTAGAACAGAACTTGCTAGCTACTGTGATCATCAAGTACACATTTCAATGGTTGAGCCAAAGAAGGTCTTTGATGCTCTTGAAGATCCCGATTGGGTGGTTGCAATGCACGAAGAACTAAATAACTTCGAGCGCAACAAGGTTTGGAAGCTCGTAGAGAAACCCAAAGAATTTCGCAATGTTATCGGTACCAAGTGGATTTTCAAGAACAAACAAGATGAAAATGACATTGTTGTAAGGAATAAAGCAAGGCTAGTGGCTCAAGGATTATCTCAAGTGGAAGGCATTGATTTCGGTGAAACTTATGCTCCTGTGGCTCGTATTGAGTCCATCCGTATCCTTCTTGCTTATGCTGCTCATCATAATTTTAAATTATAGCAAATGGATGTTAAGAGTGCTTTTCTTAATGGTCCACTACATGATTTGGTATACGTCAAGCAACACCCAGGATTTTAGGATCCCAAATTTCTGAACCATGTCTACAAACTTGATAAGGCGCTCTATGGAGTTAAACAAGCCCCACGTGTGTAGTATGATCACCTTAAAGAGCTTTTGATAGACCGTGGATTCGAGGTTGGGCAAATCGATCCCACTCTTTTTACTAAGAAGGTTAATGGGGAGCTTTTTGTATGCCAACTATATGTAGACGACATAATTTTTGGATCTACTAACCAAAGCTTTTAATGATGAATTTTCAAAGATTATAACTGACAGGTTTGAAATATCTATGATAGGAGAATTAAGGTTCTTTCTTGGATTTGAGATCAAACAACTTAGAGAGGGAACCTTCATTAATCAAACTAAATACATCCAAGACATGCTCAAGAGGTTCAAGATGTCGGATCTCAATGGCATTGCTACTCCAATGCAAACTAAGTGTCATCTTGAGCTTAATCCAAAGGGTAAAGACGTGGACCAAAAGCTATACCGATACATGATCGGCTCTCTCCTTTACTTTTGCGCATCTAGGCCAGATATCGTGTTGAGTATAGGAATGTGTGCAAGGTACCAAGCCGCTCCTAAAGAAAGCCACTTAGTGGCGGTCAAGAGAATCTTCAGATATTTGGTTCATTCCTCAAATTTTGGTTTATGGTATCCCAAAGGCTCTAGTTTCTATCTATGTGGTTACACTGATTCAGATTGGGCTGGTGACAAGGATGATCGAAAATCAATTTCTGGTGCATTTCAATTCTTGGGAAGGTCTCTAGCGTGTTGGTCTTCGAAGAAACAAAATTGCATTTCACTCTCACCCGCCGAAGCTGAATATGTTGCTGCTGCAAGTGCTTGTACACAATTATTATGGATGAGGCAAACTATAAAGGAATACGGTGTCATTTGTGACAAAGTGCCTCTTTTATGTGACAACGAAAGTGCTATTAAAATTGCTTACAATCTGGTGTAGCATACAAGAACAAAACATATTGAGATTCACAATCATTTCATTCGGGATCATGTTGCTCATGGCGATATTGCACTATCTTTTGTGAGCATGAAGAACCAACTTGCTGATATCTTCACGAAGCCACTTGATGAAGCAAGATTTTGTTATTTGAGGAATGAGATAAATATCATAGATTCAAGGAGCTTGGCTCGAATACCCTTACATACCCACTTACACTTTTTCATGTATTTGGTTTAGATGCGAGCATAGACATAGGGGAGTGTGGTCCTAATTGATTGGGCTAACCCTCCCCCCATAATGCCGAAAGCAAGAAATCATTTCCCTTAATATCATTTTGTGATATGTGGGTCCTCGATGAGCATTGGTTTTGAACTCAAGATACATCTTTGTGGTGTCATGCCATGCACTCCAACATGATGGCTTCGGCCACCGCCCTCTTCCTTGAGAAGAGTTGGTTTCTATTGGATCTCTTTGGATTTTCTTGCATATCTCTTGTTCTTATGGAAAACACACCCAATTTTGGATTTTAGTTGATTTGTTCTTGCAATTTTGGATGTGTAGTACCATCTCAGTTTGTTGCTCTAAACCCAAGCCTTTTCCCTCCTTGAACCATCTATTCTTGCACACAAGTCCTTTATACACTTTTGAGGGGTTTTGTAAGGAGTGCTCCGGCCTGAATCTGTGTTAACAGAAATTCAGAGGGGGGACAGACTATCTGCCCCAAGTGGGGGCCGATAATCCGCCCCGGGCGAATCTACCCTTTAAGGACTGGGCTCGGGGAGGAAGGGCTCAAACAGAGCAGCCAGTCCTCCCCCAACCTGTGCTCTACCCCAAGCTGCCGCCGGAGCCTCCGCCCCTCCTTGGAGTCGATTCGACCACCGGATTCTTTGGGCTCTCCCCGGATCTTCTTCCCCACGCCTCTGGGTACCTTCTCCTCCGAGGTTTTCCTCCAATGAGTGAGGGTAACTCCCTCATTCATCTCCTTTGTATGTAATTCATTATTTTTGGTGGAAATATCGTTGTAAAAGATACTATGTGTTTCCCTTGCTTGTTAGATTCAGTAGTATTGCAACCCTAGTGCCCGATCTATGTTGCCTTGGTGAATCTGGGACGAACTAGAGAATTTTTTTGCAGGGGGCGGATTATTCGCCCCTGCCACGGCCGGATAATCCGGCCTGGAGGTTCACTGCCTATTCTGGTTTGTCTAAGATTTTCACAATGCACATCTTTGGACCGTGGATTGTTTTCCTATTGTTTCTAATATTCCTCTTGGACTTGTGTGTGCTTATCCCCATGCTCCTCTCCCATGATTTTCACAGGTGTTTCCAATGCTCCTAAGACCTACAAGCGTCGTTCCCATGCCCGTTATCTCAGGCCCAACAAAGAGGGTAAGTTTGTTGACGAAACTGAAGTCCGAAGGTTGGCAAGAGAGTCTGAACAGATGGCCGAGGAAGCAAGGAAAGCCAAGAGGGTTGCATCTCACAAGGACAAGGGCAAGCAGCCCCGACCTAACTACAAGGCCATGGACAATGTTGAGTACTCCTCCATTCGCCACATTGATTATTATGTCAAGGCTGACAATGATGGTCCTCCAGAGGATCCCATGTTTTGGTTCTCCCACTTTTGGTCCATTCATGATGATTTTTATGCTACTCTCAAGATTCGCCCCATGCATCCTCTGAATATACTGAGGCTCAAAGCAAGGCAATACTTCGTGAGGCCTTGGATGTGACTAATAAGATGGGGCTGCATCACCTTATGACTCTTTAGTGCCACTATGACTCCTCTGTTGTGAAGCAGTTTTTCTCTACCCTTGTGATCTGCGGAGACGAGCTTCGCACCATGAGTGGATGACCGGGACAACTATGATTCAGTCTGACTTCTGTATCTTTGGTCAAGTCCTTGGGTATGCCTTTCATGGGCGTGACACAGCTTCTGGACACCGCATCATTTCTCCGCTCAAGCCATCCAAGGACACGGTTCTTGCTCCGTGCCTGACGTCTGATGGCATTGCTGGTACCTTTGCTAGACTTCCTCCTTTGTATGCCACTCTTGTTGGCTTGTTTTGGGATAACATCTCTCCAAGTGTGGGAAACAATGATAAGATCCATGGTCACTTGGTTCCTTTCCTTGATTTTGCACATGAGTGTGCCACCAATGTTGGTTCAGCTACATGTTACAAGTTGGATGTTATGGATTATATCTATCATGAGATTAATGATGCTATGTGCAACCGGCTCTCCATCCCGTATGGTCCCTTTATTATGATGCTCATCAAGCACATGTTGCCACATGAGGATTTTGGTACTGGTTTGGATGGTGTTCACAAGCCAAAGAAGATCTACAACAAGGATCAGAAGACCTCTCACCCTTCCACAACCCCCGAGTCCTTCATGCGTGATGCAAGGGCTAGTGGTTGTCATCCCGCGGTGTCCCCAATGGCACGTGAGGTCAAGCAGCTCAACTGGTTTCAGAGGCATATCCTATGCATGGGCATCGACACTCACAAGGGCCAGTATGATGCCTACATGAGGAGCCATGAGATGGCCCACACCCAGCAGCTCATTCTCCACCATGTGTCTAGGGCAACTGGCTTTCCACCACCTCCTACAACTCTGAAACCATATGCTCAGTGGAACACCTCAAGGATCAACTATGGAGAGCTCGAGAGTCACCTGTTTCCTCCACCACCGAGGGCTCCTACTCCTCTAGTTGATGATGATGATGATGAGTATGATGACGAGGAAGGGGACGAGGATGACTACGACGAGGACCAGGATGAGGAGGAGTGGTCTTCTGTGGTGCTAGCATCGCTCTTCTTCCTTTTTGGTGTTTCGATGCCAAAGGGGAGAAGTAGTTCTATTAGGTCTCGGATTTGCATGGGTCGGGTGCAAGCATTTGCCTCTTTATCATTCATTTTCCTCATTTGCTTGCTTGTGCCCTTTGAGCATTGAACTTATTTGTGATTGGTTTGTATAAGACTTTGTCGTGTGATACTATTTGTCCTCGTGTGTGGAATTCTAGAATTATCTTGTGGAACTATTCGTATGGAATTCTAGATTTATCTATGGAGTATGGAATTATGTTGATGGCATATGGAATTATGGAGTTATCTATTGATTGCATCAATATGGTGGGATGTGTTTGAGGCCTAATATTACCTTTGTTCACTCTGGCTATTTCACATCTCGGTGGTATGACTCATGTTCCCTAACTCACCTTGTTATAGTTGTCATTGTTATGAAATTGGCTTGCTCTTTAGTGTGTGCATTTGTATTCAAATGCAAATTATAAATATACACACATTTAGGGGGAGCCTCTTTCATTTCCTTAAGGTGTTGTTAGTATGTTTCATTGCAAATACTAGTATTGTCATCTAACACCAAAAAGGTGGAGATTGAAAGAACATTTCATGATCCTTAGTGTTTTGTGTGTTAGATAATAATACCAAGGATTATTTAATGAGTGTTGAAGTGCTGGAGATCTTTACCCTGAAAAGGAGTTTGAAACTGATTTTGGGGGGCGGATAATCCACCCCTACCCAAACTCAAGAAGGGCGCAAGGGCACAACCCCTAGAATGGGGGGGGGGAATATCCAACGGATTTTCCGTCCAGGTCCGGATTTTTTTCCCCGGCCGGATAATTCGCCCTTCCAGGGGGGCAGATAGTCCCCCCTCCCAGGATCTGCTTCAATGTTTTCCACAGAGCTTCACTCAGAGAGGGGACAGAGTTTCCCCTGGACTTTTCGTCTCTAGGGCGGATTTTCCCTAGGGGCGGGGAATTTCACCAAGTCAAGTTCGACGCCACCATCAGAGAGGGGAGCGGATTTTTCCCACTGGGCGAATAGTCCGCCCCTAGTGGGGGCGGATAATCCGCCCCCAAACTTCACCAGCGGCCAGATCTGAGCAGTGGGGTATTTAAACCAGCCATCTCCCTCCTGCGAGAACTCTTGGTTCATTCGAAAAAGTCAAGATCTGCTCCTCAAGTTTCATCCAAGAGATCTCCACCTTCATCCTTCCAAAGGCCCCGTCCTTTGGGGAATCAAAGGAGGAGGGCTTGATCTTCCCCAACTACAATCAAGAGCTTCATCTCATCTCCATTCATTTGTAGAATCTTCGATCTAGTATGTTTTACAAATATCTAGATCCTTGTTTTGATTATATTGATAATCCTTGTTCTTGTGACAGCTTGTTTTCATTACGGGAGCCCCCAATTTGGTTGTGGGTGTGTGCCCCACTAGAGTTGTAAAGGCACCGGTTCCCGCCTCGAAGGGTACCAATAGTGGAGAAGGTGGATCAGGCCTTTCATGGCGAGATCCATCAGAGAATAGGGTGAGGCCTATTGTGGCGTGGTGGTCTTAGGACCACCCACCCCTCCAACGCAGATGTAATTCCCTTAACAAGGAAGGAACTGCGGTAAAACAAATCCCTATGTCTCTGCGTGCTCCACTATGGTTTCCTCACTCCTCTCTTTACGTGCTTAGTATCTAGGTTTGCATATAGGGAAATTCTCGTAGTTGCATATCTAGAGAATTTACTTTGTATCAAGACTAAAATTGAAAAAGAACTAAATATTGAGTAGCACCTATTAACCCCCCTCTAGGTGCCCATACGATCCATTTCAGGCAGAGGCGGTGAGGTCAGGGCTACCTCCTAGACATCGTGGGAGAGGGCAGCGCCGTCTGTGGCATCGTGTCCATGTCGGGGTGGCAAGGTGAGCTCGGGTACCACTTTGCACCGGTCAAACGGCGAGTGAGATGAGCTCAATTGCGCAGGCTAGTACTGGGTGAGTTAAGTGCACGATGTGTGAGCTCGGTGAGGTCAAAATGGTGAGAAAAGGATTGATCAAAACAGTAGATAGTTGGTAGAGTACTGTGATCACCAAGTGTTCGATCAAATGGCCGCAAGAACTAACCATCCTCAAATTCAGTGATTTTTGGTGGGTATTCTGATACTAATCTTGGTAGTCTCTGGGTGCAATGGTTTGCTAAATGGTGATGGTTTGAGTGGTTTTCCAAAAATGGCTATCTTGATACATAAGATAGATTCAAATTTGAATTGCCTCTCAAAAGAGTTTGAAAATGTTTCTGCCAAGTTGGAAAGCTCCATTAGGTTTAGTGTCACTAGATCTAACAAGGGGAGAAAAGAAATGGAAAAGTTTTTGTTTGAGATTAGTTGCTAGAGATGCCAAAGTGAGCTAGTGGTTAACTTGGGCAGAAATGACCATTAGTTCTTAGGCTTTATATTTTCATTTTATTTTGTTTTGATCTGGTTTGGTAGTGACATAAATGATATGGTTTTGATCTTTAAACCATTTCTCATCATTTACAACAATCATACATGGCATTGCAAGCATTCATACACACAAGCATTAAGATTTGAATTTAATGAAGAAAAGCTTTTGTTAACCCTAATCTTGATTAATTACGGAATGATCCTCATTAATATTTTTGGGGTGTTACATGGTTCATATACTACCCTAGAAGTGGTAGTAGATTTCCCAAATAGGAAACCAAGTGGGTTATCCATATAGGAAACAAAGTAACAAACAGAAATAAAAAGCAATACTCACAGTAAAAGTTTTCTTTACCAGTTCCACTCTTCAATAGCGCTTCACTCCCCGGCAACGGCTCCAGAAAATAGTCTTGATGACCCACAAGTATAGGGGGTGTATCTTAGTACTTTTGATAAATAGGAGTGTCGATCCCAACGAGGAGCAGAAGGTGTTGACTAGTGGTTTGGATCAGCAATTCTCTGTAAATACTTAACAAACGGATTTTTATGGGTTTTTGATAATGGAAAGAAATAAAGTGCAAGTAAACAAAGACAACAAATAATTGCAGCAAGTGTCCCAATCCTTACTTAGCAAAGGACAAGCTGGTTGTATTACTTATGAGGACCAAACGTTCTCGAGGACACATGTGAATACTGTCAAGTGCTTTCGCTTCATATAGTTGATTAATCTTCTTTGGTTGGATAAGTGTTGTGTGGGTGAACCTGTGCTAATATACCAACCTTACTTGGACTAATACATACTTGTGATTAAACCCCTTGCAAGAATCCGCAACTACAAGAAAGTAATTAAGAAAAAACCTAACCACAACATTAAACTCTGAGATCCTACACTCCCTTGTGCAAATGTTTCTTAATGGGGTTCAAGTTTCTGTTAGTCCGGCAACCCCATGATTAGTAGCCAAATACACAATGCATTCCCCTAGGCCCATAAATGGTGAAGTATCATGTAGTCGATGTTCACATGACACCACTAGAAGAATAGCACCCCAACTGAAATATCAAACGATTGAATATTATTTCAACACCATTCCACTACTAACAACATGACTTCTCCCATGTCCTCACAAACTAAACGAACTACTCATAAGACATCATATGGATCAAGATCAGAGATGATATAATGATGAATAACAATCCGAACATAGACAATGATTCAAAGGTTCCACTCAAAAGCATCAACTACAAAAGTAATCAACACCGGGAAAGTTTCCCTTAAGAACTATGCAAGATTCAACCCAATTGTTACAGCGGGATGGAGTGACGGAGTGATGATGCTGGTGGAGATGGTGGTGAGGATGATGATGATGATGATCCCGATGAAGTCTAGCTTGATGACGGTGTTGATTGCGATGATATCCCCTCTCCGGGAAGGAATTTTCCTGGCAGAAAGCTGCCTACCGGAGAACTATTTCTCTCTCTGTAGTTTCCGCCCCGTAGAGGCGGTGGAATCTTTTTATGGTCGCTTCCCTGGTATTAGGGTTTTGAGGAGAAGATATAGGCAAAAGGGTGAAGCAGGAGGTGGGCCAGGGTGGCCACACCCCCTGGTGGCGCGGCCCAGGGTGGCCCGCGCAGGGGGGAGTGTGGGCCCCCTATGGCCCATCTCATCCTACCCTTATAGCTTCCTTTGTCTTCTGGAAAAATAGGATTTTTCGTGTATTTTTTGATCTTCACAAATATTGCATCTAAACACCGTTTTTTCCATCAGAATCCTGACTCCGGCATTTCATCCTCCAAAAGTCATCCAACATGCAAAAATAGATGAAATAACATAAGTATCACCTCTTAATTTATGAAATATATCGATGAATAATAGTAAATTATGATATAGAATAGTGATACAAAATGAACGTATCAGCTCGACGCTTTTCCATGGGGAAGGCGTCTCACCATGTCCCAGAACTCTTCCTCCGTGAACGAGGCATCCAAGTCCGATAGATCCTCAGTATAGGTCCCTAGGAAGTCTAGGTCTAGCGAGAATCACCGGACAACAGCTGTACCTAGGAGCGCTTGGAAGTGATCGAGGGTTGCCTCGACCTTGGCGGCATGGTCCACCAGGACTGCGCCATCCACCGCTAGGCTATGGATCACATTTTTCTGCCTCCGGTAGGAAGCATGCTGATGGAAGAAAACCGTGTTAGCATCTCCTTCCCTGAGCCAAGCAACTTTTGCCCGTTGACGGGCCATAGTGCGCTCCAGCGAGGCCAACCCAAGGTAGGTGCGCTTGAGCTGCGCGCGTAGGGCATGCTCATGTGCCGTCAGTTGCTTAAAGTCCATAGCAACATCCAAGCGGGACACCACCTCCCGCGCTATCATCAGCTCCAGTTTCATAGATCCCACCTGCTTATCTGCCTAGCTCATCAGCTGGTGGGTTGTCCGCTTCATCTTAGCGATGAGCCGTCGGAAGGGGTCCGGGTCTCCGTGGATGGTGTTCCAAGTGTCGCTTACCACACCATTGAAGCCTTCCAGCTTCATCCAGAAACTCTCGAACTGGAATCTCTTCCGGCCGGTGGCCATAGGCGTACAGTCAAGGAGGAGGGTGCAATGGTCAGAAATCACCGTGGAAAGACAACGCAAGGAGCAATTACCATGCATCTCATCCCAGTCTGACATGCAGAACACCCTGTCCAACCTAACAAGCGTAGGTGAGTCCCCCTCGTTAGACCACGTGTATCGTCTGCAGTGGAGATAGACCTCCTTCAACGTGCAGTCGTTCAGTAATCTCCTAAAATGAGTGCGACCGCCCCTCCTGCACCTCTGTCTCATGCTTCTCTTCTTTCTGCATCGCGACGAGGGAGTGGCGTGGCCCTCAGTGGGCGTGGTCAGCGGTTAGTTTTGACGATGCCGATCCCCACCTCTAGACCTGTTGGCGTGGGCCCCGCCACTCACTCCACCCGTGTCATCCATCTCGCCACGGTTGAGTTGGTGTGGCGCACCGGGATTGTAGTTGTAGTGGCGCGTGGTGGGGTACCCTAGCGTGGGACCGCCACCTTTGCTGCCGCCCACGCTGCCAGCGCCATCCCCAGGTGCTGGCCGCTGGAAATCTGTGAAGCGCGTAACATGGACGATGAGGGGCTGCACCATCATCGCCACATGCGGCGGCACGACAGCACGATCCGCCGCCGCCATTAGCAGCGCTGATGGGGGATCGTCGGGCTCCACGACGTGGAAGTCCACTTCCCGTGGGATCAGCGACGGGTCGATGCACCAAGCAGACAGCCGGAAGGTGCCCATGTCCTCGCGAGACCTTGTCTGGGAATTGGGCGCCAGGATCGTCTCTGCCGTGGCAAGAGTCCAGACGTTTGCCGGAATGACTTCCACCTCCAGATTGACATGAGGCAGCCCGCAGTGGCATTGGTCCGCCTTGGATGTTAGTTTCTTTAGTTTCACTTCATGTACTCGTTGATCTGCAGACCTGTAATAGTAGTTTTGATTATGAGAGCAGTCATTCCTGTCTGTCAACTTATTTGAATGAAGAGCATCAGATGGATAATAGTACTCTTGGAAAATGCTGTCAATTTAAGATTGCTGATTATACTATTTTCAGTATTTTTTTTAACAAGCTAGTAGTACTATAGGTTTTACAAAAAGCCGTTGCCGACATGTTTTACGAAAAGCCATTGCCGACTATCGGTTTTGGACGAAAGCTCGGTTAACTATATTTGGCTTACTGTAATCCTGTGGTTTGCATATTTAAAAGAGTGCAGGTAGACGGATAAATATCTGACTAACACAAGCTGTACATAAGAGGTTGTTGATTAAGGGACAGAGGGTGTTGTGTGTCCTCGCCAATTTTAGACACAAAAAATACCATATGGACAATGTATTTGTCAGAGAAGACCATCTTGCCAAAAATGACAAAAAAGACTAGCTGCCGGTGGTGGCGGAAGGCCTCGCCATGTGACACATAGCGCCTGCCACCATGGTCGTACGCGACTCTTCCCTGCCGTTACAAGCACAGGCGACACGTCGGCCGACGTCTCCAGCAAACGGAGTCGGTGGGCCCTGCCGCCACCAACGGCGGCGGCATGTCGTCGTGGAGCATGCCGCATCAGCCGGAGGCGGCACCCTGCTCTCATGACAACACCCTGCACGTCCTGCTGCACACTGATTTCCACGTGCGGATTTCCATGCATACATTGTGTTAAATGCGCTGAATCCCACACAAACAATGGACTAAACGCAGAACTTTTGTTTTTTCGTCACCAAAAGTGCCACAAGCTGTGTTTTCTGTCTATACATACAGTGCACTGACCGTGTTAATTACAACTCAAACAGTGTGTTGATTGCTACTGTGTCTGATGTGAAACATTGTACTGATTGATTCTTCCGCTACCTTTTAAACAAGAGAGAGCCGCGTAGAGTTGCATGCTCGCTCTCACTCATTCTCTTCATATCCATTCCCACCCTCAGCGAGAGAGAGCCGCGGAGAGCAATCAATAGGTTGTTCGCTCTCACTCACTATCTTCGTATCCACTTTCAGCCGTTAGTACAGATAAATGAAGAAGCTGCTCTTGAATAAAGGTCAGCGTCTCAACCAGACGTCGAGATACAAATCTCGCCAGATCTAAAGATCTGCGAGAAGACCAAGCCGCTGATCTAAAGGATCGACGTGTTGTCATCAACTCCAAGACGTCTCCGTGAAGATAGCAGCTGGTGTGATAGTAGAGTTGTGACAGATTTATTCGCCCGCTCCCACCACCCAAACGACACACCATGGCAAAAAAGACCATAACCCTAACTATAGAACGAGTTCCCCCTCCCTCCTACCGCTGGAGAGGCATGGAGGGAGAGGGGACTCACGCTATGGCCGGTAGAGATTGGGGGGATTTGGTTGCCGCCGTCTCCTGTGTCGTACGGGAGGAGAGAGGCGATTGCATGTCTGGTGTTAATTAGTAGATTTCTTAGATTTTTATTTATGCATGCACCACGTTAATTAGTACATTGATTAGCACTTTTTATTGCACTTATGGTATTAATTAGTATATCTTTTAGCATTTTGTTATACATGCACCATTTTAGTTGGTAGATTTCTTAGTAGACCCGTTTCGCAAGCGTGTGTAAAGTGTGCAGTGGCACAGGATCTCAAAACAATTAGGGTCTCAAATTAATTTTTTGGTACTACTACTCTCCGTTAAGCAACAGAACCTCCCGGCAAAAAAGAAACGCAATACGTACTAGCGTTGAGCAGTGTCTACCTCAAAACAAAAGCGTTGAGAAATATTCCTTTAGTGCTTGCATCTCATGTTAACTTCCTTGGCCCCACTACCTAGCCAATTACCGTGCCCCACGTGGCCACATGTGCCCCTCTTTATTTGTCTCTATTTCATTTATCTCAACTGTGTTTTGCACTTCTCATGCACTAACTGGATAATACTAAGGTGGTAGGAGCATCTCTAGCAGATATCCTAAACGCTCATATTTCAAAAGTGGTTTGTGCTTTACTACAAACCACTTTTGCAGTACGAATATTTTTGGCGCATATCAGGTACCGAGTCAAGAACTGCATATTCAAAAAACGTAGGTTGGCGCTAGATCGATCACAAGTTCATACATAGCGGATATTTTTATCTATTATAGATCATCATATTTACACAACAAAACGATGCCGTTGTGGCATCGATGCAAACCCTAGCGCGTTCCCACCCCTACCGGCGGTACCTACTCATTGGAGCTCGCTTTCGCAGAGCCACGCCTACTTGATGTCGTCGTCGGAGGAGTCCACGACATAGAGGCCGAGGCACGCATAGTGCTTGCGTAGGGAGAGACGCCTCATACGGCGGAGTTGCCACTGCTCGGCCTCTGGCTAGACGCGACGATGCTTGGCGCGGTCCCACACATTGGAGATGATCGTCCCGAGTGAATTGAAGTTCGCCTCACAGAGAGGGCATGCACGCGGGCGCATCAGGCGGAGCTCGAGCGGAGGGCGCCAGAGCAGGCAGTTCCACGGCCGTGCGGGAGCTGCCCGCCTCCACGTTGTTGCGCCCGAGGCCGAAAAACCTGAAGTCGGCCCAAGCCGACGAGGTAGCACAAGTGCGAGACAGTGCTACATGAGCACGTGCGGCCTCAGAGTGCTGGAGAGCGCCCTCCTCCGCGAAGACCAGCGACGCGCGAGCTCTGGAGCTCGAGCTCCCACTGCGACACGGAGAGGCGCCGCCACGGCCGGCCGCATTGCGACACGATTGGCCGGCCATGGGTGCGGGGTGGGCTGATGCGGCATTGGGTGGCGGCGATCTGTGAGAGGGCGACTGACGACGATGGCGGCTCGAGTTGTGCGGGGCTCTGCGCGTGGGGATTAGGGGAGGAAAAGGATGCAATACCGCATCCGAGGCCTCCATCCTGAATATATGCGGGACAGACGGACCGTTTTGCACGAAACCGCAAAAATATTTGCGGTTTGGTTTCTTTTACGGTGTCTGAAAAGATCACTTTTTGCTTGATATCGCGTATCGGCTCAAAATTTTTTGGACCGGTTGAAAATACTCTATTTGCTAGAGAAATGCGAGAATGGATTTGTATTTGTACACAGTGTACGAGCTATCCCACCATCAAAATGTTCCTTGAGATTGATGCAGATTGGGAGCAAGCTAGTGATTGCTAGTGTTAGGCTACTGTTCATTCTGACTATTTTTTCACCATTCTTTGTCTTGCTTTTCTCTCTCTTATCCTCTTCACGTTCTCTCTCCTCTTTCTCAACACTAAAAAAGGAATGCCGACCCGCTCCGCTCCCTACATGACAGACAGACAGAGCGTGTTGATGGTCGCGAATTTCCGCGCGTGGGCCTCGCGCTAGTGCTGCTCCTTGTAGTGTTGGCTCTTGTCGCACTAGCTGCTCTTATGATGCCATGGAGTTTGCGGACAGCTTGGGCTGCGTCCAGCTCGAGCGCGCGGCGTCGTCAGTAGTTACAACAAGCGAGCACGAGGGAGTTGGCCTTCGAGCACTCCATACGCATGAAGCAGGACTCTCTACCGAGCCTAGGCTTCATGGTAGCGGCAAGCCGTGTGATCTTCTTCCCAACCATGCACTCTAATTGGGAGGCGGCGACGGAGCTGCTCGGCCGAACATCAAGAGTGCAGTCGATGGTGATCACGTGCACCGTCCGGCTTGGGCTGCTCGACGACGCCCTGAATTTTGTGGAGCGCATGGCGAGCAGGCGAGGACAGGATGACGTAGACGACCATGGGAACCTAGAACACCGTGTTCTCCGACTGCGCACGGAAGGTGTCCGACGGATTGACGCACAACGACGAGGAGCTCGTGCATGTCCCCGAGGATGGCCTCCAGTAGCTCCCGCTCTGGCACGATCTTCCGCTCGGCTTTCTGGATGAGAAACAGCTCGTGGGCCTTGAGCTTATGTTTCGTTCCTCCGGCACTGTCATTGGCACGGTGGCACATCGCCGGACTGCAGCAACATGTCCATGGGGCTGCGCGCGGAGTAGTCTGCCACAGCGAAATTGAACCGCTAACGCACGAGCAGCACCACGTGTAGGCACAAGGACGGACAGCCCGCCGGCCACGTCCAGCAGGTCTCAGCCCACCTGGACAGGAACGCGAACACCACCAGAGACTCGGCATCAGGTCCGGAGCCGGGCCGCACGATGGTGACCATCACTACTCTCTGCTCTGCTCTAGAATGAGCAGGTCCCGAGCTGCTCTATAACCAAAGCTCCTAATTTCTAGGATTCAAAATCATGAAGAAAGCAAGGAAAGAACCCAACTTGACCACGATATATAGCACATAAAAGAAAGGAAAATGATACTATGCCCCCAGGGGATCGCGTCCTCCCGGTCGCGAGTCGTTGGATCGAGCTTGATCGGTTCGTTTATTTCGCGCCACGTGGCCTCTTCCGTGCAGTTGCTACACGCCTCTGCGTCATACGGGTCGGGTAGTTCCACGCGGCACGAGTCAGAGAAGTTCGGCGTCGCTTGCTTCGTCCCAGGGGATTCAGCGGAGGAGAGGCGACCACGGTGCGATGCCCGCGCCGCCGCCGACCCCTTCATCCTCGACCGCCGGTGACCACTGCCGAGCGCCGCCTCCGACCCCTTCGTCCTCGGTTCGTGCTCCCCCGCTCCAAAACTCTCCTCTCTGATCTCTCTTATGTCTCCCCTCTCTAACCTCCCCCGGCTCTGATTTCCCGCAGTGCGACCCCGCGCCGCCGGCGACCGCTGCCGAGCGTCGCCGCCGACCCCTTCGTCCTTGGTTCGTGCTCCCCCACTGTAACCTCCCCTCTCTGATCTCTCTGATTTCTCCCCTCTCTAAGCTCCCCCGGCTCTGATTTCCCGCAGAAACCCTAGGCGGCACGGTGATGGGACCGCCGCCGACGAGCGATGCGGCAGGAGGGAGCACCTCCGGCGGCGGAAACGTTGAGGTGATCATATTCATCCTAGTAGTTCGTTCTATTCGCCCCTTCCATTTTTGGTAGTAGCATTTTTCTACTTTAGTAGTATGATTTTGCTAGTTTAGTAGTAGCATTTTGCTACTTTAGTACTAGCATTTTGTTACTAGGTACAACCACGAAAGTTCCTGCTAACTACCAGTTATGGCAATATTCAGTAGTAGTATTTTGCTAATGTAGCAATAATTTTGCTAGTTTAGTAGTAGCATTTTGGTACTAGGTACAACCACTAAAGTTGCTGCTAACTGCCAGTTTTGTTAGCAATATGCAGTAGTAGCATTTTGCTACTTTAGTACTATGATTTTGCTAGTTTAGTAGTAGCATTTTGCTACTTTAGTAGTAGCACATGTAGCAATATTCAGTAGTTTAGTGATAGCATTTTGCTAGTTTGTGCTTTTGAGTAGTAGGATTTGCTACTTGTGCAGTTTCAGCAGGTTTTTGCTACTTCTATTATTTGCTAGATATATTGCCTCCCTTTGCTACATGTGGCCTATAAGTAGGATTTTTGATACTTTTATGCTTTCATATGTTGACATGCTATATGTAGCTTTTTTAGATTGTTTTTCTAATTTTGGTTTGTATGCTACATGCTAGGTTTTTTTGGTTAGGTTTGCTACATGTAGCTTTATGTAGCTTTTTTTGTTTGCATTCTATTTTTTGGTTGGTTGCTACATGTAGCTTTTTTGGAGGTTGAGGTCACACTATAACCATATCTGCTCTATTTTTATTTTGCTACAGGTCGCTGCAGTTGATAAGAGCAAGGTTTGTAAGGGCAAAAAGGTTGTTGTGAGCCGCAAAAAAGTTGGCGAGGGAGCATGTAATGTCAAGGAGGACATTTGGATGTCCAAGGACTGTTTCGGTGCCAAGAGTTTGCGTATACTTGCGGACAACCTTTCTCTAGCCAAGAAACAGATTATTGAGTCAAAGAGTGCATTTAGAGCATTGTTGAATGTTGCACAGTTCAGGATTCCTAATGATCTTTTGGATTTTGTTGCTGCCCATACTTCTCCTCGCCTTCGTGAGTACAAGCTTCGGAAGAACCAGATGGTGTTTACCAGGATATGTTGAGGAAAGTGTTTGGAATCCACTGCAGGAGCAAGCCTATTGATCTTTCTATCACTGGAGGTGCAGAGCTTGATGAGGTTCGAGACTTCTACCATGTTGGGAAAAAGAGAGCAGAGTTAGCAAATGATATCGATATCTTGAAGAAGTGTGCTGATACAGATGAGGAAACCATCATTCGCAGTTGGGATCTTGTTTTCCTGGCCACTGTTGTTGCTCCAAAAAGCTCGAACCATGTTAACTTGGAATATGTTGGTCTCATGGCTGAACCAACCAAAACAGATGACTATGCTTGGGATGAGCATTTGTTGGGTTTGTTGATGCAAACTGTGAGCAATATTCAGAAGAAGAAGCAAGGACTTGTTCTTTCAAAGGACTGTAGCAAATTTGAGTTTTGGATAACTGGCCAATTCATTCTTCTTGGCGTAAGTTATCTCCCCTCTTTTATGTTTGTGTGTAGCGGTTTGCAGCGTTTGTTTTGCTTGCCTAACTTTTTATTTGGCTTATTTTTGTAGATTGCTTATATGGATCATTTGGATTTCCCACCGTGCGATCACACGTTTGACAAGTCATTGCCTAGAGTATGCTTTATCAAGACCAGTGACTTCACTTTTATTGTACAAAATGACTCGGATAGGAAGATTTTATCGAATAAAACTATTTTTGGCAGGCGAGATGTAATGTTCTTTTCAGCACCAGAAACATTCTCTTCTTTCGTTGATCCTCTTAATGTTAACAATAATTTTTATTGTGTGTAGTTCCTCCCATTGTCTGCAACACCTTATGGTACTGCTCCTGGTTATGATGATTTGAACCAATCTGCTCTTGTGGAAGATGTTGATGTTAATCCTTCTGCTTCATTGAATGAATGGCTCAATTTCCCTAGTAGTCAGGATTTACAGGTTTAAATTTGCTACTGAACTGTAATTTTTTTGCTACTTCAGTGCATGGCTTTTTCTACTTTATCTTCATTGCTCCGTTACCTGTTTTTGCAATTAGTTTTATGTAGTTCTGTTAACATGTATTACAATTGACTTGCTACATTACTGTTTTTTGATTGCTTTTTTAGTTTATAGATTTTGCTACTTTAGCTTAATTAGTCTACTACCACTATGAAATCTTTTAACTTTATCTTATAGGTTTTATTACTTTAGTTTATAGGTTTTGCTACTTTAGTTTATTGGTTTTGCTACTTTAGTTTATAGGTTTTGCTACATTAGCTTTATTAGTTTGCTACCATTCTGAAATTTTTTAGTGTAGTTCTTTCAACATGAACTGACCTGTTTTGCTACATTAGTTATTATGTTTTGCTACTTTTGTACATAATTGTTGCTACATTACCTTATGAATTTGCTACTCCTTCTGCGTTAGCCTCGGTGTTATGGTACCGAGGCTGAGTCGCCATCAACGCGATAGCGGCGACGGGCGACGATGCCTCGGTACCCTAACACCCTTCGAGGTTTCGTCGCCCGTACGACGCGGTAGCGGCGACGGGCGACGAAACCGAGCCGCTGGACTAGAGTTTACGCTTTATGTATGTTGACGACTTAGGGTGGGGGTGGTGGATAAGTTACCCCAAATTATCTACCCATATGAAAAGAAGCTTAATAGAATTTTATTACACCATATTTTTTGAGGATTCGTCGCAATAGCGGCGACAGGCAACGAATCCGAGCCGCTAGACTAGAGTTTACTCTTTCTACTATTATAAAACAATGCTTTGAATTTCATCATTTATCTTGTCTTTGGTTTACTAACATGCTTATAATGTTTGCTATCAGGTTCCCGCTCGTTTCAAACACTTATATGAGAAGCACAAGGCAATTTTTGAAGCAGATGTTGATGGGACAATGAAGAACCTGTCTGCTGGATTGAAGCGCATGCAGGCTCAACGCATGGCTGCCTTTTTGGTTGAAGTTGAATCATCAAGTAAAGAAGAAACTGGACCAAGTGTTGTTTTTCCAACCAAAATTACAACAAATGATGATCAGTTGCAGGATGATGATGGTTCAGAAACTGAGGATGATGAGAATATTTATGCTACATCGGAGCCCGAGGACCATGGTGTTGCTGCAGCAGCTGCTAAGGAGCATGATGTTGCTGCAGCTACTGCTAAGGAGCAAGGTGGTGCTGCAGATGCTGCCGTGGAGCTTCCTGTAGCAACAAAACATGCCCATGTTCCTCAAACTGCAATAATCATTGATTCTACGAGCAAGGGAGCTGATGCTACTAAGCAGCCGGATGTTGTTAGCCCTGATAGATCTCCAATTCGTAGCCCCAGGAAGGATATTTCTGATGAAGCTTGGGCCAATGCTCCGGACAAACCCCCATTTGATGTGTTCGAGCCTGGGACCGATGAGTATGCAGAGTTTTGCATTTCACGGTCTCTCCCACCTTCCTGTGATTCCCCAACTGCTTCCCTGACTGCTGCCTCTGATGCCGTGATCACTGCCTCTGAGAGTATTCAAGCAGCACCTTACACTTTGGTCGATCATGCACCTTCCACTTCAGTAGAGCTTGCGACACCTGCTGCTCCCATTGCACCTGGTGTGAACATTTTATAGTATTTCTTGTAACTTCTTAGATATGCTTCCGCTTGTTTGCTTAAGACACAATTGTTTTCTCTTTTGCAGTTGTTGTTAACATTGAGTCAAGTGTTAAGGGAGATGCTAGCTTGGGTTTGTTGACACATGAGAAGAAGACAAGGTTTAAGAGGGCTGCCAAGGAGGAGCTCACACCTCCAAAGTTGAAAAAGATGAAGGTCTCTGAAGATGTAGAACAAAATTACTCCACATTTGTGATGAATGGTTGGAAATTCAAGTGCCATCCGAAGGATAGGGCATCATAAGTTTATGTTTTTTGCTACTCTGAAGTAATGTTTTTGCTACCTTGCATCTAGCTAATTGCTACATGTGTATATGTGTTTTGCTACTTACTTTTTTTTCACTTGTAGGATATAGTTTTCCATTGAATCTTCTGCATCTTGAACTACCTGCTACTTTAGTTCATTTTTTTGCTACTTTACATTGGTTTGTTTGCTACTTTAGTTTATTGTTTTTGCTACTGTACATTGAATTGTTTGCTACTTTATGTAAAACGATCTGCTGCATGTGCATTCCTTTGTGCAGGCCAGTTTTTGTGGAGATTGGGCGGTACTATACCTGCTACAAAACTTTCCAAACATTGCTTCGGCCGCGCCAAAATATCGATAGTGAGTTGATGAATGTTTGGATTGAGAAATTTAACCACAAGTCGGACATTGTTTGCAAGAAAAGTGCACGACAGAAGAGGAAGTACGCTTTTACGCAACACTTTGTGATAAGTAGCACTTTTATTCATCTTTTACTTGCTCAATATGTATGACAGCTACTCTGCTACATTATTGTTAATTTCTTCATGTTATGCTACATTATTGTTTCATTTACTTGCTACATTAGTAATCTTATTTTGCTACTTTAGTAATCTGTCTTTGGTTCCACCTTCTGTCAACATTGTGCTTGCTGACCAATACATATAGTAGCAACTTTTACTTGCTTTTGCTGCTGCCTCATCTGACTTCTTTTTATCTTCAACACAAAACATGAGAAGCTTATTGTTGATCCAAAAGTATTCAATGCTAAAGCATGTATGGATGAGTTGAAAGAGCAGAATGCAAAGTTCAAGATTTTCAAGTGTGACCTTGTGAGTTAACATCCTCTTCCTATATTGTTCATGTTTGCTTTCATATAGTCAATTTTTTGCTATATGCTTCTATACAAAATGCTAAATATTAATTCATGTTTGAATGTAGCTATACTTTCCTATTGTGAAATTCAACCATTGGGCAGTTCCCTGTATCAACCTAGTAGCAAAGCAGATGCATATTTTTTATTCAATGAAAGGGGCCAAAGATGCTAGTGTGTTGGATGATTGTGCATGCAATCTGGTTAGTAATCCTGCTACACTTGTTCATTGTGTTTGCTACATTTATAGTTGGGACTTTTATTTGCTGCATATCATTAACCATGCACCGTGTTTGCTTTGTTTTCCAATTCGCAAACTTTGCAATTCTTGTGAAGCAATCGAAACTAGCAGACAATATCAACTTCGACACTTACCTGCTAACCAATCCTGATCACCCGCAGCAAACTACCATGTAAGATTTGCTCTCCTTTTTGTTTTGCTTTTTTTAAAACCCTTGTCCTAATCACTAGCATCAACTTTTGCTACTTTATTGTTTGAACACAAAGCAATAAACTTTTGCTACTTTATTGTTTTTTAGTTGCTACCTAAGTTTACAACTCTTGCTACTTTAGGTTCCTACACTTGCTACATAAGTTTCTGCTTGTTTTTTACTAATCTATCTGTTTGTTTTTTGGCAGATTTGACTATGGATTCTTCAGCATGGTCTTCATGGAAAGCTTCACCGGCAAGGTCATGGTAGAGTTCGACAACAATGCTATACCACTTCTAAGGAAACTTCTTGCATCAGATCTGATCGAGGCAAGGCAAAACAAAGGATCAATGCTACAGTTGATGGAAGAAGAGTTACAAAAGAAGCGTAGTTAGGTTGAAACTGATGTAATCGTTAAAACTGATGTCATCCTTGTGATCTTATTTTGCACTTTATAATGGTTCAAACTGATGTAATCGTGGATGTGTTAGTTGCTACATCATATGTGGATTGGTTATGTTAGATGGATAAGTGCTACATGTTTGGAATGGTTTTATATATAGCTTTTGATGTTTGGAATGTTGTTTATTATCTTCTAAAGCTTAAAATAGTGTGATTGCTTTGATAAATATAAGTTTTATATATGCTACATACATGCTGCATAAATGCTAAAAATGAGTATTTACCTAGACATGCTGTCAATTTTTTTGGCCACCCAGGTGTTAATTTGCTACATATATGTAACCATATTGCTACATGCATAGAAATGTAATGCTACCCAGGTGTTGAAGATTTGCTACTAGGTTTAATGTAGCAAATATTCATGTGACATTCATTCAGAAGAACAAGTTTTGTCTTTGATAGCAATTTTAGCTCTTGCTATATATGAGAAACAATAATGCTACAAAATGCAGCCTGTATGCTCCAAAGTGGCAATACTTTTTCTACCAACAATATTCTGTCATATGAAAAAATCCATATCTTGCATCAAGATGATGCTACATCTATACTGTATGTATGATACATAGTAATAATAAAAATGCTACTCTGCTAGTACATGTAGCTTCATCTCTATAGTTTCAACTCTATTTTTGCCACATTCCCCGCAATCAGTGCTTCCATGAAGACGCATTGTTTCACGGTGTGACCTTCTTCATTGCAGTATGGGAATTTTTTTGCTTTCTTGGCTTCTTCTTCTTTGGAGTTGCATTAGTTTTTGGCGTTGCATCAGTTTGCTTCTTCTTTGTCTCTTGAGCTTTTTTCCTTCTCTTGGCATTTGCTTCATCATGAAGCTCAACCAATGGTTTGTTACGCTTTGACTTCTCAGTTTGTCTTCCTTTTGGCTTTCCCCTCGCAGGGTTCTTAAGCGTGCTACTAGGAGCATCATTACGTTGTTCTTGATGTTGATTGTTTATACCATGCTGTGGAGGAATACTTAGCTGTGGTTGAACATTTTCTGGCCCTCCTCCTTGCTGCTCTCCTTCTTGCTCCCCTCCTTGATGTGTAGCATGTTGTGTGTTCCTCATGTTTGCTACAACCTTCCTCGCATCATCAATCATCTTGGAAACAACAACATATGTTTCATCACTGAAGCAAGCATCCGAAGCAAGTTCATTCATCTTTCTGCACAATGCATTGTACTTGAGAGTATTGGTTCCTGGGATCCCAAATCTGATGGTATTTGTCCCGGGATCAGGTGCATGCATTGTTGCTGTAGCAGACCATCTTCGTAGCATGTATCTCTCTGGAATTTCCTGCACATTCAAGTGCACCATCACCCTGACTATATGCGGGCATATAAGGCCACACATCTCAAATGTGTTGCATCCGCACTTGTAGCACTCATCATCTAGCTTGACTTGCACCTGGTAGGTTTTGACACCATAACTAGGGTTTGGAATGAGATCAAAGCACATGCCTTCACCCTCAACCTGCATTGGATAAAACCTTGTGGACCTCTCAATCATCTTTTGGAATCTTGTGAAGATCTCCCTCATGTAGAACTCCAGTCCCTGCTTTTCAATGTTGTAACTGCAAAAAATGTTTGTTTGGTGACTATCAGGGTGGTGCTACATCAGGTGTTACATTATGCTACAACAATTTTTCAAATCTGCTACCACAGATATAAAATAATGCTACTGGAAAATCTGTCTGTAAAGAGAAAATCTCACCTTCCCCATAGTGGTGATGTTGTTGTATCCATGGTGAATGCTGCATTGTCTTCTCTGTCTAGCATCAGGTTTTCGCACAACTCATATTGTTGCACGAAGTTCCAAACTGAGCCACTTGGGCGAATTAAAGTTTTAAAGTACGAGTTGAGGCCTTCAGATCTTCCTATTGTGCTTGTAAAGGGAAAGAAACTTTGTCTGAAGTACACAAGCGCCCACATGTTTCTGCTCTTCCACATATTCTGCAAATGTGTGTTCTCAGCCATCCCAAAAGTTTCCAACATATGCTGCCAACATATCTCAAATTCTGCTACGATGTCCGTGCTCTAAATGCATGAGTAGAACACTGCAGCAAATGGGCTAACTTATCTCAAGTAAGGACCAAGCTTTGTTCTTGCTAATCATAGCACATGGAAGATGCAGCATCTCTGGATTGAATTAGGATATATGTTTGAAATTGCTGCAGCCATCGCTTGGTCTTGGTCTGTCATGATATGGTCTGGTGCCAAACCGTTCATTGCTTCCTTAATATTGGTGAATACCTAGATGAATGTTTCAGTTGTTTCATCAGGTAGCAAAGCACAGCCCAACACAATTGTGTGTGTGTGGTTATTGATGCCCACAAGTGGAGCAAAGGGCATGTTGTACTTGTTTGTACAAAATGTAGTGTCGAAAAACAATGAGTCCTTGTACTTGGGGTACAAGGCCCTTGTCCTGCCATCCACCCAAAAGAGAGCTCTCACTGCGTTGTTTTCATCCACTTGCTTATCAAAAAAGAATGTAGGGCTTTCAGCTTGTCTCCTTTCAAAGTACTCAATATTCATGGACATGTCTCGCTGCGAAACTTCCTCGCGTAGCATAGTCCTTATGTTGGACACATCTCGCTTCACAAAACAAAGGCACCTTGGGTCGCCTCCATGCACACTTCTAAGGCATCCCATCATCTGAGCTGTGCTAATGTTTTGGTCGTGTAAAGTTTGGATGAACTGAAAGTACTCCACAGTAACCTTCCTATGAGACCGGTAGTACCGTCTTCTCCTAATTATCTTCACCAACTGGTGTGTGTGCTCTCCTTGGAAGACCGTTACAGTCCATATCCCATTTCTCTTTCCAACAAACATTCTAGCTTTACAATCATGCCGCAGCACCCTATTCTTCTGCCTCAAATCTGCTACATCCATCTTGAGGCCAGCTTGTTTGCTACTGTCGTGGTGCTGGCATGGCAGACGCCATGGGTAGGCTAAAGTATGGGGCGAATGGATGCTAGAGGGATCCGGGGAGGGAAGATGTAGTTACTTCTACACTCAAATGACTAATATGCAGATCTTTATTTCTCTTCTCTTGGGCTACAAGTGCTTCTCGAGCTGTTTGCAAGAAGAGGAGAACTACAACTCGAGCCTTACCGCCTCAAATGAATCCATCCCCTTCTCAGGAGTCCGTGCCTCTCCTTATAAAGGGGGTCCTTGGCTCCTTCTAGGGCTGACGTGGCAAGCATATTCTAGGAATATGCTTGTCCCAAAGTGGTAACTCGGCGGGCTCCTTTCCGTATCCCCCTTCTATCAGCAGCAAGGTTCCAGAGGGCCTCACATGTGCTCCTCGGGCTTCCTCACTGTCACCTCCGTGATGCCTGTATGTCCCTCTGCATCTCTGCTCTTTTTCCTTAGCGCTTGGCTCTGTCTAGATTCCTCCTACAGCAACTAGGGTTTGACCTTAGGAACCTCCTTCTCTTGCAAGCTTCATGTTACTCGACCTTGTCTTGGATAACTCGGCTCGACCTTTACCTGCATTCAAGTTGTTCATACTTACTCGGCCGACTTAACTCATATGTCGGCCAGATCTGGTATCGCTCCCTTCGTAGGTATCATGGCCGTGCTTATCTCGGACGACTTTTACAGGACTCGGCCGATATAAACAGTAACTCGGCATATGACAGGGGAAACTCCTTTTGTCTTCCCCTGTCTTGACCCTATCCGGGGTCACCTCCCCAATATTAGTCCCCGAAGCTGGTGTGGTCCTGCCCGTAACCTCGGCCGAGCCACATCAGTTTCCCAATATTCATTTCTCTTCATCTCCGAGTTACTTTTTCCTGTTCGAGGTATCCGCGCAGCTACTCGTGCACACCTCGTCCTACGTGTAACACTCATCATTATTTCTCTAGTTTTTTGTTCCTCTACAGTACCCACTGACAAGCTACAGTGATTACTGCGCCTGTCGCATCGGTGCTGCGACGCCTCGCGCATCGCATCGGTCAGGGGGCCTGATCCTCTCCTGCGTCGTGTGGTCATCGGTGTGGCTCCACTCAGCCGCGAGTGGTTCCGCCGCACGCACGATCTACACTGTTAGAGCTCGCACGCACGATCCCACTACTGCCAGGGCCGTGCGGTTATAAAGAGGGGCACGGGGCTAGCGGGTTTACTTCCCCCTTCGCTTACCGTTGCTCTTCTTCCTCCTTGCGCCCGTGCGTCTGCTCGTGCTCCTGTGGTTGCGTCATTGTCGACATCTTCGATGGCGAAGCCACAGCTCTTCTGCTCTGTCGACCTCATCGCCGTGCGCTTGCTCCGGCGCCGTTGCCGGTGAGTTTTTCTATGGTCCCATTGCTAGGCTCCCTCCCTAGACGCATCCGCCGTTTTCTAGATTTCTCGTGTGGTTCTTTTCCGCTCCACCGCCGTCTTTGCTTAGAACCACGACGGGGCCCTGCGCCTCTGAGCCTTGCTCCACCGTTAGTTATTCTTCCGTTGATTCCTCCGGCGACCATATGTCGAGTTCAGTTAGTGGCACGCTCATCGAAGACGACGACGTAGCATCTTGTCATGGGAATGACCACGACAGATGCTGCAATCGGCAGCGAGTAGTAGAACATGGGGCAAGGGCGGCCAACCATCTGCAGTGCGAGATGAGGGCTGAGACACAAGGGTTTACCCAGGTTCGGCCCCCTGGAGGGTAAAGACCTACTCCTGCTAGATTGTATTATGGTGAGAGTACAATGGGGCGAGCTCGACGGCTAGGCGGCGAGTCGCTTGGGTGTATGATGGAATGTATCCTCTATGCGACCTCTAGGGACGCTTATATAGGCTCACCTCCCTAGGGTTTACAGTTCTCAACCGAATCAGTTAAGGATTTGGTGACCCTATGACCTAATCCGACTGGGCCTATCTACGCTTCTGGGCCTTCAACTTCTAGTCGCTTGAGTCCATGCCAGATCTTGATCCAGTCGCCGTCCTGCAGGCCCACTCGCTGGTGCCTGGGCCAATAGGAAACGTCCTGCTGAGTATACCCCAGTAGGAATATCCCCATCAGTAGTCCCCGAGGCCGTCGTTGATTGGTCGCAGGCGTTCGCTGGCAGTCGGAGTATGCGGGTCCAATGCAGACGTCCAGTCGAATCGGCGGCGGACTCCTGAATAAAGGAAAAACTAGTTATTCCAGTCGCAATAACAATGACCAATCGTGTCGCAGCTCGGCGAACGGGTCGGCGAATACTCTGTCACTGTCAGAGTGATCAGGTCGGCGAATCGTCGAGTCGCGTGGAGCGACGAGTCGAATGGATGAAGTTGGACCGTCAATTGGGGTCAAACTAGCCGTTGGGGTAATCCAACGGTAACTTCGGCGTAATCACCGCGTAGTAACGGCTCCTGAAATTGGCGGGTATCAACCGCTATATAAGGAGAATGACAAGCGAACGGGGAAAACTCCTTCGTTCTTCCTTCGATCTCGCTCATCTCCGTTCCCCACTCCGCATAGCGATCCCACCAATCCAGAGAGCCCCGACCTCCACGAATCTTCCAACCGATGGCCCCCTCCACTGAACCATGGGGCAGATCCAAGTGCACCAGGGCGCTACTGGCGTCCTTCGAGGAGGCCGGGATCCTGCGCGCCGGCAGATGGCGCATCCCCGTGGCCGGAGAAGTGACTCCAGACCCGTGCGAGGGAGAATTCATCTGCTTCACCAGCCACCTCGAGCGGGGGCTGGGGTTTCCCACTTCCCTCTTCTTCCGGCGTTTCTGTGCCTACTACGAGATCTAGCCGTCAGATCTGGGTCCGCATAGTATCGAGCAGCTCGCCATTTTCGTGGCGTTCGGCGAGTGCTATCTGGGCTACAGGCCCTAATTTCCTCTGTGGCAAGAGCTGTTCAATGGGAGATTAAGCCGCGAAGACTCAGGCGGCCCGATGCTAGCCGCGGGTGGCCTAACTTTCCAGCTGAAGTCGAAGGCCTCGTTCTTCGACCTAATGCTGCCAGCCAAGGCGGCGAGTGACTGGAAGAAGTCCTGGTTCTACATCAGCGATTCGACTCCATATGGCGAGGTGGCGCTTCCAAGGTACTCTGCCGACCGACCCGAGCCACATTGGCTCCAGGTCGTCAAGCTCCCACTGGATCAACGCATGGTTGTCGATGAAATGCTGCAGACCATCCGCGGCCTGAAGAAGAAGGCCTCCAGACCATTAATCTCTACAACTGTTGGTTCAGGCGGCGGCTCGTGCCCTTGGCCCGCCGCGACCACTACATGTATGAGTACACGGGTAAGGACGATCCAACGAAGTCCTCCCTAGCCGAATGGCATCTCCAAGACTACACCCTGGCCTTGAAGAAGATTACCCAGGCGGTGTATCTTGACGCGAAGGACGGGATTGCCCCCTACACTGCAAGGCGCCCAGCTCCAACAGTAAGCCGTTATTTCGTCACCACTCGCAGTCGCAGATGGTGCATTCGCGGTTGAGCTGACATTGTATTATTCTTATTGCAGTTGTTCCAAGTGGTGGAAGGGTGGCTTCCAGCCGTAGACGACGAGAACTCGAGCTCGTCCGTCCAGGACGGGAGCGAGTCCTTGCCCGCCGAAGGCGACGCCGAGAGCGACGAAGGAGATGACGATGACAAGGATGAGCCCGTAAAAGTCGCTGCCCCAACAGTTCGCAAGACCCGCGGGCAACACCAGCGCGATCTCGAGGCAAGTAAAAGCCTAGAACTTCACGATGATGACGACGATGAGCTTCCCGAGCACACCTCACATCGTGAGGTCACGCCGTCGAAGAAGAAGAAGGATACGAAAGCTACGCCGAAGAAGAAGGCGAAGCCGGCGAGACAGATGTCTCTGTCCTGGTCCACGTCCAGTTCCAGCGCCACCAGCTCGGCTAAGGGCGCAGCTGCACGCGCACCTGTGGCACCGGACGCTGCTTCCCCCTGGACGAGGTGCCTCTGGCATCGCTGCCACCTCCATTCGCCCCAGTCGCTGGTTTGGGCGATTCTCCGGTCGCAAGGGCCTCGCCTCCAAGGGAGGCTCCCGCAGCGATTATCGTGGAGGCTCCTGCCGCGGCCTCATCGTCGAAGAAGCCATCGGTGTCTTGGGCACACGATGTGTTCGAGACGGGCCTCACTCGGAGATTGGGGCCCGAGTTGTAAAAGCCGGCTAGCATCCGCACCGGTCTGTGATTCATACCAGTCGCCAAGTAAGTATTGTTCATCTGCCTGTTTTTCGTTGTAGTCGGACAGTCTTATTCATATCATTGTTTCATAGGACTGGTGCCAAAAAGATCGGCCATCCCTCTGTTGCCAAGGTTCCACCAGTCGTCACCGAGGTGGACTCCTCGCGGAAGAGGAAGATCGACGAAGTCGCTGCTCCCGCCGAAGGTGTCAAGAAGGCGAAAGGCGATGACGTGGTCTCTGACGACACAGCGGTTGGTCCGAGCGAACCTCCGACTGCGGCTGATGTGGCTTCAAAGACCAAGGAGGCTGTTGCCTCACCCGACGTGGCCGAGCCAGCTCCGAGTGACGCCGCGACATCTGCTGCAACTTTCCCTCGCTTCATGGCGAAGGCGGCCACGGCGAGTGGCACGGCGCCAACGAGCCGGATGCCCGGGGTCGCCGAGACGGAGGTCGAGCAGCATCGTGGCCACACTCTAGTCATGCTTGCGTCTGTGGACGCGCTGGAGCTTCACGGCATGCTGGGTGCTACCATCCAGGTATGTCCAGTCCCCGAGGATTGGGACACTGAATTTCAGTGGTCGGATTCTTAATGTTTTTATATCGTCCAGTCCCCGAGTGCCTGGTCGCTGAATTTTAGCGAGTGGGCACTTAGGATTTTCAATGTCCAGTCCCCGAGTGCCTGGTAGCTGAATTTCAGCGAGTGGGCACTTAGGATTTCGTTGTTGTTGACGTTGTAGTTTGTGTGCAGGGCTTGCAACGCGAATCGGCCGATCGGCTTGCAGCAAAGTGTCGCATGGAGAAGGAACTCGCTGCCGTCCAGGAGACAAACAAGGGGCTTCAAGCCATTGCAGCCGAGGCGGAAGAGGTCCGCCAGGGCCTTGTCCCGGTGGGTGACCTGACGGCGGCTCAATCTTCTTTGAGTACGGCCGAGAAGCGGATCGCTGATCTGGAGCGTGAGCTTAAGGAGGCGAAGGCGGAAGCAAGTTCGGCGGATGGGCGAGCGAAAGCTGCTGTTACGTCTGCCGCTAAAGAGCGGAAAGTGTCTGACGCACTCGTTGCTGGGCTGCAGAAGGACTTCTCCTCTCTTCAAAGCTTCATCACGGGCCTCTGCCGTCCGCTAATTGGTAAACCCTTCTTCCTTTTTCCTCTGCCTTCACAACTGCGTTTGTAAAGTCGTTGACGTGCTCACTGCCTGCTTTTGTTCCACAAGCCGGATTATTGATAGCACGGAGGAAGCGCAGTCATTCGACGCGTGACAGTGTGTGACTACCCTGGTCGACTCGGCCGCGTTGTCCGCGACTTGCATTCGGGCATACCTTCAGGAGATATCGCCCACGAAGGTGATTCCCAGCGACCTCGTCGAGGTATGGCGCTACCTTGAGAAGGCTCCGTCAGTCGTCGAATTCATGACGCGGTCGGCCTTCCGGCGCGGGGCGGCGACGGCGCTCAGCCTTGGGCTTGCTCATTTCCCGGAGGACTTCGACCTTGACGATGTGACGAGCGGCTACCCCTTGTCCACGGGCTCTGTGGAGATTGCCGAGGTGCTGAAGCTGACGGACCAGGCCGCGGTGTATTCCGATCGTGTTTGGGCGATGCGCGACCTCCTTCCCTATCAAGAGACGGTTGTCGCCCCCAACGATCCCGAACCGAAGCATCTGGACTTCAAGGTTGAGCAGCCGTTCCGTGCGGCGATGGAGGGCGAGTTGACGACGTATCCGTCGAACCCATATGTTCCCTTCATTCGTAACCGCAGGGCTGACAGCGAGTCGGCGTCACAACCTGCAGAGTAGAAGCGTTGAGCCCTGGGGTGTTAGTAAAAATAGCTATTGAACTCTCCTTGTAATTTGAAACAACTTTGTACTGCTATAAAGGAGATTCGTGTTGTTTTGTCATTTGCTTTGTGATTTTGGATTTTGATTGAACGAGTCCCCGAGCGCGTCCGCCCTTTTTATGGGGTTTACCTCATTTGTTATGTGTTTGCAAATTTTTGGTGGATTTAGGTCGACTCGCCAGGGCTCGGAGAGCTAGTCGCAGGGCGACTCCCATGGGTGCTCTTTACTTGACCGTTTTCCCGTGCACGAACGAGGTCGGGTAGCCGAGTCCCCGAGCGTGGTACTTGGTGGTTCTAGTCGCAGCTCCAAGGTAGGTGAGGACTAGGCGCGTTAAAGTAAGCGCGTCACTCCTGCCTGACCCGAAGGATCAGTCGCATAGCGAGTCCTGGGCACGCTCTCATACTGGGCGTTTTTCCCTAGTCGCTCGTACTTGGCTGGGTGTCAGTCCCCGAGCATGGTATTTGGCCATTCGAGTCGCTGTGCCAAGGATGCGGAGGACCTTGGTCGCTGTGAGAAGCGAGGGCAGTTGTCTTGGCTCGGTAAGCCAGTCGAGCTAGGCGACTCCAATGGGGCTCCAGGTTGGCGTTTTTTGTGGACGTTACGAGGCCTGGGGTTTCCCCGTGCCCTCGTACCGCACTACTTGGCCGTTCCAGACGCTGTTATTACGAGTGCGAGTGGCACAAGACACGGAGAGTAGACACAACTTTCGGTAACCACTATTTTATTTCATAGCGGGTGGGGAGTACATGTATGGATTTCTAGGAGTAGAACTTTCGTAGGAGGTTTACATTCCACGGCCGCTTGACGTCGAGTTTTCCGTCGCCTCGGACGTCGGTGAGGTAGTAGGCGTCGTTTCCTAGGACTCGCCCGATGGCAAATGGTCCCTCCCAAGGGGGGGAGAGCTTGTGCATGCCCTTCTTGTCCTGGATGAGGCGTAGTACCAGGTCACCTTCCTGGAAAGTGCGAGTCCTTACTCGCCGACTATGGTAGCGGAGGAGCCCTTGCTGGTAGATGGCGGTGCGGGAGCGAGCGAGGTCGCGTGCCTCGTCGAGCTGATCGACTCCGTCTTGGCGTGCGAGTTCGTTTGCGGCCTCCGTGTAGTTGACCACCCTTGGCGAGTCGTGCTCTAGGTCGGTGGGCATGACTGCCTCGACGCCGTACACCATGAAGAAGGGGGTGAACCCTGTCGACCTGTTGACGGAGGTGCGGATGCCCCAGATGACGGAGGGTAGCTCCTCGACCCAGCATCCGGCGGTGCGCTCGAGTGGTACTTGGAGCCGTGGCTTTAGGCCATGGAGGATGCTCTGATTGGCGTGTTCCGACTGGCAGTTGGATTCTGGGTGGGCGACTGAGGCGAGGTCGAGTCGAATGTGGTGTTCCTCGCAGAACTCGGCCATGGCTCCTTTGGCGAAGTTGGTGACGTTGTCCGTGATGATGATGTTTGGGAACCCGTAGCGATAGATGATCTCGCGTAGGAACTTGGTGGCGGTCTTCCCATCGCATTTGCGGACTGGCTTGGCCTCCACCCATTTTGTGAATTTGTCGACTGGGACCAGGAGGTGGGTGAAGCCGGAGGGGGCCTTATTGAAAGGTCCTACCATGTCCATACCCCACACGAAGAACGGACAGGTGATGGGGATTGTCTTGAGCGCCGAGCTCGGCACGTGGGTCTGGTTGGCGTATTTCTGGCATCCGATGCACCGCTGGACAATGTCGACAGCGTCTGCGTGTGCGGTGGGCCAGTAGAAGCCGTGTCGCATAGCCTTTGCGACCAGGGAGCGAGCGCCGGTGTGGTGGCCGCAGTTGCTGGAGTGGATGTCCAAGAGGATTTTGCGTCCTTCAACAGGCTGAACGCAGCATTGGAACACGCCGGTCACGCTGCGCTTATGGAGCTCGCCGTTGATGATGACGAAGGATTTGCAGCGACGGGCTATCATCCGGGCGTCCGTTTCATCCGCTGGCAGGGTGCCTCCCTCCAAGTAGGCAATGTACGGCACGGTCCAGTCGTTTGGCTTGGCGATTAGTGCTGCCAGGGTTGCCTCTAGTTGCAGCGGGATTCCGATGTCGATCTCCCTTGGGGGAGAGACGGAAGGCTTGGTGATGGTGTCGAGGAAGACGCCGGAGGGTGGTGCGAGTCGAGCCGAGCCGATGCGAGAGAGTGCGTCGGCCTCCTCACTCTTCCGCCTGTCAATCCACTCGACAGAGTAGCCGACGAAGTGTCCACCCAGCTTGTCCACTGCTTGGCGATATGCCTCCATTGTGGGGGAGACGGCGTCGCAGGTGCCAGCGACTTGCCCGGTTGACGTTCATCTCCTTGGTGGCTCGCATGCCGTGGAGTAGTGCCTCGTACTCGGCCATGTTGTTGGTGCAAGGGGTGAAGTCGAGGCAGAGGACGTAGCGGAGCTTTTCGCCCTTTGGGGAAGTTAGCACGATCCCTGCCCCTGCACCGTCCGCATTCTTGGAGCCGTCGAAGTGTAAGCTCCTGTAATGGAGGTATGGCAGCTTTTCTGGCTGCTGGGCCTCCTCCCAGTCGGCGATGAAGTCTGCGAGAGCCTGTAACTTGATCGCCTTGCGTGGCTCGTACTTGATGTTGTGGACGCCGATCTCGATGGCCCACTTGGCGACTCGCCTAGTCATCTCACGGTTGCGGATGATATCCTGCAATGGTGCTGAGGAGACGACCGTTATTGGGTGCTCCTGGAAGTAGTGTGGCAGTCGCCGCTGTGCTCTGAAGACCATGTCCACCAATTTCTGGTATTGCGGGTAGCGCTGGCGCGACTCGGTGAGGACTTTGCTGATGTAGTACACTGGTCGCTGCACCGGGCGCTCCTTTCCTTCCTCTGGTCGTTCGACGACCATGACGGCGCTGACGACGCGCTCGAAAGGCGCGACGTAGACTAGCATGGGTTCCTTGTCGAAGGGGGCGGCGAGTAGCGGTGCTGCGAGTAGCACCTTCTGAGGTCGCGGAGCGCGTCATCTGCCTCCTTGTCCCACTGGAAGGTGGGGTTTTTGCGCATTAGGCGGTAGAGGGGCATCGCCTTTTCGCCCAACCGGGGGATGAAGCGACTGAGAACCGCGACTCGCCCGGCCAGCTTATGGACGTCGCGCAGGCACTTGGGTTTGCCGAGTCGAGCGATCGTGTCGATCTTGGTGGGGTTCGCCTCGATCCTGCGCTTGGAGACAACGTATCCCAGTACCTGTCCAGCTGGTACACCGAAGGTGCATTTGCCTGGGTTTAGCTTTATCTTGTACTTCCGCAGGTTGGCGAATGTTTCCGCCAGGTCAGCGAGTAGGTCGGTCTGGCGGGCGGACTGTACCACCATGTCGTCGATGTAGACGTGGATATTGCGGCCAATTTGGCTCGCAAGGCACTCCTGCATGCACCGCTGGTAGGTCGCCCCGGCGTTCTTGAGACCGAAGGTCATGGCGGTGTAGCAGAAGGCTCCGAATGGCGTGATGAACGCCGTCTTTTCTTCGTCTTCGATGGCCATTGTGATATGGTTGTACCCAGAGTAGGCATCGAGGAAGCATAGCGATTCCGAGCTCGCGGTGGAATCGATGATTTGGTCGATCCACGGGAGGACGAATTGCTCCTTCGGGCAGGCACTGTTTAAGTTTGTGTAATCAATACACATCCTCTAGGTCCCGTTTTTCTTCTCGACCAGGACTAGGTTTGCCAGCCACTTGGAGTACTTGATTGGACGGATGAATCCTGCAGCGAGTAGACGCTGCACCTCCTCGGCGATGGCTCGGCGACGTTCTTCATTGAAGGGCCTGAGCGACTGCTTGACAGGTCGCACTTTGGGGTCGGCGTTGAGTTTGTGCTCAGCGAGTTCCCTAGGGACACCAGGCATGTTAGAGGGCTTCCACGTGAAGATGTCCCTGTTCTCACGGAGGAACTCGATGAGCGCGCCTTCCTATGCTGGGCTCATGCCCGTCTCGATCGTCACCGTCTGGCTAGAGTTGCCTGGGACCAGCTCGACGGTGCGGGTGTGCGTCGTTGACTCGAAGGCGGCGGGGTTGCCGCCCTCCAAGTTGGGCTTCTTGAGTATGGTGGGGTCGTCATTGTTGACCCGCTAGCGTACTTGGCGAGCTCCTCGGCGTGGTTGGCCTATGCCGTGATGACGGCGTCGGCGAGTTCAGCTCCTTTGGCCTCGCACTCGGCGGCCATGTCGGGGTCGCCGTGGATGGTGATGACACCGCACGGCCCGAGTAGCTTCATCGCGTTGTATGCGTAGTGGGGCGCTGCCATGAACTTGGCGAACGCCAGACGCCCCAGGACGCAGTGGTAGGGGCTGTCGAAGGGCACCAGCTCGAAGACGATCCGCTCGGTGCGGAAGTTTGCCAGTGTGCCGAAGGTGACTGGCAGCGTTACCTTGCCGATCGGGTATGCCTTCCGACCGGGGACGATGCCATGGAACGTGGTGTAGGTCGTCCCGATCATCGACTGCGGGAGCCACAGTCGCCTGAAGGTGTCCAGGTACAGGATGTTGATGGAGCTGCCGCCGTCCATCAATGTTTTAGGGAGCCAGTAGTCTCCCACCTTGGGCTTGACCACCAGGGCGACTCGGCCTGGGTACTCGATCCGTGGCGAGTGGTCCTGGCGGCTCCAAGTGATTGGTTGCTCGGACCAGTTGAGGAACTAGGGGATGTCCACCTGGGCCACCGCATTGACGGTGACGGCGCGGGCGATGACCTTCTTCTCGCGCTTTGTGTTGAAGCCAGTGAAGGTATGGAGCGACCCGGCGATGCTGCCGAATTTTCTGCCGTTTGGCGGGTTGTTGTCGGGGTCCTCCCGCGCGCGCCGTGCCTTCTCGATCTCCTGGAGAGAGTGGAAGTCGGCGGTCATGTGCGTGGAGGGCTTCCCTTCCCTGCTGTGAAACACACAAGGTTGGTTAAGGAGGGCCGTGGGATCGAACCTCGGCTTCGCCTTGTAGTTGCTGCCGTCGCGGCGTTGTACCCCGTCGTGGAGGAAGCTCTTGGGCTCACGCTGTGCGTATCCAGCGTTGGCGACGAAGTCGACTCATCCGTCACTGCGGCACTTGCCGGTGAGGCGAGTGTTGCTGTAGCGTAGATCGGGTCGTCTCCCGTTGTCGTGGCCGCTCGTGCGGTGTTGTCCTCCAGACTCGTCGTCGGTTTCTTGGTTTGGGTCTTCCTCCGCGTACCTTTTTGTGATCTCGAGGAGATATGGTATGTTGTCGAGTGTGCGGTACGCTCGTCTGAGCTTGGCGACCAGGGGCTCGTAGAGGCACGAGGTCTTGAAGCAGTGGATCGCGGTGTCTGGGTGATGCCGACCGCGTTGTACCACAGATCTTGCCACCGTTGGACCCAGCTGCGGGTCGACTCGCGAGGCCCCTGGACGCACCGTTCTAGGTCCTCGATGGTGGTGGCGCGGGTGGATGAACCCTCGAAGTGCCTGACGAAGGCGTCGCGCATCTCTTCCCAGGAGTCGATGCTATCCGCGGGAAGAGTGTTAATCCACTGCCTGCACGCCCCCTCCATCATCAGGGGAAGGTAGCGGGCGGCTAGTAGATCGGTGTGGCCGGCGATCCCCATCGCGATGAGGTAGGTATCCAGCCACACGGAGGGATCGTACGAGGGGTCGTACTTCTCTATTTCCTTCAGCGCTTTGAAGTTCGCCGGGTATCTCTCGCCTCAGATCATCGGTCCGAAGCACCGGGGCCCGAGTCGGCTTAGCGACCCCCTCGGCTCACCGTCATGGCGGTTGGTGAGGGTATGTCGCAGGTCGTCGGGCTGGAGTGCGCGCCAGCTCTGGTTGTTGATGATGTGGGTGCGGGCGTCGACGGGCTGACCATTGGCGGGGACGAAGTTGGTCGCCGGCCGGGGGTCGTTGGTGGAGAGTGCCGCGTTCGCGGGTCGGTGTTGGAGCTGTAGTGGTTCGGGTGGCGAGAAGTTGAGGGTGTTTGCCGCCATGGGGCGGCCGCTTGAGGCCGCTATGCTTCCCGATGAACGCGAGTACATCCGACCCTATGAGTCGACGCCTGCGTTTTGTTGCTCGACCGCTTTTGCGAGCAAGGCCTTGGCATACTGGATCTGCAGGGCGCCTTCACCAGTGGCCGCGATGTTGTCGACTGCTGCTCGGCCCGCGACGAGGTTTTCCATTGGGGTGGAGAACAGCGGGAGGCCGTTCGCGTCTCGCTCCCGTGAGGAGACCACGATCCTTGGCTGGTCCCTGGGGGTGCGCGGTTGGGTGGTGGCAGGGCGCCATTGGCCATTGCCCCTGGTGGGGGCCGAGTGCTTCCTCCTGGTGGCGCGTTCTCGCAGATCGCGCGCTCGGCCGCGCGGGCCAGGTCGCTCTCATTGTCGAAATTTAGGGCGCGCCCCTGGACGGTGGGGTTCAGGCGCGACCTGATTCGGAGCTGGTGGTAGCGCGAATCAGGTCCGAATCAGGTCCGCAAGGAATTCAGAGCTGTCACCTGCTCGAGGCGAAATTTTTCGCGCTCGGCTTGTTCCTTGCGGACTGCTTCCGCCAGCTTCAGGCGGAGTTCCTCGACCTCCATTGCCGTCGTGTTGGGAGGGATCGGAGTGGAGAATGGATCTTTCGGCGGGTCGGTGCCAGTCGCCATGTATGTCGCGGCGTGGCGGCCGGTTCCGTCGCGGAGGTCGGTAGAGTTCTCTGATCCAAAGTCAAAGTCGAAGATCCCAAGGATAGAGGGATCCTCGAAGTCTCCGACATTGGAGACCTGGGTGATGGAGCCCGCGGGTGATGCGGCGACAATGGATCCGGCGAGTGACGCCGGGGTCTCCGAGTCGGCATCCTCGTTGAGGGCCGCGTCTTCCGCGGCTGCGGTGGTTTCGGCCACGTTGTTGCGGGCCGAGTCGTACTCGGAGGCGAGGCGGTGGATCGTGCGGACCTGACTCTCAGAGAGTCGGTCGCGCGGCGGCGACTCGCGGATGCGAGCCGAGTCCTCCGAGATGATGACATCGGTGAGGCTGACGAAGAGGCTGATCGTGCCGACCGGCAAGATCATGCTATGCGTGATGGGTCACGCCGCCGGGACGTAGCTGCTCGGCAAGATCTGGAGCATCTCGCCGATCGCGATCATGCGTCCGTTGGCGATCGACTCGTTCTTGGGCAGATTGGATCTCGTCGCAGAACACCGGCCTGACCGGCCAGGCCCCACGGTGGGCGCCACTGCCGTGGGAATGACCACGGTATATGCTGCAATCGGCAGCGAGTAGTAGAACATGGGGCAAGGGCGGCCAGCCATCTGCGGTGCGAGATGAGGGCTGAGACACAAGGGTTTACCCAGGTTCGCCCCCCCGGAGGGTAAAGACCTACTCCTGCTAGATTGTATTATGGTGAGAGTACAATGGGGCGAGCTCGACGGCTAGGCGACGAGTCGCTTGGGTGTATGATGGAACGTATCCTCTATGCACCCTCTAGGGAGGCTTATATAGACTCACACCCTAGGGTTTACAGATCTCAACCGAATCAGTTAAGGATTCGGTGACCCTATGACCTAATCCAACTAGGCCTATCTATGCTTTTGGGCCTTCAGCTTCTAGTCGCTTGAGTCCACGCCAGATCTTGATCTAGTCGCCGTCCTGCAGGCCCGCTCGCTGGAGCTTGGGCCAATAGGAAACGTCCTGCTGAGTATACCCAGTAGGCATATCCCCATCACATCTGGTCCAGAGCGGGGCTCCTGGTAGGATTCCTCCGTCACTCGTCGTGAGATCGAGTGGTTAATTAGGACTCGCCGGATTCCTGCCGAGGTAAGCTGTCGCTTACCCGGCAACGAATCTTCTCCCATACTCAATGAAGGCGAGTATGTTGTCTTCATGTCCCACTTTGCTCGTGGGTTTGGTCTTCCCCTTAGCGATTTTGCTAGGGAATTCCTCGATTACTTCGGCCTTCAGCCGCATCACCTTCCGGTTAATGCCATCGCCTCCCTATCCGCTTTTATCTCAGCCTCGGAAGGATACTTTCGGCCTCTGGCCGTCTGTGCACGTATGGTCCAAATTCTCCTAGATCCGATCTAACGTCGTTCCAGACAAATCCCTTCACCCCTCTGAGAATTTGCTTACTCAGTGCGGAGCCGCGTCCATCACACCTCGGAGAAAATCCGAGTTCCCTCGTGTTGCTGGTATCGAGTATTGCCAGAAGTGGCATAGATCGTTTTTCTATGTCAAGAACACTGGAAAGGAAGACAAGATTCGGCTCTCTGCCTTCTCCATCGGCCCCCCTTCCAAGAAGAACTGGACCTACAACCCCAGGAAGAGCCATGCTTTGGCCAAGGCCTTCGAGATTTGGCTGAAGGAGTTGATCCGCGCCGGGCTACGTGGCGAGGATCTGATGACCTCCTTCGTCAGTAGCCGAATCTGCCATTTCCAGCATCGCACACACAAGCTTTGTTACATGAGCGGTCCCCTCGATCCCAACCGAGTCTCAATGGTTGATCTCGAGGATTATCTTATTTTCAAGCGTGTCCGAGCTATCTTCAAGACTGATATGCCGGAGGACTGGACCTGGGGGCTGAAGCCGTTCACCCGCGGGAATCCCCCTCCCGAGGTAAGTTAAGGCATTTGTGTTTTGTTTCCTAATCGCGTTTGTGACTTCTTTTGCTAATTCCTCTTTGTCTCTTTTCTTACAGAGATTTGCGGAGAAAAAGATTGACGATGCCGAGGTTCTGGCCTTCCCGTGGACCGCAAATCGGAACACCCCGGACAACGGGGAGCCTGACTCGGAGGAGTTTGTTCCTAAGTCGGACGTCGCTCCGGTTCGCGCCCATGGCAAGACCTCGGCCCACGGGGAGGAAGGTGACTCGGACGACGTCCAAATTCTTGAGGTAGTCGCCGCAATGCCTATCACTTATGCATTTCCAACCTCTACTTTCCCAGCTAATCAGGCCGGTCAAGTGCACGTTGCCGAGCCTCTCGCCTCTCAAGATCCTGCTACCTCGAGGAAGCGTGGTGCTCCGTCAGCTCCTTCCGAAGCTGCTCCCAAGAAGCGAACCAAGAAGTCGGCCCAGCACCCTCCGAAGCGTAAAACCATGCCCGGAGTTACTGGGTGAGTTCATTTTCATTTGTATTTCTTGTTTCTCTCTTTCTGTCTTTTGATTCAACTTTTTGTGATTTTGTAGCGCTCCTCTTTCTGCCAAACCAAGCGGTCCGAGTATGACGAGTCACATGACTCGGCTGCCTTCTCCGCCGCCTCCTGAAGATACTCGGGCTCCTAGTCCCGCTCGTGTCGACTCTCCTCCGGCGCCGACTTGGACGTCCCCTCGGCAAGATGTACCCATAGCTTCCATTGCTGGCGCCGACCTAACTCCGTCAGCAGATCCTGCTACCCAACATGTTGCCTCCGTTGCGACCCCCGAAGTTTCCCCTGAGGTTCCTTTGACCCCCCCAATTCCAACTGCGACTCCAACTCCAGCCGAGGATGTCACCATCTCGGCCCCCTCGAAAACTATAGTTCCTCCTGCTTCCAAGGATGCCACCCCTAGTGCCGAGGTTGTAGCTCCTACTGACACCTCTTCTAAGGCTAAGAAGGTCGTTGTCACCAAACCTCCCTCATCTCAGAAAGGACTTGCTAGCTCTTCTCAACCCACCATTGCTGATGTGCTCCGCAAGGGGGTTTCCTCTGCTAAGACCGTTGTCACCCCGGCCGCTGATACTCAGCTAACTCTCCACAAGAGTCCCGCGGCGGCGGTGGTTACACAACGGATCCGAGGTAAAGTGCTGACCCGTACTGAGAGTGGGAACAGCCTCGGCTCTCTGGTGGAGTACACCAATAATTGGAACGCTGCTGATTAGCTTGAGGGCAATCCGAGCAATCAGCCATTTCAGCTCTGCGACATCAGTAGTCGTTTGCATATGGCTGCTAAGATCGTTCTTGACAGCGATCAGATGAACGAGGTAATTGCTTCCGCTGATATCTGGTTAGTTATTCAAATGATAGTATATATACCCTAGTCCCCGAAGCTTGCAACCGAATAACTTGTTGTTCGTTTGGAAGCTTTTCTAAACTTAAAGTGCGGTATTTGCCGAGTAAATTTCCTGTACGACTTTGACTCATCGTGGTTCATTTGTATTCCATATTAAGCGTTTGCTGAATTCAGATCTATTTCGGCTTTGATTACTCAGTCATTTAGGTCTGAGATAGGTTTTGCTTGATTCGGATCTGATTAGCTTTGAATATCTAGCCACCTAGATCCGAGTTAAGCTTTGCTTGATTCGGATTTGTCTTAGCTTCGAATATCCAGCCACCTAGATCCGATTTAAGCTTTGCTTGATTCGGATTTGTCTTAGCTTCGAATATCCAGCCTCCTAGATCCGAGTTAAGCTTTGCTTGATTCAGATCTGTTTTAGGTTTGAATATCTGACTGTGTAATTTATTTTGTCGCTTAGGTTGCCCATGGTCGGCGGACAGCCGAATTCCAAAGGCTGCTTTTCGCGCACAAGAAAATGCAAGAGAAGTATGAGAAAGTTCTTCCCGTGGTGAAGAAAGCTGGTAACTTAACAAATCTTTGTATTGTCCCTTAAGTTCTTAATATTTTAGACTTGAGGTGCTAACCCATTTTGCTGGTAAACAGGCAATATCAATAATCTTAATATCCATCTTGAGAAGAAAGTCAAAGCTCTGGAAGGTTAGTTATCCTTTTCATCTATTGATTTTCGTTCGAAACTTATCATGGGTTTCTTATAACCTTCTGGCTTTGGTATAGCCGAGTTACAAACTCTTGCAGCGTCGCATCAAGAATGCATACCCATGCCTGATATGATGCTGCATTTTTAGAGCAAGCCGCCACTCATTCGGTGCAACTAAAAGAGAAAGATGACGAGATAACCCGGTTGCGTGCCGAGGTGGAGTCCCTCAAGCTTTCTCAGAAATCCGAGTTAGAGAAAGTTGATCAGGAGTTCTCCGAAGAAAAGAATCGGCTAAGTCTGCGACTGCAGAAAGATAAAGAACTCCTCGAGGTCGCCGAGCTGAAGAATCGGACGATGAGCGAGGAAATCACCCGCTTTGAGAAGACCAAGGTTGACTGGACCCAGGATCTCCAAAAAATGTTGAGTTACATTCATCATAAGTTTTTGATCGTGGCCGAGTTATTTTCTCCTCTTTCTTACCTTTAACTGACATGTTTGCCTCTTATGTAGATCATTTTCCGGAAGCTAGGCCAGTGAGTTCTAAGGCAGTGATTTTTTCTCGTCAACGCCGAGGTGTCCCTGCAGATTCGGATCCTGAATATTCAATGGAAGACTACGTGATTGCCGTTGGCGCTGCCATTGGGACGATGAAAATTATGGGTCGAGATCTGGTGCAAGAAGCTATCCGGGCTTACCACGTTTTGTGGCCGAATACTTCTGGGACTCCTGACATCGACGAGGTTAAAGTACTTTTGGATAGACTGATGGCATCTCAGACCCAGTTAAATCTCTGGAGGGAGTCTGCTGGGAGAGCTGGTGCTGATATGGCGCTCACAGCCGTTATGTCTTGGTACGAGGACATTTCGCTCGATACCTTAATAAACTTGCGCACTGGCTCTCGTTGGGTTGAGGATCTAGAATTCGTCGCTCGCCGCCAAGCTTGTGCCTTCCAGCTTGTTGAGTATGCTGATGTGCATAGCTGGATTGAAGGGCCGAGTTTTCTTCCCAACCCAGCGGATGACGTCGAAGTCGAAGATGCCTCTGATAATGATTCGGCCGACCAGGATGAGGGTGAGGGCAACCCAGACAACTCTGGTGTGATTCTAGCGCAAGCTCGGATGGGGACGGCGACACACGATCATCTTCCAAAGGGACTGGGCACTCTCAAGATCAAACTAATGTTTCTCAGCAGCCCAGGACTTCCCCCGAAGTTACTATTGCTTCTGCGGAAGGCGAAGTAACTTCGGCCGAGGCGCCGTCTACCTCAGAGCGCCCAGTGCCTGATCGTGCCACTGCCCCTTAGGTTCAGAAAACTTCCTAAATTATTTCTAGTCCCCGGTATGCCGGGCGTATGATGTGTGTGAAACAATTGTCCGACTTTCTGTGTGGTACGAACCCTTTTTGCCTTTTGCCGCTGAGGCATGGGTGATGGTCATCATTATTAGTTTGTCTAAACAGATCTTGTTGCTTTAAATCTTTGCTTTGGCGACCTTCAATCTCATAGGTTCGGATCACATGTTTTCATGTGGGTGACCTTAGTTCGGCTCTTACATTGCCTGGCCTTTATAAATTCGATGGCTTAGCCATTGTGTTCTTGACCTTTATCCGAGATATAAATCCCGAATCCCGTATCTGGCAAAGTGAAACAATAAGTTGCATCCCCTATCACACTTCATTTCGCTAGGAGTGTTACTCTTTTTGCATCATTCTTAGAGATCTTTGTTTGCTTTTGCTTCGCTATCTTTATGATTATTGAGACATGTTTACACTGTCTTCCAAGCTTGTAGCTGAGCTATGGAGCTTTTATGTGTCTGATGGCAAACAATGGGTAATACGGATTAGTCCCCGAGTTATCATTCACGTGGATGAGTTGTTGCGCGTGCTGAAAGAACTGTCTTGGATCATGTGGCAGTCCCCTAGTCAGTGCTCTAAGAATCAGGGTTTTAATGCATAATCCGAGATAAGGGATGATACGGCATAGTCCCCGAGTCCCCTGCTCGAGGTCTTGAAACTTAACAGGTAATTCAGGAATAAGAAATAACATTGTACAGTCTCCGAGTCAATGCTCGAGGTGCCGAGGTTTCGTACATAACTCAGAATAAGAAATCACATAGAACAGTCCCTGAGTCACTGCTCAAGGTGCTGAAGTTGAATACATAACTCAAAATAATAAATCACCCGGAGCAGTCCCCGAGTCACTGCTCAAGGTGCCGAAGTTGAATACATAACTCAAAATAATAAATCACCGAGAGCAGTCCCCGAGTGATTGCTCGAGGTGCCGAGGTTTACTACATAGTAAAAATAAAGACAACATTGTGCAATCCTCGAATCGTCGCTCGAGGTGGCGAGGTTCAATACATGCTTGATACTTGAAGTATTATATTACGACGAAACATATATGGCTTCTAAGTGTAGAATGGGCGAAGTAAAGCTATGTTCCATGGTCTTTTCGATTCCTCGCCGGCTTTGTTTGCCTTGTTCTTTTCTGGTGACTGAGCATCGATTAGGTAATATGCATCATTGTGCAATGCTTTACTCACGATGAATGGTCCTTCCCATGGGGGTGAGAGTTTGTGCATGCCGGCTGTGCGCTGCACCAGCCGAAGAACCAAATCTCCTTCTTTAAAGACTCTTGGATTGACTTTCTTTCTATGATATCGTCGCAGATCTTGCTGATAAATAACTGATCTTGATAGTGCCAATTCCCTGCCTCTTCTAGTAAATCGACGTCGTCTTGCCGAGCTACCTCGTTTACTTCGGTAGTCGTGTACTGTCTCACTCGTGGCGAATCATGCATTATGTCCGCTGGAAGGACAGCTTCTGCTCCGTATACCAGAAAAAATGGGGTATACCCTGTTGATCTGTTGGGTGTAGTCCTGAGGCTCCACAGTACTGCTGGCAGTTCCTCGACCCAACATCCTGCCGACCTTTGTAGAGGTTCAACGAGCCGGGTTTTATTCCGGACAATACCAGTCCATTCGATATTTCTACTTGCCCGTTCGACGCCGGGTGAGCCATCGTGGCAACATCTAGTCTTATGTGTTTCTCTTGGCAGAATCTAACAAATGCTCCTTCAGCAAAATTTGTGCCGTTGTCTGTGATAACACTGTGTGGATAACCATATCTCAAGATGATATCTTTGAGAAATTTTACTGTTGTTTGCCCATCATATTTTCTTATAGGTTTTATCTCAATCCACTTTGTGAATTTATCTACCATGACTAGAATGTGGGTCATTCCGCCTCGGGCCGGCTTGAACGGTCCTACCATATCCAAACACCATACAGGGAATGGCCAAGTGATTGGTATTGTCATTAATTCGGATGATGGCATATGTATCTTGCTGGCGTATCTCTGGCAACCGTTACATTTTTCTACCAGCTCTTTTGCCTCCTTTAACGCCGTCGGCCAATAAAATCCATGCCTGAATGCTTTGGCTACTAATGCTCTGGACGATGCGTGATGCCCTCATTCTCCCTGATGTATATCTAGGAGTATCTCCTGGCCTTCCGCCGAGTCAACACATCTTCGCAGCACGCTTGTGACGCTTCTCTTGTACAACTCATTGTTTATGATTGTGTAAGCTTTTGCTCTTCTTATTTTCTGTCTAGCCAGTATCTCATTATCTGGCAAAATTGCATCCTTGAGGAAGGAGAATATGGGTTGCACCCATGTCAGCATGATTTTCTCTAGGACAATTTCACTGTCGATTTCCATGTTTTCTGCCGACATAAAGGCTTTCCATCCTTCTGTATTTATTCATGCAATGGTCAGGTTCACCTTCAGAGAGCCTGGGTTACACTCTTTGTCAATTTCCATTGGCACATTTCCTTCTTTTAATTCTGCCGAGATATGAATGGACTCAGACTCTCGTGACGGTATAATCGATGGTTTTCTCAGGTGCTCTAGGGCGATTCCTGGGGGAATCGACTGCCTAGTTGATCCGAGTTTTGACAATGTGTCCGCAGCGTCATTTTCCGCCCGAGGTATATGATGAAACTCGCATCTATCGAAGTATCCACTTATTTTTTGCACATGGAACCTATATAAGGCCATATTTGCATCTAGTGCGTCCCAATTTCCTGATACTTACTGCACTACCAAATCAGAATCCCCGTAGTAGAGGATCCGACATATACCAATTTCTTTTGCTACCTTTAATCCATTGACGTGTGCTTCATATTCGGTTACATTGTTTGATGCGGCAAAATTTATTTGCAGCACATATTTCAGCTGATCTTTTTTCGGTGAGGTCAGCACTATTCCTGCTCCCAAGCCATTTCTCAACTTGGATCCATCGAAATGCATTATCCAATAATTCGGATCTGGCAATGGTGGTTCGTATTTCACCTCGGCCCAATCCACAAAGAAGTCGGCCATTGCCTGAGATTTGATTGCATCTCGCCTATCGAATTGCGGAGCATAGGGTGATAATTTGATTTCCCATTGTTCTATTCGGCCGCTTGCATCTTTGTTGCTCAATATGTCGGCTATGGGCGCTTCACAGATCAATTTGATCGGATGTTCTTCAAAGTAATATTTAAGTTTCTTTGCCGACATGTATACTCCGTAGGCCATCTTCTGGTAGTGTGGGTAGTTTTGTTTTGAGGCTGATAGTACCTCGCTTAGGTAGTATACCGGCCTTTGTATTGATTTATCATCTTCATTACGTTCCACAACGATCACAGCACTTACCACTCTGTTTGTGGCAGCTATGTAAAGTAACATAGGCTCTTTTGACAATGGAGAGGCCAGGATTGGTGCTGTGGCCAACATCTTTTTCAGTCCATGAAACACATTATCTGCTTGCGGTGTCCAAATGAACTTATCAGACTTTTTCATCAGTTGATACAGTGGTAATGCCTTCTCTCCCAGCCGACATACAAATCGACTAAGTGAGGCCAGGCAGCCCATGAATTTCTTTACGTCATTTAGACGCCTCGGCAGTTCCATTCTTTCTACCGCTCTTATTTTAGTTGGATTGGCCTCTATACCTCGGCTGGATACAAGAAAACCGAGTAGTTTCCAGCTGGTACACCGAAGGTGCATTTTTCCGGGTTAAGCTTCATTCGGAACCTTCTCAGGTTCGCGAATGTCTGCCGAATATCATCCAGTAGTGTTTTTCTCTCTTTCGTTTTTATAACCACATAGTCTGCATACACTTGTACATTTTTTCCTATCTGGTCATGTAGAAATTTTTGCATACATCTCTGGTACGTTGCCCCTGTGTTATGCAGGCCGAATGGCATGGTGCGATAGCAATAAGCCCCGTACGGGGTAATAAACATAGTCTTTATTTGATCAGCAGGATTTAACGGTATCTGGTGGAAACCAGAATACGCGTTTACAAATGATAACAGCTCACAACCAGCGGTCGAATCAATGACTTGGTCTATCCTAGGTAAAGGAAAATGATCTTTGGGACACACCTTGTTCAGGTTCGTGTAATCAATACACATTCGTCATACGATGGCTACATTTGGATCATCCTTTTTCTTTTCTACTAACACCGGATTTGATAGCCAATCCGGATAAAGAACTTCCATGATGAATCTGGTCGCAAGGAGCCGAGCTATCTCATCCCCTATTATTTTTCTTCTGTCTTCGGCGAAGCGGTTGCTTCGCCGGCCTTGCTCCCGGCCTTACATGCAGAGAGTGCTCAGCCAACTCCCTCGGCACACCTTGCAGGTCTTGAGTTGACCATGCAAAGATATCCCGATTCTCACGGAGGAAGTTGCTGAGCACGCCTTCCTATTTGGCATCTATGCCGGCACCAATGGTGATGGTGCGTTCTGGGAACTGCTCATCTATCTGGACTTTTTTCGTTTCTTTAGTCGGCTGGAAAGAAACACTTCCATGTGGGTTGGCTAACGCTGGCATATTCAGTTGTGCCGACTGAGCGAGAGCCGCTACTTCTTGAATCCTTCTTTTTTCTCTTGCGATCACCAATGACTCGGCCAGGTTTGATCCGGCCGAAGCACATTCCATCGACTTCCTGTAATCTCCTGCTACTGTTTCACCCCGTGTGGTCCGGGTAACTTCATTTTCAAGTAAGTTATGTGGCAGCTACTCATGAATTTGGCCAATGTCGGCCACCCAAGTAAAGCATGATAGCAACTTTCTAGATCCACCACCTCAAACTCCAAATTTTTCGCTCTGTAGTTATCCCTTGTGCCGAATAATACATCTACTCAAACCTTCCCAATGGGTTCGCCTGAAAGTCTCGGCACTATTCCATGGAACGTGGTTCTCGTGGATTGCATCATATTCTGCGATATTCCGAGTTTATGCATTGTATATTTGTACATGATATTGATACTGCTCCCATTGTCAATGGGTACTTTTGAAAATTTCACATTAATGCTGGGCCCGACCAAAGTCGGATCTAGTACGAGTGCGTACGACCCTGGATTCGGCATTATTTTGGGGTGATCCTTTATGCTCCAAGTTACTTCTTGATCTGACCAAGGTACATATCTTGGTACTGCCGGCATAACTGCATTCACTTCCATATGCCGACGCTGTACACTTTCCATGTCTTGCTGTTCTGTTGTGAACACGCAATATGAGTGATGATGTTCCCTGTAATCATTGCGTCCATTATTTCCGGGGTTTGTCCTTCCATCCTGACCCTGATTTATGACTTGATGCACTGCATCTCTCCGGTCCGAGTTATCATACCTCGGGGGAGGAGGGGGTAACATTAACTGGTGTGCATTTGCCCCAGTAACTGCGGCTGCTGTTGCTGATGTGCCTGATGAGAAGGTGCTTGCATGCCCGCCGGGTTCCACATTGCGTTTTTCATCCAGGCGCATTGCCGAGTTGTATGATTAGCCGGCTTGGCTGGGTCTGGAGTGTGAAACTTACACGGTTGATCCAACATGGATTCAAACGTGTACTTCGGCCTTTCCTGCCACTGCTTCTTCTGTTATGGTGTCCACTATCTCTTCCCTTCATTCCTTGGTGTCCATTGCTGAGGACCATTCTTCTGCTATTGACTGTTTTCGTGACTCAGCTGATCTTGCACTACCGCTGCCACCTGATTGGAGGCATATCTGTAATCCGGTCTTTCCTCTCTTCTTCTACCTCTGAACTCGTTGCGCCTCGATGATCCGGCCACATCTCTTGCATATTGATCTTGATGCTCCCGATGCTCCACGGACATTAGTTCTGGTTGTGTCGGATCACCCAATGCATATGAATCCGCTATCCTGATGGTTTCTGCCAAAGTGGTTGGCATATCTCTTTGCAGTATCTGCCACAAGACACTGGCATATCGGCATCCTTGAGCGAACCAAGCTATCGCTTGAGATTCTATAACTCCCTCGCATGAGTTCCTAAGGTTACACCACCGAGTTAAGAATTCTCTGTCTGTCTCATTCGGCCTCTGCTTGCACATTGCAAGCTGTTGTGGCCTGTTTGGTATTTTGTAAGTACTGGTGAAGTTGCTGACAAACATCTCTTAAAAATCTAGCCAGCAGTTGATATTGCCCGCTGGCAGATTATTCATCCATACTCTGGCCGGTCCTTCCAGCATTTGCGAGACATATCTTACCGCCCATCGCAAGTTTTCGCTAGCTATTTTTACTGCAGTGGCATAGTCAATTAACCAATCCTGTGGTTTGGTACTCCCATTGTATGTTTTCGTTCCCCTTGCCAGCTGAAAATTTGGCACAGGCGGCTCGCCCATGATCCTGGGTCCGAAACATGCCGGACCCAGCGGACCTTGCTCCCCTAACAACTCGGATCGGTACAACCTGTGCAGTTTTAATCTTGCATCATTTGATGGCAAGTTTCTGTACATGACTCTCTCCTGCATTCCATAATGGTTATTTCCACCATGCCCTGCATACTCCATATCTGAGTAACCATCATTGTACCTGTCATTTGCCTGATTATGGCGAGCTGGTCTCACTTCTCTTTCTTGCCGAGGTTCATACCTCGGCTGAGGATTGGGCGGCGGGTCCCTCCTTCCTTCTGCTGGGATATTATTCTCATGATTTCCTCTTCCGAGGTCTCCATTACCTCGGCTTCCATTGCCTTTGTTGGCACGGTGGGGGTCTCTTTTGCCACTGTTACCTCGGCTTCCATTGCCTCTGTTCTCATTGACCTTTTCGGCTACCGCCGGATCATACGGTACAATCTTCTTGTTTCTTTTTCCTAAAGTTACTGCTCTGTCTTTTCGCGCATTGTTTCCGGGTGAAGATGCTGCTGCTACAGATAGGGCGGGTGCTGCTCTAGCCGAATGAACCATACGTGAGGCACCAGGTCTTGCCGGGTCTGCCCTAAGCATTTCTTCATTCTGCTGGTTCGCAATGCGTACCAGCTCATTCACTCTTTCTTGCTGTTTCTGCCAGGCTTCGCCTGTTAGCCCTTCCAACTCTAGTGCAGCGGCATTTGCCGCCCTTAGGTTCTTTGTCGGGGTGCTATACCTCGGCAAGCCTAGATCGACTGAATCTTCCTTATGAGTCTCATGCTCTTTATTGATATCATTCATGAGTTTTTTCCCTCTCAATCTTAATTCATCGACCCGCTCGGGGGCAACATCTAGCTTATTTGCCTTAGCATATTCTCGCAGGGTCATGTTTAAGGATTCCTGCAATGCTGACACCTTTTTTGCCTCTACTAGCACTTTCTGCCTAGTTTCTTCCAACTCTGCCTGAGCATTAGCCGGATCAAGTATCGGTGCCACAGGCATGGTTAAGTTATCTATAGTTGCCTGAAGAATATTCTCTGGTCTTTCCAGAGGTGGCCATCTTACCCTTGTTTCCTTAGGGGTTGTCTCCTGTACCTCGGCTGGTTTGGCTGCGGACGGATCTACCTCGGTGGGCTGTGGAGTTGCTTGCTTCGTGGTCACCTGTCCTCCCGTTGTCGGATCCTTGCTTGATCCGGCGCCTGCTGCTGCCGCCTGTACCCTGGCTGCGACCATCACCTCGACGCTGCTGACGAGGCGTTCTCCACGCGGACCGTTTGCGGCGCTGAGGGGGGCTCTCCTGCAACAATAACTCAGTGAGGATAAATGCATGAGGTGTCGACGCCGACGTAGATCTGGTGCATGCCCAAGTTGATGAAGACGCCGTTGCGCAGAGGAGCTTTTCTCCTGAAGCTTCCTGCGTTATCGCTGACATAGTCACAGAGATCAAATCTCTGGACTAAGCCAGAGACAACGCGCTCGCCGGTGTGGATGAAGTTTCCCATCCGGATCTTGACTCCAGCTAGCACCACTGCTGGCCCCACGGTGGGTGCCAACTGTCGTGGTGGTGGCACGGTAGACGCCATGGGTAGGCTAAAGTATGGGGCCAATGGATGCTAGAGGGATCCGGGGAGGGAAGATGTAGTTACTTCTACACTCAAATGACTAATATGCAGATCTTTATTTCTCTTCTCTTGGGCTACAAGTGCTCGTCCAGCTGTTTGCAAGAAGAGGAGAACTACAACTCGAGCCTTACCGCCTCAAATGAATCCATCCCCTTCTTAGGAGTCCGTGCCTCTCCTTATAAAGGGGGTCCTTGGCTCCTTGTAGGGCTGACATGGCAAGCATATTCTTGGAATATGCTTGTCCCAAAGTGGTAACTCGGCGGGCTCCTTTCCGTGTCCCCCTTCTATCGGCGGCAAGGTTCCAGAGGGCCTCGCATGTGCTCCTCGGGCTTCCTCACTGTCACCTCCGTGACGCCTGTATGTCCCTCTGCATCTCTGCTCTTTGTCCTTAGTGCTTGGCTCTGTCTAGATTCCTCCTACAACAACTAGGGTTTGACCTTAGGCACCTCCTTCTCCTGCAAGCTTCATGTTACTCGGCCTTGTCTTGGATAACTCGGCTTGACCATTACCTGCATTCAAGTTGTTCATACTTACTCGGCCGACTTAACTCATATGTCGGCCGGATCTGGTATCGCTCCCTTCGTAGGTATCATGGCCGTGCTTATCTCGGCCGACTTTTTACAGGACTCGGCCGATATAAACAGTAACTCGACATATGACAGGGGAAACTCCTTTTGTCTTCCCCTGTCTTAACCCTATCCGGGGACACCTCCCCAACAGCTACGTGACTTCTGTGCACTGAAATTGCTCATGTCTATTTGACCTCCTTCTCTAGAAATATCCTTAGTAGCATTTTTTGCTTCGTCTACTAGTTTTCCGGCATGGACACACTCAAAAACCCTACTAAGAATTGCATCTTTTGGCACACCTCTTGCTGTGCTAACTTGGTGTTACCAATCCGTGTACCAAACCCAAGCTTGAAAGCATAGTCATTGTATACTTGCTTCGCAACTTCAAGGTTTTCAAATGTCATTCCAACATAAGGAACAAGAGGCTGCGTGCAAATCTGTAGAGGTCCCAACCTTTAATAAGGTAGAGATCCCTGTGTCTACAATGCTAGTCCCTAGATCAATAGCTAGAATCCATAGTTAAGATGTAATATCAAGAAACAAAGGTCATAATACAACTTTATATTCAGGAATAAAATAATTCATTACATCTTACATAGCTCATTTGGCTATCTCATTACAATGCAGCAGAAATAACTATATAGCATGGAGTCCTTCATCTTCAAAGTGACACAGGCAATCATGTTGGTTGTAGACTTGTAATCCTAATCAACACACTTCACTAACATCAAAAAACCTGCAACATAATAAGTTACAGCCACAATGGTCAATACATTTGAATTGTATTGGCAAGTGATACTATGGTAATATAGTGGTATCTATCATCTATATGCATTTGGTTAAGTGGTATCCTTATCATTTGGAAACACTAAGTTTTTGTTTGTCAAAATCACCCAAGGCATCTACCAATAATTGATTGAAGATCCTTTAACCCTTGTTCAACCACAATTTTTAACTTAGAAATTGGGATGAGGAGATTCTTGATAGCTTCCATGTCTTGATGCTCAAATTGTCCATTGCTGGGGACACGGCTAAGTACTTAGATTTTACTCTCTCGAGAGGTGGTGCACTTTCCCCACAAGACTCGACATGCATCGAGACAAGATCTTTCAGAAGCCTTCCCTTAGACCAAAATGGACGCGTTCCAAACCTATCATCCCCTACAACCAACTGTCCATTTGGCTAAGTTATTGCAACCTATATGATCCCGGCAGAACCCATAATGCCAAGTGGCTTCACTTGAAGCTTCTCAACATTTGACATCTCAAATCTCTTTGTTCCTGGGTGGCATTCCACAAGTGAGATACACAAGGTTCACCAGTCCCCTATCCTTGTGTAACCACTCAACAAAAATCCATCCAAGCAATACCATTCCACCCAGGTGATTCATTCACTTAGTTGTTTTATTAAACAAAACACAAGTCCTTGACTTAGAAATATTCCAAAACATGAATATAATCCACCCTTGTTTTCTACTAGCTAGTCTAAGCATGATAGTAGTAGGAATCTTAACTTAGAAAATTCTACTAAGGCATCATCTACTAGGATTTCCCATGGCATAGTATACTTAGTAAAAATTCCATGCAAGTCTTACTTAGAAATATCACTAATGCATAGTGAAAATAATGGGACAAAAGTATGAGGCACCACTTGCCTTTTTGGTAGATAATATAGGTTCACTCCTTGATCTTGCAATAGTCACACTCTTCAAATTCCACTACAATTCAATCAAGGCACAAAATTCAATCTACCATTCAAGCAATTCATCACATAGAATAATAAAAACAAAGCAATGCATGCAAGCATGCCAAAGATTGTTTTATTTGGAAAAGTGGTTTCCAATAGGTTATAAACATTATAGTACATCTATTGGTCATTTATAAAAGTGGCAAAACCATTTGATATCAAGTTTGTAAAAATGGCCATTTTAAATCATTTTTGTTTTACTAGAAATGATTTAATCAAAGAATTATTTTCTAGTGTTTGACAAATATATTTTTAAACACAAATGTTAGTTTTTTATGGTCAAGTGTTTATTATTAAAACCATTTGCAAAAAGTTTTACCTATAAACCATTTTTAAGTCAAAGCAATATTTTATTTTGTTGGAAATGCCTTTAAACAAGGTAATAATTTTATAGGGTTCACAAAATATATTTTTAAATCCAAAAACTTGGTGTTTAGGGTCAGAGAGGTTAAATCAAATCATTTTCCAAAGGTTTTACTCAAAAATCATTTTTAAAACATAAACAATATTTTTATTTAACTAGGAATGCTTTTATTCAAAGATTTATTCTTTAGCTTCACAAGATACTCTTTTAAATCTACAAGTTGGTTTCTATGGTCAGTAGGTTCAAAACAATCAATTTACAAAAGATTTTACCTCTAAATCATTTTTAGAATAAATTTTATACACAAAATAGGCCTAGACAAGTTTCTGCAAAAACAACTAATTTTCCAGAAGCAAATCATTAAACAAAGTGCATGGTTGGAAATTAATCTTTTTGCTGATTCCATTGATATAAAATTTGTAAAATTTGGACGTGTAGATTTAAAGTTATGAATTTTACAATATCAAACATCTAATAGATTCATTTATGTTTTTAAAACAACACTCTGGCCACGTGGCTGTTTTCTATTCGTCAGTACCGGTTCCCGTGGATCAACTAATGTGGTGCATTGGATCTAATGAGATCGTGCGGCACAGAATCGATTGTACCTCTTCGTTTAATGAATCTATCGTATTCGACAGATCTAAATCGAACGACGCATAGGAGCTTGGCCAAAGATGGGCGGCGCGCGACGGTGGATGGCGGCGGCTGTAGGGTTTCGTAGCATGGAAAACAAAATTTTTCTACCGCATACAAACAAACAAGCCAAGATCTATCTACTATATTGTAGCAACGAGTCGATGGAATAACTCACCCTCAAAAATTCCAAAGTGTTTAACGAGAGCGGATTCTCGTGGGTGATGTAGTCGTACTCTTGCCGATCTCAAGATCGCGTTGACAATCCTTCCGGCGCTGCGTTCCGGCAGCGCTCCCACAGTAGGTCACACGTTCGGTACTCGACGAAGACCTTCCTCTCCCTTGTTCCAGCAGGCAGCGGAGGTTGTAGCACTCTCCTCGCGATTCCGGCAGCACGACGGCGTGGTACCGGAAGTAGAGGGGAGATCTCGCAGGGCTTCGCCTTAAGCCGGAGCAAGTATGGTGGACTATGAGAGAGAGCTTCGGCGATCTAGGGTTTAGATGAACCAAGGAGGAGCTAGGCCGGCGGCTAGGGTTTAGCTAGGCGGCGGCGGCAGGAGGTGGCAGCGCCGGGGGCTAGGGTTTGTAGGGTGGAGGTGTTGTGTCTTGGAGGGGCAGCCCTGCCCCTCCTTATATAGGTGGAGGGGGCGCGCAAGGGGAGGGGAGTCCCTCCCCAACTCGGTTTCCCAAGTGGGCTGGCAGTGGAGGGGAGGAACTCCTCCCCAAGTAGGTTTCCTACTTCCCCTCCACCTTCCAAAATAGCCGTTTGACTTTTCAAATTGGCGTTTGACTTTTCAAACTAGGATTTGATTAAACCCTTTATTTTGTTCAGTGATGACACCTAGTACATGATGCAATCATTCCAACTTGATATGACACATTCATGTACCCTTCCCCTCCGGAGTGCCGGACTTTCCGGAACCTTCTAGAACATTCCCGATGAAAATACCGGAACCATTCTCCATCCCCGAAACAGGAATTTCCTTATATGAATCTTATTCTCCGGACCATTCCGGATCTCCTCGTGATATCCCGGATCCCATCGGAGACTCCGAACAACATTCGGTCTCTTACTCATCATTCCATAACCACTTAAACAACGTCGAATCCTTAAGTGTGTCTCCCTACGGTTCGTGAATTATGCGGACATGATCGAGACACTTCTCCGAACAATAACCAATAGAGGAATTTGGAAATTCATATGGCTCCCACATATTTCTATAATTACTTTGCGATCGAATGAACCACTTACATACGATACCAATTTCCCTTTGTCTCACGATAGTTTACTTATCCGAGGTTATGATTGTCGGTATCTCTGCATACCTAGTTCAACCTCGTTACTGATAAGTACTCTTTTCTCGTTCCCGTGATATGTGATCCCTTGTGAGCTAGTCACATGCTTGCAAGCTAATTGGATGACATTCCACCGAGAGGGCCCAGAGTATATCTATCCGTCATATGGATGGACAAATCCCACTCTTGATCCATGTGTCTCAACCAACACTTTCTAAACACTCAATGCCACCTTTATAGCCACCCAGTTACGGTGTGGTGTTTGATGTCATCAAAGCATCCTTCCGGTAAAGGTGATATGCATGATCTCATGGTCAAAGGAATTAGGTTACTATGTATCAGAAAGCATATAGCAATTGAACTATTAAAATGACTTGATCTTTATGCTACGCTTATCTATAGGAGTATGTCCACCATATCATTCTCCTAACGATATGATCTTGTTGTTAATAACATCTCAATGTTCATGATAGGGAAACCACAATCATTTATTAACCAACAAGCCAGTATTATAAAGAGGCTTTACTAGGGACTCTATTTTAGTTTACAAATCACACAAGTATTAATGTTTCCTTGTTAATACTATTATAGCATGAATGTAAACATTTATCATAAACACAAAGATATAATAATAACTACATTTATTATTGCCTCTAGGGCATATCTCCAACAGTCTCCCACTTGCACTAGAGTCATCTAATCTAGATTACATGGTAATATACCGAACACCCATGGCAGTTTGGTGCTGGTCATGTTTTGCCCTCGGGAGAGGTTTAGTCAACGGATCCGCCACATTCAGATATGTGTGTACTTTGCAAATCTTTATGTCCCCATCTTGGACATGTTCTCGAATAGCGTGAAAACGTAGCTTGATGTGCTTCAGCTTCTTGTGTGACCTTGGTTCTTGTGCATTGGCTATGGCGCCCATGTTATCATAGTAGATTGACATTGGGTCCAGCGCACAAGGAACCACACCCAGCTCTGTAATGAACTCTTTCATCCATATCGCTTCTTGTGAATCCTCCGAAGCAGCCATGTATTCCGATTCAGTTGAAGATCTCGCCACAACGCTTTGCTTTGCACTCCTCCAGCTAACTGCTGCACCATTCAAAGTAAATACGTATCCAGATTGTGATTTAGAATCATCCGGATCGGTGTTCCAACTAGCATAGGTGTAACCATTAACAACGAGCTGTTCATCACCTCCATAAGAAAGAACCATATCCTTAGTTCTTCTCAAGTACTTAAGTATGTTTTTGACCGCTGTCCAATGATCCACTCCTGGATCACTTTGATATCTTCTAGTTAAACTAACAGCATATGCAATGTCGGGTCTAGTACATAGCATGGCATACATTAGAGATCCTATGGCTGAGGCATAGGGAGTCTTACTCATCCTTTCTCTATCTTCTGCCGTTGTTGGACTTTGAGTTTTGCTCAAGGTCGGATTGGGCAACATGGGCAAGAACCCTTTCTTGCTATCTTCCATTCCAAACCTGTTTAGAACTTTGTCCAAATATGTACTTTGTGACAATGATATTAGGCACTCGATCTATGTCTATAAATCTTTATGCCTAATATGTAAGCTGCTTTGCCAAGATCCTTCATTGAAAAACTATTATTCAAATATTCCTTGACACTATTAAGAAGGTCTACATCATCCCCAATCAACAATATGTCATCTACATATAGTATTAAGAATGCTATAGAGCTCCCACTCACTTTCTTGTAAATACAAGCTTTTCCATCAGTTTGTATAAAACCAAAACTTTTGATTACCTTATCAAAACGTTGATTCCAACTTCGGGATGCTTGCTTCAATCCATAGATGGACCGTTGAAGTTTGCATACCTTGTTAGCATCTTTAGGATCGACAAAACCTTTGGGTTGCATCATATACAACTCTTCACCAATGTCTCCATTGAGGAATGCTGTTTTGACATCCATTTGCCATATCTCATAATCATAATATGCAGCGATTGCTAACATAATCCTCACAGACTTTAGCTTCGCTACAGGTGAGAAAGTCTCATCGTAGTCAACTTCTTGAATTTGTCGAAACCCTTTTGCGACAAGTCGAGCTTTATATACAGTAACATTACCATCAGCATCTGTTTTCTTCTTGAAAATCCATTTGTTCTCGACAGCCTTCCGGCCATCCGGTAAGTCCACCAAAGTCCATACTTGGTTTTCGTACATGGATCCAATCTCGGATTTCATGGCTTCTTGCCATTTATTGGAATCTGGGCTCATCATCGCTTCCTCATATGTCGCAGGGTCATCGATGTTGTCCACCAACATGACACTCATAACGGGATCATACCAATCACGAGTGGTACGAGTTCTCGTTGACCTGCGAGGCTCTATAGCAACTACAACCGAAGTTTCATGATCATCCTCATTAGCTTCCTCTCTTATTGGTGCAGGCACCACAAGAACTTCTTCCGGTGATGCGCTACTCGCAATTTCGAGAGAAGGTTCGACAACCTCGTCGAGTTCTACTTTCCTTCTAGTCACTTCTTTCGAGAGAAATTCCTTCTCTAGAAAGGATCCATTCTTTGCAACGAAGATTTTGCCTTTGGATCTATGATAGAAGGTATACCCAATAGTTTCCTTCGGGTATCCTATGAAGACGCATTTTTCCGCTTTGGGTTCAAGCTTGTCCGGCTGTAACTTCTTTACATAGGCTTTGCAACCCCAAACTTTAAGGAACGACAATTTAGGTTTCTTCCCAAACCATAATTCATACGGTGTCGTTTCAATGGATTTAGATGGTGCCCTATTTAAAGTGAATGCGGCTATTTCTAATGCATAACCCCAAAATGATAGCGGTAAATCTGTAAGTGACATCATAGAACGAACCATATCCAAGAGAGTTCGATTATGACGTTTGGACACACCATTACGCTGTGGTGTTCCCGGCGGTGTCAATTGTGAAAGTATTCCGAATTTCTTCAAATGCTCGCCAAACTCGTAACTTAGATATTCACCTCCACGATCAGAACGTAGAAATTTAATCTTGTTACGTTGATTCTCTACCTCACTTTGAAACTCCTTAAACTTCTCGAAAGTTCCAGACTTATGTTTCATGAAATAGATATACCCATATCTACTCAAGTCATCCGTGAAGCTAAGAACATAACGATAACCACCACGCGATGCTACACTCATTGGACCACACACAACGGTATGTATGATTTCCAATAAGTCCGTAGATCGCTCCATCATACCAGAAAATGGAGTCTTAGTCATTTTACCCATCAGACATGCTTCGCATCTTTCAAGTGATTCGAAATCAAGTGATTCAAGAAGTCCATCGGAATGGGGTTTCTTCATACGCTTCACTCCAATGTGACCAAGACGACAGTGCCACATATAGGTCGAGTTATCGCTCGATTTCAAACATTTAGCCTCAATGTTATTAATATGTGTATTTCCACTATCGAGATTCAATAAGAATAGACCATCTATCAAAGGTGCATGTGCATAAAACATATTACTCATATAAATCGAACAACCATTATTCTCGGAGTTAAACAAGTAACCGTCTCGCAATAAACAAGATCCCGATATAATGTTCATGCTTAACGCAGGCACCAAATAACAATTATTTAAGTATAAAACTAATCCCGATGGTAGATGAAGGGGTAGCGTGCCGACCGCGATCACATCAACCTTTGATCCGTTTCCCACGCGCATCGTCACCTCGTTCTTCGCTAGCTTCCGTTTATTCTGCAACACCTGTTTCGAGTTACAAATATGAGCAACCGAACCAGTATCAAATACCCAGGAACTACTACGAGTACTAGTGAGATACACATCAATAACATGTATATCAGATATACCTTTCTTCTTGATGTTGCCGTTCTTCAAATCCGCCAAGTACTTTGGGCAATTCCGCTTCCAGTGACCTTCTCCCTTGCAGTAAAAGCACTCAGTATCAGGCTTAGGTCCAGCCTTGGTCTTCTTCGTCGGCGCGGTAACTTTCTTACCACCCTTCTTGAAGTGTCCCTTTTGCTTAGAGTTGCCTTTCTTGAATTTGGTGGTCTTATTGACCATCAACACTTGGTGCTCTTTCTTGATCTCCACTTCTGCAGATTTCAACATGGCAAAGAGTTCTGGCAACTGCTTGTTCATGTTTTGCATATTGTAGTTCATCACAAAGTTCTTGTAACTTGGTGGTAGTGATTGGAGGACACGATAAATCCCCAAAGCATTAGGAATCACTATACCCAAGCTTTGAAGTTTGTTTGTGTGCCCAGACATCTTAAGCACATGCTCACTGACGGAGCTGCCCTCTTCCATCTTGCAGTTAAAGAACTTTTCAGAAGCCTCATAGCTATCAATTGCCGCGTGAGTCTCAAAGATCAATTTGAGATCACGGACAATATAATGTGGGTCTGAATTCTCAAACCTTTTCTGAAGCTCCGATTCTAAACCATACAAGATAGCACACTGAACTGTGGAGTACTGAGTCTTCGAGCGAGGTAAACATTCTTTACTTCATCGGTAGCAGTAGCTGCAGGTGGGTCACCCAGCGGTGTATCCAGCACATAGGTCAAATTACCAGCTGTGAGGACAATCCTCAAATTGCGGAACCAATCCGCGAAGTTGCTTCCATTGTTTTTCAACTTTTCTTTCTCTAGGAACGCATTAAAATTGATGGTAGGGGCCGCCATTGATCTACAACATATTTGCAATAATTTAGACTAAGTTTATGACAAATTGAGTTCTAATTAATAGTTAAATTAATCAAGGTGAACTCCCACTCAAAACAATATCTCTCACATTGTTTTAGTGATCACACGAACCAAATCCACCATATCAACACCGATCATCACGAGAGTTGATATAGTTTCAATGGCGAACAATCGACATGTTCATCATATCTACTATATGATTCATGCTTTACCTTTCGGTGATCCGTGTTCCGAGACCATGTCTGTACATGCTAGGCTCGTCAAGATCAAACCTTAGCTTCCGCATGAGCAAATCTGGCTTGCTCACGTTGTATACACTTGCGGAATCTAACACACCCGATCATCACGTGGTGCTTCGAAACAACAAGCTTTAGCAACGGTGCTTACTAAGGATGAACACTTTAGAACTTGAAATTCATGTGCATGAGGGATCATCTTATAATGCTACCATCGTTAACTAAGCAATACAAGATGCATAAAGGATTAACATCACATGCAATTCATAATATGTGATATGATATGGCCTTTATTCTTTGTGCTTCCGATCTCCATCTTCAAGCACGAACATGATTTCCATCATCACCGACATTGCATCAAGGTCAATGACGCTGCTCCATGGTTGTCGTCCACCGGCTTCAACTATTACAACTACTTTGAATAGACACGCGGGTCTTAACAGAATTTAAAGACAACCATATGGCTCCTGCCGGTTACCAACTTACAATAAGGAACATTGCATACATCAAATATAATCACAATCATGGCCATATCACATCAAAGCACACCCCTGCAAAACAAAGTTAGACGCCTCTACTTTCCTTGCATGTTTTACGTGGTTTGGGGCTTTCAATAAGTGTCGTTCTAACTTACGAACAAGAACCACAACATTGATACTAGTATTGTCAATCACTCGTTGTAAATTGAATCTTAACTATGTTGGGAGAAACAGGCACCCGCAAAGCCACTTATGCAATACAAGTTGCATGTCAAGCGTGGAGCAAGTCTCATGAACGATGTCATGTAAGGTTAGCCCGGGCCGCTTCATCCCACCATCCCGCAAGATGCAAAGTACACAAGAAGCAATCGACAATAAAAGCATCAACGCCCACAATGACCATTGTGTTCTACTCGTGCAATAGATCTACATATAGACACGGCTCTGATACCACTGTAGTGTTTCGTAGCATGGAAAACAAATTTTTTATACCGCATACAAACAAACAAGCTAAGATATATCTACTAGATTGTAGAAACGAGTCGATGGAATAACTCACCCTCGAAGATTCCAAAGTGTTTAACGAGAGCGGATTCTCGTGGGTGATGTAGTCGTACTCTTTCCGATCTCAAGATCGCATAGACGACCCTTCCGGCGCTGCGTTCCGGCAGCGCTCCCGCAGTCGGTCACACGTTCGGTACTCGACGAAGACCTTCCTCTCCCTTGTTCCAGCAGACAGCGGAGGTTGTAGCACTCTCCTCGCGATTCCGGCAGCACAACGGCGTGGTACCGGAAGTAGAGGGGAGATCTCGCAGGGCTTCGCCTTAAGCCGGAGCGAGTATGGTGGACTATGAGAGAGAGCCTCGGCGGTCTAGGGTTTAGATGCACCAAGGAGGATCTAGGCCGGCGGCTAGGGTTTAGCTAGGTGGCGGCGACAGCAGGAGGTGGCGGCGCCGGGGGCTAGGGTTTGCGGGGTGGAGGTGTTGTGTCTTGGAGGGGCAGCCCTGCCCCTCCTTATATAGGTGGAGGGGGCGCGCCAGGGGAGGGGAGTCCCTCCCCAACTCGGTTTCCCAAGTGGGTCGACGGTGGAGGGGAGGAACTCCTCCCCAAGTAGGTTTCCTACTTCCCCTCCACCTTCCAAAATAGCCGTTTGACTTTTCAAATTGGCGTTTGACTTTTCAAACTAGGATTTGATTAAACCCTTTATTTTGTTCAGCGATGACACCTAGTACATGATGCAATCATTCCAACTTGATATGACACATTCATGTACCCTTCCCCTCCGGAGTGCCGGACATTCCGGAACCTTCTAGAACATTCCCGATGAAAACACCGAAACCATTCTCCAACCCCGAAAGACTTTCCTTATATGAATCTTATTCTCCGGACCATTCCGGATCTCCTCGTGATATCCCGGGTCCCATCCGAGACTCCGAACAATATTCGGTCTCTTACTCATCATTCCATAACCACTCAAACAATGTCGAATCCTTAAGTGTGTCTCCCTACGGTTTGTGAATTATGCGGACATGATTGAGACACTTCTCCGAACAATAACCAATAGAGGAATGTGGAAATTCATATGGCTCCCACATATTTCTACAATTACTTTGCGATCGAATGAACCACTTACATACGATACCAATTTCCCTTTGTCTCACGATAGTTTACTTATCCGAGGTTATGATCGTCGGTATCTCTACATATGTAGTTCAACCTCGTTACTGATAAGTACTCTTTTCTCGTTCCTGTGATATGTGATCCCTTGTGAGACAGTCACATGCTTGAAAGCTAATTGGATGACATTCCACCGAGAGGGCCCAGAGTATATCTATCCGTCATATGGATGGACAAATCCCACTCTTGATCCATGTGTCTCAACCAACACTTTCTGAACACTCAATGCCACCTTTATAGCCACCCAGTTACGGTGTGGTGTTTGATGTCATCAAAGCATCCTTCCGGTGAAGGTGATATGCATGATCTCATGGTCGAAGGAATTAGGTTACTATGTATCAGAAAGCATATAGCAATTGAACTATTAAAATGACTTGATCTTTATGCTACGCTTATCTATAGGAGTATGTCCACCATATCATTCTCCTAACGATATGATCTTGTTGTTAATAACATCTCAATGTTCATGATTGGGAAACCACAATCATTTATTAACCAACAAGCCAGTATTATAAAGAGGCTTTAGTAGGGACTCTATTTTAGTTTACAAATCACACAAGTATTAATGTTTCCTTGTTAATACTATTATAGCATGAATGTAAACATTTATCATAAACACAAAGATATAATAATAACTACATTTATTATTGCCTCTAGGCCATATCTCCAACAGCGGCGCGGTCAGACGAGGACGGTGTCGGCGATACAGGAAGGAAGAGAGCAAGGGAAGATTCTCACCGAGTTCATCATGGCGTGCTGATGCTCAACGATGTTGTGGTTGTCGAAGGGGCGCTCGAGGTCGTCCTGAATCTCTCACCGGAGTTTCCAACGACGTCGAGAACGCTCTATATCGATGAAGGTGAGGCTACACGGCTCGGGAAGGAGAGGCAAAGTGCTCATTAGATGTGCAAGACGATGGTGAGTACATGAGCATCACAGAGAGGGAGAGGCGAGGTCAGATTTTACCAGTAGGGTTCGCCGGAGTTGAGCTAGCCATCGGTGGCGAGATGGCATTGTCGGAGGCGACGTTCTAAGGCGCGCGTAGACTAGCTGGGGCCACTGGTAGATGCGCAAGGTGCTGGAGAGTGATCTTGCGTGCACAAGGGGGCAGGGTACGGTCAGGCGTCGCTAGAATTCACACTGGACCTCGTCGGAATAGTGGTGCTCGCTGCGAGCAATTGGAGCAGCTTGTGGGCGATCTGGTGCGAGCAAGAGAGGGGAATAGAGAGGAGAGGCAGGCGATGTAGATAGCATGGTCGGGGGGCAGAATCACTGCGGAATTAACGCGTATTGAACCGAGGTTTAAACGGGCAGAAACGGCCGGAGTCGAGGGCGAGGTCAGCGCGGGGGGTGAAGACGACTGACGGGCGGGGTCGCTTCGTCAGCGTTAGAGAGAGAGGAAGGGTAGGGTCCGGGGTTCATTGACTGCGCGGGTGTGATCTCTGGTACGAATCGTTTTTCTTGCGGGGGAAGAGGAGATGGGCTAGCAGGGCCTGGTGGGTTTTGCTGGGCTGGGCTGGCTTCTTTGTCTTTTTTATACTGTTTATTTTCCTTTTTCCATTTCTGAATTCGGTTTTGATTTATTCAAATGATTTCAAGTATTTGTTTGAATTCAAATCTTTCCCAACTTTCTGTAGGGATTTCATTCTGTTTAATAATATTTTCTAAAGTCCTTTTCAGAATATTTCTTTGTATTTTCTTGGGCTTTATTATTTATTTCAATAGACAATTGTCTTTATTCAAATAAGATTTAATTATATTTTCAAACTCTTTATTTGAATTCTAATTTTTACCAAACCTTTTTCAGTAGGTTTTATTTATTTAATAGGGTGTTAAATAATTCATTCGGAATTATTTGAAATATTTTTAATATGATTTATTAATCATTTAAATTGAGCATTTGTCTTCATTCAAATAAAATTCAATATGGTTTTAAATCCATATAAATTTTTATTCAAATGATTCTTTTATTCCATTTGAGTTAAGTAAATAACTTTTCCCCTTTATTATTTTCTCATGATTTAATTAATCATTTCTATTAGGGATTTTGTCTTTATTCAAATGGAATAGAATTTGGTTAATGCCATATTATTTTATTTGAATATTCTTTATCCCTTTATTTTATTTGGATTTGGATTATCTTTATTCCATTTGCTTATGGATTTAATTCAAGGTTTTAAATTGTCTTCTAAATAATTTTATTGGGATTTGTTATTTAGGCAAATTGTCTTTATTTTAAATAAAATTGGATATTATTTAATCCTTATGATTTTATTTAAATAATATTTTACCCTTATTCATTAATCAATAACTTTCATTTGTTTTATGGATTTGGCCAACATTTAATCTGGCTTTTCAAATATTCATTATTTATTTATTCCTTTCTTTGCCTTATAAAATCCATATCTTTTTATTTATAGATCCAAAATTGGTGATTCCAATTTGTAGAATTTTATTTGATATTTGTTTATCTCTTTTTAAACCTCTTTAGGATTATTTGCTCATAATTTTGATATGGATTTTAGATAGGAGCTTTATTAGCTTTAGAAATTATTTCCTTTTGCCATATTAAACTCATAAGTTTTTATTTATGGTTCCAAATTAAATGAAACCAATTTCTATGGTTTTATAATATTTTTATTTATCATCCTTGATCATTTATAAATGTTTGTTGACTAATTTTTATATGGATAAAATCCATAGTCTTTGAGATATCTTGGAAATGATTTTCTTCCATTAAGGTTTTGGGTTTTGGTTTATTTTCCCAAGTTTGAATTTCAAGATACATTCATTGATGAATGCATTTCACTTGTTTGAAATTTATTGGATTCTATTTTATTCAAAGTTTGTTTAAGATGGGTTTTGATGTTTCCATTTGGAATCAAAAGTTTTTTTTCACCCTAAGTTTCAACAATTATTTATTTTATTTATTTATTTTTCACATTTCAAAATTTGGAAAATTTTGGGATGTGACAAAATCTCTTCACCGCCTTCTTCAACAACAAAATAAGCATTGCTACTAGCTGCACTTTCTACTCTTTAAACAAAATTTTGTCCATAGGTTCCAGCAGCAACATACTCTTCAGAAGTAGATTATGGTGGAGCAAATCCTTCTGCAGCATATCCTTCAGGACCGTATCCATCAGCAGGCTGGTTGAGGTCGAAGCATAAATGTGCTGTCAGCAACAAACCCCTGCAATTTAAAAGCAAAAGTTTAGGTCGAAGCATAAATGTGCTACATAAATGTGCTAGTATCACCCTAATTTGCTACAATGTAGCACCATCTGCCTAGCAGCATTATTGTAGAACCATCTGTCTGCAGTGTAGCACCCCTAATTTCCTAGTTTGCTACAATGTACCACCCAATTAACTAGTGTATTTGCTACCTTTTTTAGTATTTTCTTCTACCATGTAGCACAACAGGAACAACAATGGTGGAAACCCTAAGAGGATGGAGCTGGAGCTTACCGATGGAGCTGGAGCTTCTTCCTTAGGATTTTGATTGAAAAACATAGGAGGATTCGTGTGCTGGGCTCGATTGGAGACATTGGCGTTCGCTGAATCGGAGCGCCGCCGGGTGAGAGGATTTGATCCACCACTAGAAGCGACGATTGACGGCGGTATTAGGTGGTGAGGATGACCAGAAGGGGGGTAGAGATGGAGGAACAAAGATGGCTCATCTCCGGTGCCGACGAACGAGATCGATTCCGCAGTCGCCTCCGTCGTCCTCACATCAACCGCACGACTTGTTCACTGCCGCCGTTTGTTTCCCAGCTTGCTACGCGTGAATCGTTATTTTCTGCAACATAGCAAAAGCGGGGTTGGTGTACCGGTTTAGTAGATCGGACGGCTAAATCTAACTTGATCAGACGGCTCCGGACCCGGGGGATCGGGGGGAAATATCCCCCGGAAGACGCGTAGCACGGTCCTAAAAGAAAATAGTATGATGAGGTTGTCCGCAACTACCAGCTTGGTAGGACCCACGTAGCCTTTTACGTCCACTCAGTGCAGAGTTTGATGCCTCTACTGTTGCCTTTATGTCTCATCATCGTATCTTGTACGGTGGAGAAAAAAAGCACTGCTAGCACTCGTCAATCTCAAGGCAACTACCAACGGTTGGATAGCTACCACACCCATGTGTACAAGTATAAATGTATTTCCTAAAAAATCATTACTTGAATAAGTTTGATTTGATCATTATAAGCATATTATGACGTTATCATACTTAAACTTTATGATAGATTTGTAGTTTAGAGGAATAGTTCATTTTCATAGAAAAATATTATCTTTATTTGTTCCACAATATGTTTTAGGCTTTTACATTATCTCTACAAGAATAAGCAGAGATGTTGAAGAATAAAAAAAGGGGTTGTCTTATCATGTACTAACATTTGATTAAATTTTATTTCTTACTTTAAGTGAGTTCTAAATAAGACTTAAGTGGTCAGTCAAACAATTCCCAAAAATATCCCAGCAAAAGAACCAAAAGAAATGTAAAAGTTAAACGTAGTCCATGTCAGATGCGGCCATATCGTTTATTAAGGCTGTCACAGACACAAATTTTGTTCTTATTATTTCAAAAATAATTCGTTGTAGGGGCTTCTGCTATGACATTCCTTTCAAAAAAGATTGTCTTTTTAGTGTATATTTGTGAAAGAAATATGTCCTGAGAGACAATAATAAATGGTTATTATTTTATTCCAAATTTATAATAAATGTTTATTTATCATGCTAAAATTTTGTTAATCAGAAACGTTAATACATATGTATTTAATAAATAAATAAAATGGTTCCTAGTAACGCCTCTTATTATAGTAGCTTGTTGATTAGCAGATGATCAAGGTTTTATGATCATAAACAATGGATGTTGTTAATAACAAGGTCATGTCATTGGAGAATGATGTGATGAACATTCATCCACGATAGGTTTAACAATAGGATCATGTCTTCAATTTTATATTTCTATGTCACTCGAAGTAACACTAATCATTAGACCCTAAGATCACATCAATCACCAACACTGGAAGAGCACTTTGATTTCATCACACGTCTCACCATAACATGGTGATTATAAAGATGTCGTTGGATACTAAAAACATGTTAGTTGAGACTCGTGGATCAAGAGTGGTATTTTTCCATCCCGATGATGGAGAGATATACTCAGGGCCCTCTCGGTGATATCACACTGATAACAGCTTGCAAGCAAGTGATTTTATCATAAAGAATCTTATATCACGGAACGAGTAAAAGTGTACTTGTCGGTAACGAGATCAAACTAGGTATGGATGTTACCAAATGATCAGATCTCGGACAAGTAAAATATCGCGAGACAAAATAAATTGGTTACTAAGAAAAAGGTTCAATTGATCACTAGTTCATTGTTCAGTAAGTGGGAGCTGTTATGAATCTCTAGATCCTGCTGATGACTAATGATCAAAGAGAGTCTCGATCATATCCACTTAGTTCATGAAACATAGGGTGACACACTTAAGGCTCGTCGACGCATTCGAGTGGATACGTGATGACTGGGTTCCTGCACCAATAACAGGATTATTGTAGTACTTGTAGCAGCAAATATTTAAAGAGTTTGTCCTGATGGGAGCTCGGCGAACATGACCCCGCAACCACGTTGTCAATGCGGCCATGTTCGTACCCAAGCCGTGGTTTGGAAATAGCCTATTCTATAAGTTGCTAGGATAAATGAATTTAGGATGATTTGTAATAACTACTACTAGGACTGGAAGAAAATTAGAACAAAAGTAAAACTGGAAAGAGGTAAATGCAATGAGATGAAATATTAATACTATGATTCCTCAATTAATGTTATGTATATCGGTGTGCACGATAAGTGCTTATGTAATAGCTATAAACTGTACTTGTGGCGGTCCCTCAAATACTGTTGTCTCCCACCGTAGGTAAGTGGCAACTATAAAACTCAATTGCCCACACTCTCTTTGAACATGGGTCATCTCGTAAGAGAATAGTGTATTAAGGTAATAAAACCAATCAAGGTAAACCAGAGCAAAGGCATTAAGTTCTATGGACAACCGTACTCCTAAGCAAGTGTGCTATTCACAAGATATCCGGTCTTTCACTTTGGGGTCAAGCAATTCACAACACTATACCTATCTATATCATGAGTGATCTTGGGGAATTTTGGGCGATGCATCCTAAGCTTCTATTGTCTCCGCAAATTACTTATAGAAAATAGCCTATTAGTTTTACCCATGGAAGAGCAGAGACCAATGATAAGTTTTGTGACACACCATGAATCCCTAGTAAATTCCTCAACAATGGATTGGCCATCTCCAATCACTAAAATAATATCATGAATAGAACAATTGTAAAGATAAAACACAAACATATTAATTAACAAGAACACACCACACTTCAATTACTCAAATCATCATAACATTAATAAAAGGGGGTTCAAGCCATGTTACAACCCATCACGGAGACCATGATGGAGAAGGATGAAGGAGTAGCGGTGATGGATATGGTGATGACGGCACAGTGATGGTGGCGTCGGCGTGGTGATGGTGGCCTCCTCCTTCTCCTCCTCTTCTTTCTTGGATGGCTTGATGGTGTTGATGGAGATCTGGATCTTGGTGGAGCTGTAGAGGCTATGGAGGCGAGACGGCGCCGCCGTGGAGGCGATAGATAAAACTAGATCTTGTATATGGTGTATTGGTGGGTTCCTCCTCTCTTGTTTGACTCCTCCCTCCTTTATATAGGCTTTGGGGGTGACCTAGGGTTCCCTCGATATCTTCATATGACTTAGGAAAGGTTCTGGAGCTTCTGGAGGGCGAAATCCCGTCATTTGCGACCTTTTTACCAACTATACGGCCAAACTATACGGCGGGAATTTTTGCTCAGGCCGTATAGTTGGTCGTTGAACCTTCGGGTTCCACAGTGTTTTGGCCGCCATTTCTTCATACGAAATCTGTTTTGGGCTTGGGCTCGTTGGATTCGTCTCCATAAGGGCTATAACCCAGTCGTCTTGGATCTTTATTTTGAGAAGTTGGAAAAATCCACTTTTTTCAACACCTCAAATGGCTAAGTCCGGTCCTGCAGCTCCTCCATACTATGATCTCTTTGTTCCTTTTGCCTTTGTTTTATCCATAATCATCATCAACACCTACACACATGTCAAAGACAAGGAAGAGGGATAAAATTCTATCTAAAATAATAAATGTGCATAGCTCATATTGAATTTAATGAAAAGAAGTAATTAAGCATAGCAATAGTTAGATGGAGCATGATATGGTAGGCAAATGACAAAATTTATATAGCTAAAAACTGTTGTATTATCACAGCCATCAACTTCCCCAATCTAGATCTTGCTTGTTCTCGATCAAAAGGGATCGATAACTTAATGGATGTGATTTTTCTTATCATTGAAAATCAATGTACTGTATTCTTGTATTTCCTGCAAGCTCAAAGCAAGAGAGCACATAATTATACAAGGCAATATAAGCTCAGTTATATTATTCCAAACCAGTAGAGATTAGTCAAAAACTTGTATGCCCCATGTCAAAGTTAAATCTAGCTTGCAAGTAAACTTGTGATCCGTCTATACGCACTTTATTGTATTTTTATATTTTGATTTGTATAAGGCAAAGATGAACATGATTAGTTGTCAATCATAAATAGAGATAGATTTTTCCAGTGCTACCCACTCATGCCGTATATTAAAGTCTCTCAAGTGCAAACTTTTTGATTCTTGAGCTCATAGAAAATCTATTTCTTAGTAACGAGACCTTGCCAAAAGAGTGATATATGTTCAATCGAGACTGTATAGGCTAGGAAGGACACTCGTGACCATTACCAAGGTTTCTCTTTTCGGTATAATGATTTCTCAAAACGAACAGAGGAGTATTCCGACCTTTTCTTTTATCGCAGGCCCATGAGAATACCAATGCATACCCAAATATAGCATTTTTGCTACATATGTTGGGCAACTCATAGCCAAACTCCAAGAGTTTTATCTTTTTGGATTGTCCAAAGGCCAGCGGAGTTGTTAGCATCCCATGTTGTGCGACAGTGGTGCAAGACACGCATAAAGAAATATCTCACTTTGATTTCCAAGACAAAATTTTGGCATATGTGTAGCGACCTCGGATCGGTAAGGATCCTAAGTCCCTGTGATTAATATGCTAGTCCCTGGATCAATAGCTAGCACTCACAGTCGATGAAATATCATGTAAAACACAAGTCTTTATTACATGAATCAAATAATCCAGAGTTTACATTATTACAGCAAAAGCGAAAAATATACAACATGAGTCCCATCAATGCCACAGGCAGGTTGAGTGAAGACCCGCGATCCTAGCACACCTTTCAACGATCTCCGAAATTCTACACATGAAACGTGCAGCCAACAAGTTGGGTCAATACTTTGAATGTATTGGCAAATTACACCAAGGAAGGAAAGACTAACTCTACATGCAAGGCTAGTTTAGGCTTTGGAGTTCATTTGCATAAAGCTAATTTTCACTAAGTATGGAGAAAAAAAGAAGAGAGAGTTTTACCCTACTTTGTAAACATTTTCTTAGATAAAATAGGGTCGAATGGCACACGAGGATATTACTCACCAAGTGTCCAAACAACCAAACACTTGGATATTACTCACCAAGTGACACTTGGATATTACGCACCAAGTTCCCAAAATCCCACCCATTGGCGATATTACTCACGCCATGGGGTTTCAAAACTTTGTTTAGAAAAGAGAGAGGAAGATCCTTCATAGGCTCCATCCTTCAGATGCTCAATGTTGTTCTGTTTCCGTGAACACGGCTGATCGATCAGATTGCAATACTCTCGAGAGTTTGTGCACTTTACCCACAATCCATGATCAAGTTCTTTTACAGACAAGACCATGGCGAGGCTTTCCCTTAGTAGCCCCTCTACCTTCTGGATCCAACTGTGCCAAGAAACTCCAAATGTTGGTACCCAGGTGAGGTTTCCCACTAAGTACTAGGCCAAGACAGAGCCCATATGTATTGTGGTTGCACTGGAAGCTTCTGAATTCTGAAACATGGCAGACTTCTTTGATTCCTAGGCGGCCGTCCTCCACCAAAATCTCACTCGTTGTCCCGGCAACCATTCCGCCCAGAAGAAAACTTAGTTTTATTTTGAAGTGGATTTGAGAAGAAAAGTTTGCTCAAGAGAGCCTTTATACTTAGAAAAATTCATTGTCTTTCGAACCCCCCAACGGTACTTTACATATATATAGCATAGCAAGCAATACTTAGCAAAACAGGGGAACCTATTAGGAGGGTAAATCCTAACTATAGAGCTACTCATGGCATACTACAAAATCATCGCACTTGCAAAATAATACTAAGGAAAAAAATTCTACTAGAACATCCTACACATGCATACTATAGAATTTTGAAGATCACATGCATAGAATCAAAACTGGGACAAAAGTTATGAACAAGTGGTGTAACTTGCCATATGTTGATAATATGGGTGTTGATTGTATTTCTCCGCAGCAATCGCACTCTCCGAACAATCTAATACGAGGACAAGGTAGTTCCAATCAAAACAATTGCAAACATAGCAAACACAACAAGGATGATCAAAAACATGCATGAAAGAGACCAATTAATGCAATGGAGTACTTGTTATTAATAATTACTTGCCAATATAGGGGTTTTAATAGTTCTGTTGTAACGCCTATTCTAACTGCCGAATTAAATTTGTTTCTTGGGTTTACTGGATAGAGGACATTAATACGAACCAGTAGGCGTTGGATTCACCCTAATCGGAGTTATAGATCTTTTTGTATGATTTAAATAGTTTTTAATGGGTTTTAAACTATTCATATAGTTTCTGTTGCCTACAAATCAAAATAAAATTATATGTGTAATGTCCACGAAATTGTGATTCCAGGGACATATTATTTGTAATTTTCTGAGCAGTATTTATTTTCTTATGAATTTATTACTCTAAATAGGCCATTAAACCATTTAAATCTTCACGGGAAAACCTTACAGTCGAAGGCTGAACTAATTGCATATTCATGATCTACATGGAACCCGCTTTCCATCGGTATATTATTTATATTTTTTTGATATGCAAATAATTTACTATGAATTTAATGATTTGTAAAGCCATTAAAACTAATTAAACCACTACGGGGTAAATAATCCGCAAAAGCTGGATCCAACCAGATATTATTAATCTACATTACAGTAGCTTCAATTTAATATATTGTTCATATTTTTCGGAGTTACAGATAATTTCCTATGAATTTATTAACCTAAAAGACCATTAAAACTAATTAAATCACTGCAGTAATCACGTACAGTAAAAGTTGGATCTATTCTGATAAGATGATTCTACGTAAAATTATCTTCAATTTGATATATTATACGTAATTTTTGGACGTGATATGAATTTCTAATAAATTTTACAAGTTAGATCTATAATGTGCAATTTTAAATTCGAACGGAATATTTTAGAGAATATTCCGCTGACTGGACAAGTTGACTTTGCATGCTGACTGGGATTAGATACTGACCTGACGTTGACACGTGGCAAGATCCGGTTGGCTCGTATCCCTTCGAGGAATCGATCTAATCCTGGCCGTTGGGATGAGATCCAGTGGTTAGGAGAGGAGATTGACCCGATTTTGGCTTAGAATAAACAAGAAACAGATCTGGGTTAGAGAGACAAATCCTTAGGTCAAATTGAAAAACTTAGAACATGAAAGTTGTGGGAAATCATTAGTCCTACCTTCTCACCAAAGGAATTTGGATTTGAAGAAACGAGCATGATTACATCTTGGATTTACACCGTCAGATCTGAAATATTACGATGCGAAATTCTTCGGCTGTGGTAGATGAAAAGAGGTGAGGTTTGTCGGGATTGAAATATTTCGACGAGTTCTATAACTTTCGTTTTTTGGCCGAAGACAAACAACGAAGTCTAGATGGGTCAAAAAGCGAAATAAGATTCGGGCATGTGTAGATTCGGGATTTCGGGAATAGAAACTTGTACAGCTATAGCTCCACGAGTTTATATGGAGATTTAGGATGGTGTAGAGATATGTCTTGGAGTATATAACAAGTACAAACAAACGGAAGTCGATTCGAAGTTGTAGATAAAAAGATATAGCAGTTTGAATAGAGATAGGTTTAAAAAAACCGATGTTTGCATAGATATTAAAGCATCTAAGCTATCGATCGTTCTTCCTGGCTGGTCCGGTCGGCTATAGTGGGCCGGCCCGTTAGTTTTTTTTTCTTTTTCTTTTTCTATTTACTTGTTTCCCTTATATCTTTTGCATACGAACTCCAAATGACATGATTCTTGTTTCTAAAATTTTCTAAAATCGAATAGATCATTATAGGATCAAATTTGTAATCTTTTTACTAGTTTGGAAGTAGTGAGTTTATAAATCCTCGTATATTTCATTTTATTTATATCTTTATGTGTTTGTATTTATTCCATAACTTTTTCATAATAGCTCCAAATGAGCTCAATTTTGTTTCTAAAATTTTGTAATATTAATTGGATCTCTTTAGGCTATAATTATCAATAACTTATGCCTTAGAAATAGTGGGTTTTATAAAGTCAATTTAATTACCTTTAGGAACATTTGGGCGAATCAACTATAGGATTTAGATACCAGGATTTGGATTCAGTTTGTGAGAACTTTGCATGGATATAATGAAATGCTTATGAATGCTTCATGATTTTCATTTTGAAATCTTGCACACCAATTCTACAATCCATAATCAGTCCATGCCCTTTTTCCTATATGGCTACTTAGGTCATAACAAAAGAATATAAGATTTTGAATTCAAGGTTGAGAGGATTTTCTATTCAAAAAGTTTCTTTTCTTTGAGAATTTTCAACAAAGTCAAACAATCAATCAAGATATTGATTTAATTTATAACATTCCAAAATAGGAAGAATTTTGGGATGTTATAGACTACCACCCTGAAAAGGAATCTCGTCCTCGAGATTCGAGAAAGCTAGCAAGAAATAGGTTTGGTTCACACTAGGGTACTAACACCCTTAAAAGATTGTATTTGTTAGGTTCTTCTGATGGGTCCGGTGTGGATTGTTGATTTGTAAGATCCATTCACACTAACATAATTCGTCGTAGCTTGATGGACGGATTGGGCTTCTTTCCTTTGGCATTTCCTTTGCCATTGCCATTCTTCCTTTTCTGAGGACAATTTGACGAGTAATGCCCTGTTTCACCATACATATAGCATGTCACCTGGCTAGAATCTTTCTTGGGCTTCTTCACTCTACTCATGGATGGCAATGGGTACCCGTCACCCGCTAACCCGGTGGATACCCGCATCAAATGGAGGAGGGTTTGGTTAAAAATTAAACCCATGGGTCTATTTAGTGGTAAATATCTAGACCCATCGGGTCTAGCGGGTGCGGGTCTGGAGGTCCTAAACCCATACCCTTTAACCCGCAGATCCGTCAGCTCTACGTAGGCCCCACATGTAAGTGTGCATGGCAAACCCTAACCCTGGTCGAGCGGCCCGACCCCGAGTCCCCCGAGTCCCCCGAGCCCCTAGGCCCCGATCCCTCCCATATTCCCACCCCGCGCCGCAATCCCCTACCCCATATGCACGCACTTCGCCTCCCAGTCGCAGCTGCACCTCGCTGCGCCAGACACACCTCGCCTCCAAGTCGCCAGCACCCCGCAGCTGCACGGCCGCACTGGCCCGCCGTTGCTACATGGCCACGAGCCTTCCCGCAGCTGCACGGCCGTACTGGCCCGCCGCCCGTACCCTGCATCCACCCTGCCTTCCTCTCCTCTTCCTCTCCCGCGCCGCAATCCTCCCTGCAGTCGAGGAGCGCCATGGAGGCCGAGCCAGTGAACCTTGAGGATGGCGGCGACTCCGGGGATTTGCCTTGAACTATTGGTATTAGCTATTGGTATTAGACGGCCGGGATTTGCCTTGAACTATTGGTATTAGCTGTAAAATTTTGTTCAAATCTACATGTTATTTGATGTCAAATTTTGGTCAATTTTACATGTAGCGTGTACCCGTCGGGTCATGGGTACCCACCGGGTGGCGGGTCTGGTGAAGAACTGGACCCGACAGCGGGTATGGAGGAGGGTGGTGGTGGTGGGGAGAGGTGGTGGAGGAGGGTATGGAGGTGCCATACCCGCCTCCATACCCGGCGGGTGCCATACATAACTCTACTGCCTCTATTACTATTACCATCGTCATTTTTATCCTTTCCAGCTACATTCACATGTTTTGGACAATTATCAGCATAATGCCCAGGATTGTGACACTGGAAGCATATGACTTTGCTTAGATCCTTCCTCCTTTTTGTAAAGGACATCCCGTCTTGTGGTTCTTCATGCCCTACCTCAACATTTGGAAGCCTTGATCGTTTCCTTGAGCCAGTTTGGGGAAAATGGGCATTCCTTTCATATGTCGAGTATTGCAAAGTGATGACTTTGGGTGCGGTGTCTAGAGTCTTAAATCCATCCCTTGTATTTGTCGTGTCCTCACAGAGCTTCATGAGGTCTTGGCGCATTCCGTCTCTGACTTGCTGATTCAGTTGATGTACCACCGGGTAGAGGTGCATTGAGCGGGGTTGTGATTGGTCCCTTCGCACAGGAAGCATGTAACTTGAGAGGTGGGACATTCTTCTAATAGGTGCCTTCCTTCACAGTAGGGGCGCTGATCATGATGCTCCTTGGTGATATGTCCTATTTCTCCACAGATCGTGCAAGCTAAATGTTTCGGGACTTCAACTTCTTGGATTTTTGGTATACGAGACGAGATTGAAGTAGAACCACTTTAAATTCTTCCTAAGATATCACCCCTTGATGATCATCAATGGTGTGTTGCATCTCCCACCAGGTTGCAGCGTCGTCCTTTAGGAATTAGGTGGCATAATGAAGCATTCTGTTGACTTCAATGTTGGCATCCTTCATTCTTTCTTCAACCTGGAGCATCCACTTCTTTGCATCGGCATGTCTCTTACACTTGGTGGAGTTGAGTTCCTTGTCCTCCTTATTGATATGGTCCATCCGTCGAGTTGACCAAGGTTTAGAGTAGGAACGAATGGAGTATGGAAAGAAGAAGAATAACCCATACAAGAAATTTTATTTAGAAAATACGTTTTCATTAGCTATGGTAATAAACCATACAAGATAGCAAACAATCTGTCGCATCTATATTTAGAAAAATCTTATTCGGGTTTGGTTCCTAATAGGTCACTTGGAATCTTCGAGGCTTCGAGTCTCCAAAAGTCTTCGTGCTCTTGATAGTCTTCATGTTCTTCATAATCTTCAATCTTTCGAGTTCTTTAGTTAATAACATTGACTTAAGGCCTTTGAAGTCTTTAATCTTGTAGCTTCAGTCTTGGAACATATTTCATGGAGGTCTTCAAGTCCCGACTTAATCGAAACATTGAGATGATCTTCTTTGAAAAGGTAATCTTGAGAAAAGTTTCTTCTTGAAGTGTGTAGTGGTCATTTTCTAATGTTGAAAAGAAGAGACTTAAGAAATTTTAAAACCCCAAGGTAGATGATGAGAAGTATGTGAATTTTCTGAAATAACTTAGAAAATATTTGTCCTAAGGTTTTTCCATGTCTAGGGTCACAATCTACAGTCAACTTATGCTCTGATACCATCTATAGCGACCTCGGATCGGTAAGGATCCTAAGTCCCTGTGATTAATATGCTAGTCCCTGGATCAATAGCTAGCACTCACAGTCAATGGAATATCATGTAAAACACAAGTCTTTATTACATGAATCGAATAATCCAGAGTTTACATTATTATAGCAAAAGCGAAAAATATACAACATGAGTCCCATCAATTCCACAGGCAGGTTGAGTGAAGACCCGCGATGCTAGCACACCTTTCAACGATCTCCGAAATTCTGCACATGAAACGTGCAGCCAACAAGTTGGGTCAATACTTTAAATGTATTGGCAAATTACGCCAAGGAAGGAAAGACTAACTCTACATGCAAGGCTAGTTTAGGCTTTGGAGTTCATTTGCATAAAGCTAATTTTCACGAAGTATGGAGAAAAGAAGAAGAGAGAGTTTTACCCTACTTTGTAAACATTTGCTTAGATAAAATAGGGTCGAATGGCACACGAGGATATTACTCACCAAGTGTCCAAACAACCAAACACTTGGATATTACTCACCAAGTGACACTTGGATATTACGCACCAAGTTCCCAAAATCCCACCCATTGGCGATATTACTCACGCCATGGGGTTTCAAAACTTTGTTTAGAAAAGAGAGAGGAAGATCCTTCAGAGGCTCCATCCTTCAGATGCTCAATGTTGTTCCATTTCCGTGAACACGGCTAATCGATCAGATTGCAATACTCTCGAGAGTTTGTACACTTTATCCACAATCCACGATCAAGTTCTTTTACAGACAAGACCATGGCGAGGCTTTCCCTTAGTAGCCCCTCTACCTTCTGGATCCAACTGTGCCAAGAAACTCCAAATGTTGGTACCCAGGTGAGGTTTCCCACTAAGTACTAGGCCAAGACAGAGCCCATATGTATTGTGGTTGCACTGGAAGCTTCTGAATTCTGAAACATGGCAGACTTCTTTGATTCCTAGGCGGCCGTCCTCCACCAAAATCTCACTCGTTGTCCCGGCAACCATTCCGCCCAGAAGAAAACTTAGTTTTATTTTGAAGTGGATTTGAGAAGAAAAGTTTGCTCAAGAGAGCCTTTATACTTAGAAAAATTCATTGTCTTTCGAACCCCCCAACGGTACTTTACATATATATAGCATAGCAAGCAATACTTAGCAAAACAGGGGAACCTATTAGGAGGGTAAATCCTAACTATAGAGCTACTCATGGCATACTACAAAATCATCGCACTTGCAAAATAATACTAAGGAAAAAAATTCTACTAGAACGTTCTACACATGCATACTACAGAATTTTGAAGATCACATGCATAGAATCAAAACTGGGACAAAAGTTATGAACAAGTGGTGTAACTTGCCTTATGTTGATAATATGGGTGTTGATTGTATTTCTCCGCAGCAATCGCACTCTCCGAACAATCTAATACGAGGACAAGGAAGTTCCAATCAAAACAATTGCAAACATAGCAAACACAACAAGGATGATCAAAAACATGCATGAAAGAGACCAATTAATGCAATGGAGTACTTGTTATTAATAATTACTTGCCAATATAGGGGTTTTAATAGTTCTGTTGTAACGCCTATTCTAACTGTCGAATTAAATTTGTTTCTTGGGTTTACTAGATAGAGGACGTTAATACGAACCAGTACGAACTCCAAATGACATGATTCATGATTCCCTTATATCTTTTGCATATGAACTCCAAATGACATGATTCTTGTTTCTAAAATTTTCTAAAATCGAATAGATCATTATAGGATCAAATTTGTAATCTTTTTACTAGTTTGGAAGTAGTTAGTTTATAAATCCTTGTATATTTCATTTTATTTATATCTTTATGTGTTTGTATTTATTCCATAACTTTTTCATATAGCTCCAAATGAGCTCAATTTTGTTTCTAAAATTTTGTAATATTAATTGGATCTCTTTAGGCTATAATTATCAATAATTTATGCCTTAGAAATAGTGGGTTTTATAAAGTCAATTTAATTACCTTTAGGAAGATTTGGGCGAATCAACTATAGGATTTAGATACCAGGATTTGGATTCAGTTTGTGAGAACTTTGCATGGATATAATAAAATGCTTATGAATGCTTCATGATTTTCATTTTGAAATCTTGCACACCAATTCTACAATCCATAATCAGTCCATGCCCTTTTGCCTATATGGCTACTTAGGTCATAATAAAAGAATATAAGATTTTGAACTCAAGGTTGAGAGGATTTTCTATTCAAAAAGTTTCTTTTCTTTGATAATTTTCAACAAAGTCAAACAATCAATCAAGCTATTGATTTAATTTATAACATTCCAAAATAGGAAGAATTTTGGGATGTTACAATATGTAATCTCAAAACTTTGAAACATCATTTCTTATTTGATAAATCACTCAGTTAGCATCTATTAAGACCATCATTTCCAACACTATGGGGTCATTCTACTCCATAAGCATTCACTTTAAGACAATTTTGAACAGTGACAACTAGCAAGTTTCAAAGAACTTCTTTATTATATATATACATATATTTTTTTCAAAATTTAGAGAACATGGCAATGTAAATTTAGAGGATCACAATATTTTTCACAAGCTAGATAAAAGTTGGACAAGGTGCATCAAAGCTATGGCTTGTCTCCTATGGGGCCTAACATGAGCATGTATATCCCTTATATAAATATAAACAAAAACTCACCTAAGCAAGCATTCAAAAACAAAGGGATACACAATAGCATGAAAACTTTTTAAGATAAAGAACATTGCACAAGACTCTACGCGTGCAAAATAACCTCCCCAAGATAAGAAAATACCAACTTGAGAAGATCATGGAAACAAAAGAGAAAATGCAGTTATAAACAGAGGGTATAAGAAGTGGTTACCTCCCCAAGCTTATGTAAAGCAAGGGTGAACACTTTACCATTGAGGTGCTTTTAACCTCTACTTTGATGGACAAAGAACCTTTGCTTCAACGAATGCTTCACGATCTGGTGTATGCCTTCCTTAAGAACCTAGTAGGAACAAGACTAGAAAGAAAACAAAATAATTTTGTGTTTTTGAAGACATGGGTTTAGCTTACAAGTGATAAAAATACAAGTCCTACTAAGTCGGTCATCAACCTAAGCACCACGTTTAAGTAAACAAACTAATTCTAGAAGTGCGCTTCTCCTAGATTGTGATGAAGTGTAAGTGATACAAAATATGAAACACGAGTGTGCAACCCCTATGTGATTATTTAAAAGAGGTTTGAGTTGAAAGGTTTTACCAGACATGAATAGGTAGCCATGTTGAATTGAAGCAACCAAGTGGCTTATGCGAGTGTTTGCACGGTTGGCACTACCGTACACGTCGTCACACAAGGTTCAAGTCCCTGCGAAAATAACACACAAAATAAAATGCATCGGTTTGGTATACGAACATAGTTTGTTTACCCCACCAATAAAATCAAAGTAAAAAAAAGAAAACATGAACTTCTATAGAGAATTATAGTCTAGGAAGTTTCTTAGGTAAAACTTTTATTGCTTGTAGATATTTGGCTCCCTTTGATCAAGAGAGAAGATCTCATGTGGAGTTTTGAGGTTTTAGTGGAAGTAGGGAGAAAGTATATCGAAATTTTGATACCTGGCTACCTTCCCATATTGATTTTGTGATCGCACCAACTATACGACCGGAACTATACGTTCGGAAAAATATTTCCCACTGTATAGTTGGTCGTCAACATGCAGTAACCTGAAATAAGAATTCAAAGCAGGTGTCGATATCTATACGGCTGCAACTATATGGACGGACCAAAAAGGTCCCGCCGTATAGTTGGTCGTTAAACCTTCTGTACATGGAAAATAAATTTTATGATGGTATCGATAACTATACGGCCAAAAAAATTATTCTCGCCGTATAGTTGGTCGTTGAACCTTCTGGAGTCGCCATAATTTACTTGTTTCTTTGAAAATTCTTTCTTAACCTAAAACTTAGCGAAACACCATGTTTTGACAGAAAAATGACAACTTTAATTTTCGACCAACATTAGCATGTATAAAATGGGATTTAAGTACAACCGAGTTATGCATCACATAATATAGTGATAATAAATTCTACCTTTCGAAAACAACCACAAGATTACTCTAATATAAATACATGCGAAGAATAAAAGTGTCAATACAACATGAATGCAACTAGAATCAAGACACAAAATTAAGTAAGACGCCTAATGACTTCCGGGTTTCCTCCCGGGAAGTGCTATCTTTAAAGCCATAAAGCCAGGCTAGGATGCTCCATACATTACCCACCTGGATCCCAAGGAATATCAACTCAAGGTGAGGTTGTACATACCAGTTTGGATTCGTACCCTCTTATGGTGCATCGGCATCATGTAGATGAACAAGTTCTCGCTTTCAAGCGAGTGTTGATGCACCAAGCTTGGTGAACATGCCTCTGTATATAGCTGTAATGAGAGGATTTGAGATTCATATACAATTCTTAAATCTTTACCTTGGTTACCTGTGTAACAGAACACTTCATAATACTCTTCCTTTATAGCAGGGAGTTCAGGACCCTGCATGTTAGTATAGCAAGGTTCTATCTCTAGTTCATTAATATTAATGCTCTCCATAGGAGTGTCTAGGCACAAGGCCTCCATAGAACAATAATCAATAGTTTTAGCATCATAAAAATAACTACTAGAGTGAGAGGCATCACAAACAAAAGTTTTAGTGTGACTCTCTTTGTCAACCTCACCTTTTTGTTCCTTCTTTCCTCGACTAGTGTTTGAATAGCAATGATAGAATCAAAAGTAGGAGTCGAAGGTGTGAGCGGGTGATCAATTCGTTCTTCCTCCTCTTCCTTGTGCTCCTTTTCCTGTCCGCTTTCTAGTGAGTCATGCAAAAGGTTATCTTTCTCCATGGCGGTTTTAGACTGCTTCGAATAATATAATACCAATGCATTATTACTTAAATTATTTTTGCAAAAGAGGAATATGAGATATACTAAATTAAAAACTCCATCAAGTTCTTCACTTTCAACATCAATACTTCCAAGTCTAAATACCATTTCATATGCACCTTTGAAAAGAACATATTCTAATACTTCGAAACTAGCATATGATTTATCTTTATTGTAATTTCCTAGAGTAAGATAGTTGGAACACTTACATTCAAAATTAAGGTGGTCATCTATTATACAAATTGTGCAATAAGACCCATCATTAGCACGCAACCATAATAAATGCCTTTCCAGTTGGTCCAACAATTTCTTTATCAACTCATGTCTGGCAACCAGGCTTGATGAACTTGAATCCTTTATATCCTCTAATGCTTGTATTATCTGTTGAACAAAATCTATCTTGTAAGACATGATTAGTAGCAAAAGTTTTTATAAATTTTTGGTTTTGTAATTTTTTATTATTTTCAGTATAAAAGAAAGTAGTAATATAATAGCAATAAACATAAATAAACTATGTGCAAGTAGATAACCGAACACTTTTCTCCCCGGCAACGACGCCAATTTGATGACTGGGTTCCTGCACCAATATTGCAGTACTTGTAGCAGCAAATATTTAAAGAGTTTGTCCTGATAGGAGCTCGGCGAACACGACCCCGCAACCACGTTGTCAATGCGGCCATGTTCGCACCAAAACCGTGGTTTGGAAATAGCCTATTCTATAAGTTGCTAGGATAAATGAATTTAAGATGATTTGTAATAACTACTACTAGGACTGGAAGAAAACTAGAACAAAAGTAAAATAGGAAAGAGGTGAATGCAATGAGATGAAATATTAATGATATGATTTCTCAAGTAATGTTGTGTATACCAGTGTGCATGATAAGTGCTTATGTAATAGCTATAAACTGTACTTGTGGTGGTCCCTCAAATATTGTTGTCTCCCACCGTAGGTAAGTGGCAACTAGACAACTCAATTGTCCACACACTCTTCGGACATGGGTCATCTCGTAAGAGAATAGTATATTAAGGTAACAAAACCAATCAAGGTAAACCAGAGCAAAGACATTAAGTTCTATGGACAATGATGACCCACAAGTATAGGGGATGTATTGCAGTAATTTCGACAAATAGGAGTGTCGATCCCAACAAGGAGGAGAAGGTGTTGACTAGTGGTATGGAGTAGGAACTCTCTGCAAATTTTTAGCAAACGGATTTTTAGTGGTTTTCTAACAAGGTAACAAAACAAAGAGAAAGTAACAAAGACAACGAACAAACTTAGCAAGTGGCCCAATCCTTTCTTAGCAAAGGACAAGCCGGTGGAAATACTTATAAGGACCAAACGTTCTCGAGGACACATGGGAATTCTGTCAAGTGCTTTCGCTTCAAATAGCTGAGTACTCTTCTTTGCTGTTTGTAAGTGTTGTGTGGGTGAACCTGTGCTAACATACCGACCTTACTTGGATTAATACATACTTGTGATTAAACCCCCTACAAGCATCCGCAACTACAGGAAAGTAATTAAGATATAAATCTAACCACAACCTTAAACTCTGAGATCCTACACTCCCTTGTGCAAAGGTGTCCTAACAGGGGTTCAGTTTTCTGTCACTCCGGCAACCCCACAATTAGTAGCCAAATACACAATGCATTCCCCTAGGCCCATAAATGGTGAAGTATCATGTAGTCTACGTTCACATGACACCACTAGAAGAATAGCACCACAACTTAAATACTAAACCATTGAATAATAACTCAACACAAATCCACTACTAACAACATGACTTCTCCCATGTCCTCGAGAACTAAACGAACTACTCACGAGACATCATATGGATCAAGATCAAAGATAATATGGTAAAGGATAACCATCTGAACATAAACAATAATCTAATGGTTCCACTCACAAGCATCGACTACAATAGTAATCAGCACCGAGAAAGTTTCCCCTAAGAACTAAAGCAATATCCAACACAATTGTTACAACGGGATGGAGTGGTGATGATGGTTCTGGAGGAGATGATGGTGTGGATGATGATGATCCCGATGAAGCCTAGCTTGATGACGATGTTGATGGCGACGATCTCCCCTCTCTGGGAAGGAATTTCCCCGGCAGAAATCTGTCTGCCAGAGAGATCTTTCTCTCTCGGTGTTTTCCGCCCCGCAGAGGCAGCGAAAATGTATCTGTGGTCACCCCCTGGTGTTTGGGTTCCGTAGGGAAGATATAGGCGCAGGGGCGGAGTCGAGAGCCGGGCAGGTGGGCCACACCTGCCCTAGGCCTGGCCGAGGGTGGACCCGTGCCTAGGGGGGGTGTGGGCCCCCTGCGGCCCTTCTTTGCCTCCCCTTCTGGCTTCCTCTATCTTCTGGGAAAATATAATTTTCCCATATTTTCCTGTTATTTCTCTGATCTTCGTGAAATTGCATCAAAACACCTCTTTTTCCATCAGAATCCAGACTCCGGCAGTTCATCCTCCAAGAATCATCCAACATGCATAAACAGATGAAAAGACATAAGTAATACCTCATAATAAGACATATATATATGAATAGAGGCAAATTATGCTATAGAATGGTGATGCAAATTGGACGTATCAACTCCACCCCAAGCTTAGACCTTCGCTTGTCCCCAAGCAAAAACAAAGCTCAGTAAACATGTCCACAGGTTTATGGAGTGAAGTGTCGATAAAAGAATTCAGATAAGAAGCATCACACTTACCATTACACAACTCATAGAAGAAAGCAACTCACCATTATATAACTTAGCTTACAACAAGTACGAAGGTCATAATAGAGATGCATAAAGATAAATCATAATTGGAATTGGCAAACTCTTGTTCTTGGTCAGAAACAGCTGGGAAACAGTCTCACAAATAAAGCTTTTGTAGAAGTTTTCAAACAGGAGAACTCTTTGCTCAAAAAGGTTTTTCAATGAAGGCTTTCAAAGTAATACTCAATAGATAAGAGTTTTGTGCAAACAAGGAAGATAAAGAACATGATTGAATAAATCAGCATATGAATGCTTGAAACACAACAACTCAAATGCTTGATGGAGATAGAGAGGAAGTAGGTTTACTGACTCAACTTGGAAGTAGGAGAAAGGTCCCTTTATAGAGGGTAGCAAAGATTACAAGTCATAAAGAACTTCCAAAAGATTATGGTACTTACTAGCTTTGAGCCCTCATTGCCCCTATCATAGGCATCTTGAGATGATTAAGGTTAAAGTGAACAAGGATGGAGTATATGCTTGACGAAATATAAGTTGGCAATCTCATGTCCCTTGGATATGAGGGCCACTCCTCATGCTACTCATCTTTAGTTACCGGTAAGTTCTTGCCATTGTAAGTACATGCGTATCATAGAGAACCGCCAATGGGGTACCCCTTGCACATGATACAGGAGCTTTCCTATAACCAAAATGACAAGGCAAGCAGACAATGAGAACCTCAGCGATCGTTTTATTTACTATATGCATAGCTTTTTATTGAGGATGCTTCATAGATAGCTCACTATGGTGATGCTGCAAGTTTCCACCATGATTAGGCATGGATTAGGCTAGCGGCCCAGGCGTTTCTCTAACACAAAATATAGACTCCATGGACTTACAAGTTCCCTCTTTATTTTACACAGTTGATATCCAAAGACAAAAGTGCATGATATCAACTATGTACAAGGTACAAGTGCAATGTTGAAAGTGTTCCCCGTGACAGCACGGTTATGCTAATTCCAACGTATAGATGCAAGCATATACAACTTCTATGACACAATGGATCAAGTCTATTAGGGGCAAAGAATATAAGGTGTGCCATCAAGTTCGTGAGAGCTTTACTAACTAGTTTTCACATAACAAAATACTTTTTAATTCGAAAGATAGATGAAGCTTGAGAATTTGCTTGGAATAGCAATTTCTAATAGGTATATATGGTGGACACAAATGGCACATGTTTTGGTTCAAAGGGATTTGGAAACATGAGAAGTATGACTTCTCAAAACAGGTTTTGGCTAGCAAATCTGGGTAGCAAGCAAGAGAGTTGAAAGAAACAAGCAAGCATACAAGTAATAAAGCCAAACATGCAATCTTCCTTGAATATACAAAAAATCTTAAATAAATAATACTAAGCTTATGAGCCAACAAGAAAGAAAATAAATGATACAAAATACCTGTAAGCTTTTCTGTTTTTCTTTCAAACCTCAAAAAGTGTTGCTACTGACCAGAGCTCGGTTTTCCAAAACCAATTTAGATTTACTTGATGCTCCCAAAGTGATGCCAATACTAATCAACAAGATCCATCATATAATAGAGATTGCAAACTAAAATAAGAAGTGCAAAAAGTAAAATATGAGACTTCTCATTAATGTTCAACAAAGGCACTCACACCAAGGGATACATAGATAACCAACTAAAGGAGAGATACTTCCACATGCAAACCAAAATTATAAGATAACTTCTCTACCAAAGATATGAATCCACTAAAAAGGTAAAAGATAATGATGGTGATGGTGATACTGCGGCACTCCCCCCAAGCTTGGAACAAGCCAAGGGGATGCCAAACCTGATGATGAATTACTCCTTCGGTGGTGGTGGTGTTCTCTTGATAAGCTCTTCAATAAGTTTCTTCAAATCCTCAAACTCGAAGGTCAGAGTACGAATCAGCTCCGAGTTTTGCTCAATGCGGTTCATGATCACGTCGGACCAAGAATCCCAGTCCTTGTTATTCTTTCCTCACTCTTCCTCCTTAGAGTGTTCCTTCCCTACATTGTTAGAACGAGGCATATCCCAAACCGAGGGCAAGTTCCCTTTGGGAACATGTTGATATTGATGCTTATGAATAAGAGTATGGAAGGGTCTCTTGGTACGTGGAGGTGATGACCGTGGAGCGAGGGTATGGCGTGGAGCTCTCCCTCATGTAGACATCCGCGCTGTCCTCCTAAGCTTGGTAGGTTTTGCCACCACTCCAATGCTTGCGACGGTAGCGCGGGTGTCCGGTTGCTTGTCCTCCTCCATTTCTCCTTCATACCCAACCAAAATCTCCTCCTCCTTGGGGTTTTGAGGATCATCTTCCTCGGGCTTCTTGCCTTTGTCGTTGGCGGAGACCATGGTGCTCTAAACTTGAGAAGTTTTCCTAACAGAAACAGATCAAAACGAAAACACGACGAAAACACAATGCATGAACCTCGGGGGATCCGAGGGGTTATATATTACGAAGTTTCAAATCATAAGGAAGGTTTTGATACGAAAACAAGGCAGAGACGGAGCTTGGGGGAGGCACACCCCCTCCAGGCGTGGCCAGCTGGGGCCCGTGCCTGGGGTGGGTTTGGCCTCCCCGGCCTCTGGTTCCTCCTCTGTTCTGTCTCGTAACTTGCCTTATATAGTAAAAACATCAAAAATATAAAAAGATTAGGCTTTCACGAACCTTCTATTTTCACCACTTTTACCTATTCAAAGTCGAACTCTGTAGATTCCTTTCTTCCTTCTCCTGGAAATTCCTTTCCTCACAAGGCAATACACAAAATTCAATGGAAACATTAGTGTAAGCAAAAAAAATAAACCTTTAGGTGCACACTTTAACTGAAATCCATCAAAACAAAGGCTTCTATAAGAGGCAAATGCAAATGATAGCAGCAAGCTATCAAAACAGACCAGCAGGTAAAGATTGATTTTTTCGAAAACCTTATATTGCTCAAATCAAAAAGTGCAGAACTAATGAAAGTTGGGAAACAACTTGGAGAACAAGCTTAGAAAAATGCAGCTCCATCCGAAGTACTGAGCTTCCTCATGAATTTTTACAATGCAGCACAAAAATCTGTCCTAGGACAGCCACTTTTCACAACTCCTCTACTTCACAAAAGTAGTTGAACTTGACACAAAAACCAAAAAAATAAGGATAAGGAGTGGTTATTACTGAAGTAATAAATTCCAAGACTCAACCAAACTCTTGGTTATATCCCAACAAGTACTTTTCTTTAATGTCTTTAAGTTAGGCTTGAGACTTCCAAAGATGCTCACATAGGAGATAAATATTTGAAGTGAAAGAGAGCATCAAGAAGCAAATAACCAACACATTTGAGTCTAACGCACTTCCTATGCATGGGAGTATCATGAGAAAACGAATTGTTGAAACAAAAGGCCACTAGCATAGGAAGACAAAACAGAGGCAACTTCAAAGCTTTCAACATAAAACAGGGAAACTTAACATTATTGAGATGCATAAAACCATGTTTCCCTCTCTCATAGTAACTTTCAGTAGCACTTTGAATAAATTTGACAATATAAATGTCACTAGCAACAACTTTATCATTAGAATAAGCATACTTACAGTCATCAAAAAGAGGTCCAAGGTCATAGACCTGATCAATAGAAGCAAGTTGTTCCATCCTGAAATCTTTATTAGGCAAGCTATTTTCACAAGGAGCTTTAGCAAATTTGGAAAAGTTACTCATAAGAGTCTCCATCAAACTTAGTTAAAACTTTCTCCTTCTTACAATCTATAATATCTCCACAAGTCTTCAAGAAATGTCTACCAAAAATGATAGGACAAGTTTTGCTAGCTGCAGAATTAAGCACTAGAAAATCCACAGGATACTTAATCTTACTGCAAAGAACCTCCACATCTCTTACAGTACCAATGGGGCAAATGGTTTCCTTATTAGCAAGGTGAATAACCACATCAATTTCCTCAAGCTCACAAGGACCAATTTTATGCATAATTTCCTTGTAAAGCTCATAATGAATAGCACTAGAACTAGCACCAATATCACATAAACCATAGTCGCAATGATCACCAATTTTAACAGAAAGCACATGAACACTAGCTTTTCTAACTTTACTAGGATGAGAGACAATATTAGAAGCGTCTTCATAGAAGACAATGTGCTCATCCTCTATATTTCTAGTGACAAGATCTTTCACAATAGCTACCATAGGTTCAACATTCAATTGCTCATCAGGTTCCACAGTTTTCATTGTACCTTTGTTATTTGCACTAATAATCATAGAATACTCCTTTACCTTAGCTGGGAAAGGAACTTTTTCAACATGAGGTTCAGGCACAATATGATTAGTAGTACAAACTTGAGTACTTCTAACAGGAACATGACTAACAACATCTTTATAAGGAGCATGGTACTTATTCCACTTCTTCTTGGGAATTTCTATATAAGAGGCAAAGGCCTTAAAACAGTTGGAAATACTTTGGGAATCAAGACCAAACTCATTGCTAATATCACGAAAGTCATCAGTTCCCATAAAAGATTTAATGCATTCATAATCATAGTTTACACCTGACTTTCTTCCTTTCTCATTCTCCCAAGCTTCAGTGTTCTCTTGAATACGGTCTAGGAGGTCCTATTTAGATTCTTCCTTCATACATGTGAATGATCCAGCACAAGAAGCATCTAGCAAATCTTTATCATGAAGAGAAAGCCTAGCATAAAAGTTATTGATAATAATATTGTTAGGGAGTTCATGAATAGGACATTTAAGCATTAGTAACTTCAGTCTCCCCCAAGCTTGAGCTGTACTCTCTCCATCACGAGGCCAAAAGTTATATATCATATTTCTATCCTTATGAATCTCACTGGGAGGATAAAATTTAGAATAAAAGAGAGATGCCATCTCCTCCAATTCCATGGATTGTCCATTCTTTAGCAGCTTATACCATTCTTCAGCTCTCCCTTTCAAGGATATGGAGAGTAACTTGTTATTCACCCGTTCAGTTGTGATACCTGTACACTTAAACAACCCACATAATTCATGGATAGAAAGCAAGTGATCACCAGGATGGACAGTTCCATACCCTAAATAATAATTATCCATAACACGATCAACAATACTTGTAGGTATCTTAAAAGGATCTATCTCAACATGTGGTGGTTCATCTACTACCCTAGCAGTGGTAGTAGTTTTCCCAAACAGAAAACCAAGTGGGTTATCCATATTGGAAACAAAGCAACAAGCAGAAACAAAAGCAATACTCACAGTAGAAGTTTCCCTTACCAGTTCCACTCTTCAATAGCGCTTCACTCCCCGACAAGGGCACCAGAAAATAGTCTTGATGACCCACAAGTATAGGGGGTGTATTGCAGTACTTTCGATAAATAGGAGTGTCGATCCCAATGAGGAGCAGAAGGTGTTGACTAGTGGTATGGAGCAGGAACTCTCTGCAAATACTTAGCAAATGGATTTTTAGTGGTTTTCTGACAAGGAAACAAAACAAAGAGCAAGTAACAAAGACAACAAACAAACGCATCAAGTGGCCCAATCCTTTCTTAGCCAAGGACAAGCCGGTGGAAATACTTATAAGGACCAAATGTTCTCGAGGACACATGGGAATTCTGTCAAGTGCTTTCGCTTCAAATAGTTGTGTATTCTTCTTTGGTGTTTGTAAGTGTTGTGTGGGTGAACCTGTGCTAACATACCGACCTTACTTGGACTAATACATACTTGTGATTAAACCCCCTACAAGCATCCGCAACTATAGGAAAGTAATTAAGATATAAATTTAACCATAGCCTTAAACTCTGAGATCATACACTCCCTTGTCCAAAGGTGTCCTAACGGGGGTTCAGGTTTCTGTCACTCTGGCAACCCCACAATTCGTAGCCAAATTGTCACATCCCAAAATTTTCCAAATTTTGAAATGTGAAAAAAAAATAAAAAAAATAAATAATTGTTGAAATTTAGGGTGAAAAGAAACTTTTTTTAAACTTGGAAACATCAAAACCCATCTTGAACAAACTTTGAATAAAATGGAATTCAACAAATCTCAATCAAGTGAAATGCATTCATCAATGAATGTATCTTGAAATTCAAACTTGGGAAAAATAAACCAAAACCCAAAACCTTAATGGAAGAAAATCATTTCCAAGATATCCCAAAGACTATAGATTTGATCATATAAAATTTAGCAACAAACATTTATAAATGATCAAAAATGATAAACAAAAATATTATAGAACCATAGAAATTGATTTCATTCAAATTGGAACCATGGATAAAATCTTATGAATTTAATAAGATAAAGAAATTAAATTTCAAAGCTAATAAAGCTCCTATCTAAAATACATACAAAATTGTGAGCAAAGTAATCCTAAAATGATTTAAAAGGATAAACAAATATTAAATAAAGTTATACAAATTGGAATCACCAAATTTGGATCTATAAATAAAAAGATATGGATTTTATGAGAAAAAGAAAGAAAGAAATAAAGAAGGAATATTTAAAAGCCAAATTAAATCTTGGCCAAATTCATAAGCAAATGAAATAAAGATAATCCAAATCCAAATAAAATAAAGGGACAAAGAATATTCAAATAAAAGTATATGGTATTAAACCATATTCTAATTCTATTTGAATAAAGACAAAATCACTAATAGAAATGATTAATTAAATCATGTGAAAATAATAAATTGGAATTTACCCAAGAGGAATAAAAGTTATTTAATTAACTTAAATGGAATCAAAGAATTATTTGAATAGAATTTATATGTAATTAAAAACCATATTTTATTTAAATAAAGACATTTGCCCAATTTAAATGATTGATAAATCATATTAAAATATTTTAAATAATAATTCAAGTGAATTATTTGCACTAAATAAAACCTACTGAAAAAGGTTTGGTAAAAATTAAGATTTAAATAAGAGTTTGAAAATATAAATAAAATCATATTTGAATAAAAACAAGTGCCTAATTTAAATAAAATAATAAACCATGAAGAAATAAAATTAATTATTCTAAAATGAACTTTAAAACACATTAAAACAGTATAGAAACTACTGAAAAGTTTTGAAAAGATTTTATAAATAAATCTGATTCAAATAAGAGTTTGAATTTCAAAACAGAAAAATAGAAAAGAAAAAGGAAAAATAATTTGAAAGAAAAAAATGAGAAAACGAGTCAGCCAAGCCCAACTAGCCTATCTGGCCCAACTCGCAGCCCACTCCCTCTCTCCCGAACCGTTTTCTTCTACTCGCGAAATGACCCGCGCAGTCGCTGACGCTAGGGCCCCACCGTGTAACACTCTCTCTCACTACCAACGATGCCCCACCTTTCAGTCGTCGTTCTCACCCGCGACGACCAGTTCCTCCCCTCCTCGATCGTTTCTGCCGTTGATTTCGCCGAGTTAATTCACCTTAACACTACGTTAATCCCTCTCTGCGACTTCGCCCATTTAACCACCCACGTCCTCCCTTCTTTTCCCCTCAGACCTCACCTTACTGGAGCTACCAGGCTGCTCCAATTTCCTTTTGCACCGCCGCGGCCTCCGACGCACTCCGGCGACAAATCGGGTGAGTACACGCTGCCCCATACCCTCTGGATCACGCTCACTTGATCTCCATCGCTGTGCGCATCCATTGAACCTAGCCACACGTCTTCTTGTGACCCAGAGCGTCGGAAACCTCCTTGACTGAGCGTCGCCACGGTTTGCCGCAACTCCGGCGAGCAGTAGCCAACAAACCAACGCGCCCCTCTCTCTGGTGAGTTTCTTCACGTCCTATGAAAACTTGCGCACCCTCCTGACGCATTTCCTTGATCACTTACGACCCAGACGCCCGTCTTCAACCACGGTCGTGCGTGCCCGAGCCAGTGAGTAACTACGGCGAGCAATCCCCGTCGTCCTCGAGCGCCCCTTCGCCAACCAAGGATACGTTGAGCATCAGCAAGCTGCGGCAAACTCGGTGAGCCACTCCTCTCTCTCCCGCGCTTCCTGGTTTCGCCGTTACGCCATCGCCTGAGCGCCGCTGCCGCCAGCCACCATCGAGCGCCACCAGCATATGGTCGAGTCGTTTTAGGCCGTTAGATCTAGATCCTATGCACGCGATAGAAACTTAACCCGAAGGGGTATGCGCTGATCTGTGCCGCACGATTAACACTAGATCTAACGCTCCACATAGCGCGATCCTCACGAACCGGTACCAGCCAATGAGGTTGTGACACGTAGCCCAGCTCTCGTTTTAAAAACAGAAACATTTCTATTAGATGATTAAACTTGCAAAATTCATAACTTTAAATCTACACGTCCAAATTTTGGAAACTTTATATCACTGGATTTAGAAAAATGAGTACTTTCCAAACACACCCTTTGTTTAATGAATTGCTTATTTAAAATTAGTTGTTTTTCAGAAACATGTGTAGGTATATTATGTATATAAAATTTATTATAAAAATGTTTTTAGGGTAAAATCTTTTGTAAATGGATTGTTTTGAACCTACTGACCATAGAAACCAACTTTTAGATTTAAAAATATATTTTGTGATGCTAAGAAATAAATATTTGAATTAAAGCATTTCTAGTTAAATAAAAATGTTGATTATGTTTTAAAATGCTTTTTGAGTAAAACCTTTTGAAAATGGTTTGAATTAAACTCTCTGACCCTAAACACCAAGTTTTTGGATTTAAAAATGTATTTGATTAAACCCTAGAAAATTATTACTTTGTTTAAAGGCATTTCCAACAAAATAAAATATTGCTTTGGTATAAAAATGGTTTATAGGTAAAACCTTTTGCAAATGGTTTTAATATTAAACACTTGACCTAAAAACACTAACATTAGTGTTTAAAAATATATTTGTCAAACACTAGAAATTATTACTTTGATTAAATCATTTCTAACAAAACAAAAATGATTTAAAGAGGCCATTTTTCACTAACTTAATATCAAATGGTTTTGCCACTTTTATGAATGACTAATAAGTGTTTTAAAATGTTTATAACCTATTGAAAACCACTTTTCCAAATTAAACAATATTTGGCATGCTTGCATGCATTGCTTTGTTTTTACTATTCTATGTGTTGAATTGCTTGAATGGTAGTTTGAATTTGTGCCTTGATTGAATTGTAGTGGAATTTGAAGAGTGTGACTATTGCAAGATCAAGGAGTGAACTTATATTCTCTACCAAAAAGGCAAGTTGTGCTTCATACTTTTGTACCATTATTTTCACTATGCATTAGTGATATTTCTAAGTATGACTTGCATGGAATTTTACTAAGTATGATATGCCATGGGAAATCCTAGTAGATGATGCCTTAGTAGAATTTTCCCTAAGTTAAGATTCCTACTACTATCATGCTTAGATTAGCTAGTAGAAAACAAGGGTGGATTATATTCATGCTATGAGATATTTCTAAGTATATGACTTGTGTTTTGTTTAATAAAACAACTATGTGAATGAATCACCTGGGTGGAATGGAAAGGATGGATTTATGTTGAGTGGTTACACAAGGCTAGGGTACTGGTGAAGCTTGTGTATCACACTTGTGGAATGCCACCCAGGAACAAAGAGATTTGAGATGTCAAATGTTGAGAAGCTTCAAGTGCAGCCACTTGGCATTATGGGCTCTGCCTGGATCATATAAGTTGCAATAACTTAGCCAAATGGGAAGTTGGTGGTAGGGGATGATAGGTTTGCAGCACGTCCATTCTAGTCTAAGGGAAGGCTTCTGAAAGATCTTGTCTTGATGCATGTCGAGTCTTGTGGGGAAAGTGCACCACCTCTCTCGAGAGTAAAATATAAGTACTTAGCCGTGTCCCCGACAATGGACAATTTGAGCATCAAGACATGGAAGCTATCAAGAATCTCCTCATCCCAATTTCTAAGTTAAAAACTTGTGGTTGAACAAGGGTTAAGGAATCACCAATGTCTATTGGTAGATGCCTTGGGTGATTTTGTCAAACAAAAACTTAGTGTTTTCAAATGATAAGGAAAATCTATTTTGAGCAAATCAAGCCTAAGATCCACTTAGCCAAATGCATATAGATGATAGATACCACTATTCTACCATAGTATCACTTGCCAATACAATTCAAATGTATTGACCCTTGTGGCTATAACTTATTATGTTGCAGGTTTGTTTGATGTTAGTGAAGTGTGTTGAATAGGATTACAAGTCTACAACCAACATGATTGCATGTGGCACTTTGAAGATGAAGGATTCCATGCTATATAGATATTCTGCTGCATTGTAATGTGATAGCCAAATGAGCTATGTAAGATGTAATGAATTATTTTATTCCTGGTTATAAAGTTATATTATGACCTTTGTTTCTTGATATTACATCTTAAACTATGGATGCTAGCTATTGATCCAGGGACTAGCATTGTAAACACAGGGATCTCTACCTTATCAGGTTGGGACCTCTACACAAATACACAATGCATTCCCTTAGGCCCATAAATGGTGAAGTATCATGTAGTCGACGTTCACATGACACCACTAGAAGAATAGCACCACAACTTAAATACTAAACCATTGAATAATAACTCAACACAAATCCACTACTAAAAACATGACTTCTCCCATGTCCTCAAGACTAAACGAACTACTCATGAGACATCATATGGATCAAGATCAAAGATGATATGGTAAAGGATAACCATCTAAACATAAACAATAATCCAATGGTTCCACTCACAAGCATCAACTACAATAGTAATCAACACCGAGAAAGTTTCCCCTAAGACCTAAAGCAATATCCAACACAATTATTACAGCGGGATGGAGTGGCGATGATGGTTTTGGTGGAGATGATGGTGTGGATGATGATGATGATCCCGATGAAGCCTAGCTTGATGAAGATGTTGATGGCGACGATCTCCCCTCTCCGGGAAGGAATTTCCCTGGCAGAAATCTGTCTGCCGGAGAGATCTTTATCTCTCGGTGTTTTCCGCCCTACAGAGGTTGCGGAAATCTATCTGTGGTCGCCCCCTGGTTATAGGGTTCCGTATGGAAGATATAGGCAAAGGGGCAGAGTCGGGAGCCGGACAGGTGCGCCACACCTTCCCTAGGCGCGACCCAGGGTAGACCCCGCGCCTAGGGGGGGTGTGGGCCCCCTACGGCCCTTCTCCGCCTCCCCTTCTGGATTCCCCTGTCTTCTGGGAAAATATAATTTTCCGATATTTTTATGGTATTTTTCTAATCTTTGCGAAATTGCATCAAAAGACCTCTTTTTCCATCAGCTGTGGCAGTTCATCCTCCAAGAATCATCCAACATGCATAAATAGATGAAAATACATAAGTAATACCTCATAATAAGACATATATCAATGAATAGAGGCAAATTATGATAGATAATGGTGATGCAAATTGGACGTATCAGACAACCGTACTCCTAAGAAAGTGTGCTAGTCAAAAGATATCCCGTATGTCCCTTTTGGGGTCAAGCAATTCGCAACACTATACCTATCTATATCATGAGTGATCTTGGGGAATTTTAGGCGATTCATCCTAAGCTGATATTGCCTCCGCAAATTACTTATAACAAATAGCCTATTAGTTCTACCCATGGAAGTGCAGAGACTAATGATAAGTTTTGTGACACACCATAAATCCCTAGTAAATTCCTCAACAATGGATTGGCCATCTCCAGTCACTAAAATAATATCATGAATAGAACAATTTCAAAGATAAAACACAAACATATTAATTAACAAGAACACACCACACTTCAATTACTCAAATCATCATAACATTAATAAAAGGGGGTTCAAGCCATGTTACAACCCATCACGGAGACCATGATGGGGAACGATGAAGGAGTAGTGGTGATGGAGATGGTGATGACGGCGCGGTGATGGCGGCGTCGGCGTGGTGATGGCGGTGTCCTCCTTCTCCTCCTATTCTTGCTTGGATGGCTTGATGGTGTTGATGGAGATCTAGATCTTGGTGGAGCTATAGAGGCTATGGAGGCGGCAGGGCGCCGCCGTGTAGGCGGTAGATGGGATCTAGATCTTGTATATGGTGTATTGGTGGGTTCCTCCTCTCTCTTTTTTGACTCCTCCCTCCTTTATATAGGCCTTGGGGGTGCCCTAGGGTTCCCCCAATACCGTCATTTGACTTAGGGAAGGTTCTGGAGCTTCTGGGGGCGAAATCCCGTCGTTTGTGACCTTTTTACCAACTATACGGTGGGAATTTTTTGCTTCGGCCGTATAGTTGGTCGTTGAACCTTCGGGTTCCGCTGTGTTTTGGCAGCTATTTCTTCATACGAACTCTGTTTTGGGTGTTCTTGGGCTCGTTGGATTCGTCTCGACGAGGGATACAACCCTGTTGTCTTGGATCTTTATTTTGAAAATTTGGAAAATTTCAATTTTTCCAACACCTCAAATGGCTAAGTCTGGTCCTACAGCTCCTCCATACTATGCTCTCTTTGTTCCTTTTGCCTTTGTTTTATCCATAATCATCATCAACACCTATACACATATCAAAGACAAGGAAGAGGGATAAAATTCTACCTAAACTACTAAATGTGCATAGCTCATATTGAATTTAATGAAAACAAGTAATCATGCATATCAAGCATAGCAATAGTTAGAAGGAGCATGATATGATAGGCAAATGACATAATTTATATAGCTAAAAAGTGTTATATTATCACATCCATCAATACGTAAGAAGGAGGAAATACTGGACAACATAGAAATTGTTCTGATAAAACCGTCGAAATAGTTTTGGTGTTTATTAAACAAAGTAGTCATTAAATAAAGTGTTCATTAAATTGAGTTGCATTAAACCAAGTAAATTAAAGTGCTTTAATGGAAAGACCTTTGATTTATTGGGTGGATTTTTAATGGGAGAAAGTGGAGATAAATATATGTGAGTGGAGTGTCCACCCATATCAATGAGGGAAGAGAGGGGCATCCTCTTGGTCGCCGGCCATGGGAAGGGGCTGCCCCTCTCCCCCTATAAAAGTAGGTGGTGGTGACCCCTCTCTCATTTATTCCATTCCCTCTCATATGCCCTTTGGTTGGCATCTTCTCCCGCTTGGTAGTTGGTACACTATTTGCGAGTACGGTGCTTAGGCGAAGCCCTGCTCAAGCCCCTTTCCACCACTAGCACGACAATGCCATAATGCTACTGGAGTTCCCTTAGATCTGTTACTTTCACCGCCCAACTAGAGCAAGGGACGACGGTCGTCGTCACGCAAGAGGTGTGATCGATTACGGAAGTGCCACCCGTTTATGGCGCTGATCGTCTTCACAACCATCAAGGAGGAACGCGTACATTCTGCATCAACCATGTTTATTTGAGAGAACTTTATCCCACTTTCGGTCTTCGAGGGTGAGTCCTTTTTAAACCGTTACAAGTATCACATAGATATGTGGGTGTTGAAGAATGTTATTGCATACTTCTATGTACTTTGGATATTAGTGGCATGGTGGGATGAAGCGGTCCAGACAAACTTTACATGTCCTCGCACATGAGACCAGTTCCATGCTTAACATGCAACTAGTTTTGTATAAGTAGCTAGCGGATGTCTATCTCTCCTACTATAGTTAATATATGATTTACAACGGTCCACTAATAACTTGATTATCACCGTTGTGGTTGAAGTTCGTAGGTTGAACGATTCTTTTCTAGAAAGCCCACAACCATGTAAAATATACAAAAATAAATTACAGGCGTCTAACTCATTTTTGTAGGACTTGTGATGTAATATGGTCATTGATACAAAAGTTGTTGTATGCAATGAGATTTATTGTAAATTAGACAACCACCAGGAGCCATATGGTTGTCCTTTTATTTTTATGGCATGTGTGCTATATATATCTATGAGATATATTGTAATGGTGGAAGACGACCATGATGGTGGTGCCATGGACCTGGGTGCCATGCCGGTGGAATGATGGAGATCATACCATGGCGCACAAGATGGAGATCGAATGCGAGAAGGACCATATCATATCACATTATTCTTGCATGTGATGTTTATCCTTTGATGCATCTTATATTTCTTTGATTTGATCGCCACACTAGCATTATAAGATTATCCCTCCCACTAAATATCAATATAATAATATGTTCTTCCTTAATATGCACTATTAATAAAGTTCATTATTTCGAAGAACCACATGATGATCAGGTGTGATAGACTCTACATTCGCATACAACGGGTGTAAGCCATATTTACACACATGTATACTAAGGTTCTACTTGGCGAGCCTAGCATGTGCAGACATGGCCTCGAAATATGAACCAAAAGGTAAAGCACGACTCATATTAATGATATGATGTCCATATGATGCTTGCCATTGCAGCTGCACCACCTCACGTGGTGATAGATCGTGTTGTAGTGAATTTGGTTTGTGTAATCACTAAAAATGACTAGAGGGATGTAGTTTTTTAAGTGGGAGTTCTCATAGTGAATTTTGAATTAACTTGAACTCAATCTTTTATAAACTTAGTCTAAATAGTCTTTGCAAATATATTGTAGATCATGGCACCCCCTGCGTTTAATTTCAATGCATTCCTAGATAGAGAAAAGATGCAAGACAATGGGTCAAACTTCACCAAATGGCACCATAACATGAGTATTATCCTCGCGGGCATGAAAAAGTCTTATGTACTAGGCAGTCCGCTAGGTGACATCCCTGCAGCCGATGCGCCTCAGGAAGAGCGCAATGTATATGACACAAATTATGAAGACTACATTCTTGTGCGTGTGTGATCCTCGAGTCGCTGGAGCCGGAACTCCAAAAGTTCTTTGAACTTACTGATGCTAATGCTATGGTGCAGGAACTCAAAACTATGTTTGGGGACCAAATCCATGCTAAGAGATATGAGATCTCCGATAAGTTCTTTAGCGCAAAGTTGGAGGAGCATAGCTCTATGAACGAGCATGTCATCAACATGACAGGCTATGCTCAAAGTCTTGAGACACTGGTGACATGGATATGTCTTACGGGTGCCCAATGTTAGCCTACCCGGTACCAACCTGACAGAGGCCCACATAATCACCCACTACGAATGGAGAAGCCCAGGAAGGATTCGGGTGACCAAGGCCCATACAGATGTGACTTCTTGGAGAGCACGACCAGCTGTAGATAGAATTTTAAAGGTTCAAACCCTAAATTGTAACCGAATCGACCTACCCCGAGACCTGGCCTCCTCATATAAAGTTTAGGAGGGCATGGCGAGGAGGCTCTCTAGCTCTCAACACTCAGAACCCTAGCATACACCACGCTAGATCCAATCTGCGCACCCTTGTAACCTTTGGTTCCACCATCAATCAAGAACAGACAAGCAGGACTAGGGTTTTTACGTCCGGGGGCCTGAACCTGGGTAAACCTCGTGTCCTCGTATTGCGAGTCCATTAGCCGTTCTGTGGTTTCTAGCGTCCCCTCCTTCTCCAAAACCCAAGTCCATAACAATGGGCATTGACGAGTCGAACCCTCATTAATTGGCGACGTCTGTGGGAACTGGGGATGCTGATTGTGCGATCGTGACGACCCCATCCACCGTGATCTTTGACTCCTCTACTACGGAGAACCACCTCCTCTTCGGTTCCATCGACTTCACCATCTAATCGCCTGCAACCCGCCAAAACTTCGATTCCATAGGAGATGGAATCGACATGATGCTTGGGAGCCTATGCTTCCAGGTAGGCAAGATCGGCACAATCCTCCTCCCAGAGAGGGTAGTACATCCGGCCATCGCACCTTCTTCGTGGGTGCCTCCAATCAGTGTCTTGTGCGCACCATCGCTGACGCACGATTCAGATGACAGCAGCAGTTGCAACTCCGATCTCTGCGACCCTCCTACGGAGGAAGGAACTTACGGTTCCGGACCTAAAAGCTGCGGGAGAAACGATCTCCCCTACCGTTACATGTGTGCGACCATCCACGATGGTTACGTTGACAATGGAGAAGAACCAGCGGCTCCCCTCCCAATCCGTAGGCTGCTAACACCGGAAACAGAGTCAACAGCCCACCCTCGGCCAATCTCAACGGGAACGGGCCACATGAAGCCGCAAACGGTGGCAATCGCAATCGTCAAGAGATCCATCTTAACGACGCTCAGTGGGTAAGAGTCCGGGAAGCTGTGCGAGGTACCAATCCTCTTCCACTCGATGCTTCTTGCGACATGTTGATGGGATACCACTGGCTACTCATAAAGGATTATAATCGGCATGTCGAGCAACATAAGGAGCTCGAACAACACATGCGAGCTACCGATGAATCAAGCATGCGACGAGCCACGCTCTCCTCCGTCGGCGGATCCTCCTAAAAAGGTTATGACAACCACAAGCACCGCTCCCGTTTGGAGCGCATGGACCCTGCCGGAAGACGCGAATCCACCAAGGCACTCGACTTGTCCTTCATGTCGATGGAATCATAAGGCAACATCATGCCCAAGACACCACAGGCCGCGGTCATGGCAGCCACCACATACCTTGCAGCAAACCCACCATCGGTGGGGGATCCCGGTACGCAATCCATAAATCTACGATTGCAGGTTTTGGGCTCGTTGGAGCCGCACTACACGGAGAAACAACCTAGAGCCAAAGAAAAAGACTGTGGTGACATTCACCCGAAGCAGAACACCCTCATCTGACGAGGATGAGCATGACCTATCGTGGCGACGCTGCAACCCGCGGCAACGGAGTCACAACTATGACGCCTGCGACAAACTCACACAGTGCAAGATCAACAGATCTCGTGCAAAACACTCATGCTCCACGGAGTTGGAGGACAAGGACACCGAGCTCTGTGGTGCTAGATGCTTTAGCAGGGACATACACAAACATGGATGCCTAAAGGCTTCAATCTCCCTTCGGATAACCCAAAGTTTAATGACGTACAAGAGCCGAAGATCTGGCTAGACGATCACATCTCGTCGGTCAAGCTCCATGGCGGGAGCAAAAACACAACCATGCAATGCCTTCAGCTGCAGCTGATGGGCGTGGCTAGAGCCTGGCTCAATAACCTCCCCTCTGGATCCATCCACAGCTGGGAAGAGCTGGTGTACTGCTTCATCCGCAACTTCAAAGGCACCAGCAAGAGGCCGGCCTCAATCGAGGAGCTACGCGCCTGTTGTCAATGGTGCAAGAGTCCATCCGCTTGTACGTACAACATTGGTCCGTCATCAAGAACTCCGCTGAGAACATCTCGGAGGAAAGAGCAATCGACGCCTTCAACGGCGGCGTGAGGCACCATGAATTCAGAGAAGAGCTAGGGCGAGTCAAGCCCAAAACCATCAATCATCTGATGGACATCACTAATTGTTGGGCTGATGGCGAGGATGCCGTCAACTGAACACGTTTGAATGACGAGGACGACTTCGGCCACAGGAGCGATCGCGAAGGAAAAATAATAGTGCACGTCTACGACGAGCATGAAGAGGTGTATATGGTCGTGGTTGGCTATGCTGATCGCCACGAAGATGGAAACCGCAACAGCAGATATCGTAGCGACAACTACCGTGACATCAGAAAAATAGCACAAGCATGGTAACACCGCAACCGCGATGATGAGCCATCTGCATTCGAAAAATTATCGGGTCACTGCACCATCCACTTCTACATCGACAAGCACGATGGAAAAAATAAAGCCAGCCACATGCTCAAAGATTGCAGGGAGTTCCAAAAGCTTCACGAAGGATAAGCCTAGATGAGGCGAGAGGCGGTGAATCCAGGATTCGTCCCGGCCCTATGAGCCGTCGCATATGGCGCCCCTCCTCCGCCACCCGAAGCACCAGTGCAGCATGCGGCTACGCCGTCCCAGAACAACGGAGCAGAACCGTACCCACGATCACTGGGGTCTATGATGGTACAAAAGGGACGTCCATCCAAGAGGGTGCAAAAGACGATTACTTGCCAGGTAAACTTCGCCGTCACCTCTACGCCTTCTATACCCGAGTACCTCAGTGGCTCGGAGTCATGCATCACCTTCGACCGTTCGGATCACCCACGACAAAATACCTCGCCCAGGTCACTCTGCCCTGATGCTCGAGGCTCAGATTGGAGGATTCAAAATGAGTCACGTCTTCATGGACGACTGCAGCGGCATCAACCTGATGTTTGCCAGTACACTCGCTGCTATGAGGATCCAGCTATACATCCTGGAGGCATCATACATGACCTTCCATGACATCGTCCCGGGGAAAGGAGTATATTCCCTTGGCAGAAAATGGCTTCACGTCATCTTCAGCACCCCCAAGAACTTCAAGGTGGTGGACTGGCCCTCACAGTACCACGCCATCCTCGGGTGCGTGGCATTCACAAGATTCATAGCAGTGCCACACTACGTGTATCTTCTACTGAAAATGCTAGGACCTAACAGTGTCATGACAATCCCAGGAAGCTTCACCAAGTCCGACAGTTGTGACAGAGAATTCAACAGAATCTCCCAGTCATTCGACATGCAGGAAGAGCTCGCAAGGCTGAAGGAGTCGATAGACAACAGTCTGCCCCTATCACCAAGGAAAACACGCCTGATATATCGTTCAACTCCACAGTCAACACCAAGGAAGTGCGGTTTCACCTGATGGACCCCACCAAGACCGCTCTGATCGCCAACAACCCGAATTCCGCATAGGAACTCCCGCTCATCGAATTCCTCCGTGAGCACTGGGAAATCTTCACCTGGTGTCCTACAGACATGCCAGGAGTTCCTAGTGAATTTGCTGAGCATGCACTTAACATCTATCCAGATGCGAGACCGGTCAAGAAGATGATGCGTCGACTTTCCAAAGGCATAGCTGAAGAAATTGACATCGGAGTCAACAGACTGCTCGACGCTAATTTCATCAGGGAAATCAAGGAAAGCACCTGGGTAGCTAACCCCGTGCTGGTCCCTAAGAAGGACAGGGACATCCTGTGGATGTGTGTGGAATTTACAGCGCTTAGCAAGCATTACACAAAGGACCACTTCCCCTTGCTGCGGATTGATCAAATCATCAACTCCATGTTAGGATGCGAGCGACTCTCGTTTCTCGACGCCTACTCAGGGTATCACCAAATTTGACTGAAGGTCAAAGATCAAGAAAAGACAACATTCACTACACCATTCGGGGTGTTCTATTACAACACAATGCCTTTCAGGATAAAGAACGCATGCACAACCTATTAACGGTGCATGCAAGCATGCCTGAAGAGCCAAATCGGTCACAACATCAAAGTATTTGTCGATGACATAGTAGTCAAGACCAAAGAAAGTCGAACACTGGTCGACGATCTCCGCGAGACGTTCGACAACCTTGATCGTTACAGGATCAAGGTGAACCCGGAAAAGTGCGTCTTCAGCGTCCCATCCGGGCAATTACTTGGGTACTTCATCTCCAAAAGTGGCATCGAGGCCAACCCGAAGAAAATCAAGGCTATACTAGCCATGGAGAAGCCAAAGAACATCAAAGGAGTCCAGAAGCTAGCTGGGCGGATCACGGCGCTCAGTAGGTTCATCAGCTGCATGGGCAAAAAGGCTCTCCCCTTTTACCAATTGCTCCGCAAGGCCGACAAGTTCGAGTGGATGGCTAAAGTTACGAGGCATTCAAAGACCTCAAGCGCCTACTTTCTACATCCCTTGTAATGGTAACACCAATGGAGAGATAGCCCATGCTGCTCTATATCGCTGCAATGCCTCAAGTGGTCACCACGGCCAACGTGGTCGAACAACCCGAAGACAGCAAAACCCACGGGGTATAACGCCCAGTCAACTACCTTAGCGAGGTACTGACACCGACAAATCAAAGGTACCCCCATTATCAAAACCTCGCTGATGGCGTATCCATGACTGCGCCATTACTTACAAGAGCACCAGATCATGGTCATCAACGACGCACCACTATCACACATCCTCAACAACCCCAAAGCTACAGGGCGAGTAGCCCTATGGGGCATAGAGCTGTCCCCGCGGGACATCATCTACGAGCATCGCACTGCCATCAAGTCGCAGGTGCTTCTTTACTTCTTTGTCCGTTGGATGGAGCTGCAGCTCCCAGACACCGCAGATATGTCCCAGCTGTGGACGATGCACTTTGACGGATCCAAGAATGACGCCGGAGACGGAGTAATACTAACATCCTCCCAAGGGGATAAGATGAGGTACGTGTTGCGGATGAAATTCCGTGCATCCAACAACGAGGCCGAATACGAGGCACTCATCCACGTCATGAGGATGGCCAAAATTTGTGGCTCCACACGCCTAGTCATCTATGGTGACTCCAGCCTCATCGTCCAGCAAACGATGAACGAGTGCGGCGCCCACAGCAGCAACATGATTGCCTACTGTATGATCTACAACTCACTCAAATGAGACTTCAACGGCTGCGAACTCCGGCACGTTGGTTGGTAAATCAATGAGGAGGCCGAAAAGCTTGCCAAAATTGGCTCCACCTATGCCTTAGTGCCACCAGGTGTGTTCCTTGAGAAAATATGCGTGCCGTCCATCAAGCGCAAAACTCTTAAGGATACAATCGACGCCGCAAAACACTAGGGGGCTACACTGAAGGGTTTCGCAGCATAGTAAATCAAAAAATGTCTACGGATGCGAATGGGAAAGCCAAGATCTAATCTAGGAGATGCAATCAACGAGAGGGATAGATGAGATCTTCATACCCTTGAAGAAATCGCACAACGGAACGTTCAACAGAACATGGTTGATGTAGTCGTACTATCCTTCTCGTCCTCGCGATCCGATCCGATCCAACGCCGCAAGTGGCGACGCCTCCTAGAGATGCACACGTACGGCACCTCGACGTCTCCTCCTTCCTCGGTCCGGCAAGTGGGGTGGAGAGATAGATTGGATCTACAACACGACGGCATGGTGCAAAGGTGGAGAGTTTCTGCGGCAGGGCTTCGCCTACGCGCAGTCGGGAGAGAGAGAGTGGAGGGCAGCAGGTAGGCGGCTAGGGTTTGAGGAGGTGTGGGGGGAGGGTGTGCCCCTGCCCTCTTTATATATAGGGCTGGCCGGCTTCCCTTGCCCCTCCTCCAAACCCTAGGGCCGGCGGCCACATGGGAGGAGTAGGGGGCAAGTTCCCCCCTTCTAGAAGCTCTCCCTAGGGTTTCCCCTAGGGCTTGGCCGGCTGGGCCTATGGGGCCTTGTGCCCCTGGCCCAATGCGGCCAGGGCACTCCCTCATAGGCCCATGCCCCCTCCCGACAAGTGGTGCCACGTTGGTACCACTCCGGAAGCTTCTAGAACCTTCCGGTAAAATACCGAACATTCCGAAACAATTCCGAAATCCAAAAACTGCTTTCCTTTATATGAATCTTATTCTCTGGACCATTCCGGAACCTCTCGTGATGTCCTGGATCTCATCCGAGACTCCGAACAAAAACTCATAAACCAATTATCCATTCTATCCTAGCGTCGAAGCACGTTAAGTGTGTGACCCTACGGGTTCGAGAATATGCAGACATGATCTTCTATCAATAATCAACAGCGGGGTCTGGAAACCCATATTGACTCCCACATATTCATCTATGATCCTATCAGATGAACCACGATGCCAGGATTCAGTTAATTACATATATATATATTCCCTTCGTCACGCGATATTTTACTTGCCCGAGATTTGATCGTTGGCATCGGCATACCTAGTTCAATCTCGTTCACAGCAAGTACTTTACTCTTTCCATAATCCGATATCACTTTGTGATTAACTCCTTAACCACTTGCTTGCAAGCGGTTTTGATATCGATTACCGAGTGGGCCCGAAGTATATCTCTCCGACTTGGGAGGGACAAATCCCATCTCGATACATACAGCCCAACAAGTACTTTCCGATCACCTGAGAGACACCTTTATGATCACCCTCTCATAGGATGATGTTTGATGACCTCAAAGCTTTCTTCCGATACCAGGGAGTTGCATTATCTCATGGTCTAAGGAATACAATATTTGACATAAGAAAAGCTTCGCAAAGATGAACACGATGACACGATCTAATTGCTCTGCTAAATTTGGGTCTGTCCATCATATCATTCTCCCAATGACATGATCTCATTATTAATCGACAACTCATGTCTATGGTTAGGAAACCTTAACCATCATTAATCAATGAGCTAGTCCATAGAGGCGTACTAGGGACACGGTGTTGTTCATAAACCACACAAGTATCAAATTTTCCGCTTAATACAATTCTAGCATGGAATATAAAATTTATCATGAACAAGAATTATAATAATAACATCTTTATTATTGCCTCTAGGGCATAATTCCAATAGTCTCCCACTTGCACTAGTGTCAATAATCTAGTTTACATCTGGCAACAATCTAACACCCATGGCACTAAGGTGTTGATCATGTTTTGCTCGTGGAAGAGGTTTAGTCAACGGATCTGCGACATTCAGATCCGTATGTACTTTGCTAATCTTCAGATCTCCATCTGTTATATAATCTCGAATTATATGAAACTTGCGGTTGATGTGCTTGGTCTTTGGATGATATCTTGGTTCCTTAGCCAGTTCTATGGCGCCAGTTTTGTCACACAATATCGCCAGTGGGTGCAAGGCATTTGGAACCACACCAAGCTCAGTGATGAAGTTCCTGGTCCAATCTCCTTCACTTGATGCTTCTGCAGCAGCCATGTATTCCACTTCTACTGTAGATCTCGCGATCACGCTTTGCTTGCAGCTTCTCCAGCTCACAGCTCCTCCATTCAAAATATAAACGTATCCTGTCTGAGATTTAGAATCATCCTTGTCGGTGTCGAAACTAGCATTGACGTAACCTTTTACGACGAGCTATTCATCACCTCCATAGACCAAGAACATTTCTTTAGTCCTATTTAAATACTTTAGGATGTTCTTCACGGCTGTCCAGTGTTCCACACCTGGATCACTTTGGTATCTGCTCGTCAAACTAAGAGCATTGGACACATCTGGCCTAGTACACAGCATGGCATACATGATAGAACCTATGGCCGAGGCATAAGGCACTTTGCTCATAGCTTCTCTATCGTTTACCGTAGATGGACACTGAGACTTGCTCAATATCTTACCTGACAACATAGGCACTGAACCTTTCTTTGCCTTATCCATTCTGAACCTTTTTAGAACTTTGTCTAGGTATGTACTTTGGCTTAAACCTATTAGGCGTCTTTGTCTATCTCTATAGATTTTGATGCCCAATATATAAGCAGCTTCCCCTAGGTCTTTCATTGAAAAACATTTGTTCAAATAACTCTTCACATCGTTAAGCATATCAATGTCATTTCCAATAATCAATATGTCATCCACATATAGTACTAAAAATGTCACTGAGCTCCCACTCACTTTCTTGTAGATACAAGCTTCGTAGCAATTTGGAACAAATCCAAAGCTCTTGATCACTTGATTAAAACGAAGGTTCCAACTCTGAGATGCTTGCTTTAGTCCATAAATGGAACGCTGAAGTTTGCACACCTTATCCTCATCCTTAGGATCGACAAAACCTTCGGGTTGCATCATATACAACTCTTCATCAATGTTGCCATTGAGGAACGCAGTCTTGACATCCATCTGCCATATTTCATAATCATGAAACACAGCAATTGCTAATAAAATCCGAATGGACTTAAACATCGCTACGGGAGAGAAAGTCGCATCGTAGTCAACACCTTGAACTTGTCGAAAACCTTTCGCAACAAGCCGTGCTTTATAGACAGTAACATTACCATCCGCGTCCGTTTTCTTCTTGAAAATCCATTTGCACTCAACAGCCTTTCGATCGCTAGGAGGGTCCACCAAAGTCCATACTTGGTTTTCGCTCATGGATCCCAATTCGGATTTCATGGCCTCTAGCCATTTTTCAGAGTCTGGGCTCATCATCGCTTCCTCATAGTTCGCAGGTTCACTGTTGTCTACCAACAAGACAGTTAAGACAGGGTTGCCGTACCACTCAGGAGGGGCACGCGACCTTGTCGACCTGTGTTGTTCAGTAGTAGCATCGTCCGGAGCTACATGATCCTCGTCATTAGCTTCCTCTATTGTTGGTGCAGACGACACTGGAACAATTTCAGGTGCTGCGCTACTCTCCAACTCAAGAGAAGGTTCAATAACCTCGTCTAGCTCTACTTTCCTCCCACTCACTTCTTTCGAGAGAAGCTCCTTCTCAAGAAAGGATCCGTTCTTTGCAACAAACTCTTTTCCTTCGGATCTATGATAGAAGGTATACCCAATAGTTTCCTTAGGGTATCCTATGAAGATGCATTTCTCCGCTTTGGGTTCGAGCTTATCTGGCATCAACTTCTTGACGTAAGCCTCGCATCCCCAAACTTTAAGAAACAACAACTTAGGTTTAGCACCAAACCACAGTTCATACGGTGTCGTCTCAACGGATTTAGATGGTGCCTATTTAAAGTGAATGCAGTGGTTTCTAATGCATAACCCCAAAATGATAGCAGCAAATCTGTAAGAGACATCATTGATCACACCATATCTAATAGAGTTCGATTCCGGCGTTCAGACACACCATTGCGCTGTGGTGTTCCGGGTGGCGTGAGTTGCGAAACTATTCCCTTGCTTTAAGATGCGTGAGAAAATCATAAAACAAATATTCACCTAAACGATCGGATCGTAGAAATTTAATTTTTCGGTTACGATGGTTTTCCACTTTGTTCTGAAATTCTTCGAACTTTTCAAATGTTTCAGATTTATGTTTCATTAAATAGTTATACCCATATCTACTTAAGTCATCAGTAAAAGTGAGAAAATAGAGATATCCACCGCGCGTCGAAACACTCCTTGGTCCGCATACATCCGTATTTATAATTTCCAACAAGTCCGTTGCTCGCTCCATCATTCCGGAGAACGGGGTTTTGATCATCTTGCCCATGAGTCACGGCTCGCACGTGTCAAATGATTCAAAATCAAGAAACTCCAAAAGTCCATCAGAATGGAGTTTCTTCATGCGTTTTACACCAATATGACCTAGACGGCAGTGCCACAAATAAGTTGAATTATCACTATCTACTTTGCATCTCTTAGCCTCAATGTTATGGATGTGTGTTTCATTGGTTTCGAGATTCAGAAGAAATAAACCATTCATAGCAGGTGCATGACCATAAAAGATGTTACTCATATAAATAGAACAACCATTATTCTCCGATTTAAATGAATAACTGTCTTGCAATAAACACGATCCAGATATAATGTTCATGCTCAACGCAGGCACACAATAACATTTATTAAGGTTTAAAACTAATCCCGAAGGTAAAACTAAGGAGAGTGTGCCGACGGCCATCACATCAACTCTTGATCCGTTGCCAACGCGCATCGTCACCTCATCCCTTGCTAGCCGCCGTCTATTCCATAGCTCCTGTTTCGAGTTACAAATATTAGCAACTGAACCAGTATCAAATACCCAGGCACTACAACGAGCGCTAGTAAGGTAAACATCAATAACATGTATATCAAATATACCTTTAATGGTGCTAGCCTTCTTGTCCGCTAAGTACTTCGGACAGTTGCGCTTCCAGTGAACCTTGTCCTTGCAATACAAGCACTCAGTGTCCGTCTTAGGTCCAGACTTGAGCTTCTTCTCAGCGGGGGCAACGCGCTTGCCGCTGCCTTTCTTGTTGGACTTCTTTGCACCCTTACATTTCTTAAAGCTAGGGGGATTGTTGACCATCAACACATGATTATCTTTCTTGATGTCCACCTTCGCAGCTTACAGCTTAGCGAAGAGCTCAGTGATCGTATTAGTGGAACCAATCTGATTGTGAGTAACTACAAAACCTTTGTAGCTAGGAGGGAGTGATTGCAGAACTCTATCAATCTTGAGCTCTTCTGGAATCTTGCAGTCCAGTTGCTCAAGATGTTGAGTGTAGCCCGACATCTTAATGGCGTGCTCACTAACGGAACTCCCTTCCTCCATCTTGCAGTTAAAGAATTTCTCTGAGATCTCATATCTCTCAGAACGGGCCTGAGTCTGAAACATGGTTTTCAGTTCCTCAAGAATCTCAAAGGGCCCGGCGAACTCCTCAAAATGATTTTGAAGGTCCGATTCCATAGCAAACAACATGGTGCTCTTAATCACACCATAATCATCTTTGCGCGACTGATAAATAGCTTTTTCATCAGCCGGCGCATCTATAGCAGGGGCGTCACCTAGCGCTTTCTCAAGGACATAGTCCTTTTGTCCGCCAGCGAGAATGATTCTCAGATTGCGGAACCAGTTGGTGAAGTGAGACCCATTGTTCTTAAGCTTTTCTTTCTCAGCAAAAACGTTGAAGTTGAACTTGGACTTAGCCATTTGATCTACAAAATTTGCAAGTACAATTTAGACTATGTTCATGATAACTAGTTCAACTTAATCAAATTACTAGATGAACTCCCACTAAATTCAACATCCCTCAAGTTGTTTAGTGAACATGATCCAAATTCACCACACCTAATCCGATCTTCACGAGAAGAGATGTGGTTTCAATGGTGGACAACAAAGTGTCGATCATATAATTCATATGACTCATGCTTAACCTTTCGGTTCGTGTGTTCCGAGGCCATGTCTGTACATGCTAGGCTCGTCAAGTCAAACCCAAGTATTTCCCTGTGTGCAAAACTGGCTTGCACCCGTTGTATGTGAACGTAGAGTTTATAGCACCCGATCATCATGTGATGCTTGAACACGACGAACTTTCGCAACGGTGCATACATGGGGAGAACACAGTTTTATCTTGATCTTTAAGTGAGGAATCATCTTATAATGCTACTGTCGCGATCTAAGCATAATAAGATACATAAAAGGATAAACATCACATGCATATAATTTTATGTGACATGGTATAGCCAATATCCGCGCAATGATCTCCATCTTGTGCGTGTCAGCATGATCTCCATCACTCCACCATGATTGCCTCCACCACGAATAGCAACTACAACTATTACTAACTACTTAGCGATAAAGCAAAGCTATTACATGGCGTATAAGAAGTTGACACACAGGTCATACACAATTATAAAGACAACCATATGGCTCCTGCCGGTTGTGTACTCATAGACATGCAAGTCGTGAAACATTACAAAACATGATCATTGCATACAACATACACATCATATCTTGGGCCATACCATATCACAGAAACACTCCCTACAAAAACAAGTTAGACGCCTCTACTTTGTTGTTGCATGTTTTATGTGGCTTATGGGAGTAACAATCTAAGAACGATTCTTACCTACGGAAAGCCACAACGGTGATATTATGGTTGCCAACATCCGGTGTAAATCCCATGACAACTATAGTGACAGAAACTGGCATCCACCAGCCGCATGTGTGGAACAAGCCACACGTCAAGTGCGGAGCCGGTCTCGCGAATGAGGCCGCGTAAAGTTGGCCTGGACCGCTTCGATCTCACTATCCGGCGTCATAAGAAGCACACAACAAGAGGCTTGCAACAAAAACATCAACACCCACAACAAGCATGTTGCGTTCTACTCGTGAAACACATCTACGCATAGATCTAGCTCTGATACCACTAAAGGGTTTCGCAGCATAGTAAATCAAAAAAATTCTATGGATGCGAACGAGAAAGCCAAGATCTAATCTAGGAGATGCAATCAACGAGAGGGATAGATGAGATCTTCATACCCTTGAAGAAATCGCACGGCGGAACGTTCAACAGAACGTGGTTGATGTAGTCGTACTAGTCTTCTCCTCCTCGCGATCCGATCCGATCCAACGCCGCAAGTGGCGACGCCTCCGAGAGATGCACACGTACGGCACCTCGACGTCTCCTCCTTCCTCGGTCCAGCAAGTGGGGTGGAGATATAGATTGGATCTACAACACGACGACGTGGTGCAAAGGTGGAGAGTTTCTGCGGCAGGGCTTCGCCTACGCGCAGTCGGGAGAGAGAGAGGAGGGCAGCAGGTAGGCGGCTAGGGTTTGAGGAGGTGTGGTGGAGGGTGCGCCCCTTCCCTCTTTATATAGAGGGCTGGCCGGCTGCCCTTGCCCCTCCTCCAAACCCTAGGGTCAGCGGCCACATGGGAGGAGTGGGGGGCAAGTTTCCCCCTTCTAGAAGCTCTCCCTAGGGTTTCCCCTAGGGCTTGGCCGACTGGGCCTATGGGGCCTTGTGGCCCTAGCCCAATGCGGCCAGAGCACTCCCTCGTAGGCCCACGCCCCCTCCCGACAAGTGGGGCCACGTTGGTCCCACTCCAGAAGCTTCTAGAACCTTCTGGTACAATACCGAACATTCCGAAACCATTCCGAAATCCAAAAACTGCTTTCCTTTATATGAATCTTATTCTCCGGACCATTCCGGAACCTCTCGTGATGTCCTGAATCTCATCCGAGACTCTGAACAAAAAATAATAAACCAATTATCCATTCTATCCTAACGTCGAAGCACGTTAAGTGTGTGACCCTACGGGTTCGAGAATATGCAGACATGATCTTCTATCAATAATCAACAGCGGGTTCTGGAAACCCATATTGACTCCCACATATTCATCGATGATCATATCGGATGAACCACGATGCCAGAATTCAATTAATCCCATATATATATTCCCTTCGTCATGCGATATTTTACTTTCCCGAGATTCGATCGTTGGCATCGGCATACCTAGTTCAATCTCGTTCACAGCAAGTACTTTAATCGTTCCGTAATCCGATATCACTTTGTGATTAAATCCTTAACCACGTGCTTGCAAGCGGTGTTGATATCGATTACCGAGTGGGTCCGAAGTATATCTCTCCGACTTGGGAGGGACAAATCCCATCTCGATACATATAGCCCAACAAGTACTTTCCGATCACCTGAGAGACACCTTTATGATCACCCTCTCATATGATGACGTTTGATGACCTCAAAGCTTTCTTCCGATACCAGGGAGTTGCATTATCTCATGGTCTAAGGAAAACAATATTTGACATAAGAAAAGGTTCGCAAAGATGAACACGATGACACGATCTAATTGCTCTGCTTAATTTGGGTCTGTCCATCATATCATTCTCCCAATGACATGATCTCATTATTAATCGACAACTCATGTCTATGGTTAGGAAACCTTAACCATCATTAATCAATGAGCTAGTCCATAGAGGCGTACTAGGGACACGGTGTTGTTCATAAACCACACAAGTATCAAAGTTTCCGCTTAATACAATTCTAGCATGGAATATAAAATTTATCATGAACAAGAATTATAATAATAACATCTTTATTATTGCCTCTAGGGCATAATTCCAACATACACCACCCGAGAAAACCGAAGCACCTGAAGAGATGGATATAGACGTCGAACTTGTGAGTCTCATGCAAGTCCTCGCAATCGAGCAAATGTGGACTCAGCCATACGTCAAGTACCTGGTGAGAAAGCAACTGCCCGAAGACCCGGCGGATGCCAAGCATATCGCTTGCTGATCAAAGGCCTTCACCATCATCAACGACGAGCTTTACAAGAAAATCATTGATGATGGCTCAGTTGATGTAGATCCTTGTTGGGAACCCCAAGAGCAAGGTATGATGAGCTCATCAGCAAGTTTTCCCTTAGTTATAGAACCAAGGTTATCGAACCTATATGAGAAAGAAACCACTTCCAAAGGTGTTGCTAGCTACATGGAACCTGCACACAACACAACCAAAATACTCTGCCCCAACTTATCAATGAGGTTTTCAAGCTCACTGGTTTCGTTGAAAACAAAGGATCAAACGTATAGTGTGTAAGATAGTAATTGCTTGTGGTATTTGCAGAAAGTAAACAGTAAACAGTAGATAGAATATCAATGGAAGGAATGGACCGGGGTCAATAGTTCACTTGAGGTGTTTCTCCATAAGATAAATAACATGCTGGGTGAACAAATTATAGCGGGGCAACTGACAAATAGAGAATGCATAACAATGCATGTACATGACATGATGATCACTATGATATTCATTTGGGCATTACAACATGATACATAGACCGTAATCCAACTGCATCTATGTCTAATAATCCACCTCCGAGATATCATTCGAACAACCCTAAGGTATTAAGTTGCAAACAATAGATAATTGCATTAAGCAAAGTGTGTAATGTAAACAATACAATTGCCCTTGGGAAATGGATTGTTGTTTTCTCCCTAGTAGCAACAACACATCTACAATCTTAGAAGTTTCTGTCACTCTCCCAGATTACTAGAGGCATGAACCTATTATCGAGCATAAGTACTCCCTCTTGGAGTCACAAGCAAATAATTGGCCAAAGTGAGAGCATGCAAGATCACAAATAACATAGACATTATAAAACAATAATCAATATGACATAATACTCAATATCCATCGGATCCCCGCAAACACAACATGTAGAATTACAATAAGATGATCTTGATCATGATAGGCAGCTCACAAGATCTAAACATGGTGGCACAAAATAGGAGAAACAACCATCTAGCTACTGCTATGGACCCATAGTCCAAGGATGACCTACTCACACATCACTCTATGGCAGGCATGGTGATGAAGAAGGCCTCCGGGATGATCTCCCCTCTCCGGCAGGGTGCCGGGAAGAGCTTTAGATTCCTCCCGATCTAGGGACGATAGTGGCGGTGGATACGAACTTTTTCGTGGAATTCTGATCGGGTACTTAGGGTTTTTTCCTCGGGGGGATTGTATAGGTGAAGGGGCAAGGTCGATGGACGCTCGAGGGGGCCACACCATGGCCAGGCGCGACCTAGGGTGGGCCTGCGCGACCCTCTGGTGTGGCTGCCTCGTGGTGCCTCTTCGTCTCTCCTTCGGACTTCGTGTCATGTCGGAAAAAATAGGAACTTCAGCTTCTGTTTCATCCAATTCCGAGAATATTTCTTTACTAGTTTTTTTTGAAACCAAAAACAGAAGAAAGCAAAAAACTGGCTCTATGGCATCTTGTTAATAGGCTAGTTCCAGAAAATGCATAAAAATGCCTCAAAGTGTAAGCAAAACATAAACCAATTGGTGTAAAACAAGCATGGAGAATCAAAAATTATAGATACATTTGCAACATATCAAGCATCTCTGGAGTGCTCCAACGATGCGTCACCAACAGTGATGGGAAGAGCATCCTCCTCGACATCCATGAAGGCATCTGCGATCACCATGCCAGCAGCCGCGCCCTAGTCGCCAAGGCTCTACAAGCTGGATTCTACTAGCCAACTGCGATGCGAGATGCCAAGGACATCATCAAAAAATGCAACGCTTGCCAAAGGTTTGCATACAAACCACACGCACCAGGCTCAGAGCTATGGACCATCCCGCTGTCTTGGATCTTCGCCCAATGGGGATTGACATGGTCGACAAACTGCAAAAATCCTCAGCCGGAGGACACGTTTTTCTCCTGGTGGCAGTCGACAAGTTCACAAATTGGATCGCGGCCATGCCAGTCACTAACCAAACCGGCACCGGTGTCGTCAAATTTTTCTAGTCCATTGTCTATAGGTTTGAGGTGCCTGATAGCATCATAACCGACAATGGCACGAACTTCACCTCAAAGGGGTTTTGAGACTTCTGCGAAGGACTCGACATCAATATCACATATGCCTTTGTGGCTCATTCGTAGACCAACGAGCAGGTCGAAAAGGCCAACGGCCTCGCCTGCAGCGGAATCAAGAAGCAGCTACTACGCCCACTCGAACGTTTGGCGGGAGACTGGGAAGATGAGCTACCCTCCGTCCTCTAGAGCTTGCGCACAACGCCAAACAGCGCCACTGGCTACACGCCTTTCTTCATGGTGCACAGAGCTAAAGTAATGCTACCCGCCGAGGTACGCTATAAGGCCCCACGGGTCATCACCTACAGCGAAGCGAATCAATGGACGCACTCAGAGATGTCTTCGACACACTAGACGAAGCCCATGACATTGTAGCGGCCCTTTTGATGGTGTAATAGCAAAGTCTCCACAACTACCACAGTGGACGGCTACGCCCAAGGTCCTTCGTCGAAGGAGACCTTGTCCTGCAACTCAAGCAGAAAGGGCACCTAAAGCTAGAATCAAACTGAGAAGGACCCTACGTGGTCACCGAAGTAAACCCAGGTGGCGCCTACCACCTCAAGAACGTCGAGTCCGGAGTAGCATACTCCAATCCCTAGAACGTCGCAAAAATGTGATGCTTCTACCCTTAGTCGTCTTTAATTTCAATAAGGCTACTCAGCCGAAACTTGTATCCCCTACTATGCGATGAATAAAAGCTAAGTTCCTTAGCCAAAATGCTTTCCTATCTTATGTACATTTGCAATCTTAAATACGCTCGGGGGCTGCACCTCACCCTACGACTGTGTTGACTGTCACAATAATGCATCACCCTGAGTATCTGACCATGTTAGGCTAACGAAAAGGATGTGCACAAATTAAACATCAACAAAGCACTACATGCAAATACCCCTTTACAAAATTTACAAGGGCACAAAAATCCCAATCAAAACTATACATATTTTACATTACTCTGTCCAAAACTTTCATGACTCAACTATGCCAGAGAAGGATGTTCAAATGCTCATCGAAGAAGTCCATGATGTCTTCAGCATGTCGAGCCACGACAACATAGTGTTGATGCATGTTCTAGGCCATGCCATCCAGAGCCGCAGGTGGCCCCGCTGCTATTTCCGTCAAATCAATGTCACGATGATGCAGCCAAACAAGCGCCAGCGCCGCCTTCACACCTTCCACAAGTTGTTGATGAACAAGATCCTTCATGGCGTCTATGCTTCAGAACTTCCCTAATGGCCTCAAGAAACTGGACGGAGCCGCATCCAGGGGAAACATCGCAGCCCAAATAGACGCGAGTGAGAACCTCACACGCTTCAAGACCTGAAACACTTGGTGAACACGATCTTGAACCGTTGCGACCACAGTTGCCCGATCACGGTCCATCCAAAAGAAGCCTCCGGGCTCCAACTCCTGTTGGGTGAGGAAATTGAGCCGAATAGCAACGCGCTCCTTCTCTTCATGCGAAAGAAGATTGACAACTATAAACAAGAGGAGCATCTCAGAAGCCGCATAGGTCGGACCCAACCGAGAAAACAAAACACAGACATCCACGACGACTTACATTAGAGTTGCTCGCCGATATGCCAAAACTCCTCAAGGAGAAATTTTTCTCTTGCAGCGGCCCGCTCTGTCTTGCACTTCCACACATCCTCATGGCCACGAATGATGAGAACATACTTCTCCAAGCTTCGGATGCAGTCACTCAATAAAGGAAACTGCGACACCTCACTTGTCATTGGAGGAGCAACAACCAAGGCAGATGATGCGGCCATAGGGATAGCATCCGAAGGGCCCTAGTAGGCGCACAAGTAACAAATTATAAGAACAAGTGCAATCCACAATAGTAGAAGGAAAGGCATATATTCACATCAAAATGACCACCACATGGTTGGGTCAAGAGTCATCTAGTACAAGACATTACATGTCAAAAGAAAAAATTACAAGCTACGTAAGAGAAGACCCTAAGGAGTAGCCGCATCCGAAGCAACCACAGACTCCGAGGCCCGCGCCTTAGCCATCTGCTGCTTCCCTAAGGTGTAGGTGGCTAGGTCAATTAGGCGAGGGCCATAGTGCTTGCAGCATGAAGCGTAGGAGGCGAAGGCTACCTCGGTGCCGTCAGCTGCCACGACCATCTTGGAGGTGATCTGGCCTAGATTCAACCGAGCGCTAGAGGCCATCACCATGGACAGACCAAGGGTAGCACCTACGCCCTTATAGGTCCTCTTGTAGTCCGCTGGCGCATCCCCAGCTAGTGCCTTCGCTAGGGAGTCGATGTCATGAAGGGCTACGCCCTTGGGGAAGATCTCCCGGTAGAGGCGGCTAAGGACCTCCTTGGTCTTCCCCAGCGTCTCAATGGTGGAGCTGCAACGGTGTTCGGCCGCGGCCACTGCATCCACGAGGGGATCCCCGTGGTCCAAGACATTGCGAGCAAACGCAATGGCAGCAGCATCTGAATAAGGTAGGATGAAGGAATGCTCAGATCAAGCAGAAGAAGCAAACAAAAATTCAGAAGAGGAAGAAAAATGGTGACTAACCTGACAACGCCTTGGCAGCAGCCATAAGCTGCTCCGTCATTGCTTCCTCTCGGGAGGCAGCATCAGCCATCACTTGCTTCTCGCGCTCTCGGGCCTCCTGCTTATAGCGCTCGAGAGCTTCCAGGGCATCCTTCGCCTTGGTGTCCGCCTAGCTTTTCTTCTTTCCAAGAGTATCAGTTTGCGGATGGCATTGTTATTTTCATCTGCCAAAAGCAAAAACAGAAGAATAAGAGGTTAAACTACAACACTAGCAGTTGCAACAAAATGAGAAGTTCAACGGACACCTTGGAGCTGCTGAAAGCTCTCCTCCAAGGACATGTAATTTCTGGCCGATGCGTTGCAAGTCACGCATGACGGGATACAGTGAGAAAATGAAGGTCAGAAGAGCACAAGATGACTCGGGGGCTAAATCATAGCAGTGGAATAATACTTACGTGGGCACCCGAAGAGTCTGAAGGCATAGCTTGTGTCTTCTGAGCGATAACTGCGTGAGTCCTTGGCTTCGAGGAGCTCGACGCTTCATCGCCGGAGTTGGCCAGCATCTTCGGGGAGGCCGCAACAACCTCATCGCTCATATCCTTCGACTCCCCAGCCATCTCATCAAGTTCTTCCTTGAAGGATTCATCTAAGGAGTTCCTCCTGACACAGTCGAAGCATTCACGTTATTCAAAGAACCAGCAAGCTACATTGAAAACACAAGGGTACCAAGAAACTTACGAAGGAATGTCGGAGAGGTTCACGAGAAGCGCCTCCTTCTTCTTCTTCTTTCTGGCTGGCAGCTGGGGAGCCACAGCTCGAAGGGGAATGGCAGGAAAAGGGGAGGAGGTGCCGTCCCCCAGGTCATGCTTCTACAGATGAGCAGGCCCTTGTGGGGTCAATGGTGTCGAAGCATCCAAGATCTTGCTCCAGGCTCTCTTCAGAGAGCGCTCGTCGCTACGCTCGGGGGCTTCATTACCCGCAGGTGACTGAGCTGGGGGAAAGTAGACTCTGACTCCACGTCACCACCATCTGGTGCCACTGATAATTCCTAAGGAAGAGGTGGGAGCATGCCGACGTTGCTCATATCCTACGCACCTAGAGAGGATTTCAAATCCATCAAAGTGATAAAGCAAAAGGACAGTTAACAGATACATTTCTTGAGGCGTCAAAGGTTCATACCTAAGGAACTGCCTGAGGAACTGTGTTCCGCATGCTAAAGGGCGCAGTCGACGACTTCGCGGGCAGAGGCTCATCAGCCTTATACTTGATTAGAGGACAGAGCGCCCTGTCCAGGTCTGCCAAAGACATCTCCTCCTTCGTCACCCTCGTAAGGTCGCTGGCATACTGAAACATCAGATGAGCCCTCGCTTGGAGGGGATCCACCACTGCAGACTCACCTGCAAGAAATTTGTTCGACCACAAGCGCTTGCGGGATATCAGTTTGCTGGCGTCGAAGGGAGCCAGGCCGTATTATGGCCGGCGAGTTTGGATTCACGAATTTAGAACCATTTGTTCCTCCACCCTTGCATGGACTCTCAAAGATGGAGAAATATTTGAGGTTGGGGCGGATGGATATCCCGCACCCGCCCAATTCATAGACTCCCTGGGAGCCCGACTTCTTCAGGGAATAGAGTTTACTGAAGAGGCTGAAGTGTGGCTCGATACCGAGTCGACACTCGCACATCGTAATGAAGCACGCAATGTGAAAAATAGAGTTGGGCATCAACTGATGGGAGTTGAAGCCCGTAAATAAAAAGAATCCCACGAAGAAAGTCGTGGGCAAGAAGGGAAATGCCTCAAATGAGGAAGGCAACAAAGACAATGACAAACCCATCGACAGGACGAGGAATTACCTCGTTGGAAGGGATGATGACATTGTCCTTCTTCTCTGATATCAGGTGTGACTCGCGTAGGTGGCACAAATCCACCTCCCTCACGATCGATCAACGCCAGCTGCTATTTGTGACACAACCGGCGTTGGAGGCCTTCTTGGCAGCACCCGCGGTGCTTGTCCTGACAACGACAACAGATTTCTTGGACTTGACCATCTTGCTAACGCGATGTGTAGTGCGGTGGGTGCGAAGGAAATAGGAGGGAAAAATGCGAAGGACGTCCAGTGCATGGTGCGTGCGAGATATGAGAATGGCGAAGGAAAACCAACAATGAAAAGCAAGAGCAAATAGTGAAGGGAAAAATTACCACAACTCCTTGCTGTATAAAACAACAAAGACGATGATGCAGAACCGACGATTCACTTACCCTAACGCGTGCCCTTCATCACACCGTACACATGGTAGGCATTGCCCGAACCGTCACGAGCACGCCATCCACTATGCACGGAAATCAAGGAGACGTAGTAACTTTTTGCATAAACAACGTGTGACTAGTCAAATCCTCGTCATAAAGTGGGACCCACGAGCATCTACTCTTATCATCACTGCCGCCGTAGATGGCTGAGCTCACCAAGCATCATCAATGACATCAGCAACTAGCAAGGGAAGAAAGCTAGAAACTGTCAGATTCTTTCGACTAAAGGCAGGAGTACCCACTCACGTCTACGACTCAATCGATACCCAGGGGCCACTCCTATCAGGAGTGCTGTTCGTGCACCTAAAGTTTTGGCATAAGTCCTCGAGTCAATCAACAAAAATCATGAAGCTTTGAGTCCTTCTTCGAGTCTATGACTCACTTACGGACACGGGGGCTACTCCCATAGGGAGCCTGGTCACTGGAATAGTTTTCGGGTCATTGTTTTGCATAACTGACAACTTAAAGTTTCTTCTTAAGTCTGCGACTCGAACAGACAATCGGGTGCTACTCCCATAAGGAGCACTGGTCGCTGATGACTGCAAGTGCACAGATCGTTTGTAGCTATTTTCAAAATAAAGATATCGATCCCACAGGGAGAAGTAGGCACAAGACTAAAGTCCTTTTAACTAAAACTAAACGAAGTACTTAAGAAATAATTTTAAGATGCAAGGAAAATAGAATTGTTTTGGATTTTTGATTGAACAAAGCAATTAAAAGTAAAACTTAATGAAAAAAGTAGGAATCACGTATGTAAAAGAGCTTGGAACTACAATAGAGAAAAAGGCGTTCTTGGGGAGTGGTGGATACATCGCTAGCAATTTAGACAGATTAGTCAAGATTATCATAGCAAATATTCTCATGATATGTATGTATGTGGTAGGAGCTCCATATATGGATGAATAGGCAGCAACCGCTTCTCACATCATCCCATAACCATAGCTGAAAGATAAACGACATCAATCGTATTACCTCGCTATTAAGGGATTTCTCCCGTGGCATGGACATGGCTTAATGAGTTATCCTTGCTTCCGCAAGTTAGTACGTAAAGAATGACAACACCTTTATACTCACAGGAAGTGCTATCGTCCCTCCGTTTACCAACAAGTAATCCCCTTCATCAAGTCCCCTTAAGAGGCAAATATTAAAGAGGTGCACAACTCTCAACTTCAAGAAGAAGACAATTAACACATACACATAATGATGCATAACATAATAATCTCTATCTTATCTCAATAGTATGCTAGGGTTTCTCCATGTCCCCAAGAACTAATGATCTACTCATACATGGAGGCAAACAACATCATGGCAATGATAATGGAAACAATTATAGATGAATAGTTCATGTATAAATCCACAACTAGTATGGGAATTACAACAAGATCTAGATGGGATGTAGATGGAGATGTTGGTGATGCAGCGGTTGATGAAGATGGAGATCGATGCCTTGGCCTCCCAGATCTGCATAGGGTGAAGATGGTTCCCTTGGGAGAGTTCCCCCTCCAGTTCCCTTCTGGAGCTGAGGTTTTCGGTGATTTATGGGTGTTCTATATGCCGTCTCCCATATTCAATTGCACGTGGTGAAACCATTTGAAGAGGCGGTGGAGGCGCCAACTATACGGCGGAACTATTTGTCCGAAGAAAATATCCCTACCATATAGTTGGTCGTTAAACCTTCTGTATGCTTCGATCGCCTTGGATTTTCTTCTGTTGTTATTGATATTTCCCAATTTAGAAATTTACACTGTTTTTGACTCCTTTTCACTCCAATAGAACTGGTCCAAGAATTGTGTCCATCGTATCCATCATTTGTCCTGATCCTGGTTAAAATAGACATAAAAGATGCGCGGGAACACTGTAAAATACCAATATCCTACCACTACGGTGCAAAATAATAATATAAAACATGATGAAAATATGCACTCATCAACTTCCCCAAGCTTAGACTCTTGCTCGTCCCGAGCAAAGCTAGCTTAATGGATGTGATCCTCATATTCATGAAGCTGAGTCGATAAAATAAATGAGGCAGTTGTAGCATGTGTTTATCATATATGATATATAGGAATAAGTTCATGAATAGTACCTTACTCGAACCACCCGAATAATATTAGGAGGCTTCCACACCTTAGCAATTAACAGTTCTCAAAATATTATTCTCAATATGATGTAAAGTATTTTGGTTGGACCGAATGAGTTAGCGAGGTAGTCCCAAGTGTTTTAGGATTAACATATTCACTTGGGATTTAAAATCTCAAATGTTTCTTTGTCTCACCACAAGATAGTGGTGTATGCCTATTTGCTCTTTGCATATTTTATTTTCTCTTTTCTTTTTTTATGTGCTCACACTTTTATTTAAGTGTTGTGCAAAGGAGCTAGCCATACATTCCACTCCATGAGGGAATTCAAAGAACATCGATCTCAATTATCAAATTCCAATTGTATATGAAGCATATTTATAGCCCGAATACTCTACCTCATCTTGTTCTCACTCTAATTTGATAGCAATTTTAATTTTACTTTGTTCAAGGTTTATTTTTCAAATTAACTAATTAGATAATTTTTCCTTTTTTAATCAAACCATGAACTTACAACATAATAACTAAATTATCTTTATATGTTTCATTAATGCCAATGGTGTGGAAGACTCCTATTCCTATCATCAAGTGCAAGTAAAATTATACTCAAACCATTCATATATCTGATAAGACAAGCACACACTCAATAATGCTCCATATATGATAATAAACTCGAAATTTCATTAAAGGGATCGACTATTCTTTAAGGGAATTCTAATGATGCAAACTTTATTTCTAAGCTTGAACAAATGCAAAACTAAAATATTAATATAAAACTTATAAGATAGATTACAAGGTCTTAAATATCTCCCCAAGCTTGGAATCAAGCCGGACAGGATCAAATAACTCCTTTTTGGTACCTATTCCTTCTCATGGGTGAGAAGAATTGATATGTCGTAAATATATCTATAATTTTTTATGCTCCATGCTTGTTTTATATCATTTGTCTTATGTTTTGTCTACACTTTGAGGTATTTTTATACACTTTCTGGAACTAACCTATTAACAAGATGTCATAGTGCCAGTTGCCTGTTTTCTTCTGTTTTTGATTCCAGAAAAGGCACAAAATCAATATTATCGGAATTGGACGGGACAAAAGCCAAACTTCCTATTTTCCCCGGAGCAACACGGAACCATGAAGCAGAGGTGGAGGGGGACACCAGGGTGGCCGCACCCCCTAGGCGCGGGCCAGCCCTGGTGGCGCCCACAGGAGGTGTGGGCCCCCTGGCCCTCCACCGACCTTGCCTCCTTCGCCTATAAGAAGCCTCCGACCCAAAAACCCTAAATAATCTGGCGGAAATCCATGAAAACATCCACAACGCCGCCGCCACCGAAGGGGAGATTCGGGGGACAGAAAGTCTCTGTTCCAGCACCCTGCCGAGATGGAGAAGTGCCCCCGGGGCCATCTCCATCGATCTCCACCACCATCTCCATCACCATTGTTGATTCCCATGATGAAGAGGGAGTAGTTCTTCCTCGAGGCTAAGGGCTCTACCGGTAGCTATGTGTTCATCTCTCTCTCTATGCATGATCTTGTTGTGGTCATGAGCTTTGTAATCAAGTAGATCTACTCTGTTACTCAAGTGCTTTGATACATCGGAAACGTATCTATAATGTTTGTTGTTCCATGCTTGTTTAGTATCTAATTTGCTTTGTTTGTCTTTCTTTGAGGTGTTTCTATATATTTTCTGGAACTAACCTATTAACAAGTTGCAACAGTGCTAGTTGCCTGTTTTCTTCTGTTTGTGGTTCCAGAAAGGAAGAAAATCAATATTCTTGGAATTGGACGAGACAAAAGCCAAAGTTAATAACTTTCCGTGGGGAACACGAAGTCTAGAGTAGAGACGGAGGAGGGCCTCGAGGGGGCCACACCCCCTGGCCATGCGGGTGGGCCCACCCCGCGCCTTGGGGGGGGGTGCAGCCGCCTCGGGCACCCCCTCAGCCTCCCTCTTTGCCTATAAGAAGCCCACGATGCAGAAAACCTAAGTGATCAAATCTCCACGAAACCATCTATAGCCGCCGCCACCATAAATCCCTAGATCGGGGGGATCTGAAGTTCTTCCCGGCACCTTGCCGGAGGGGAGATCATCCCGGAGGCCTTCTTCTCCGGTATGATGCGTGAGTAGTTCCACCTTGGACTACGGGTCCATGTAGTAGCTAGATGGTTGTATCTCCTCCTTGTGATTTCAAGTATAGATCTTGTGAGCTCCGTTCATGATCAAGATCTAATCTATTTGTAATCATGCATGTTGTGTTTACGGGGATCCGATGGATATTGAGATTATTATGTTGGATTGATTAATGGTTTTGTCTTTATGATTCTATCATGTCTGTGTTTTTGGTGATCTTGCATGCTCTCCGTTGTTAGTAGCTATCTTGGCCGAGTAGTTGCTAGTGACTCCAAGAGGGGGTATTTATGCTCGATAGGGGTTCATGCCTCTATTTTCAAAGGGAAGTGACAGAAATCTCTTCGGTTGTAGATGTGCTATTGCCACTAGGGAGAAAACAACGGTCTCTTGTTCATGGAACAAGTGGACTGTTTACCTTACACACTTTGCTTAAAGCAGTTGTCTATTGCTTGCAACTTAATATTGGAGGGGGTTCGGATGATAACCTGAAGGTGGACTTCTAGTCATAGATGCAGTTGGATGGCGGTCTACGTATCTTTTTGTATTGCCCAATCGAATCTCGTAGGATCTTTCTGTCTAGTATTGCATTGTTATGCCTTGCTCAGTTCCTGTCAATTTCCATGCTGTAATTTGTTTACCCTTCATGCCATGTTGTTTATCTAAGGAGAGCACCTCTAGTAAACTATGGACCCCGGTCCAATCTTTACCATTGATACATCTTCCACTGTTACCTATTTACTTGCTGCAAACCACCATTACCTTCCACCGTACGTTTAATCCTTTGTTACAGCAAACCGGTGAGCTTGACAACCTCACTGTCTAGTTGGGGCAAATTCTTGAGTTTGTGTTGTGTAGGTCTCCGCGTTTCTTGCAACACCTGTGTGACGTTTCCTTCCTCCTACTAATTCGATAACCTTGGTTTCTTACTGAGGGAAAACTCCTGCTGTGGTGCTTCACACCTTCCTGTTGGGGTTCCCAACAAAGTGCTAACCAGCACCATCAAGCTATTTTCTGGCACTGTTGTCGGGGAGGCTAAGGACGTCTTCACAAAGGGAGTCCTCCACTTCCTTTCTATTTACTTTGTTTTTAGTTTTCTTTATCTCTTTTGCTTGGTTTTGTTTGCCTCTTTTCAAAAACACAAAAAAATTAGTTCCTACTCGAGTTGCCACCTTGCTCTAGCTCACCATGTTGCTCCCCAAGTTCGCCCTGAAAGATCTTGCAATAGGTAGTGGCTCCATAATTGGGAAAGGTAATATTGAAGAATTCTTTAACCATGTTAGCAAGCATGAGGATATTGAGGATAAATCTATAGCAGAGCTTGCTCCTAATTATGAGATTGATGCAGCTTCTTTAGTTCATATGTTGGAGGCTAGGTTTCTTAGCATTAACCCCTTCATACAATTCTTGTTCCTAAAACTAAAAGAAGAAATGAATGCTGAAAAGAGGGAATTCATCCTTCAAACTTTATTAAAAGAATTCCATGATGTTGCTAGGGAGGCTAAAAAGGTCTTTGAGCGTTTTAATGTGCTAGGTTCATGTGTAGATGTTGTGGGTACTTCTGATAAAACTAAGCCTAGTGAGGAATTTAAGATACCCATACCCTTTAAGCTTGTTGGAATGCATGAAGCCTTTAAAAAGAATTTTGATTGGATTTCTCCTGAAAATATTTTTGATGAGAGTAGTAGGCCAAAGAGAGATGATAAGGGATCCTCCAAAACCCATTTGGATGAGATACCTTTCATAGTTGAAGACTTTGCAAGTATGGATATTAATGCTTCATCATTTGTAAATACTTGATTCTTCTTGCTTCTTGTGCCTAACTTAAAGGCATTAAAGAAAAGTACTTGTTGGGAGATAACCCAAGAGTTTCATTGAGTCTTGGAAGTTATTAATTTAGTAATGACCTATGCTTATCCTTTTTGTTTTCTGTTTGTGCCAAGAATGACCTCTAATGAGAGGGAAGTAAGATTTGGGGAGTTGCTGTCCCGAAACAGATTTCTGTCTTCCACCATAAAAATTCGTGAGGAGTCTCTGTAACTCGGATTGAGCTCAAAATTTACGAGTAAATCCCCCAGTATGTTAGCTAACTTTATTTAGTTCAACACTTTTTTATTTGAGCAACATAAGATTTTCTAAAAAAAAGTTTCTACCTGCTGGTCTGTTTTGACAGATTTCAGCCATTATTTGCATTTGCTTCTTATTGATTCCTTTTTGAGTTCTATTTTGGGGAATTGAGCTTTTTTAAGCAGTTAATACAGTAGCTTGTGTTTTTAGTGAAATTTTTTGATGTTCCAAAGCTTTTCCAGAGGTCCAATATCTTTTGAATACACTAATGTTGCTAATGAAGATTGTGTGAAGTTTTGTATGAAGGGAAATTTTCGGGTGTAGAGAGAGAGTGATGTAATGAGATGAAGAATGGACAAAAGATCAAGCTTGGGGATGACACCATGGTGTCACCCCAAGAAATATCCAAGAGGTACAAGTGTCTAAGCTTGGGGCTGCCCAAGGCATCCCATTCTTCATCAATAAAAAGCTCAGGTCTGTCTAAACACTTCGTTTTTATTGTTTCATGCACAGTTGTGTTGTTCTTGGAGCGTCTTAGTTTTCATTCGCTTTTCTTTGTTGTTTAGTTTGCTTGATTAGTTTGGACCCTCGTTCTCGCTGTGTTGTTTTGCAAATAAGTTTCTTGGTGTTGGAAAGGAGTAGGAAGTTCCTGCTTGAAAGTGCAAGAGGAGCTTGCATTGACTGTGACTTAGACTTTATCATGCCATGCTAGGTGTTGTTTTGACTTTATGCTTAATAATTATTGTTGTAGCATGGCTTGCTCCAAGTCATTGGGATTGCTTAGTGTACCTTGAAGAAATTATGCGTTGTTTTAGCATGCAAAAGCATAGTATTGTGGTATTCTCCTTTGATGCTTTGTTTGTGTTAACTTGGCACATGCTCACACCATGTTATGACTATGAAAAGTCACCATAGCCTCTATGATCATTTAGTCCTTGATTGTAGTACCACTCTATGATTTGATTAGTAATGCTTTGTTGCTCTGCATGATTATGGCCATTATGCTCTCTTAGTTGGTTGCTCCTAGTCTTTTGCTAGCCTCCACTTGTATGAGTAAGCTCTACTCATGCTTACAACTCCCAAGAAACCAAGTTATTCCAAAGTGTCCACTATAAACTCCTATGCATGGTGTGTTACACCATTCCAAGTATATTCTTGTTTTCAACTTTTTTCCAATTAAAAACTGTTTTGTTATGTGAAAACTTAGTGATTAAAGCCCTCACAAACTTGATGGCACACTTTATATTCTTTAACCCTAATAAACTTGAACCATTGTGTATGCTTGCACTTATACATTGGAATTAGCAGAACCATGCTGTCATGGGGAACGTTTTCAACATTGCACTTGTTCTTTGTACTCAGTTGATACCATGCTCTTTTGTCTATGGATGTCACCGATGTGAAATAAAGAGGGAGCTTGTAAGTCCATGGAGTAAATATTTTGTGTTATAGAAATGCCTGGACCGCTAGCCTAAGCCATGCCTAATCATGGTGGAAACTTGCAGCATCACCATAGTGAGCTATCTATGAAGCATCCTAAATAAAAAAGCTATGCATATAGTAAATAAAAAGATCGTTGAGATACTCATTGTCTGCTTGCCTTGTCATTTTGGTTATGGGATAGCTCATGTACCATGTGCAAGGGGTACCCCGTTGGCGGTTCTCTATGATATGCAAATACTTACAATGACAAGAACTTACAGGTGACTGAAGTTGAGTAGCATGAGGTGTGGCCCTCGTATTCAAGGGACTTGAGATTGCCAACTTATACTTTGTCAAGCATATACTCCATAGTTTGTTTACTTTAACCTTAATCACTTCAAGATGCTTATGATAGTGGCAATGAGGGCTCAAATCTAACAAGTACCACAATTTTTGGAAGCTCTTTCTGAAACTTGAAATCCCTGCTTCCTTTATAAAAGGCCTTTCTTCCACTACTATTGAGTCTCCACCTTCTACCTTTAGGCACCATTAAGAGAGAATAGTTGTCATTCTGTGTGCATTGTCCCAAGCTTATTGATTGATGCATATTGTGATATTACTTGTTATTGTGCTACTTGTCTCTAGTCACACTTGTGAACTTTGAAGGTGTCCTATGCATCTATTTGCTACTCTATGAGGGACAAGCTGATTGCCACTATGCTATGTTTTCTGTATGTGAAACAAACAAACGTTTTTCAATGCATGCTATTCGTGATCTTTGTTTGTATCTTGTCATGAAGCAAACAATAGTTGCTTTGTCTTACTGTTAGAACTCCATCTTTCATGTTCATGTTTAGAGTTCTTTGATCCCATATTTCAATGCTTGCAAATGGTTAGATCTTCTTTGTGAAGGTGCATGTTACCTCAAAAATTATTCTTTTTATCACTTACCTACTCGGGGACGAGCAAGAGTTAAGCTTGGGGATGCTTGATACGTCGGAACGTATCTATAATTTTTGTTGTTCCATGCTTTTTTAGTATGTACTTTGCTTTGCTTTGTCTTTCTTTGAGGTGTTTTTATATCTTTTCTGGAACTAACCTATTAACAAGTTGCCACAGTGCCAGTTTCCTGTTTTCTTCTGTTTTTGGTTCCAGAAAGGAAAAAATCAATATTCTCGGAATTGGACGGGAAAAAAGCCAAAGTCAATAACTTTTCATGGGGAACACGAAGTCCAGAGGAGATACGAAGGAGGGCCTCGAGGGGGGCACACCCCCTGGCAGCATGGGTGGGCCCACCTCGCCCTGGGGGGGGGGGGTGCAGCCGCCTCGGGCACCCCCTCGGCCTCCCTCTTCACCTATAAGAAGCCCCTGATGCAGACATCCTAAGTACCCAATCAAATCTCCACAAAACTGTCTGTAGCCGCCGCCACCATTGATTCCTAGATCAGGGGGGATCTGAAATTCTTCCTGGCACCCTTCCGGAGGGGAGATCATCCCGAAGGCCTTCTTCTCTGGTATGATGTGTGAGTAGTTCCACCTTGGACTATGGGTCCATGTACTAGCTAGATCGTTGTATCCACTCCTTGTGTTTTCATGTATAGATCTTGTGAGCTCCGTTCATGATCAAGATCTAATCTATTTGTAATCATGCATGTTGTGTTTGCGGGGATCCGATGGATATTGAGATTATTATGTTGGATTGATGAATGGTTTTATGTGGCACCCCGGATTTACGGTCCGAGAATACCCGTTATGCATACAATTCACGTTCCCATGATCAGTGAGTCGTGATCATAACCGACTAGTATCATTACACCATCCATAAAGTAATGAGTACAAAATTTACAAAGGGGCTATTATGGAAATTACAACTCAAGTAGCGGAAGTCTTCAGCGCAGAGCCCATGTCATGCCTTAACCTACAGGCAACTGACTGGGAAGACGGCCTAGCTCGCATAGACGTCAACACCTTCGTTACTTCTTAACATCTGCAATCTGGCCAAGTAAATAGCCAGGGTCAATGCCGGTGAGTACTTTGAATGTACTCGCAAACCACAAAGACAAGGTAATAAGAAAATGCATATCTGGATGTTGTGAGATAGCTCTACACTAAGTTGTTTTATGAAGGAATCTACAATGGCATCTCTATATCTTTGTTGAAGAAGAGTTTTTGAAAAAATATGCCTCCTTTTTGAAAAGTTGGACATCTCCACATCCTTGTTAAAAAATTTGAAACAGTTTTAATGTAAAACCCTTTTTAAATCATCATCGACCATCTCTGGTCAAAACCAAACTCGTTCTTATCTTTCCTCGTGACTAAGTCACATCCTTGTATTCCTCTCAACATAACTGAAGGGTCCTCCTAGCACTTGCCATTCCAACCGTCCTTGACCATGGACACGGCTATTAGACTCTACAGAGTTTGCGCACTTTACCCACAAGAATCAATACATCCACCGGTATTACAAACATGACCCTCTACACACGGTAGACGGGGGTTCGAATAATCAAACCTAGCTTTTCATTTGTCCATCCCTAGCAAAGGCGGCTTTTCCTTTTGGGTTTGTTCTCCCTGGCACGAGTATGCGGCACTATGGCCTTAGTCCTTTCTGCATCACTTCCGTATACCCAAACCCTCGGCTTGGCAATATACAATTATTGACTCCACTTCCTTCCCTACTCCTAAAACATACCGTCCGCGGGAGACCCAATTGTTGCACCGACCCTTCCGCCGAAGCAGGCGATGGAGGACCCAGATCTGCAGACCTGGAGTATAGTCCACTCGGGCTTCCAGGGATTGCTCTCGTTAAGCAAGTACAAGCAGCCCCGACTAAGGACAACAACTACGAGCTAAGCCCCAGCGTCTGGGGTAATGTGGTTGCACGGATAAATTGTTCCAGACATTTACATAGAACATCCCTTCTCTTTCTCTTACTTGACTTTCTCTTCATCCTCCTCATATCTTCTTTTTGTAAAACTTCCACTCAGGATCGATGCCTTCTACCCAAGGGTTTTATTTTTTAAAACTTCATAGTAGGGTAAAACCCAAAATAGTTTTATCATTAAAAATCCGTGGGGTCCAAGAGGGAAGATGCTAATCATCTTAGACTCGATTCTAAGGGGTGAAAATAGGTGTCGAAAGGGTAGGTGTCCTAATGGACAGTCATCCATAACTTGGAGGAGCCAAGTTACTCACGCATTTTTATTTGAAGCAAAACATGCATTTTATGATGAGATTCATAAACGAGATATAAAGCAATTGATAAAAGAAGTAGGTTAACATAGGAGTTCAGGAATGGTGGCTTGCCTATGACCAGCGAGATGTCCCTTGACTTCCTTATAATACAAGAATACTAATAATAGCAATAATAAGAATATCCTGATGCTTCCTTCTTCTCGGTGTCACACATTCGCAACTATCGCCGTTATTGAGCATACATGCAAACAAACAGTACACCAATCAATACCAGGCATACAAGCATCAAACCATACAGCAAGCAAAGGATAATTACATGATATACATCCGTAGGGTGTTGGAGGTGTGATTTGATTGGATCAAGAGAAGATCTGGAGGTATAGGAGAAGGGGATCCTTTTGGATTTAAAGTCTAGGAACTACCTAAGAGAGGGGTTTTTGACTACGGACTTGATCTGTATGATACCATTATATATATGATACCATCAGATAGGTATTGATAAAATGAAGCCATCAAAAGTGGTTTCACTACTTGATCAATTTCCAAGGATTTATAATGGATTTTATAGTGGATAAAACCCTAGTTTTAGGAAATAATTCACCAGACATAATCTAGAGCTCCAAAAATTATTTCCTTGGGTGATTAAGTAGTATTTAGTGGACTCAAACAAGAGGAGTTGGAATCACTTCAAAACAATTACCAAAATGCCCTTGAGAAATTCCCAAAGGCAGTACTGGACAAGATTGTCTTTTTCATCATATTTAATTTACAAAGGATTTTTATGTGATTCCAAAGGCACATGTTAGGTACTGATAATAACTTTCTGTAGAAATTGGAATCAACATTTTTGTAGTTGCAGAGTTATTGTAGTGATTTTTTAGTGAATAAACCATGCACAGAGTAGTTTAAGTCACTAAAATTTAACAGAGGCTCATAAAATTATGAGCTGCTGGATTCTTAAGGATATTATTGTGTGACCAAGGGGAGTTGGAATTAGATCAGAACCTCACTTGGTTTGACCAAGTTAATTTTCTAAAGGTAGAAAGGGATTGATTTTGATATTTTACCTAACTGCAAACGAGGAAGAAAGTTAAGGTGGGGCAAGTGGGGCATGAGAGGTATGGATTATACCTTCCAGTACCAGTTGGATTTACTCCATTTGGAGGTACCAACCTTTCTGGAGAAATTCATTGGTGAACTAGATAGATCTGAGTAGAGGTTTTATCATAATTATACTGGATTTTATTAGAGTCAACTAAGGACACTCATGTTGGAGAAGCTACTCAGGAACCTTAGAAATTTTATATCTAGCCATTTGAATTTATTTTGAATTTTCAAAATGATATAATCCAACTGGCTAGAAACAGATCTGGTGGAAAAACCAAAAGGAAAAGGGGGAGAAGGGCCATCGGCCAGATCTTCTTGGGAGTGGGCCATTGGGAGAGGGATCGACCTGCGCGGGTGGCACCCTACGCGAAGGATAGAGGGCTGCTGGCCCGGCTGGGCTGGTCTGCTAATGCCGCCCATCCACAAAGGGGTACGGGGCACTCCCGACCGTCGGATCAGGTTAGATCTGACGGACGCGGGAATTCGTCCTCGCGTGAGACAGAATGCCCGCACTGAAACCATAGAGGCGACAGGGGAGGAGCGGGGAGGCTCACCGGGCGACAGCGAGGCGTCGGGAAGGGGAGGGTTCGACACGGCGAGCTCCGGCTGTCATGGGGATGGTCGTCTAGATGGTTCTTGATGTCGGGAGGAGCTCGCATGACGGTGGCCGAGAAGGGCTCGCCGGAGTTCGTCGAGGTGGGTGCCTGTGGTGCCTGCATGTCGAAAAGAAGGGCAGGGTTAGGTAGAGGAGGAAGAGTAGGTCACAGTGTGGTGAGATGCAGAGGGAGAGGAAGGATGAGGGAGGATCCTATCTCGAGGAGAGTGAGGAGGCCGAGAGCTTCTTGCTCTTCTTCTCTTGGGAAGGGCAGAGCGAGGGAGAGGGAGAGGAGCTCTGGGGAGGTTTGTGGAGGGTGCTGGGGGCAAATGAGAGAGGGGAGAGGAGCTGTACTGGCCTGTGGCCTTATAAAACGAAGGGGTCGTGGTGGGTGGACAAAATTTTATTTGGACAAGGGCTAGGGTGATGGCTGCCCATTGGCTACTTGGGGTGGTGCTGGGTGGTGGTGTGGGGCCAGGGGCTCGACCAGAGAGGGAGACAGGAGTGGGTGCTCTGGCTTTTAAGAGAGGGAGATCTTTGCATGATCTGGATGCCTCTCTCTCACTCTTACAGGCACATGGGACAAGGGAGGGGAGGTGCTATAGTGGCTTGGGTTACTGTGCACGACCAGGAGAGAGTGATGATGTTGTGGAGGAGTGCTTGGGAAGATTGGAGCTGGTTTGGTTTTGGTTTCAATCAAGTTTTGCATTGGTTTAGCAAAATTGATCAAATGGAGGCTTGTGAAGGAAGTTGATAAATTTTCTTTGGACTAGGTCGGGAGAGAGTACTGGTAGGTAGAGCAGGTCAAATAATCTCTCCATGATTTAAATGGGATTTTTCTAGAGATTATAATCCCATTTTAATGCGCTTCTTCAAAAAGTGCTGAACTAGATTATGGAAGCTAAGATGCTATTTCTTACATAGGTCAAGCTTGGTTTTTTATGTGAGATGGTCTTAAATACCATGACACACACTATAGAATTTTATTTGAATTTATTGTGGTGGAAAAATATTTTTAGGGAATTATTTCTTGTTTCTGCTATTTAAGAGAAACGGCAAAAAGAAATAATAAAGGATCTTTGAGTTGGGAAGATGGGATATGATAAATAGGCATCAAATGTGCCTTGATTTGACAAGGTTATTTGGAGAAAAACAAACTTGCCTTTGAAGACAAGGTTGTTGAGAAATTGGTAAGTAAAGGAAATAAAATAGTTTAATAATCCAAATAATTGAGGGAATTATTTAGGGATGCTTATATCCAAGGTAGATGATGTAAACTTGATGTGGGAATTAAGTTAAACCTTGAGTTTTAAAGAAATGGGGTGAGAAGGATGGAAACTAGATTTTTGGAGGATCTTGGGTTTAGTAAATTTTATGCCACCTAGACAGGGTTGGATTAGGGAGATCAGAGCTCACCTTGGTACAAGGGGTATATGGATGTATAGACCAAGTTATATAGTTGATAATGCAAACAAGGGTTGGGCTTGGTTGCATTTTAGGTGGTTTTGAAGTGATGGCAAACTTTGTTGAAAATAAGGCTGCCATAACTAGTATATCAGGTAGCCTCCTAAACCATGTGGGTTTATGAAGCACAAGGCTCCAATGGAAACAAGTGTAGTGGGGGTTGATAGGCCATGATTAGTATATCATAACCAAGCAAAGAGTTGGTCAAGGGGAGGTGGCATATAGAAGTGAGCTTCTGTCAAAGTAGGTAAGATGATAAGATTTGCAGAAAAGATTATTATCTTGACTACAAAACCATCATGGGTGAGTGGTAAATAGAATGGCTTAGCCAAGGGAAAGGGTAGGCTTTGGAAGTACTAAAGATGTACTACCAGATGGTTCAAGTACATTCTGAAGGATGCACATAGGTTGGAAGGGGTAGAGCTCCAAAGATTGTATCCATATAAGAAATCCAGACTTAGCCATTTTGGAAGATTTGGTGATTTTGACTGGTATGCAAGAGGGAAATATTTGAGAGGGTGTCATGGGTTTATCCTATCCATCAAGTGGTTGATGTTGAGGTATAGATTGAAAAGAGGGGATCCAAACTTGGATGCTTGATATGGGCTTAATGATCACAAGAAAGGATTGGGTCCTAAGGGATGAGCTACTAGATTAGCTCACTCTAGTTCCTAACCAAACAAGGCAAACAACAGATCAAGTCAATTCATCAGACATCAGATCAAGGCAATTCATCAACCAACAGATCAAGGCGATTCATCTTATTACTTATCTAACTACTACTAGGATTACCATTAAGCCTAGCTTGAGGTAAGAAGGGGTATTTTGAAAGGGGTTTTGCTTTGAAGTAAGATAAGTACCATCTTGGTATCCCTACCAAGATTGAGATGAAAAGGTTTTAATAAAGGTTTTGAAAAACCTAGGGATAAGAGTAGTTGGGAGTTCTATCTTGAAAACATAAGGAGATTATATATAGGCTCCATAGTTTGTCAATAGAAACTAGTAAAGTATGTTGTTGTGTCAAAGTCATGTTGGCTCAGATTTTGAAATGCCAGAAAAATTGAGAATATGAAAGAGGATCCAAGATATATCTTTTGTAAAATAGCTTTTGTAAACTAGTGTTGAGATGAGGAGTACACAATAGTACACAAAAAGTAGCTTGAGCACAAGAAAACAAGTAAGCACCCAATGCAAGAAAAAGTTTTTGTTCCCCCTGATTTTTGCCTTTTTGGACATTTAATTGGGGTTGCTAAAATTGGGATGTTATAGACCTTTCCCCCTTAAAATAATCTCGTCTCGAGATTAGGGAGGAGTAGGGTTGGTTGATAACATCCGCTTAACAATTTCAGCGGTGGAGATTATTAGGCGCTAATAAGTTTTACAGATAGCCTACTGGGTTAGTTACGGATCAAAGTTGAGGGGCTTCGTGTTGGGGATATGCTATATGGGTATCCCTATAGCATGTATCTTATCCGGCTAACCCGGGTGGCCCACAGTTGGTAGCATGGCCTATGGCCTGCTGGGCGGCCCAGTTAGATGGATCCAGAAGGGAGGCCCATGCCGAATAAAGGAAGGCTACGGTTGGAGTCACCGACGTACCCGGAGCCTTGGAGTGCAAGATACACAAGACTAGTGATAGACGGTGTAGGACTCTGTAACCTGCCCGGCTAGGACTTTTCCCTATAACCCTAGGACCTGGCGACTATATAAGTCAGGCCTATGGGAGTCTTTAGGGCATAACTTCAGACAATCTTAGACAACTACACACAACCTCGCACAGCGAACCAATCCCTGTAACTCGGCGTATTGCCCTTATAGTGATTTATAGAACGAGTAGGATTCTGCCACTGTTGTGGGATCTGAACCTAGGTAAGCTGTGTTACCTCGTACCCGTCAACCGTCCGCCTTACCCCACGTCTCTAAACATGCACTATGAGGACCCCTCCATGGCGTACTCGTCGGCAATACCACGACAGTTGGCGCCCACCATGGGGCAAGAGGCGCTTCAGGCTCTTCAGCGGGCGAGGACCAAGATCTTCACGGGAATCGACGAAACCGTGTCCATCGGTCACGTTCTCTTCTCCTGCAACGTTCCGATCGTCCCTACCGACGAGTTCTGGATCCAGCCGAAGAAGAACCCTACGCGGTGTTCGATCGTTCCTATCGGAGACATCCACCTCTTCATCGGCGAAACCGACTCGGGCACTAGTTCCCTGGGAGTCGGAGGAGCATCAAGGCCCGCACGGACCTCCTACGGGTAGGATATGTTCGCCGAAGGATCGATGTCGGATCTCTCCTCAGAGTTTGTCGGCAAAGATCGGAAAAATTCAAGGCCCACCCAAATCGCCCCTGTGCAGGATATAAAGGTGGAAGATCACTGCAAATTCGCCGGCTTCGCCCGTGCATCTAGAAGGCAGAGATCCAAGTTCGTCGGCGTGGTCACCATCTTCGATCTAGCACATTGTGTTCAGAAGGAAGGCAAAAACCCCCGCGATTACCTGGCCAGGTGGCTCCGTATATCAGCCGATCTGGCCCACTACCCCGATGATAACGCTCTGTATCACTTCGTGGAAGGATTGGACCGTGGCACGCTCTCCGACATTCTTTAAGACGGCAGCAGGCAACAGGGCGCCTTACCCTCGAAGAGATTGTGAGCACCGTCAACAACTACGTGGAAGCTGACGCAGCAGCCCAGATGGCGCTTGCGCTCAGGGACGGAGAACCTCCGATTCTGCAACCGCCACCACCTCCTCCTGCTGCCATCATCGCAGCAACACCGCCACCTCCAGTCATCGTCGAGGCCGTTGCACCTCCACCGCCCGTCATCGAGGAAGTCCTGGCACCCTCTGACTCTGTCATTGACGCGCTCTCTGCTGATTTCAGTGTAGATTCAGAGGAGATAGATTTCAGTCCAGAAGAGCTAGACTCCGCTATGCAGGAGATGGAGGAGGAGTACTCGCGCGATGAGCAAGCCAACAACGCTGTCACGTCTCGAGGGGTGTTCGTCACCATTGGGACGGTGATGGATGAAGATCAACCCGGGCGAGCTCCGCCTACAGCGCTGGACAAAGGGAAGGGGCCACTTATTGTTGCTGACGATGATCGCGCAAAGGACATGCCTCCTCCGCCTAACCCAGTGCAGAAGCCACAGGAACTCGGTACCGACCCGAGCAACAACAACACTGCAAACTCTCCGCCACCAGCATCCACGTCTGCAGCAGCCCAAGTTACTCCAGCTGATAGAGTGATGTACGTCAATCTCCTCGTCGAGCCACTGACCGTTACTCATATCCGGAACGTGACCCAGCTTGACGAGAAGTGCCAGCAGCTGCTGGAGGAAGCACAGGCCATCGCGGAGCAAGGCGCCAAGCTAGATCGAGATCTGGTCAACGCGCAAAAATCTATAGAGAAGGCTAGAGCAATGGAGGCCGAGTACAAGACTTTGCTGCAGCAGCAGAAGGCTAAGAAGGCTCCAGCTCGCGTCATCAACGATCCTGGTGTACGGCGCAACCTAGTATGGGCTCCCTCGAAGACGGAACAAGCCAAGCCATACATTGACAATGAAGGCAAGCCGGTGATGCCCACCCCACTCCTTAACCTCGCCATCGCCAAGACCCTTCTGGAGCAGGATAGATCACCCGAGGCAGTGGAACAGGTCTATGACCTAGTGGCCAAGGCGGTGAAGCAGCAGGAAAAGGCCACCTCTCAGAGGCTCGAGTCCGATCCAGCGCTTTGCCGGTCTAGTCAGTACAAACCGCCAAGGGACAGATCTCCTCTTGATGTCGGGTCCCAGACGGGTTCATCAGAACGAAGACGGAGGGATGCGCGCAACCGGAAGGATGCCATCCCCATATCCTCCGACCACGGAGAAAAGGCCCAACCTCGCCGCCCGTCGCCACCGCCCCGATCTCCCCGACATCACGATGATTACAAGGCACACCATCGAACGGATATGCCCCCACCAAAGCAGTGTGGCATCGCCATTCGCAACAACCCGGAGCAGACCTGTCATGACGGAGAGCACAACCAAGGACACAGGAGCAGGTCGCACCATGACCCTCCGCATCCGACAAGCAACCGTGACAGGCGTGAGGAGTCGCAGGAGGGTAACAGCAAGAAGGCTAACCCACCGCCACCTCCGCCTCCATCACCACCAAGCAGTCACCATGGCGGAAGGGGCCCACGTCATTCATGCAGCCCGTCCCCTTTTAACAAGAAGAAGAAGAACCCGGAGCCATACGATGCACGTTCGCGGATCGATAAGATCCACGAAGCTCGGGAAGGACCATACCTGGGAACACGTTGCTTTGGACCTGCAATACGGTCCGCAACTTACCCCAAAGGTTTCCGGATCGACAAGACCATCAAGCCCTATGACGGCACCACCAAGCCAGCCACATGTTTGCAGGACTACGGCAACGCGATGGAGATTGCTGGTGGCAACCCCAACATCGCCGTCAAGTACCTCCCATTAATGTTGGAGGGCATGTTCCGTCAATGGATCAACGAATTGCCGGAAAAATCTATCTACAACTGGTTGGACATGCAAGAAGTGTTCACCAAGAACTTTGAGGGTACATACAAGCGTCCCTGTACTGTTGGCGATTTACAGCGGTGCGTGCAAGAGAAAGACGAGACATATCGCGCCTACCTCTCTCGCTGGCTGGACATGAAGAATTCCTGCGCAGGAGTGCACGCTCAGACCGCCATGGCCGCCTTCATCGACGGATTTGAAAGATGCACGTTGCTCCGACATAAGCTGAAACGCCTGCAGGACAATCACCAGCTGCACTTGACCCAGATGATTTAGTTGGCTAGTGAGTTCGCAGCTGCCGACGACGATGCTCGCGGCTCCTTGCCGGCAACAGCCGTTCCAACTCAAGCTCGGAGGAACAGCAGTGCAAAGCGGAAAACCGATCCAGAAGAAAAGCAATATACCAACATGGTCGCTATGACTTTTGTAGGACGAGGCAAAGGAGGACAACATGGCCGAGGAAGAGGAGCTGGTCGTGGGCATTAACGAGGAAGTGAAACCACCTCGGCGCTGCTCCACGTTCCCCAAACCTATGAGGAATACCGCGATATGCCGTGCCTCGTACACCTTGATGCCAACGGTAAAGCCACCCATACCAATCGTCACTGCAAGTTCGTCAACGACCTCAAGGAAGACCCGGAGTCCGGCTACAAGCAAAGTCGGAAGAACAGACCGCGAGGCAAGGGCAAGGGGAAGAAGAAGGAGGAGGAGTACAAGGATTCAAGTGACATGGACGAAGACGTTGACCCCAAGCAGGCCGCCAAGAGCAACGACAAGGGCAGGAACCCCTTTGCGAAAAAGGCTCCAGTCTACCACACTTTCCTTGGAACCCCCACCGTCTGACAGCAGAAGACCTCTCTAAGGATCCTGATGGCCACTCTCCCCTAGTTCCCTAGTACCTGCGCTGGTCGGAGGTTCCAATAAATTGGGACAGGACGGACCACCCAGACCTTATACCTACGGAGAACCAGTACGCCATGGTCGTCAACCCTTTGATTGACGGCGTGGAGTTCACTAAGTGTATGGTGGATAGTGGAAGCAGCATCAACATCATGTACCTAGATACACTGCAGAAGTTTAACATGACGGAGGCAAACCTAAGGCGGACCAACACCATCTTCCACGGCGTAGTCCCTGGTCGGGAGGCTCGGTCCCTTGGGTGCATTACACTTCAGGTTTCCTTTGGCGATGTTAACAATTACCACCAAGAGCGCATGACCTTCGAGGTGGTCCCCTTCAAGAGCGTGTACCACGTCATATTTTGCCGCGACATATTCCACACGTTTATGGCCAAGCCATGCTTCGTCTACAACAAACTCAAGATACCCGGACCAAACGGTGTCATCACCATTTCCGGAAGCTTTACCAAGGCAAGGGACTGCAAGATTAATGAAGCAGCCATTACAGAAGCTGTCCTCTACAGTGAAGAATTCAAGGAGATCCAGAGCAAGGTCGATGACTCAGAGATGCCCGCGTCGAAGAATCAGATCTCTGACTCCGCCCCTGCGTTCAAGTCCGCCATCGAGACCAAGCCGGCGGAACTTGTGGTAGGCGATGCCTCCAAGACCGTCGCCATTGGGATGAACCTGGATCCCAAATAGGAAAGCGCGCTCGTCGAGTTCCTCTGTGAGAATAGGGACATCTTTGCCTGGCAACCTGCCGACATGAAAGGTGTACCTAGGGCACTTGCCGAGCACAGCTTAAACATTGATCCAAAATGCAAACCAGTGAAACAACCTCTACGACGCTTCGGAGATAAGAAGAGACGCGCCATTGGCAAAGAGATAGCTAGGTTACTTAAGGCTAGATTTATCTGAGAAGTCCTTCACACCCAATGGGTGGCCAATCATGTACTTGTCCCCAAAAAGGGAACCAATGAATTAAGAATGTGCGTTGATTACACCGGCTTGAACAAAACATGTCCCAAAGATCCGTTTGCTTTGCATCGCATTGACCAAGTCATTGACTCGACGACTGGCTCAGAGCTTTTGTGTTTTCTCGATGCATACTCAGGATACCACCAGATCAAGATGAGGAAGTCGGACCAATTGGCCACTTTGTTCACTACACCATACAACACGTTTTGCTATGATACGATTCCCTTTGGGCTGAAAAACGCAGGTGCTACGTACCAGCAGACAATGCAACGTTGCCTCCACGACCAAATTGGTCGGAACGTTCACGCCTATGTGGACGGTATTGCGGTGATGTCGAAAAAATCAACCGACTTAATCTCCGACTTAAAAGAAACCTTCGATAATCTCCAGAAATACAACATGATGCTTAACCCTAAGAAGTGCGTCTTCGGGGTTCCAGCAGGAAAACTGTTGGGTTTCATCATTTCCCAACGCGGAATCGAGGTCAACCCGGAAAAAATCAAGGACATCCTAAACATAAACCGTCTGACATGCCTAAAGGACATCCAACGACTAACATGTTGTGTTGCAGCAGTTAGTCGGTTCGTCAGCCGACTTGGAGAGAAGGCCTTGCCGCTGTACAAGTTGCTGAAGAAGGTGGACAAATTCACATGGACGGACGAAGCAGATGCAACATTGAAGCAGCTCAAGGAGATTCTTTCCTCAGCACCCATCCTTGCAGCACCCGAGCCTGGAGAGCCCCTGTTAATCTACATGGCGGCAACCAACCGGGTAATCAGCATCGTCGTCGTGGTAGAACGGAAGGAACCAGGCTATAAGCACGGATTTCAACGACCAATTTACTATGCAAGCGAAGTCTTGACGGAGTCCAAGCAGCGTTACCCGCACTACCAGAAGATAGCTTATGGAGTATTCCTTGCTTCTCGGAAGCTCAGGCATTACTTTCAGGAGCACCCAATCATAGTGGTGAGAAAGACTCCACTGTTCGACATTATCAACAACAGCGACACTACGGGAAGAGTCGTGAAGTGGGGCATTGAACTTGCCGCCTTCGAGATCACCTACAAGAGGCGCGACGCTATCAAGTCACAAGCCTTGGAGGATTTTATTGCAGATTGGACGGAGGCGCCAGATACTACTCCATTGCCGGAACCAGAATACTGGGTGATGCACTTTGACGGATCAAAGCTGCTCAATGGCTCGGGGGCTGGTGTATTGCTACAGTCACCAATAGGAGACAAGCTACACTACATTCTGTAGATCCACTTCGAGGCTACAAATAACATGGCGGAGTATGACGCACTCATTCACGGACTATGTGTATCCAAGGATATTGGCATCAAGCGCATAGTTTGCTGTGGAGATTCCGACTTGGTTGCCCAGCAGGTGGCTCACACCTGGAATGCGCGGAACCCTATGATGGCGGCATATCGAGACGAAGTAGACGAGATAGCCAAGAGCTTCTTGGGCTACTAAGTCAAGTATGTACCTAGGGAACAGAACGAGGCGGCTGATCTGCTGTCTAAGCTTGGATCAGGACGCAAGCGAATTCCGCCAGGAGTTTTCCTAGAGCATCTGCCTACACCATCTATGAAGGGAGTCGACATCAACAACCCGGATATAGCTGACTCTTAAGTCAACATGGTGACTAAGGTCCCTCCCGCTTGGACAAAACATTTCATGGAATATCTCGAACACGGAACATTGCCCGACGACAAAGTCGAAAGACGGCAAATAGTACGACGAGCAAAGGGTTATACCATAATCAATGGGCAACTCTACAAAAGGAGCACTACTGGTGTATACCTAAAGTGTGCATCCCAGCTAGAAGGTATGGAAATCCTACGCAAAATCCACTTTAACATACCAAAAATACTAAACTTGGATCATCAAACTCTAATCATCAAAATTTAGGATTAACAAAAACTTTTCTAAATAAAAATATGAAAGCATGCATGTGTGTATGCATTCCAATTTGAATTCTTTTGAATTGCCTTGTTTATGTGTTTCTTTGCTTTTAAAGGGATTCTTAGGTGAAATAAACATCATCTAAACAATCCCCACACTTTTCCCAAAGACAAATAAATCAAAACAAACAAAATAAGGGAATGGTCATTTTGACCAATTTAACTCCCATGCCTACTTTGGATGTCTCTAACTTTCAAAACTTAACAGAAACTTGTTTGGATCTTTACACCCCTTGATAGTACTCATAACAGAGTACCAAGGCCCACCTTGTGATCATCCAATAACATTTGAATGCATAGTTTAAATGACAGTTCAAAATTGAATCTATATCATATGGGAAGATCCCACTTTTTCAAAAACCACTCAAACAAGCTCAACTTTCAAAACCCAAGCATCCACAGACTCACTAGAACATGCCTAGCACACCCACCAAAAATCTTTTCAAAATTTAAAACTTGAGTTCTTGTGGCCATTTCATCAAACACTTGGAGGCAACAAATCAATCTGGCCAAACTTCACTATTTTGAGCAGTAATTTGGCTAAGCAATGTTCACCATTGATCACCCTTGTCTCCCTCAGTGCCAACCAGTGCTTGGACCAACCCTAGCCCCTACCCTTTGCCCCATGCCACGCCAACCCGAGCACCCCCTTGCCAGCCGACCATGGCTAGCTAGCCAGAGCAAGCACCAAGCCTAAACAGCATGTCTAGGACACAGCCCACTGTCCACCGCCACCCCCTGTCCAGCGCTCGAACCCAGCCAGCCAATGGACCACACGCAAAGACCATGCCAAGCTTCTCTGAGCGCATGCCGAGAGCGCACCAGAGCGCCACCCACACGCCCACAGACCGCGTACCGCCCTCACCGCGTGCATACGCAATCACCACTGTCCCAGGAGACCGTCAGACATCCCTGTTCGCCGCCCCATGCCTCACAACCACCGCTCGCCGTCGAAGACGCCCCCTCTGCCACGCAGAGCACCGCACGTTCCAGACAGTTTGCCACCGCCCCTACATGCGCATTAAAGCCATAGAGCATCGCCAGGAGACCACCGATCGATCGCCACCACCGGCCACGCCTCTCGTAGCCCATAACCATGTCGCCACCGTCGCCTGCCCATCCCGTTCGGTCTCGTCGTCGAGACTATAAATAGAGTCCTCCCCCGCTCAAACTCTTCACACCATCTCACTCCCCTCTCCTCACTGATCATTCCACCCTGTTCCCGGAGCAAGGCGAGCAGCGCATCGCCGGAATTTCACCGGAGCCCGCCGCCTCTGGAGAAGAAGGGAGCCAGCGATTGGAGCCGCCCTAGGAGAAGCTGCCGGTAGCAGGAGGTTCACCGTCATCGACTTCGTCGTTCGCCCGCCTCGCCGACCCTCGTCTGATCCCCGATGAGCCTCCCATGACCCCCACTGCGCCGCTAGGGTTCGAGCTCGCCGGTGACTAGTTCATCATCGACGACGACCCTCAGCCGTTGGATTATAACTAGATCTAACGCACCATGTTGCCCCGTACCACTTCGCACCCCCTGTCTCACTGACGCGTGGGGACAACAACTTAACCAGCCCATTAACCTTTCCCGAGCAGCCCACTCGTTTGAATTTGGATTTTTCCATTTTCATTCAAACACAGTTCGGTACCTAGTTTCAAAAATCAACCCAGCTCGATTCAGTGAACCAAATTGAATGAAACCAATTTTGTTAGAAAGGTCTTGAAATGCTGAAGCCAAGCCCGTTGGATTCAAATCATTTGGATCTGCAGATCACCCTTGGTAAAAATAACAAGGCAGAAGCTTTTTTGCATTCAAACATTTTTCAAATTTAAACCATGTTAGCTTTTGAGTTGATTCCAACTCTCAAAAATCACATTGAACCATAGAATATATAAAAATATATAGGTTTACATACAGAAATAATGCTCAAGTAATAAAAGAATGCCACATAGGCATTTCTAGCCACTTGATTTAATTAAAATAAAAGGGTAAAACCTTATTAAATTGTGACACCACTTTAAATCACATTCCCATGGACTAAAATATGTGGTGATGACATGTGTCAACATGATCCCATGTTTGGTTTGGAGAATATTAAATCTTAATTAGTTTTTCAATGAGTAGAAATTAGTTTTCTAAAAATAAAATCATTAATTCAAATGCTTGTAAGGTTAATGATGATGCTAGATCATCTATAGAACCCCTTTGTGTGATGATTGCAAGTAGTTAAGTATTGTTTGGTGATTGTGTACCTCATATTTATTCATAGACACTAGTACCAACCAAGGATACGAGGAGGATGGAGGATACTACGAGGAAGAAGCCGAGGAGAACTTCAACCACTGCTCTGCAGAAGGCAAGCTTATATTAATACTGTGCAAGCCCATACTTGCAAGCCTAATACTACTAGTTGAATGTGCAATCAAATACTTGCTTGTTACCATGCCAACCATATGCCTTAAGAATATGTGATCATACCCACTTGATAAAACAATCCTAGTTTTACCTGCAAGCTTTCTACTTTATTTCTTTATCAAAGCTTTCTTATAGAGTTTTCTTAGGTGACTGGTAGATTCTAGGAAGTTAACTGAAGGTTGCATAAAGAGCGTAAAATTTGTCCTAAGCTAGATAATCTTGATGTGATCCTAAGGCATGAGGTGGTACTTAGTTGAAACTCCACTTGGTTATCACCCCTCATTAGTACTCACCCCATTTGTAGATGCTAGTGCTAAGCATAAAACTTGATCAACTTTAGATGGGAATACTTGGTGAAAATGGTTATGAAAACCTTAGAATGATGGATCATTCTACTGAGATGTTTTGACATGTGTTTCCGAACACTAGATGATTTTGGTGATGAGAATGTTGAGGCATGAGCCTTAGCCCTTTATAAAACTGATGGTTGTCTGGATGCGATACCATTCCAATTTTACCGTACAACCACAATACCCGAAGATTGGGTAGGGCTTGACTGGAAACTTATATACCTTAGTATTGGTTCCCTCACGGCCAAGGTCTGCGCTGAGGCTACCTTGTGAAGATTGTCCACCTGTGCAGTACCCAGGATGATAGTTGGTAATGGTTGGGAGGCCAAACTCACAGGAGAGGTGCTTATACTAGGGCGTGTAATTGAAAGGTTAGGATTGATTATCCGCATACTGAGTATGGTGAATTCAGGATTTGTTCCTGACGGATGTATCGAATGTTGTGGTGAAAGTGTACAATCTCTGCAGAGTGTCAAACTATTCGAATAGCCGCGTCCGCGGTTATGGACAGTTGGAGTGGCCATACTGTTCCCCCGTCAGATGTTTTCAAAATGACTTGTGAAATGACCTGAGACTTTGACTTGACCACAACGGAGTTGTGGCATGAGATGCAAGATCCCACTTAGGTGTTATAAAATGTGACTAGTTTTCTCTTGCTTCTGAACTTAGTAGAGGTAAATCTGGATTTTGCAAAACAACCCTAGAGCTTAGTGTCCTACCACAAAAAACCCCTTCACTTGTTAGTATTATTTTGCGAGTACTTAAAGAGTACTCATGGCTTTGTCCCTGGCTATTCCCGTGGCCAGACTACGAATAGGAGTATCAGGATGATGGACCCTAGGAAGGTTACGACAACTAGGATCATCTCCCATCGTCAGCATTGCCTGTGACCCCGAAGATGGAGCTTCGCCTACGCTACCTTTATTATTATGTATTTCCACTGCTTGAGTTGTATTAAGAACTGGATCATAAGATACTTATTTGTGTAAGACCTTATGTATGGTTTGTAATGGATGATGTACTGTGGTATCCAATTCTGTTATGTCTCGCAAAAATGGTAATCCTGGGATTGCGATGTATGGCATAATAGGCATCTAGGATTAAAAATCCGGGTGTTGACATCCACCTCGGAGATTGCGGGCATCACGCCGCTCCTCGATCGTTGGTCACGAAAGCCTTCCGGCAAGGATTCTACTGGCTGACCACGAAGGCAGATGCCGACAAGCTGGTTGAGACATGCATGGGATGCTAGTATTATGCCCGACAACCGCATGTTCCTGCTGAAGAACTGCGAACAATACCAATAACTTGGCCGTTTGCAGTCTGGGGGCTAGACATGGTGGGACCGTTACAGATGGCACCCTGTGGGTTTACACATCTGCTTGTAGGAGTGGATAAATTCACAAAATGGATAGAAGCTAAACCCATTAGAAAGCTTGATGGGGCAACTGCCCTCAGGTTTGTCCGGGATCTAGTGGTGAGATTTGGTCTCCCACACAACATTATCACCGACAACGGCAACAATTTCTCACTTGGAGAAGTGGAGGCTTATTGTTGGGAGAAAGGCATCCGACTTGATCTTGCATCTGTGGCACACCCACAATCCAACGGTCAGGTTGAGAGAGCCAATGGATTAATTCTACAGGGAATCAAGCCACGTCTTGAGGCACCGCTACATAGAGCAGCTGGAGCTTGGGCGGAAGAATTGCCATCTGTGTTGTGGAGTTTACGAACTACACCCAACAGATCCACCGTCTACACCCCTTACTTCATGGTATATGGAGCAGAAGCCATCCTACCTTCCGACATACTCCACGATGCGCCAAGAGTTGCTGCCTATGACGAAGATGACGCTGAAGAATCCAGACACCTAGATGTGGACCTTCTCGAGGAGGAGCGCGTTTTGGCATGCCAAAGATCCGCCATCTACCAGCAGAAGCTACGCAGCTACCATAGTCGCCGCGTCCGGCATCGCTCGTTTAAATAGGGGGATTTGGTGCTCCGCCTTAAGCAGAAGAAGTCACACAAGTTATCCCCGCCATGGGAAGGACCGTTCATCATAAGCAAGGCGCTACTCAATGGGTCTTATTACCTCGTTGACAATCATGAACTGAAGGATAGAACCAACGAGGATCATAAGCGTAAGCGACGTGACCCGGATGATTACTACCCGGAGCTTGATCGGCCATGGAACATAGCACAGCTATGTCCTTTTTACACTTAGCATTTTCTTTATCTAATTGTGTATCTCTTATATGATCAATGAAATAAATCTCTCTGGTTCACTCATATTTATGAGTCTTTTACCTCCGTTAGTGTTCATTTTTGGATCATGTAAAACCTTTATGCACAAGCCTTGCGTTTGCACTTGTGAAAATTCCGCCTACGGGCGTTAGCTTAAGTTTTCTGGTCTACACATTCTTTGTCGTTTCTATGTGGATTCTAGAGTAGTGACTTTTGGCACTTATTGTCGGCGATTTTGTGCTTAGGTTATTGACGGTTCCATTGGGCATCATCACCTGAGCACATGGTTCCGACAATGAGTATTCCGAATCACGAAAGGTCAAGCATAAGAACCAAAGTAATGGATAAGCCAGCACTTGCTTAAAAATATACATACTGGAAACTGATTCTTAAGTAGCAGAACATGCAACATTGTTTTCCTCCTTAAGTTACATACATAGTTTTTCCACATACGCACCAAAGGTGAAACAAATATTACAAAGTTGTTTTTCATTCCTTTGGTGCAGGCGACTTGGACACAACTTCATCAGCATCAGGAGATCCACCCTCGAAGTCGGCGGTGTTAAGTGACTCGGAGGAGCTGTGGTTGCCGCCATCAATGGTGTTCGGGACGAAGACGTCGATGTCCACCAACTCGGCAACTCTGGTGTCATAACCCGCGAGCGATGACAGGATGGCTTCATGATTAATCTCTTTGCCATCATCGTCGGCGTCGGGAATGCCAGAGGTCACCGTGTCGATGTCGGCATCCTCATAGTGTGCCTTCACCATCGGTAGAGCCATCCTTGCGCCAACCCGTGCACGAGAAGCTTTCCAGCTCATGATACGCTCGGGGGCTCGGCGTAGAATCTCCGAGTACTTCACCGTAGAGTCTGATGCCTTGATATTTATCTGGAGGGGCTTGGCGATCTCCTTGGCTTGCGTGATGGTAGTGTTGATAAAGTTGCCGGCAAGAACCATGCATTCCTTGGCCGGAGGAGGTGAAAGGGTCAAACCCAGAGGAGCTGAAAATTCCGACAAAGAGTGCGTGAGTTCAAACAATTCAAAGTATCTGGACTATAGAAAATCCAAGACGGAGAAAACTTACTGAAGATGCTGGCCTCAGCTTGCCAGAGGATATCCGCCAAGGATTCTTTCTCTTGTTGGAGGAGCTTGTATGCCTTGCTATGGCATTGATTTTGCTCATCGACAGCTTGCTTCTGATCTTTTAAGATCACAAGCTCCTCCTTCAAGCGATTGATTTCCATGGTGGCGGAGTCCTGCAGGGCCTTCATGGAATCCTCATGCATTTTCAGCATGTCTTTCCTCTCCTCCTTAAGGATCTTGTTCTTGCTGTCCAGCTGCTGCATGTGCTTGGACTGCTCAACAATATCCTTGGCCTTGGCAACATGTTCTGCAAAGTCGGAGAAAGCAAAGTACACAGTGAGTACTCAGAGAATGAAGGCACAAAATCAAGACAGAATGTGCAAAAAGAAAACAAACTCTTGTTTTTGATGATCTGTTCCTTCAAGAAGGAAGTTTTACCCTTTTCAGCTTCAAGATCTGCATGCATCTTCTGGTACTTATCATTGGCCATGCCCCTCCGAGCATTCTCGTTCTGTGGGAAAAAGAATAAAGTTAAAACGTTACTTAGTCTGCTTGGAGCATCTTGCCGGAAATCATCCACCTAGACGCTCGGGGGCTACAGCGAGAGTTTTTAACTTAGCAAATATGCTTAGCTTTCTTTGAGAATCTAGTCAGAACTAATTCAGTTACAACTAGAAGCTTGGGGGCTACAGTACTGAAATTTATAAACACTGCGTATGATACTCTTAAAGCATCTAGTCAGAACATTTTATTCCATCTAAATGCTTGGGGGCTACAATGAGAAGTTTTCTAGCTTAGTCACTCTTAGAGCATCTAGACGCAAAAGCCTATGGTTTTCCGTCTACATCCTCGGGGGCTACAGTGGGATACTCGTATGGAATGCAAAAAGGGAAATAAAACTTACCAGTGCAATAATCTTGAGATTGGTAGCGCTCTCGGCCAGCAGCTTGCCAAAGGAAATGCTATTTCCTCGCAAGATGTCCACTTGTCGGAGGAGCTCCTCAAGACCGCACATCGGAGATGTCGGTAATCCACCAGGAACCAGAGTTGTGTTACTCGGCGTGAGCGCCGAGTAGACTATCTTTGGGAACTCAAAGGGTTTCTGGGGAGCAAGGGCGCCGCCTTCGGCAGAAGTACCTGCTTCCACCACTGCCTTGCCGCCACCAATGGCATCCTTAGCCGGAGCTTTAGCCATTTGATGGGTGGTACTCTCCTGTGTCGCCTGCTCGCCGACAACATCAAGCTCAGTAGAGGCGCCAGAGTCCACTTCCATGGCGGAAGGGCCTGATGCCTCCTTAGCCTGAGAGCTTGTCGGGGCAGACAAGGGCTTGACGACAGGAGTGGCAGGGGCGATGGCGGGAGAGGCGTCGCGATGCAGCATATCCTTGATATTTCGAGGAGCCCCCGATGTTTTGGAGGTCTTCTTGAGGCTGGTCGTGGCTTTCTTCCTAAGACATGCAAAATGCATAAGTACAGGATCAAGACAGATAAATAGACAATGTCGGAAGAAAAGAAGCTTACACAAGTGGGGGTGCTTTAGCAAAAGGGATCCCAATGGCTTTTCTTTGCTCCGCCTCCAGGGCGGCGGTAGTCTTTTTGGAGGCTCCACCCTCCGTCTTCTTCTTCTTGCCTCCGTCGGCAGCGTCAGAGGTGGAGCTCTTCCGCTTTCGCGCCAACGGGACCTCGTTGTCGGACACCACCGTGACTTCCTTCATCTTTGGATCGTAGATTTGGGCAGCCAGGTTGCCCTCCTCTAGATCGCTAAGCTGTTAAGTAAGAAATCACCGTGTTAGATAAGATGGTATTTGCAAGACGGAAAACTGGAGCATATGTCGTACACGGAAAATAAATACCTACCTTTGGGCACTTGCCGTCTACGAACATGTCGTAGGTGATGGTGAAGCCACGCTTCTTATCCTTCACCTTGACGATGTCCTTGAGGCGGAGCTTGACGGAGTCGCTCGAGAAGTTATCCACGAAGATGCGGAGACTATCCCTTCTGTCGCTGGGATACTCGTGCATGTACTTCACGCGTGTCAACACCCGGATTTTTCAATCCTAGATGCCTGTTATGCCATACATCGCAATCCCAGGATTACCATTTTTGCGAGACATAACAGAATTGGATACCATAGTACATCATTCGTTACAACGATACATAAGTTCTTACACAAATAGGGATCTCATGATCCAGTTCTTAATACAACTTCAAGCAGCGGAATACGTAATAATAACGGTAGCGTAGGCGAAGCTCCATCTTCAGGGTCACAGGCAATGCTGACGATGGGAGATGATCCTAGTTGCGGTAACCTTCCTGGGGTCCATCTTCCAGGTACTCCTCTTCATAGTCTGGCCATGGGAATAGCCAGGGACAAAGCCATGAGTACTCTTTAAGTACTCGCAAACTAGTACTAGCAGGTAAGGGGTTTTTGGATAATAGGACACTAGGCTCTAAGGTTGTTTTGCAAAAGCCAGGTTTATCTCTACTAAGTTCCAAAGCTAGTCACAATTTTATAACTCCTAAGTGGGATCTTGTAATTCAGGTCACAACTCTGTTGTGGTCAAGTCAAAGTCTCAATTCGTTTCACAAGTCATTTTGAAAAGTCTGACGGGGGAACAGTATGGCCACTCCAACTGTCCATAACCGCGGACGCGGCTATTCGAATAGTTTGACACTCTGAAGAGATTGTACACTTCGATACATCCGTCAGGAACAAATCCTGTATTCACATACTCAGTATGCGGATAATCAATCCTAACCTTTCGATTACACGCCCTAGTATAAGCACCTCTCCTGTGAGTTTGGCCTCCCAACCATGACCAACTGTCATCTTGGGTACTGCACAGGTGGACAATCTTCACAAGGTAGCCTCAGCTCAGACCTTGGCCGTGAGGGAACTAATACTAAGGAATATAAGTTTCCAGGCAAGCCCTACCCAATCTTCGGGTATTGTGGTTGTACGATAAAATTGGAATGGTATCGCATCCAGACAACCATCAGTTTTATAAAGGGCTAAGGCTCATGCCTCAACATTTTCATCACCAAAATCATCAAGTGTTTGGAAACACATGTCCAAAACATTTCAATAGAATGATCCATCATTCCAAGGTTTTCATAACCATTTTTCCACCAAGTATTCCCATCTAAAGTTGATCAAGTTTTATGCTTAGCACTAGCATCTACAGGTGGGGGTAAGCACTGATGAGGGGTGGTAAACTAGTGGGGTTTTAACTAAGTTCAAACTCATGCCTTAGGATGACATCAAGGTTATCTAGCTTAGGCCAAATTTTATGCTCTTGATGCAACCTTCAGCACAACTGTTTAGTATCTACCAAACTCTTAGGTAGACTCTAAGTAAGCTTTGATAAAGAAATAAAGTAAGAATCTTGCACATAAAACTAGGATTTGGTTTATCAAGTGGGTATGATCACATATGCTTAAGGCATATAGTAGTCATATCACAAGTATGGGTTTGTGGCATCAGTTGGGTATCTTGCAAGGGTTAGCTTGCATCAATATCAGTATAAGCTTGCATAGTTACTAGCTTGCATCAGTGTCAATATAAGCTTGCCTTGTGCAGAGCAGTGGTTGAAGTTCTCCTCGGCTTCCTCTTCGTAGTATCCTCCTTCCTCCTCGTATCCTTGGTCGGTACTAGCGTCTATGAATAAATACGAGGTACACAATCACCAAACAATACTTAAATACTTGCAATCATCACACACAAGGGTCCTATAGATGATCTAGCATCATCCCTAACATTACAAGGTTAAGGCTTGGTTTAAATCTTTTTATTTTTACAAAAGTAATTTCTACTCATTGAAAAATTACTTAAGATTTAATATTCTCCAAACTAAACATGGGATCATGTTTACACATGTCATCACCACATATTGTAGTCCATGGGAATGTGATTTAAAGTGGTGTCACAATTTAATAAGGTTTTACCCTTTATTTTAATTAGTTAAAATGGCTAGAAATGCTTATGAAGCATTCTTTTATTACTTGAACAATATTTCTGCAAGTAAACTTATATATTTTTATATATTCTAAAAGGTATGGTTAAATGTGATTTTTGAGAGTTGGAATCAACTCAAAAGCTATTATGGTTTAAATTTGAAAAATGTTTGAATGCAGAAAATCTTCTGCCTTGTTATTTTTACCAGGGGTGATCTATAGATCCAAATGACTTGAATCCAACGGGCTTGGATTCAGCATTCACAGACCTTTCCAACAAAATTGGTTTCATTCAATTTGGTGCACTGAATCGATCTGGGTTGATTTTTGAAGTTGAGTACAGAAGTGTGTTTGAATTGAAATAGAAAAAAATTTAATTTGAATAACTGGGCTGCGCGGGAAATTCTAACGGGCCGGCCTGCTAAGCGCAGTGCTCCCGCGGGCTGCTTAAGTGGGTGTCCCCACTCGTCAGTGACACGGGGCTGGGCGAAGCGGTATGGGGCAACGTGGATCGTTCGATCTAGTTCTAATCTAACGGCTGGGAGTCATCATCGACACGAGACAACTCCGGCGCGAACGAAACCTAGCGCGGCCAGTGAGGGTCGCTGGGGGCTCACCGGGATACTGGCGAGGGTCGGTGAGGCAGGCGAACGACGAAGTCGACGACGGCGAACTCAGGGGTGGTCGCGGTAGCTCCTGGGCGGCTCCAATCGCTGGCTCCTTTCTTCTCCGGCAGCGGCAGGCTCCAGTGAAATTCCCGCGAGGGGGTGCTCGCCTTGCTCTGAGAATGGTGTGGCATGATCAGTGAGAATAGGGGAGTGAGATGGTGTGAAGAAATCGTGCGGGGGTGGCCTCTATTTATAGTCGAGCGAGGGGACCATCAGGGCGCACGGTGAGCTCGTCGGGGGCGACGTTACAGGCGGCTATTGGCATGGGCAAGGGTAGGGGACGGTGCTGTGTCTCTTGGCGATGAACAACGACATGGTTGCGAGGCATGGGGCGGTGTGGTTTGGTCTGGAACGGCCGGTGCTCTGTGCGGCAGAGGCGGCGTCTTCGACGGCGGACGGTGGCTGTGCGGCACGGGGCGGCAAATGGGGATGTTTGGCGGTCTCCTGGGTTGATGGCGATCGTGTATGCACGCGGCGAGGGCGGCGCGCGGTCTGTGGATGCTGGTCGAGGGTGGCGCTCTGGCGCACGCTCGGCATGGTCTGGGCACGGCTTGTGCGCGTGGTCCAGGGCTTGGCAATGCTTGCGGCTGGGACAGTGAGTGGCGGTGGACGGTGGGCTGCCTCCTAGACAAGGTTGGCACGGCTAGTTCTTCCTCTAGCTTGCTGTCCACAATGGGGTGACATTGGGGTGCTCGGCTGTTCACCATTAATGGCAATGGCAAGCTCACAGGGGTGCTAGTGTTGGGCTAAACTTTCTAGATGATCTACTGAGCTGTGTGTGAGCGAACTAGGGAACAAGTTAGGCAAGAATCACTGCACACTATAGTGTTTGATGTTTTGTTTGATTTGTGTCTACAACCTGTTTGATGAAATGGCCGCATGAAATCAAGTTTTGAATTTTGAAATGATTTTTGGTGGGTTTGCTAGATTGGTGCTGGTGAGTTTGCAGATTCTTGGGTTTTGAAAGTTGAGCTTGTTTGAGTGGGTTTTGAAAAAGTGGGATCTTCCCATATGAAGAAGATTCAATTTTGAATTGTCATTTAAACTATGCATTTGAAAGTTTCTGGATGATCACAAAGTGGGCCTTGATACTCTGTTATGAGTACATTCAAGGGGTGCAAAGATCCAGAAAAGTTTCTGTTAGGTTCTGAAAGTTTGAGACAGCCAAAGTAGGCATGGGAGTTAAATTGGTCAAAATGACCATTGACTTAATATATTTGTTTTGATTTACTTGTCTTTAAGGAAAGTGTGGGAAATGTTTTAGATGATGTTCATTTCACCTAAGAAACATTTTACAAGCAATGGATCACACAAACAAGGTGGTTTTTAGAGAAATTCAAAATCCATGCATACACATATACATGCATTCATGAGTTTATTTAGAAAAGTTTTTGTTAACCCTAATCATGATGATTAGTGTTTGATGATCTAAGTTTGGTATTTTTGGGATGTTAAAAACCTTCCCCCCTTAAACGAAATCTCGTCCCGAGATTTGAAAAAGGACGAAAAGATTACCTAGGATTTGAAGAGATCGGGAAACTCTGTCCTGATGTGATCTTCGCGTTCCCAGGTAGCTTCCTCTTCTGTGTGGTTGCTCCACTGAATCTTGAGAAACTTGATGCTTCGGGTTCGGGTAGTTCGAAAAGCTTCTTCCAAAATGCGGATGGGCACTTCGGGATAGGTCAGGTCATCGTTGATCTCTATGGTTTGATGATCGATATTCTTCAACACTTCGGTCTTCTCGGGGACTTCGAGAAATTTGCGAAGTAATGAGATATGGAACACATTGTGCACAACTGACATCTCTTCAGGTAGTTCCAGTTGATAAGATACTTCTCCTCGACGGTTCAAAATTTTGAAAGGTCCGATATATCTGGGGGCTAACTTTCCTTTGAGTTGGAAACGCTGCATTCCCTTCAATGGCGACACTTTCAGATAAACAAAATCTCCGAGGTTGAAGGCGAGGTAATCGACGTCTCTTGTCGGCATAACTCTTCTGTCGGGATTGGGCGGTCTTGAGGTGCTCACGAATCTTGTGAACCTTCTCTTCTGCTTCTCGTTGGATGTTGGGTCCGAAGATCTGACTCTCTCCTACTTCCGACCAGTTCAAAGGGGTGCGGCACTTTCTTCCGTACATGAATTCAAATGGGGCCATTTGCAAACTGGCTTGGTAACTATTGTTGTAAGAAAATTCTGCAAACGGCAGACAGTCTTCCCACTTGGATCCATATTCTAGCACACATGCTCTAAGCATATCTTCGAGTATTTGGTTTACTCGCTCCGTTTGTCCATCGGTCTGAGGGTGATACGCGGTACTGAAATCTAGGCAGGTTCCTAAACCTTCTGGGACTTTCTTCCAGAATCTCGAGGTAAACTGAGTTCCTCGATCCGATACTATGTTCTTGGGGACTCCGTGCAAACTAACTATTCTAGCGATGTACAACTCTGCTAGCTTCGAACTCTGATAGGTGGTTTTGACGGGCAAGAAATGGGCGACTTTGGACAATCTGTCCACTATGACCCAGATAGTCATTTCCCCTACTAGAAGTAGGTAGTCCAGTGATAAAGTCCATTCCTACAGAATCCCATTTCCATTCCGGAATTTGCAAAGGTTGCAACAATCCAGCGGGTCTTTGATGTCCTGCCTTGACTCGCTGGCATATATCACATTTGGCGATATAGCTTCCGATTTCACTCTTCATCTTATGCCACCAAAATTGCTCTTTCAAATCTTGATACATCTTTGTTCCTCCGGGATGGATAGAATAAAGAGTATCATGAGCCTCCTTCAAGATAACTTCTTTCAACTCCGAATCTGCTAGTACACAAAGGCGTCCTTTGTACCACAGAACTCCTTCTTCGTCCTCGGTGAATCCGGGTACCTTGCCTGTACCGATACGACGCTTGATTCCGTCGATACTAGCATTTCCCTTCTGCGCCTCTTTAATCTGACTGATCAAAGTGGGCTGAAGTTCTATGCTAGCCAAAAATCCTTCACTTACTAATTCTATTCGAAAATCTTCCATCTCCTTGTGCAGACTTGGTTGCTCCTCTAAAATCATGGAGTTCAAGCGGCACGGCAATCTGCTAAGGGAATCGGCTACCACATTGGCTTTACCAGGGTGATAGTGAATGTCCAGGTCGTAATCCTTGATTAGCTCAATCCATCTTCTCTGCCTCATATTCAACTCCTTCTGAGTGAATATATACTTTAGGCTCTTGTGATCCGAGTAAATCTCACAACGATTTCCCATCAAGTAATGTCTCCATGTCTTCAGGGCTAGAACTACTGCAGCGAGTTCGAGGTCATGGGTTGGGTAGTTTTGCTCATGTTGCTTCAATTGTCGAGATAGATAAGATATAACTTTGCCTTCTTGCATTAGCACACATCCGAGACCAATCTTGGATGCGTCACAATACACATCGAAGGGCTTCGTGATATCCGGCATGATCAAGATTGGGGCTGAGATCAATCTCCTCTTGAGTTCTTGAAAACTCGCTTCACACTTATCTGTCCATTCAAACTTCTTGTCCTTCTTCAGCAATTGGGTCATGGGTCGGGCGATACTCGATAATCCTTCTACGAATTTGCGGTAATATCCCGCCAATCCGAGAAAAGCACGAACTTGGGTTTGAGTGGTTGGGGCTTGCCAATCTTCTACATCTTTCACTTTGGCAGGGTCAACGGCAATTCCTCCTGCTGATACAATGTGACCGAGGAATCCTACCTCCTGTAACCAGAATTCACATTTGCTAAATTTTGCATACAACTGATGCTCTCTAAGGGTTCCAAGAATGGTCCTTAGGTGTAGCTCATGTTCTTCTTCTGATTTGGAATAAATCAGAATGTCATCGATGAAAACAACGACAAACTTATCCAGGAAGTCCATAAAAATCTTATTCATGAGGTTCATGAAATAAGCGGGGGCATTGGTTAATCCAAAAGACATGACTGTATACTCGTACAATCCATATCTGGTGGTAAAGGAAGTCTTTGGAATATCCTCTGCACGAATCTTGAGTTGATGATAGCCAGTTCTAAGATCAATCTTAGAAAACACCTGGGCGCCGGTCAACTGATCAAACAAATCCTCTATCTTGGGCAAGGGGTACTTGTTCTTGATGGTGACATCATTCAACTTTCGATAATCCGTACATAAACAGTTACCTCCATCTTTCTTGTCCACAAAGAAGACAGGTGATCTCCATGGTGACGCATTTGGTTGAATTAGTCCAATTTCTAGCATGGAATCCAGTTGCTTCTTCGGTTCTTCTAACTCCGATGGGTTCATACTATAGGGTCTCTGGGCTATGGGTCCTGTTCCGGGGATTAGTTCAATGATAAACTCGATATCCCGATCTGGGGGCACACCGGGCAAAACATCTGGAAATACATCGGGGTATTCACAGACTATCCGAACTTGGTCAATGGTAGGTTGGGCTAGACTCTTGTTACACTTGAATTGGCGAGGTAAGGTTTCAGATATAGGCTCGACTGTTACTCCAGTGGTACTGGTCATGGTGATGGCTTTCTTAGCACAGTCAATCAATCCCTTATGTTTGGACATCCAATCCATTCCTAGTACTACTTCCAAACCTTTAGTTCCGAGTACTATTAGATTAGCATAAAAATCTATGCCATGGATTCGGATAGGGACGGATTTGCAAATTTGCCTAGCCTTGGTGGTGGATCCGGGGATTTGCAAAATCATAACATGCTTCAGTTTGGTTGGTTGAATTTTACTAGTGCAGGCAAATTCTTCGGTGACAAATGAATGCGATGCACCAGAATCAAACAACACTCTTTCAAGTACTGAATTAACAGAAAACGTATCTAGCACGACGTTTGGCGCTTCCTGAGCTTCTTCAACATGCATGAGAAAAAGACGGCCATTGTGGTTGAGTGAATTTCCTGGGGCAAATCTCCTTCCTGGATGAACACGACGCTGTTGCTGAGCTGGGGTATTGGCATTAGGGGCTGTAGCATTCTTCTTGTTGGGGCACTCGTTGGAATAGTGGCCTTTATTTCCACAGTCATAACAGGTCACTTGTGACTTGTCCTTGGCTGCGACAGGCACAGCATTGCTTCCAGTCCTCGGGGCAGTGTTGGGATTGGTGGTAGCATTGTTGGTGTTGAACTTGGGTGGGGCACGGGTGAAATTGCTAGAGTTGTCGGGGTTGTTGTGATTTCCTCCGGTTCTAGGGTTTCCACGGTTGGGATAGGTTGGACGGGTCATAGGGGGTCTGTTGGTTCTTGGGGCAAATCCTGGAGATGGGTTGGGGTGATACTTTGGGGTCTGATGGGTTCCTGGTTGATGCATCATACGACGCTTGCGGTTCTCATTGGTTTGGTTGATCTTTCCTTCCATCTGGATGGCTGAATCGACAAGGGCTTCAATATCAGCAAAGGGGATATTGACTAACACCGTCTGCATCTCGTCATGCAGACCATTCAGGAATCTTTCTTTCTTCTTGGCTTCGGTGTCTATCTCGTCCGGGGCATACCTAGCTAATGACAAAAATTTGTCACGGTATTCCACTACAGTCATCCTCCCTTGCTTCAGCTCTCTGAACTCGTCTCTCATTCTCTTGATCAAACCTGGTGGCACATGGGTTCTGCTAAACTTGACCTTGAATTCCTCCCAGGTCATCATCTGGCCTCCGGTCATGGCATGAACACTATTCCACCATGCCCTGGCATCTCCGGCTAGATAGTGGGTGGCAAATAGAACTTTCTCGTTGGCTTCGACTCCTGCTACTTCTAAGTTATTTTCCATGGTTTGCAGCCAATCATCGGCGTCTAGGGGTTCTTCTGACTTGGTGAAAACAGGTGGGTTGGTATTCTGAAAATTCTTGAGCTTAGATCCATGGTTGTCCTGATTTCCATGGCCTTGGTTGTTGTGGGCTAGCTGGGCTATCTTTTTTAGAGTGGCTAGGTTGGCTTGACGTTCCGCTCTTTCAGCTTTGTGATCAGAGGTCAACATTTGCAGAATATGCAACGTCGGATCCGGGGCTGAACCACTTCCTCCACGTGGCATCTGAAGATTTAGATAAATCATGAGAAAAGAGGGAAATTTTCTAAGGTTTGGGGTCTTTGAAAAGTTTTAAAGGTTTGACTCAGATTTTTCTAGCAACTTGCTTTTTCATTCATTCATTCATAGCACACAGTACAACACACACCACAACAAGGAAAAACAGATGGTTTTAAGAACCATTCTGAAATCTACGATACAGTTGGACCGACTACTACTCACTACGCTAGTGCTCAGTGCTAGTACTCCTCGGAGTTTGTGGCTTCATCATCTTCATTATCATCGATGAAGGCGAAATCATCCTCATCGGTGAAGAAGTCCATGACCTGATCCTCCAGAAAATCATCGTCATCACTGAGATAAGAGTAAGGGTCTCCACGAAGATCCTCTCCTTCATTCTCCCTTTCCTCCAACTGCATGTCCCTCTCGTGGATGGTCTCTTCCAGAGATGAGATGCGGTGGCGAAGACGGGCAATAATGCACTCCTTCTTGTCGAGTTGACGGCGACGAGACTTGCGATCCTTTGCTAGCATGGCTATGGTCTGATCCTTCATCTTGATGATGGCAGACTTATGGTTGCAATAGTCACGACAGTTGTCCAACTCCTGCTGACGATCATACATAATGAAGCTAAGGTGGTCCAATTGAGTCTTCAGCTCGGGGTGGTATGGGGCTTCCAGTGGTTGTCCATTTGCATCACACCTTGGGAAAAACTCAAAGTGGGTTCCCTTGATCTGATTGATGCTCTGCCCACACAGACGGGAGAGAGATTCCTGCATTGCTCTGGCAAGTCCATCGAGCCAGTTGTTCTCTCTTAAGGTAAACTGAATTCCTTCCGCAGTGGGAGGTTCAATCTTTCCTCGGAGACTTGCAACAATTAACCACTGCAGATCTTCTCCTCCTTGATCATTGAGCTGAGCTCCGAAGAACTCGGGGTGTGGACGCTCCAGAAGTTCCGAAAGCTGATCCAGATCCCTCTCAAAGATAAGGTCTCCTCCATTCCCCAACTGATAAAACTTGCTGTACTTCACGTCCATCTATAAAAATAGAGGATGAGTAGATTAGCAGAGTGATCAAGTGTGTCAAACTTTTATGTATTTTGCAAGAGTTTTTGAGGAACATGAATTTTTATGAAAGAATCAAAGAGATAAGAATGAGAATAGGTTTTTGTAAATATTTGTTTTTCTTTGGTTTTGAAACTAAGTTTTTGGTTCAACGTCCAGTCTAACTAGGGTCTCCTATGGTCAGGATGGCTCTGATACCAACTTGTCAACACCTGGATTTTTCAATCCTAGATGCCTGTTATGCCATACATCGCAATCCCAGGATTACCATTTTTGCGAGACATAACAGAATTGGATACCATAGTACATCATCCGTTACAACGATACATAAGTTCTTACACAAATATGGATCTCATAATCCAGTTCTTAATACAACTTCAAGCAGCGGAATACGTAATAATAACGGTAGCGTAGGCGAAGCTCCATCTTCAGGGTCACAGGCAATGCTGACGATGGGAGATGATCCTAGTTGTCGTAACCTTCCTGGGGTCCATCTTCCAGGTACTCCTCTTCATAGTCTGGCCATGGGAATAGCCAGGGACAAAGCCATGAGTACTCTTTAAGTACTCGCAAACTAGTACTAACAGGTAAGGGGTTATTGGATAATAGGACACTAGGCTCTAAGGTTGTTTTGCAAAAGCCAGGTTTATCTCTACTAAGTTCCAAAGCTAGTCACAATTTTATAACTCCTAAGTGGGATCTTGTAATTTCGGTCACAACTCTGTTGTGGTCAAGTCAAAGTCTCAATTCGTTTCACAAGTCATTTTGAAAAGTCTGACGGGGGAACAGTATGGCCACTCCAACTGTCCATAACCGCGGACGCGGCTATTCGAATAGTTTGACACTCTGCAGAGATTATACACTTTCACCACAACATTCGATACATCCGTCAGGAACAAATCCTGGATTCACATACTCAGTATGCGGATAATCAATCCTAACCTTTCGATTACACGGCCTAGTATACGCACCTCTCCTGTGAGTTTGGCCTTCCAACCATGACCAACTGTCATCTTGGGTACTGCACAGGTGGACAATCTTCACAAGGTGGCCTCAGCTCAGACCTTGGCCGTGAGGGAACTAATACTAAGGAATATAAGTTTCCAGTCAAGCCCTACCCAATCTTCGGGTATTGTGGTTGTACGATAAAATTGGAATGGTATCGCATCCAGACAACCATCAGTTTTATAAAGGGCTAAGGCTCATGCCTCAACATTTTCATCACCAAAATCATCAAAAGTTTGGAAACACATGTCCAAAACATTTCAATAGAATGATCCATCATTCCAAGGTTTTCATAACCATTTTTCCACCAAGTATTCCCATCTAAAGTTGATCAAGTTTTATGCTTAGCACTAGCATCTACAGGTGGGGGTAAGCACTGATGAGGGGTGGTAAACTAGTGGGGTTTTAACTAAGTTCAAACTCATGCCTTAGGATGACATCAAGGTTATCTAGCTTAGGCCAAATTTTATGCTCTTTCTGCAACCTTCAGCACAACTGTCTAGTATTTACCAAACTCTTAGGTAGACTCTAAGTAAGCTTTGATAAAGAAATAAAGTAAGAAGCTTGCACATAAAACTAGGATTTGGTTTATCAAGTGGGTATGATCACATATGCTTAAGGCATATAGTAGTCATATCACAAGTATGGGTTTGTGGCATCAGTAGGGTATCTTGCAAGGGTTAGCTTGCATCAATATCAGTATAAGCTTGCATAGTTACTAGCTTGCATCAGTGTCAATATAAGCTTGCCTTGTGCAGAGAAGTGGTTGAAGTTCTCCTCGGCTTCCTCTTCGTAGTATCCTCCTTCCTCCTCGTATCCTTGGTCGGTACTAGCGTCTATGAATAAATACGAGGTACACAATCACCAAACAATACTTAACTACTTTCAATCATCACACATAAGGGTCCTATAGATGATCTAGCATCATCTCTAACATTACAAGGTTAAGGCTTGGTTTAAATCTCTTTATTTTTAGAAAAGTAATTTCTACTCATTGAAAAATTACTTAAGATTTAATATTCTCCAAACTAAACATGGGATCATGTTGACACATGTCATCACCACATATTGTAGTCCATGGGAATGTGATTTAAAGTGGTGTCACAATTTAATAAGGTTTTACCCTTTTATTTTAATTAATTAAAGTGGCTAGAAATGCTTATGAAGCATTCTTTTATTACTTGAACAATATTTCTGCAAGTAAACTTATATATTTTTATATATTCTAAAAGGTATGGTTAAATGTGATTTTTGAGAGTTGGAATCAACTCAAAAGCTATTATGGTTTATATTTGAAAAATGTTTGAATGCAGAAAAGCTTCTGCCTTGTTATTTTTACCAGGGGTGATCTATAGATCCAAATGACTTGAATCCAACAGGCTTGGATTCAGCATTCACAGACCTTTCCAACAAAATTGGTTTCATTCAAATTGGTGCACTGAATCGATCTGGGTTGATTTTTGAAGTTGAGTACAGAAGTGTGTTTGAATTGAAATAGAAAAAGATTTAATTTGAATAACTGGGCTGCTCGGGAAATTCTAACGGGCCGGCCTGCTAAGCGCAGTGCTCCCGCGGGCTGCTTAAGTGGGTGTCCCCACTCGTCAGTGACACGGGGCTAGGCGAAGCGGTATGGGGCAACATGGATCGTTCGATCTAGTTCTAATCTAACGGCTGGGAGTGATCGTCGACGCGAGACAACTCCGGCGAGAACGAAACCTAGCGCGGCCAGTGAGGGTCGCTGGGGGCTCACCGGGGTACTGGCGAGGATCGGTGAGGCGGGCGAACGACGAAGTCGACGACGGCGAACTCAGGGGTGGTCGCGGCAGCTCCTGGGCGGCTCCAATCGCTGGCTCCTTTCTTCTCCGGCAGCGGCAGGCTCCAGTGAAATTCCGGCGAGGGCGTGTTCGTATTGCTCTGAGAATGGTGTGGCACGATCAGTGAGGAGAGGGGAGTGATATGGTGTGAAGAAATCGTGCGGGGGTGGCCTCTATTTATAGTCGAGCGAGGGGACCATCGGGGCGCACGGTGAGCTCGTCGGGGGCGACGTTACAGGCGGCTATTGGCATGGGCAAGGGTAGGGGACGGTGTTGTGTCTCTTGGCGATGCTCAACGACATGGTCGCGAGGCATGGGGCGGTGTGGTTTGGTCTGGAACGGCCGGTGCTTTGCGCGGCAGAGGCGGCGTCTTCGACGGCGGACGGTGGCTGTGCGGCACGAGGCGGCAAATGGGGATGTCTGGCGGTCTCCTGGGTTGATGGCGATCGTGTATGCACGCGGCGAGGGCGGCGCGCGGTCTGTGGATGCTGGTCGAGGGTGGCGCTCTGGCGCACGCTCGGCATGGTCTGGGCGCGGCTTGTGCGCGTGGTCCAAGGCTTGGCAACACTTGTGGCTGGGACAGTGAGTGGCGGTGGACGGTGGGCTGCCTCCTAGACAAGGTTGGCACGGCTAGTTCTTTCTCTAGCTTGCTGTCCACAATGGGGTGACATTGGGGTGCTCGGCTGTTCACCATTAATGGCAATGGCAAGCTCACAGGGGTGCTAGTGTTGGGCTAAACTTTCTAGATGATCTACTGAGCTGTGTGTGAGCTAACTAGGGAACAAGTTAGGCAAGAATCACTGCACACTATAGTGTTTGATGTTTTGTTTGATTTGTGTCTACAACCTGTTTGATGAAATGGCCGCATGAAATCAAGTTTTGAATTTTGAAATGATTTTTGGTGGGTTTGCTAGATTGGTGCTGGTGAGTTTGCAGATGCTTGGGTTTTGAAAGTTGAGCTTGTTTGAGTGGGTTTTGAAAAAGTGGGATCTTCCCATATGAAGAAGATTCAATTTTGAATTGTCATTTAAACTATGCATTTGAAAGTTTCTGGATGATCACAAAGTGAGCCTTGATACTCTGTTATGAGTACATTCAAGGGGTGCAAAGATCCAGAAAAGTTTCTGTTAGGTTCTGAAAGTTTGAGACAGCCAAAGTAGGCATGGGAGTTAAATTGGTCAAAATGACCATTCACTTAATATATTTGTTTTGATTTACTTGTCTTTATGGAAAGTGTGGGAAATGTTTTAGATGATGTTCATTTCACCTAAGAAACATTTTACAAGCAATGGATCACACAAACAAGGTGGTTTTTAGAGAAATTCAAAATCCATGCATACACATATACATGCATTCATGAGTTTATTTAGAAAAGTTTTTGTTAACCCTAATCTTGATGATTAGTGTTTGATGATCTAAGTTTGGTATTTTTGGGATGTTACAACGCGGTGCTGCAGAGGTTGGATTCGCCTGATGAACCAGCACATGGCTAGGTCCAAGCCGGTTAAACCCGTCTCTACGAACCATTTGATCCGCCTTATAGCACGAGAAGCGTCGAGGTTGGAGGGAAGGGAGGCCTGGGATCTCCATGTGGAAACTTCAGCGGCGGCTCCGTCCACAAAGTCGGGGTACGTTACTTATCGGCCAGCCAGAGGAATGTCTGGGCCGTAAGAGTACGTTTGTTGCCAATTCTTGCAGGACTCGTGGCCGACGATGTCGGGGAACCGCCGTTCAGGTCGAATCTTGAAGCTTATGGTGCCGCAATTCCTAAGCTCTTCCTTGTTGTGTCCGGCTTCACGTTTGATGGTGAAGAAGTACACGAAAAGGTCTAACCAAGGCCTTATCCCTAGGTATCCCTCGCAAAGTGCCGCGTAGTTGCTAAGCACTAAGATGCTGTTGGGGGAAAGGTTCTAGGGCTAGACCCTATAGTGGTTCAAGACGGAGAGGAATAAATTTGAGATGGGAAGGGAGACACCACGTACCAGTTGAGCTTTTAGGTACACCTTTTCTCCGGCTTGGGGAGAAGGTGTCACCTCGCCGGCCGGCGCTGCCCGCCAGGCAAGCCCCTCCGTCACAGGGAGGTAGCCCTCGGCGATCATCTCTTGGATGTCATGGTCGGTGATATCCGAGCCGCGCCAGTCGCCCTTGTGCGAGTCTGGTTCCTCCTCCAACGGCTCTAGCGCCGCCATATTGTGGTCGCCGCCGGTGGATTCAATCACCGCTAATGCGGGAATGGCTAGGCCCTCCGGAGGCATGACGATGGAGCTCGCCGGCTTCACCGCGGCTTCGCTCGACGTCGCCATTGATGGAGAGGTGCTGCTGCTAGCCATGGAGTGAGGATTGGGTGCGACTGGTGCAGATTGAGGCTAGGGTTTTTCGCGAGTTCGACGCGGAGAGCTCGAGGAGGCGCGCGGCTAGAGGAAGAATATGATGCAGGGAGAATGAGGTAAAAAGTGAAAAAATACACCACGGTTACTATTTATCACCTCTAGCATCAAGATTCGTGCAACTTGATCGGACGGTTGCCGCGTAGACGACGTGTTCATGAACGTGCGCGGAAATTTCGCCACGTCTCCAACCGTCACCGCCAACGGTTCGCATTGCTCCCGCGGGAAAATCGGACATGATTACGTTTTCTGCAAGTGTGAGTTACGAGGCATCGCTGACCTAAGCCTACGTCATCCTAGCTGACATAGGCAGATGAGCCGTAACATCGAAGATTCCGGCATGGACGGATCCAATCCGACTACGGAAGAGTACGATGGAAGATTCAGCATTTCTCCGACTTACAAGTTGAAGACGGAGAAAACCTTGCAGGGTTCTTTGGGAGGACTACAAGATGTTGCTTGACGATTTGCTGACATCCATCTAGACGGAGCATTCCACGTGAAGAGGCAAGACGCCGCAAGATCTTGGAGTTCTCCGGGGGCTACTGTTGGGGATATGCTATATGGGTATCCCTATAGAATGTCTCTTATCCGGCTAACCCGGGTGGCCCACAGTTGGTAGCATGGCCTATGGCCTGCTGGGCGGCCTAGTTAGATGGATCCAGAAGGGAGGCCCATGCCGGATAAAGGAAGGCTACGGTTGGAGTCACCGACGTACCCGGAGCCTTGGAGTGCAAGATACACAAGACTAGTGATAGACAGTGTAGGACTCTATAACCTGTTCGGCTAGGACTTTTCCCTGTAACCCTAGGACCTGGCGACTATATAAGTCGGGCCTATGGGAGCCTTTAGGGCATAACTTCAGACAATCTTAGACAACTACACAGAACCTCGCACAGCGAACCAATCCCTGTAAGTCGGCGTATTGCCCTTATAGTGATTTATACCAGGAGTAGGATTCTGCCACCGTTTTGGGATCTGAACCTGGGTAAGCTGTGTTACCTCGTACCCGGCAACCGTCCGCCTTACCCCACGTCTCTAAACACGCACTGTGAGGACCCCCTCCATGGCGTACTCGCCGGCAATACCACTACACTTCGTATTGGGTGGTTTTAGATGAAACAAGTGGAATAGACGTATTCTTTTCCCCTTAGGACCAGCCTAGGTAGGTTTAACATCGATGGGGTACTTCTTTCCTGAGGCAAAATGGCGAGTTGATTCTTCATTATTCCTTAGCCTCGTGGTTGATTTCTCTCTCTTCAGGGTCTTGATGCACCGGGGTGTTGGCTAGACAGTCGACCTTGGAGTGGAGGACTTTCTTAAAGTACTTTATGATTCTGGAGAAGTACCAATTGTAGTCCTTCTTATAGGGTCGATGATTTAGATTTGGAGGGTGGTCATCACTTAATGCTAACTAGTATCCGACTCTAGGGGTCTATCGGGTTTTGGGCGAGAAAGTCGCAGTCTTTCCCCCTTAGAGCGACAATAGGGGTTCTTGGTGGAGTAGCCGACTTTCTTGGCTGGAGCCGTATGCTGACGTTGGGGAATGACGCTACGCCTTTCCTTCAGGGTAGTTATCTTCTGTCAACATTGTCGGAACTGCTTCATGAGGTGGAGGGTTTATAGGAAGGGCGTCTACTAGCTTCCGGGTAGTTAGACCTGAGCTAGATAAAGTTCCGATGGGTGGGAGGATGCCATTTGAGTTTGGTGGTCTAGGAAACAAGGTTCTTTGGAATAGGGTCATTCCGGGTTTAGTCTGATGCAACATCTTGGATAAAACACGCAAGAAGGGCATCATACTTGCATATCACCCAGAATTTTAACAGGTTCGTGCCGGTCGGTGGCGGAGGTACTTAAGGTGTTACAAAACGGGTTTGTGCCGCAGGGTGACAAGGCACTTAGAGTTTTACAAAACAGGTTCTAGGGCGATACATGACTCTTCCAATGTTGGGGCTAGGAGAGTTTCCGGGTTCAAAACTACTTTGGAGGCACGTCCAGAGTCTGGTTGCCTTTCTGGGGTGAAAGGTTTCCCCGCAGGTAGTGCTTTCTCGGGGGAAGGGGAGGTTTTGTGCATAGCGGCCTCCTGATTATTTTAGCCGAAGGGGCTCGGGTTTTCTTGCCATTTTTGGGCGCCAGAGTTGCTTGATTCGGGGCCATCGCGTACTTGTCTAGACATTCACGGGAGAGGTGGCCCAGACCTCGACAGGTGTAACAACCGTTTTTCTTAGCTTCAGATCCTCCTTGGGTTTGTCTTGGGATTTTTATGGGGGCAGTGGATGTCTTGGCCTTTACCTTGGTAGGAGTGTTGTCAAGACCATGCTGGGGGCACTCTTGGCTGAAATGACCCGGTTGATCGCAGGAGAACCAGGTGCCTTTCTTGGAATGTCCTTCTCTTGATTTCTTCCCAATGTTGACGCAGGGGAGTTGACGAGCCTTGCCAATTAGGAGATAGAGGGGGCAGTTGGCCGGGACATGGTCTTGACCTTCATAGAGGAAACATGTGACTAGTTGGGTGGGGCAATCTGCAGGAGATTGGAAAGCTCCACAATTTGGGCAGTTTCCTAAGTACTGGCTGGCTTGATGTCCTTCTTCAACGCAACCGCTGCATGCTTTTTTCGAGTCTCCGATCTTCATGGCCATACTCAGGGTTTTCTGGTGGAGCAAAGTCTCCTGCTGAAGAAGGAAACGGGGATATGGAGTTAGTCTTCCGAGCTTGAGTGTAGAGGATATAGTGAGGTGTACTATTAGGTGGAATGCTATGGTTGACGATGGCAGGTCAACATGGGTTTATTGGAGTTGAGTGGAAAGATGCAGTCTTTCCACCTTAGAGCTTTACTTGGGTTTGTCGAGGTTTTCTTATGGGGCCATCCTGCTGAGGAGAAGTTTCTGGCTAACTGGTTGCCAAAGTTAGCATCGGGATATGCCAGCAAGGTGGTCAGAACTTTAGGATCGGATGATCCAGGGCAGAGAATCTACATTTCAAGCATCATACAAGCACATGACAAGCAAACGAGGCATACCATAAGTACTAAGGAGGTGACTACACGCCATAAAGGGGAATCCTATATTAGGGATGATAATCCTAAGTACGAATGTTATGGGGGTCTTAGCTTCTGTCCTGCCGTCTTTTGACGTCCGTGTCGTGCTTGATTGATTTGGGGGCGATGAAGGACTCTGTAGCTAGAGTGATCTTGTAGTGTTTTCGTTGTTGGTAGCTCCTTTGTTTTGCTTGTTTAGGTGTTTCTACATTTCGGGAGCTTCGTCTTTATAGTCTCTGAGTCGGACTTTGCTTGCGAAAAACAGATTAGTTGAAGTAGATGAGATATAGAGTAATCCATTTTCAGAGAAGATGAGATAAGAAATCATTCAAAGAGATTTTGAGAAAATAGTTTTCGAAAGCCGAGTGTTTTTCCAAAATAGTGGGTTGTCCTGTCTAACGTCCATGCTAACTAAGGTCTCCTACAGTTAGGATGGCTCTGATACCATGTCTGTGGCACCCTGGATTTACGTTCCGAGAATACCCGTTATGCATATAATTCACGTTCCCATGATCATTGAGCTGTGAGCATAACCGACTAGTATCATTATAACATCCATAAAGCAACGAGTACAAAACTTACAAAGGGGCCATTATGGCAATTACAACTCAAGTAGTGGAAGTCTTCAGCGCAGAGCCCATTTCATGCCTTAACCTACAGGCAACTGGCTAGGAAGACGGCCTAGCTCGCATAGATGTCAGCACCTTCATTACTTCTTAACATCTGCAATTTGGCCAAGTAAATAGCCAGGGACAATACCGGTGAGTACTTTGAATGTACTCGCAAACCACCGAGACAAGGTAATAAGAAAATGCATAGCTGGCTATGGCGAGATAGCTCTACACTAAGTTGTTTTCTGAAGGAATCTACAATGGCATCTCTATATCTTTGTTGAAGAAGAGTTTTTGGAAAAATATGCCTCCTTTTTGAAATGCTGGACATCTCCACATCCTTGTTAAAAACATTGAAATGGTTTTACTGTAAAACCCTTTTTAAATCATCGTCGACCATCTCTGGTCAAAACCAAACTCGTTCTTATCTTTCCTCGTGACCAAGTCATATCCTTGTATTCCTTTCAACATAACGGAAGGATCCTCCTAGCACTTGCCATTCCAATCGTCTTGACCATGGACACGGCTATTCGAATAGATTAGAATATATAGAATTTGCACACTTTACCCACAAGAATCAATATATCCGCCTGGATTACAACCACAGCCCGCTACACACGATAGACGGGGGTTCGGATAATCAAACCTAGATTTTAATTTGTCCATCCCTAGCAAAGGCGGCTTTTCCTTTTGGGTTTGTTCTCCCAGCACGAGTATGCGGCACTATGGACTTAGTCCTCCCTGTAGCACTTCCGTATATCCAAACCCTCGGCTTGGCAATATACAATTGTTGACTCCACTTCCTTCCCTACTCCTACAAAATACCGTCCGGGGGAGACCCAATTGTTGCACCGACTCTTCCGCCGAAGCGGGCGATGGAGGCCCCAGATCCACAGACCTGTGAGTAGAGTCCACTCGGGCTTCTAGGGATTGCTCATGTTAAGCAAGTACAAGCAGCCCCGGCTAAGGACAACAACTATAAGCTAAGCCCTAGCGCCTGGGGTAATGTGGTTGCATGGATAAATTGTTCCGGACATTGGCGTAGAACATCCCTTCTATTTCTCTTACTTGACTTTCTCTTCATCCTCCTCATATTTTCTTTTTTTAAAACTTCCACTCGGGATCGATGCCTTCTTCCCAAGGGTTTTATTTTTTAAAACTTCATAGTATGGTAAAACCCAAAATAGTTTTATCATTGAAAATCTATGGGTTCCAAGAGGGAAGATGCTAATCATCTTAGCCTCGATTCTAAGAGGTGAAAATAGGTGTCGAAAGGGTAGGTGTCCTAATGGCCACTCATCCATAACTTGGAGGAGCCAAGTTACCCACACATTTTTATTTGAAGCAAAACATGCATTTTATGATGAGATTCATAAACGAGATATAAAGCAATTGATAAAAGAAGTAGGTTAACATAGGATTTCAGGAACGGTGACTTGCCTGTGACTAGTGAGATGTCCCTGGACTTCCTTATAATACAAGAATACCAATAATAGCAATTATAAGAATATCCCGATGCTTCCTTCTTCTCGGCGGCACACAGTCGCAACTATCGCCGTTATTGAGCATACATGCAAACAAACAATACACCAATCAATACCAGGCATACAAGCATCAAACCATACAACAAGCAAAGGATAATTACATGATATACATCAGTAGAGTGTTGGAGGTGTGATTTGATTGGATCAAGAGAAGACTTGGAGGTATGGGAGAAGGGGATCCTTTTGGATTTAAAGTCTAGGAACTACCTAAGAGAGGGTTTTTTGACTACGGACTTGATATGTATGATACCATTGTATATAAATGATACCATCAAATAGGTATTGATAAAATGAAGCCAACAAAAGTGGTTTCACTACTTTATCAATTTCCAAGGATCTATAATGGATTTTATAGTGGATAAAACCCTAGTTTTAGGAAATAATTCACCAGACATAATCTGGAGCTCCAAAAATTATTTACTTGGGTGATTAAGTATTATTTAGTGGACTGAAACAGGAGGAGTTGGAATCACTTCAAAACAATTATCAGAATGCCCTTGAGAAATTCCCAAATGCAGTATTGGACAAGATTTGTCGTTTTCATCATATTTAATTTACAGAGGCTTTTTATGTGATTCCAAAGACACATGTTAGGTACTGATGATACCTTTCTGTAGAAAGTGGAATCAATATTTTTGTAGTTGCAGAGATACTGTAGTGATTCTGTTAGTGAATAAACCATGCACAGAGTTCTTTAATTCACTAAAATTTAACAGAAGCTCATAAAATTATGAGCTGCTGGATTCTGAAAGATATGTTTATGTGTGATAAATGGGAGTTGGAATTAGATCAGAAACTCACTTGTTTTAACCAAGGGAAATTTCTAAAGGCAGAAAGGGCTTGATTTTGATATTTTAGCTAACTTCAAAATAGGAAGCAAGTTAAGGTGGGTCTAGTGGGGCATGAGAGGTATGGATAATACCTTCCAGTACTAGTTGGATTTACTCCATTTGGAGATACCAAACTTTCTGGAAAAATTCATTGGTGAACTAGACAAATCTGAGTAGAGGTTTTATCATAATTATCCTGGATTTTATTAAAGACAACTAAGGACACTGCCTGTTAGAGAAGCTACTTAGGAACCTTAGAAATTTTAGATCTAGCTATTTGCATTTATTTTCCATTTTCAAAATTATTTAATCCAACTGGCTAGACACAGATCTGGTGGAAAAAACAAAAGGAAAAAGGGGGAGAAGGGCCACCGGGCCAGATCAGCTTGGGAGTGGGCCGTTGGGGGAGGGATCTGCCTGTGCGGGTGGCGCCCTACGCGGAGGATAGAGGGTTGTTGGCCCGGCTGGGCCGGCCTGCTAATGCTGCCCATCCCCGAAGGGGTACGGGGCACTCCCAGTCGTCGGATCAGGTTAGATCTGACGGACGCGGGGCGTCGTCCTCGCACGGGACATCCCCCTACGCGGAAACCCTAAAGGCGACGAGGGAGGAGCAGGGAGGCTCAACGGGCGATGAAGAGGTGTCGGGAAGGGGAGGGTTCGACGCGGCGAGCTCCGGAGGTCACGGGGATGGTCAGCTCGATGGTTCTTGACGTCGGGGAGGATCTCGCATGATGGTGGCCGAGAAGGGCTCACCAGAGTTCGCCGGGGTGGGTACCTTCGGTGCCTGCATGTCGAAAAAAGGGCAGGGTTAGGTAGATGAGGAAGAGTACGTCACAGTGTGGTGATATGCAGAGGGAGAGGAAGGATGAGGGAGGAGCCTAGCTCGAGGAGAGTGAGGAGGCCGAGAGCTTCTTGATATCCTTCTCTCGGGCAGGGCAAAGCGAGGGAGAGGAGCTCTAGGACGTGTGTGGAGGGTGCTGGGGGCAAATGAGAGAGGGGAGAGGAGTTGTACTGTCCTGTGGCCTTATAAACTGAAGGGGGTGGTGGTGGGTGGACAAAATTTTATTTGGACAAGGGCTAGGGTGATGGCTGCCCATTGACTGCTTGGGGTGGTGCTGGGTGGTGGTGTGGGGCTAGGGGCTCGACCAGAGGGAGAGGGGAGTGGCTGCTGTGGCTTTTAAGAGAGGGAGATCTTTGCAAGCTATGGATGCCTCTATCTCACTCTTACAAGCACATGGGACAAGGGAGGGGAGGTGCTATAGTGGCTTGGGTTACTGTGCACGACCAAGAGAGAGTGATGATGCTGTGGACGAGTGCTTGGGAATATTGGAGCTGGTTTGGTTTTGGTTTCAATCAAGTTTTGCATTGGTTTAGCAAAATTAATAAAAGGGAGGCTTGTGAAGGAAGTTGATAAATTTGCATTGGACAAGGTGGGGAGAGAGTACTGGTAGGTAGAGGAGGTCAAATAATCTCTCCATGATTTAAATGGGATTTTTCTAGAGATTATAATCCCATTTAAATGTGCTTCTTCAAAGAGTGCTGAAGTAGATTATGGAAGCTAAGATGATATTTCTTACATTGGGCAAGCTTGGTTTTTGATGTGAGATGGTCTTAAATACCATGAAACACATTGGAGAATTTTATTTTAATTTATTGAGGTGGAAAATTATTATTAGGAAATTATTTCTTGTTTCCGCCATTTAAGAGAAAGGGCAAAAAGAAATAATAAAGAATCTCAAAAATATTTATTTTTGAGTTGGGAAGATGGGATATGCTAAATAGGCATCAAATGTGCCTTGATTTAACAAGGTGATTTGGAGAAAAACAAACTTTCCTTTGAAGACAAGGTTGTTGAGAAATTGGTAAGTAAAGGAAATAAAATAGTTTAATAATCCAAATAATTGTGGGAATTATTTGGGGATGCTTATATCCAAGATAGATGATGTAAACTTGATGTGGGCATCAAGGTCAACCTTGAGTTTTAAAGAAATGGGGTGAGAAGGATGGAAAATAGATTTTTGGAGGATCTAGGGTTTAGTTAATTTTATGCCACCTAGACATGGTTGGATTAGGGAGCTTAGAGCACACCTTGGTACAAGGGGTACATGTATGGATAGACCAAGTTATATAGTTGATCATGCAAACAATGGTTGGGCTTGGTTGCATTTGAGGTGGTTTTGGATTGATGGCAAACTTTGTTGAAAATAAGGCTGACATAACTAGTATATCACGTAGCCTCCTAAACCATGTGGGTTTAAGAAGCACAAGGCTACAATGGAAACAAGTGTAGTGGGGGTTGATAGGCCATTATTAGTAGATCATAACCAAGTAAATATTTGGTAAGATGATAAGATTTGTAGAAAATATTATTATCTTGACTACAAAACCATCATGGGTGAGTGGTAAATAGAATGGCATAGACAAGGGAAAGGGTAGGCTTTGGAAGTACTAAAGATGTACTACCAGATGGTTCAAGTACATTCTCAAGGATTCACATAGGTTGGAAGGGGCAGAGCTCCAAATATTGTATCCAGATTAGAAATCCAGACTTAGCCATCTTGGCAGATTTGGTGATTTTGACTGGTATGCAAGAGGGAAACATTTTAGAGGGTGGCATGGGTTTATCCTGTCCATCAAGTGGTTGATGTTGAGGTATAGATTGAAAAGAGGGGATACAAACTTGGATGCTTGATATGGGCTTGATGATCACAAGCAAGGATTGGGTCCTAAGGGATGAGCTACTAGATTAGCTCACTCTAGTTCCTAAGCAAACAAAGCAAACAGCAGATCCAGGCAATTCATCAGACAGCAGATCAAGGCAATTCATCAACCAGCAGATCAAGCAAATTCATATTATTACTTATCTAACTACTACTAGGGTTACCATCAAGCCTAGCTTGAGGTAATAAGGGGTATTTTGAAAGAGGTTTTGAGTTGAAGTAAGATAAGTACCATCTTGGTATCCCTACCAGGATTGAGATGAAAAGGTTTTAATAAAGGTTTGGGAAAAACCAAGGGATAAGTGTAGCTGGGAGTTATGTCTTGAAAACATAAGGAGATTATATATAGGTCTCCATAGTTTGTTAATATAAACTAGTAAAGTATGTTGTTGTGTCAAAGTCATCGTGGCTCAGATTTTGAAATCCCAGAACATTTGAGAATATGAAAGATGAACCAAGATATCTCTTTTGGAAAATAGCTTTTGTAAACTAGTGTTGAGATGAGGAGTACACAATAGTACACAAACAATTGCTTGAGCACAAGCAAACATGTAAGCACACAATTCAAGAAAAAGTTTTTGTTCCCCCTGATTTTTGCCTTTTTGGACATTTAATCAGGGTTGCTAAAATTGGGAAGTTAAATTTTGTCTTTATGAATCTATCATGTCTGTGTTGTTTGTGATCTTGCATGCTCTCCGTTGTTAGTAGCTATCTTGGCCGAGTAGTTGCTAGTGACTCCAAGAGGGGGTATTTATGCTCTATAGTGGGTTCATGCCTCTAGTTTCCAAGGGAAGTGACAGAAATATCTTCGATTGTAGATGTGATGTTGCCACTAGGGAGAAAACAACGGTCTCTTGTTCATGGAACATGTGGACTGTTTACGTTACACACTTTTGTAAGACCCCTCCTTTGTAAAGGAAAGGATCCCTGTGATTGCAATGCTAGTCCCTGGATCAATGCTAGCATCCACAGTTTAAGATGAAGTACACAGAAACAAAGGTCATTATTACATATCATTCCAGAGACAAACATAGTCTTTTACAACTCCATGGCCATAGGCCTAATACAAGAGTTCAAATATATAATAAGGTAAATAAGTCTTCATCTTCATGTGCCACAGGCAAGCATGTTGAGTGTAGACTCATGACTCCTAATCATCATCATAATATCCTGCAACATCACAAGTTACAGCCATAGTGGGTCAATACATTGGAACAGTATTGGCAAGTGATACCTTAGTAGAATATTGGTGGACTAAATACTATATGCACTTTGGCTAAGTGTAGCTTAGGCTTTATTTGCTCAAAATAGGTTTTTGCCTATTAGTTGAAAACACTAAGTTTTTCTTTGTCAAAAACTTTTCCCAAGGAACCACCAATAGACATTGGGGTCCTTCACCCTTGTTCAACCACAAGTTTTACTTAGAAATTGGGATGAGGAGATTCTTGATAGCTTCCATGTCTTGATGCTCAAGTTGTCCTATACCAGGGACATGGCTAAGTACTTAGATTCTTCCATCTTCAGAGGTTGTGCACTTTCCCCACAAGACTTGATTTTCACCAAGACAGGACCTTTCAGAAGCCTTCCCTTAGACCAAATGGACGCGTTCCAACCTATCATCCCACTACCACCAACTGTACAAATGGCTAAGTTATTGCAACCTATGTGATCCAGGCAGAGCCCATATTGCCAAGTGGCTGCACTAGAAGCTTCTTAACATTTGGCCTTTCAAATCCCTTTGTTCCTGGGTGGCTTTCCACAAGTGAGATACACAAGGTAAACCATAGAAATTGTCCTTGTGTAACCACTCAACATAAACCATTCCTTCCATTCCACCCAGGTGTTTCATTCACTTAGTTGTTTTATTAAGCAAAAACATAGTCCAAAGACTTATAAATATTTATTCATAGCATGAATATATAACCACCCTTGGTTGCTACTAGCTAGGCTAAGCATGGCATAGATAAGCATCTTAACTTAGAAATTTCTAGAAATTCTACAACTACTAGGATTTCCCAAGCATAGCATATAAAGACCAAAAATTATCCATGCAAGTCTAGCAAAATATTTCTAATGCATATTTGAAAAAAGAACATATGAATAAAATCATGAAGCACCACTTTCCTTGGTAGTTTGGAGAGTAGCTACAATCCTCACAATCACACTATTTGCACCAAAATCTACACATAAAATGATAGCACCAAATCACATACAAAATAAATACAAGCAAAAATATATGGATGCATGCAATATGATATGTGATGATTTTCTATACTCAACAAGACAAGTGCACAGTACTGATTCATAATCAAGTTCAAAACTTGCCAAACAACCTTTATTTGAACAATAAAACATTTCCCAGATATTTTGTATACATAAAATAGGCCTACACATGTTTCTGTAAAAAAATACATTCTAACAGAACCAAAACATTAAACACATTACATATATGGAAAGGGCTTTCTCTCCTGATTCCATTGATATAAAATTCATCAAATTTGGACGTGGAAATCAAAAGTTATGAATTAAACAAGTTTAAACATCTAATTGATATAAAATCTGATTTTAAATCAAAGGATTGGCCACGCGGCAGCGTCTGATTGGACGATGCCGTTTCGCACCGGATCATGCTCGTGCGCCGTTGGGTCTAACTAATCATGCATGGCTCAGATCTTCCCGTACCTCTTCGCTTAGCTTCTAATTTCACCCACTGGATCTAGATCTAACGGTCCTAAGCAACAGACCATCAAGTGGCGGCGCTAGCGGCGGCGACAGGCGGCGGCGCGCTTAGTCAGTGGCGGAGCCAGCGAACTAGGTCGCCCGGGGAGGTGGGAGGATGCTCACCAGAATCACCGTGACGAGGAGAAGCTCGACGTATGCTCGGTTGGCGAAGGGGCGCTTGAAGTTGTCGCGGATTGCTCGTCGGAGTAGTCCCTGGCAACGGTGGCTTCTGTTCGTCGACGTTGGCGATGCTCTGGACCGTGCTAAGACGAGAGAAAGGTGCCGTTAGATGCGCAGAACATTGGGGGTCTCACGCGTATCAAACAGAGGGAGAGGGGAGGCTAGTACTTACGGGAAAAGGTCACCGGAGTTCGAGCAGAGAGCGGCGGAGCTCAGTCGTTGACGTTGCCGAGGCTACAGACCATGCGCGAGCAAACGGAAAGCATCAGTAGGTGCGCACGGAGATGCAGAACAAGCCAGCATAAACCATAGGCAGAGGGGAGTGCGGTGCTCACCGGAATTCGTCGGCGAACTCGTCAGAGCAGCGAGGTTGCGGCGAGGAATTCTCGCAGCCTGGGGGCGCTCTATGTTTGGGGTTTGGGAGAAAATGGAGAGGGGCCAAAGGGGGTTTAAATAGCAAGGACGCGAGTGTGATTCACTCGAGCATTGATCGTGAATTGAAGCCGCAAATCAATCCAGAAACGGCCGAGTGATTTGGGGGGAGGAACTCGTCGCCGGGTGGATACGATGACCGTTGCGTGGGCCGCGTTGTCAGCGAGAGAAACAGAGGGGAGGCAGGGTCAGACGATCAGTCACTCTGCGGGTTTGACTAGGAGTGAAGAAAAACAGTTCGCGGGAGGGGTTGTTGGGATAGCTGGGTCGAGTTGGGCTGGGTTGGGCCAGATTTGGCTGTTTGCTTATTTTTTTACTCTTTATTCCTTTTTCTTTTTCTGTTTGATTTTCTACAAATGATTTTCAAACTCCATTTCAAATCAGTTTGATTTCAAACCTTCTCTGGACTTTTGTATAGTGAATCTTGTATTCAAATAAGTGTCAAATCCTTCTGTTTACTCAAACAAACTTTGTCCATTGAAAAAATAAAATAAAATCAAGCTTTTTATGAGATATAAAAATAGGCATAAACTTGGTTTTATTTCATATTTTCTTTTGAAACTTTATTCAAGCTTTTGAAATCACTTAAGTTTGAACTCAAAACATTACTGAATGAATATTAGTACCTTACTCATTAGCAAGTAGCACAAAGGCTAGAGTATTCATACATGAAATAATGAGCAAAATATGCTCCTGTTTTTAAAATGATTTTGAAATGAAATCCTAAATGATCATGGATGCATGGATGATCTGCATGAGTTTTGTAACATGATTTTAGGGATGTTACAACTTTGCTTAAAGAAGTTTTTTGTTGCTTGCACCTTAATACTGGAGGGGGTTCGGATGATAACCTGAAGATGGACTTCTAGTCATAGATGTAGTCTAATGGAGGTCTACGTATCTTGTTGTATTGCCCAATCGAATCTCATAGGATCTTTCTGACTAGTATTGCATTGTTATGCCTTTCTCAGTTCCTGTCAATTGCCCTGCTGTAATTTGTATACCCTTCATGCCATGTTGTTTATCTAAGGAGAGGACCTCTAGTGATCTATGGACTCCGGTCCAATATTTACCATTGATACATCTTCCACTGTTACATGTTTACTTGCTGCAAACCACCATTACCTTCCACACCGTACATTTAATCCTTTGTTACAGCAAAACGGTGAGCTTGACAACCTCACTGTCTAGTTGGGGAAAAGTCTTGAGTTTGTGTTGTGCAGGTCTCCGCGTTGCTTGCAATACCTATTGGACGTTTCCTTCCTCCTACTAGTTCGGTAACCTTGGTTTCTTACTGAGGGAAAACTGCTGTTGTGCTGCTTCACACCTTCCTCTTGGCGTTCCCAACAAAGTGCTAACCAGCACCATCATGCTTCAATAGATCTCTAGATCTCCCCACGTGTGTGTAAGTGACAGTGTGCATACCGTGGTGGCACTTAGGCTAGAGGTTACATAAATACTCTTTGTGCTTTAATAGATCTATGCTTTTCCCCATGCGTGTGAAAGTGACATCGTGCACACCATGTGTGTCACTTAAGCTCATGAGTTATATTTTGAGTTGGTTGTCTCTATGAAATTGTGGTGTTTTTTGGAACCATCTAGAGCTCAAGGTGACACTGTGGGGTTATCTAGATTGGGGAAGGCATACTTTGAGGTGTGCTTTTGTAGGCCTACCATGGATTAGAGTGTCCAACCAGAGATAGTATCATGAAGAGAGGATATTTATATGGGAGAGTGTTCACTAGTGAAAGTATGATCCCTAGGCCTTGTTTCTAAGCATTGAAAAACAGTTTGCATCTAGATCTGTTGCATGTTTGCTTGCTTCCTTCTTTATTTCAGTTTGCCTTTAGTCTCCCCCACGTCAACAACAAGTCAGAAGCTCTTTTCTAGGACCGTTACCACTTGTATTTCACTATCTCTTCGCCGAACTAGTGCACCTATACACCTGACAAGTGTATTGGGTGTGTTGGGGACACAAGAGACTTCTTGTATCTTGATTCCAGGGTTGCGTGAGAGGGATACATTTGACCACTTCCTCCCCGAGTTCGATAAACCTTGGGTAATCCACTTAAGGGAAACTTGCTACTATTCTACAAACCTCTACACTTGGAGGCCCAACAACTGTCTACAAAATAGAAGTGCGTAGACATCAAGCTATTTTCTGGCGCTGTTGCCGGGGAGGTAACTGGAAAGGTATTCACATCCTTTGGCTACTATACTATTTCTAGTGCTCGAAGTTATTTCCTTTAGATTCTGCAATTTTGTCGTTTTGTTTCTTGTTTTCACTAGTTAGGCTTAATGGAAAACAACAACAAAATTAGAGAGCTTTTTATTATTTTCCTAAGTTAGAACTTGAGTGGTTTGAAAAGAAAATTAAAAAACCTATGGAACTTTCTTTGCATGCTAATAGCAATGTTATTAGTATGAATTTTTTGAACACCATTGTTACTAATGGTATGGAAACATCTAAGCTTGGGGAAGCAAGTTTTTATGAGAAAGATCTTTTTAGTTCCCCAGCTTTAGGGAAGAAAATTTGCTCTTATGATACTTTATCTCCCATATGTGTTAATTCTAATGATACTTGTGATATTTTAAATCCACATACTGAAAGTGTCCCTTTTAAAATACCTATTGAAATTGTTGAACGTGTTATGAATAACTGCTATTTTGGAGATGGAACTATCCATCCTACACTGGTGGAAAAAGGGCCTCCAGTCCTGGGCCGCAACTGGCTCTAGTCCCGGTTTTGGGCCCGGGACTGCGAAAACAGGACTAGAGGCCCCCCCCTCTAGTCTCGGCTCGCTACGGCCCGCGACTGATAACAGCCACGTGGCTGATTCAGCGCCGTGGGGAGCGTAAACCCTCTAGTCCCGGGCCGTAACACCACCCGGGACTAGAAGGTTTCCTGCCGCGGCAGAGAATTGTGTGTTTCTCTGCCGCGACAGAGATTGTGTATTTCTTTTTTTTTGCCATTTTGTTCCTTTTTCATTTTGTGTTTCACTATAATTCAAACATATATTTAAGTATACATATTATACGCTACTACATACACACTACACGTCGATGCATTTATATAATTAATCGATCCCTTGCAAGCATACATATAATCAATCATATCAAAAGGAAGAAATGTTTTGAAATTACATGGTCATTGATGAATATATATATCATATGAGCTACATGGAGATGACTAAGGCAAATCGAGTTCCACGTCATCCGCATAATGCTCTCCATGTACATCAAGGACTTCCTTCATCATAAATCCCGTCAGCTCCTCTTGAATTGCTCTTATGCGCTGGTTTGGCTCTAGTTTCTCCCGCAAATCATAAATATAATATGAGTCAAATTTCCGCTCACTGGTAAACTCTCGGATGTACTCGCAGACGTAGTATCCACATAAATGAGTTACCGGTGGCTGCTGTAAACTCTTCTCCATTTTATAAGTTAGCTCCTCTTTGAATGGACCTGGTATTTTCTGTCTGAACCGTGTACAACACCTGCTCGGCAAAGAAAATGAACAAATGAGTTATTAGTTACTTGATATCAGGAAATGAATGAAAGAGGATGATATAATGCGATAATGATTGAAATTACTTATGGAGCATTGCTTTCATGTCGCTCCACTGCTCTTGGTCCCAACTTAATGAGTCATGGACTTCAACTAGGGAGTTGTCAACTTGAATGTTTAGCAAGATCAAGTGGAATCTGTGGAAGTTTACATAAGCATACATGCATATATAGCTCATCGAGTAAGAAAAAATAAAATGTGTACAAGATATAAACACTCACTTGAAGTTGTAAGGAAATAGTATTTCCTTAACAAAATTATTCTTGGTTAAGAACCTGCACAGGTCTTCCTCCACGTCCTTGGGGTGATTCTTTAACGTATATTCATTAATGATATATGGGTCAATGAACCCAACGTCGTATCTTCTAGCTCTTTTGCATTCAAGCATCTTCATTCTACAGAATATAATATCATCATAGAAAAGGATATATAGTTAGGATAATATATTAAATGCAATGAACGAGCTAAAGCTACAAACTTAATTGTAGAAATAAATAACTTACATACAGTAGCAACGAATGATAGATTTGTCGAGGGCGCGCTGGTTGTATAACTGAAACAGTTCGGTCATTTGAACCTGAATCGAGTATTGTTTGAAGTGATGCTCCATTCTAACGTCCACCGGAAACCAATCTTTATGATGCTTTTTTTGTGCTTGCGACATGTACCATTCGTGAAGATTTCGCATATGTGTGGATAGACACGTGAGCTCCTCATTACTGACTAGAGGCTCCCCTTGGACATACTGCTGTACTATCTGACCCACTGGCATATCTTCATAGCCTAAATATTGACCAAGAGACATATTTGCTTCGTTAGCAAGTGCTTTGGCCTGCGATACAGTGATTCCCATAAGTGTAGCATTATTACGGGCTCTAGGGTCCATTATTTGCATGTCCATATCCATTTCAGCTCTGAAAGCCTTGTCGAGGTCTGAAATGACTTTGAGCGGGGCGACCGATTGATTCTTCTGTGCTCCGAGCTGGGCAACTTGCTTCCCGCTTTTTGCACTTGTGATTTTTTTCTTCTGTGCTTGCTTAATAATCTCCTGGTCATAGTCTGATTCCAAATTCATCGATATTTGGGATGGTTGCTCAAGAAAGGACTTAGCCCACTTTTTGGTTTTTTTCGTTATATACCGGCTTTGGCTCAGGCTTTTTGGGTGCAAAATGCGCCTTAACTTGGGCAGCCACATCCGCGTTAGTTTCCTCATCGGTCTTGTCATAAGGTCTCTTTGGAAGAGCCGGTGGGATATCGACTATCTTCGGCGTTTGACCTTTCTTCGATATGGGGCACGGGGGACCGTCGAACTTCTGTTTCTTCGACGAGGTAGTAGTATTGCACGGAGGCGGAGGCGGAGATCGAGTTGATGTACTCCTGCTGCGGCAATCGTTAGTGGGGCGGGGTGGACTTGGAGGTTGGTGATAATCGGGTTGGGGTGGACTTGGAGGTTGACGATATTCGATGCGGGGTGGATTTGGATTCCTTGCAGTCGGTGTCCTTGGCGCCGAGCCTGGAAACTTGATGTAGTTCTTATTCCATAGAATGATGTTGCGCTTGACATCTCCTAGTTTCTTAAGGCCTTCAGGCGTAGCGATTTCAATCTCTAGGTCCGCAAAATCCTTCACTATGTCATCCACCGTGACACGAGCATAGCCTGGTGGAATCGGAAGTGAATGGTGGAGTGCTCCAGGTAGACAAGGTAAAGCAGTGCCGATCGCCACCTTGAAGGATAGGTTGTTCATTGGCTGATGTAGCTCACATTGTGCCATCTCTCTGACATCATTCACGGGGTAGTGAGGAGCCGGTGCATCATCCAGTAGTGCTTGATCATCAGCACGGACCTCCGTGGAAGCCACGCTGCTTCTCCGTTGGCCAAGATCCAATGCAGGATCATCAGACCGCGGGTGAGTTGACGACGGCGACATTTGGATAATTTCATGCATGAGGTTCTTCAGATCAGCTAGGTCCTGCTCTACCCTGGAGATCCGGTCTGCCTCCCGGTCCTTCTTTCTCTGACGGCTTCTGTAACTGGCATCGTACTGAGGAAACCCTTTCTTCCACGAGAAACCAGTGCCTTTGCCTCGTGTTCGTCCTCCCTTTTCAGGATTCCCTAGGGCGCGTGTCAGCTCGTCGTTCTCTCTCTCGGGACGGAACAATCCCAATTGAGCATCGTTCATTGCTTTAATAAGGTCTTCGGAGGGTTTTAGAATTTTCTCATGAAATAATGTCTTCCTTGTTTCTGGGTCGAAGGATCCCCCGTGCCCGTACCACCAGTGCTTTGACCTCTCGGGCCATCCATCTGTACTAGGAGTGACGCCTCTAGCCCTCATTTCCTTCTCCATAGTTTCCCACTTAGGGACGGCACTCTTGTAGCCACCTGTCCCCATTTTATGATGGTATTTCTTTTTGGCAGCATTTTACGCGTTCTTTGCCGACTTTCCCTTTGCTTTATTAGACTGCTTATACTTTACAAAATCGGTCCACTGTTCTCTCAACTTCTCGTTTACTCCTTTGAAGTCTGGAGTTTTCTTTTTCGTGACATATTTTGCGTATAAACTTTTCTTGTGGTTCCGGTATAGTTCAGCCATCTTGCTCAGTGCCCACTCCTTGACTTTCGCTCTATTTTCATCCCCACCCGGCCTTGGGGTAACACCATCTACCTCAAATTCCTCATACTCTGGAGGTAGTATGAAATGCGCTATGAGCTTCTGCCAAAGGTCATCTTTGGCATCATCGGTGACATAACTGTTGGATTCTTCACCGGGTTTCTTTGACTTATTCCATTCTTGGATGGTGATCGGCAGGTTGTCCCTAACAAGCACCCCGTATTGATTTATAGACATCCTCCGGTGCTTCTCTGGAGCAATCGGTTCACCATCATCATCTATTTCTTCGATGGTGAACCTCTGATTACCATCCAACTTTTTGTTCGACCCTCGTTTCGTTCGAGCTGTCGATTGCTTCGACCCGTTGGATAAAAGAAGAAGAGAGAGTGATTAATATATATCTAGATCAGTTAATGAATAGAGGTAACACGAGACTTTATATATATATATATGTACCTCGCCGGATCCTGTCGAGGGGCCATCATTATTGTTATTATTTGTTTGCCCTTCGTCCATCTGGTCTTCCCCTTGGCACATTAGGTTTTCCTCTAGTCCATCACCGGATGGATTCAGATACGAGGATATCTCTTCCTCGAGCAAACTATCTTCGGCGCAGGTAGTAATATTAAGAGGACTTTCACCTCTTATCATGCCCTGAAGAAAACCTTCACCGATGCGACCAGGATCTTCGGATGGATCCATGACTTAATTATCTATAACAAAAAGAGAGTTAAACAGGTTAGAAAAAACAATAATCCTAATAACTAAAACAATATAATCCTAATTATAATAATCCTAATATTATTTGTTCTAAAACAATAATCATAATAACTAAAACAAAAAATAACCCTAATCCTAATCCTAATTCTAATATTAATAAATAAAACAAAAAAATCACTAAAACAATAATCCTAATCCTAATAATCATAGCTCATAACTAAAACAAAAAAATAACCCTAGCTAATTATAATTAAAACAATAATTAAAAAAATAACCCTAGCTAATTATAATTAAAAAATAACCCTAGCTAAATATAATTAAAAAATAACCCTAGCTAATTATAATTAAAATAACCCTAGCTAACAATATAATCCTAATCCTAGCTAATTATAATTAAAACAATAATTAAAAATAATATAAAACAGATTTGTATTTGAAAAATACAAAGAGAAAAGGAAAAACAGAAAAAGAAAAAATTTTGGAAAATAAAAACAGTAGCCAGACCCCAACCAGGCCGGCCCATCTCTCCCCTCTTCGTTTCCTGTCGCTCGCATGCGCAGCCAGCAGCCCAACACGGCCCAGCAGCCTCGGCCCAATACCTCGCCGGCCGTCCTTCCCCCTGTCGTATTCCTCCTCTGGCCAAGCCATCTGTCGCCCTCGCCAGCCGTCCGTCGCCGATCCGCGCTGCCGCCGCCCTGAAGAGCACGCCTCTCCCTCTCTCCTATCCTCTCATGCCCCCCAGGCTCGCTCCCTCTCTCGTTTCCTTTCCCTGGCCGAACCCTAACCGTCGCAGAGGCGCCGTCGTTGTCGATGTTCCCGGCCGGCCACCCGGAGCGACACTGAGATGCCCTGGAGAACCATCTCATCTGTGGAGCGGCGGCGGCACGACAGAGCACGTACGCACGGCGGAGCGACGGCGGAATCGGACAGCACCTCCCCCTGCTTTCGTCTTCGTCTGTGTGTGCTTCGTCCTCTTTGTCGAGAAATGTGAAGTGTTGGGGCAGCATCTCCCCTGGCGCCAGAATATAAAGGGACAGACCTTTAGTCCCGGGCTAAGCCGCGGCACGAGACTAAAGGGTCTTTAGTCCCGGGCCGTGGCTTAACCCGCGACTAAAGACCCCCTTTAGTCGCGGGTTAAGCCACGGCCCGGGACTAAAGGGTTTTTTCGGCCGCTTCGTTTTTGCACGCGCATGCACCCTTTAGTCCCGGGTCCAGCCACGACCCGCGACTAATTTTTTTTTGTAAATTTTCTTTTTTTAATTCAAAACTAATATAAAAACTTTGAAAATCATATCTTTTATTGTAATAATCCAAATAAAAAAAATAATATGTCAAATATTATCAAAAAATATAAAGAATCTTAATATAATATCCATTTATCTGTTTGCATCATTTATAAATTATTTCATTTGTAAATTTTCTTTTTTTATTCAAATCAAATATAAAAACTTTGGAAAATCATATCTTTTATTGTAATAATCCAAATAAAACAAATAACATGTCTATTATTATCAGAAAAATATAAAGAATCCTAATATAATATCCATTTATCTGTTTGCATCATTTATAAATTATTTCATTTGTAAATTTTCTTTTTTATTCAAATCAAATATAAAAACTTTGGAAAATCATATCTTTTATTGTAATAATCCAAATAAAACAAATAATGTGTCTATTATTATCAGAAAAATATAAATAATCCTAATATAATATCCATTTATCTGTTTGCATCATTTATAAATTATTTCATTTGTAAATTTTCTTTTTTATTCAAATCAAATATAAAAACTTTGGAAAATCATATATTTTATTGTAATAATCCAAATAAATCAAATAATATGTCTATTATTATCAAAAAAATATAAAGAATCCTAATATAATATCCATTTATCTATTTGCATCATTTATAAATTATTTCATTTGTAAATTTTCTTTTTTTAATTCAAATCAAATATAAAAACTTTGGAAAATCATATCTTTTATCGTAATAATCCAAATAAACAAATAATATGTCTATTATTATCAGAAAAATATAAAGAATCCTAATATAATATCCATTTATCTGTTTGCATCATTTATAAATTATTTCATTTGTAAATTTTCTTTTTTAATTCAAATCAAATACAAAAACTTTGGAAAATCATATCTTTTATTGTAATAATCCAAATAAAACAAATAATATGTCTATTGTTATCAGAAAAATATAAAGAATCCTAATATAATATCCATTTAGTCCCGATTGTAGTCACAAACCGGAACTAAAGATATTTCCCACCGCTTCCCGCCAAGTTTTCCCGCCCTTTCCTTTCTACGAGAGCTTTTAGTCCTGAATGTAGTCACTAACCGGGACTAAAGATATTTCCCGCCATTTCCCCAAGCTTCATGCCAAGTTTTCCCTCCCTTTCCCTCTATATTTAGGGCGATCGCGCCATGTCTATCCACACATCCACACCTTCCTCTTTTAGAACAATGGACAACGCCTACTGGGCCATTCTGACCCTCGAGGAGACCGAGGCGCTGTCCGCCTCCAACTACCCTTGTCCGCCGGGCTACCGGCCGCCCGCCGGCTGGATGATGAGCGCTGGAGGGGTTCCTGTCCCTCAAGGTTTCGCATGCCAGGCGGCCATCACAAACCACTTTTACCACGAGCTCACGCCGGAGCAACGGATGGATCCCAGTGGGATCCCGACAACTACGACACCTGGAATGCCTTCTCCGCTAATAGGCGGGAAAGGGAGCTCTCCAGGTACAAGGGTGATGGCCCACCCTCGGTGAACCACAACGAAGCCGGCCATCGTCTGTGGTGGGCGAACCGTACTATCATCGGAGTGATGCGCTACATCGCCGGGGGAGACCATCCTCGCCTGCGGTGCCCACGAGTCCACCCACCACAGAGCCACAAAAAGGCCCCACACCAGCCCGGCGGTAGCGGCATCGTCTTCCAGGAGACCCCTCCCCCGCCCGCCGTGAATCCGAGGCTGGAATGGCCCCTGGTATATGCCATTGATGGGCTGAGGATCCCCAGAGTGGCAGGTGACGATGACGATGATGATGACGATGACTAAGAATACCCTGAAGATGCGTACTATAGGACTAGGCATGATTATGACTAAAGGGGGCGGCTTTATTCCTGAGTGTTAGCTAGTCCCGGTTTGTCCCGGTTTTTAATATTAATAAATGTCTTGGTCCTGGTTTTTCCCGGTTACCTAATAAAGAGAGGGTTCATCTTTAGTCCCGGTTGGAGAAACCAACCGCGACTGAAGGTATTGCGGCAGACTGGGCCAAGCAACACTAATAATAGGGGTGAGTGTCGACATTCCATATTTCTTGTCTACCTCAACCCCTCCTCATGTCAGCTTGACCCATTTGCACCGAAACAAGGGGACCTTAAAGTAGGTCCATAGTCAAGTTCCCATATCTCCTCTATGTAACCATAATATGTGGTCTTTGACCCATTGTTGTCTGGTGCATCAAAGCGGACACCACTGTTTTGGTTGGTGCTCTTTTTAGCTTGGCTATCGTGTAAAATGTATACCCATTTATCTCGTACCCTTGGAAAGTCGATATAGTCGAAGATGGTGACCTAGACAACAAGTATAGCTGATCTCCAAGAGTGTTGTTTTTGATGAGATGTTGCAACCAACCGCCGAAACTCTTCATGTGTTCATCTCTAATCCAAGAGTCATGCTTTCCAAGGTTGTTGGAGCGTAAAATTTTCTTGTGTTCCTCGATATATGGGGCTGCCAAGATAGAATTCTATAGAACGGTGTAATGTGCTTCGGTGTAAGAATGTCCGTCCCTACATATTATTGTTTCCTTCCCAGAGTACCCTTTCCACTCAGTCTCCCCTCATACCGCGATTGAGGAAGACCAATCGGCTTAAGGTCAGGAACGAAGTCAACAGAAAATTCAATGACCTCCTCTGTTCCATAGCCCTTGGAGATGCTTCCTCTGGCCTAGCACGGTTACGGACATATTTCTTTAAGATTCCCATGAACCTCTCAAAGGGAAACATATTGTGTAGAAATACAGGACCGAGAATGGAAATCTCTTCGACTAGGTGAACCAGCAGGTGCGTCATAATATTGAAGAAGGATGGTGGGAACACCAACTCAAAACTGACAAGACATTGGACCACATCATTCTGTAACCATGGTAGATCTTCAGGATTGATTATCTTATGAGAGATTGCATTGAGAAATGCACATAGCTTCACAATGGGTACTCGAACATTATCTGGTAGAAGCTCCCTCAATGCAATCGGAAGCATATGCGTCATAATCATGTGGCAGTCATGAGACTTTAGGTTTTGGAACTTTTTTTCTGCCATATTTATTATTCCCTTTATATTCTACGAGAAGCCAGACAGGACCTTAATACTTCTTAGGCATTCAAAAAATATTTCCTTCTCTTTTTTGGTAAGAGCGTAGCTGGCATGACCTTGAAACCATTCTGGATGCAGGCCATCTGGGTCTTTCATATGTTGATGGTCCTTTCGTGCTTCCGGTGTATCTTTTGTCTTCCCATACACGCCCAAGAATCCTAGCAGGTTCACGCAAAGATTCTTCGTCACATGCATCACATCGATTGCAGAGTGGACCTCTAAGAATTTCCAATATGGTAGCTCTCAAAATATAGATTTCTTATGCCACATGGGTGCGTGTCCTTTAGCGTCTTTCGGAACAGATTTTCCTCTAGGACCCTTTCCAAAGGTTACCAGTTGATCCAAATCTTTGACCATATCAAATATATCAGCACCAGTACGCTCCTTAGGCTTTGTCTGGTGACATGCCAGACCGTTGAAATGCTTGCTTTTCTTTCTTAAAGGATGCTTGTCCAAAAGAAATCGACGATGCTCATTGTATACATTCTTCTTACAATGTTCCAAATGTATACTTTCAGTCTCATCTAAACAGTGTGTGCATGCATTGTATCCCTTGTTTGACTGTCCTGAAAGGTTACTAAGAGCAGGCCAATCTTTGATTGTTACGAAAAGCAATGCTCGGAGGTTAAATTCTTCCTGCTTGTGCTCATCCCACACGCGTATCCTGGGTTCGTGCCACAACTATAAAAGTTCTTCCACTGATGGCCTTAGGTACACATCAATATCGTTGCCGGGTTGCTTCGGACCTTGGATCAACACTGGCATCATAATGAACTTCTGCTTCATGCAGAACCAAGGAGGAAGGTTATAGATGCATAGAGTCACGGGCCAGGTGCTGTGACTGGAGCTCTGATCCCCAAAGGGATTCATGCCATCTGTACTTAGACCAAACCTTAAACTCCTTGCGTCATCTGCAAAGTCCGGGTACTTTCTATCGATTTTTCTCCATTGCGACCCATCAGCAGGGTGTCTCAACATCCCATCTGACTTACGTTCCTCTTTATGCCATCGCAACAACTTGGCATGCTCTTTGTTTCCGAATAAGCGTTTCAACCGTGGCATTATAGGAGCATACCACATCACCTTCGCAGGAACCCTCTTCCGGGGGGGCTCGCCCTCAAGGTCACCAGGGTCATCTCGTATAATCTTATACCGAAGTGAAGTGCATACCGGGCATGCATCTAAATTCTCATACTCCTCACCGCGGTAGAGGATGCAATCATTAGGACATGCATGTATCTTCTGAACCTCTAAACCTAGAGGGAAGACAACCTTCTTTGATTCGTACGTACTGGAGGGCAATACGTTATATTTTGGAAGCATATTCTTCATCACTTTCAGCAACTTTTCAAATGAGGAGTCAGGTATAGCACACTCAGCCTTCCATTGTAGCAATTCCAGTGTGCTGCCCAGCTTTTTTAGACCATTTTCGCAATTTGGGTACAACAACTTTTTGTGATCCTCTAGCATGTGATTGAACTTCTCCCTATCCTTTTTAGTTTCACAATCTCTTCGTTCATCGGCAATGGTCCGACCAAGATCATCAGCGGGTTCATCATGTGTCTCTTCTTCATCCTCCCCTTCAGCATCCCCCATGGAAGTATCTCCGTACTCAGGGAAACCATGATAGTTGTCATCCTCCTCCTCTTCTTCATTGTCTTCCATTATAACCCCTCTCTCTTCGTTCTTGGTCCAACAATTATAATGGGCATGAAGCCGGACTTCAACAGGTGGCTGTGAAGGGTTTTTGAGTCAGAGTAATCCTTCTGATTCCTACATCCATTACATGGACAGAATACAAAACCATTGCACTTGTTTGCATCAGCAACACGGATGAATTCATGCACGCCATTAATGAACTCGCCAGAGCGTCGGTCAGTACCGTACATCCATTCCCGGACCATCTGCATTATAGTAAAAGTATATCAAAAACCATTACACAACATGATAAAATTATTACAAGTTATATTGAGAGCTTCTAGAGCATTAATTTTGAATTTTGAAAAATTTACATGCACCAATTTGTGAATTGGAGAAAACAATCAATATGATAAATGTGGAGTTTTTTATTATTGTTCTATCAGTGAAAACCTCCTTCCATTCTAAGCTCTGAAACTCTAAAATTACACATTTCAATTTTCAGTAACTATGTGGCTAATCAAAATTTTTTACACATATATATCAAAATCCTACTAGCTACTTCTGGAGAATGCATTCATTTGATCCATATCTCTATACTTCTAGAGCATTATAGAGCTAAAGTAGCAATAAGAGATGAAAGAATGAAGTTCTAACCTTTTAAAGCTTTGGATTTAGGTGTTGCAAACTAAATCTTGACAAATCTTGAGAAAAAAATGGCATGAACTCTCTTGCTTCTTTGAGAAAAATGGCCACCATATGCTTTAGGGCAGGTGGACAGGAAGCTGTATATATACTGATGGACAACTAGTCCCGGGCCGTGATACGACCCGGGACTAATAGTCCTCGAAAAGAGCAGCTGGCCTGCTCCAGGTTATTAGTCCCGTGCCGTATTACGGACCGGGACTAATGACTTGGTCCGGCCCGGGACTAGTCACTAAGGCCATTTCTAGCCGTTAGAGGCCTCACGGCCTAGGACTAGTGCTTCCACTAGTCGCGGGCTGTGACAGGCCGGGACTACTGGGCTTGTTCTGATCGAACCGAATATGTTTTTTCTAGTAGTGCTAGTGATCATTTACTCTGTATACATGAACTATGCGAGTTGTTCAAGTGTGTAGGTATTTCAGTGGACCAAGTTAAGAGGAAGCTATTCCCTTTCTCACTTAGGGACAAAGCAACGGAGTGGTATGTGGTACTAGATGATCCTCATCATTTGGAGTGGAAGGAACTTGAATCTCTCTTTTACTCTAAATTTTATCCTCCTCATGAAATTCATAAAGATAGGAATTATATTTATAATTTTCATCCTGATGAGGTAGAAAGTTTTGCCTAAGCTTGGGGGAGATTGAAGTCACTAATTCTCAAATGTCCCATTCAAGAGCTCCCCAGTAATATTGTTATTAATAATTTTTATGCAAGGCTTTCAGGAGATTACAAGGACTATCTAGATACCTATTCAGAGGGATCCTTCAAAAGTAAGAAGGTCAAAACTAAGTAATATTGGGATAACAACAAATGTAAAGAACCAGGTATAGACTATGAGTATGATTGCATTAAGTCTTTCGCTGAAACTGATGATTTTCAAGAGCTTAGTGCTAAATATGGTCTTGATCCTCAAATTCTTGTTAGATATTATAGAGCCTTTGCTTCCCATATTAATGCTCCTAAATAAAAATGGGACATGTATCATGAACCTTTTAAAGACACTTGCATGGAAAATGAAAATGTTATTAATGATTGCAATAAACATGCTTAAACTTCTGAAAGTACTATTTCTTATAAGCATGTTAATTTTTGTGGTATGCATAGACCTTGTGAGAAGAATCAAATGGAAGAAGAATATTGTATCACCCACTAGAATGAAAAAACCAGAATGTGGTATAAGGCTCTAAATGATCTTGGAAAAAAATTGTGCCCTCTACCCTTTTATTTGTGAACTCTGCTATGAAGTGGGTCATTTCAATTTTCAATGCTCAGGCCATAATAATAACATTTCTAATCCAATGAGTACTGCAAGCTTGTATTGTGATAACGCGATCATTGATAATCAACATGATGAACTTACATTGTTTTTGGGGTGTGAAGAGTTATCAAGAAAACTTCTTTGGTAGACATGAGTGCGTTTGGTATGAATTGCCACGCGAATACTTACATACAAAATCTTATAAAAGATGATATTTTACCAAAATATGACAAGACTAATATGAGTTTTGTTCTTATTAATGAAAAGGAGGAATCCTCCAACGTTTCTTCTATTGTCTCTAACAATAAACCAGGGTATATGGAGAAGCTTCCTTTCAAGCCTCTCCCTCTTAAAGAGGAGAAGAAGAAGAAGAGGAGTAGAAGGAGAGAGGAAACGGTTTCTTCCCCTAAGCATGTTGCTCCTATCATAGTTTTTGCTGATGAGTCTGAACTAGATGATGTTCCTATGCCTGTTACCTATATTAGTGATCATGATTGGGAAAAGCACACTACTTTTGATATTGAAAATCTCTTTGGCACCAATTCTAAAAATGATATCATTAATAATTGTTGTTCTATTAGTTCTATCCATGTTCCTTCCAATGATCATATGTTTACAAATGAACGCATTTGGGAAGATAGCTACTCTATTGCTTATGATGACACTATACCTCCAATATATGATGATTACAATGATGAGTATGATATTTTCAGTACACCTACTATTGAGGATAAAATTGATTGTAATTACAATATGCCTCCTATATTTGATGATTATGGTGATGAGAATAATAGTGATAGCTATTTTGTTGAATTTGCTCCCACTATAATTAATAAGAATGACTATGCTTATGTGGAATAATTTTATGCATGTGGCTCATGATAAGAATGTTTTATGTGATAGTTATATTGTTAATTTCATTCATGATGCCACTGAAAGTTATTATGAGAGAGGAAAACATGGTCTTATGCATCTCAATAATATAAAGTTTTCCCTCTTTATGTTGAAAGTTTTGAAGTTGCACTTGTTTTGCTTTCCTATGCTTGTTGCTTTGTGCTTTAATGACTTGTTTCTTTACAAGATTCGTATACATAGGAAGTGGGTTAGACTTAAATGTGTTTTGAATTTACTTCTTGATGCTCTCTTTCACTTCAATTCATATTTCTTATGTGAGCATCTTATCAAACTATCAAGCCTAACTTAAAAGGTGTTAAAGAAAAGTACTTGTTGGGAGATAACCCAAGAGTTTTCTTGAGTCTTGGAACTTTTTACTTTAGTAATGACCTCTCCTTATCCTTTTTATTTGCTTTTTGTGCCAAGAATAACCTCTAATGAGAGGGAAGTAAGATTTGGGAAGTTGCTGTCCCGAAACATATTTTTGTGCTCCGCCGTAAAAATTCGTGAGGAGTCTCTGTAAATTTATGAATAAATCCCACAGTATGTTATCTAACTTTAGTTAGTTCAAAACTTTTTGATTTGAGCAACAGAAGGTCTTCGATAAAATCGGTTTCTACCTGCTGGTCTGTTTTGACAGATTTCTGCCATTATTTGCATTTGCTTCTTATTGATTCTCTTTTGGGTTATTTTTGGGAAATTGAGATTTTTGAAGGAGTTGCTACAGTAGCTTTTGTTTTTAGTGAAAAAATTTGCTTTTCCAAAGCTAATCCTAAAGGTCTATTATCTTTTGAATACACTAATGTTGCTAATGAAGATTGTGTGAAGTTTTGTATGAAGGAAAATTTTCAGGTGTAAGGAAAGAATGATGTAATGAGATGAAGAATGGAGAAAAGCTCAAGCTTGGGGATGTCACTCCGTGTCACCCCAAGAAATATTCAAGAGGTACAAGCGTCAAAGCTTGGGGATGCCCAAGGCATCCCCTTCTTCATCAATAAAAATCTCAGGTCTTTCTAGACACTTCGTTTTATTGTTTTATACACTATTGTGTTGTTCTTGGAGCGTCTTAGTTTTTGTTTTTGGTTTTCGTTTGCTTAGTTTTCTTGAGTAAGTTGGTTGGATCACAACACTCTTCTTTTGGAGAGAGACACACTCTGTTTTCATTGCCTAGAACACTCTAGTTTTCATTCCTATTGTTTTGTGAGTGTTCTCTTTTGCTAGAACTGTGTTTAGCCTTAGTTTTCTTATGCTTTTTGCTTAGAAATTTTTAGTTCTTCTTTGTGGATTTGTGAGACAAGCTCACTGATATTTATTTATTATTACCTTTGTGTAGAGGTCCCAACCTTTAATAAGGTAGAGATCCCTGTGTTTACAATGCTAGTCCCTGGATCAATAGCTAGCATCCACAGTTAAGATGTAATATCAAGAAACAAAGGTCATAATACAACTTTATAACCAGGAATAAAATAATTCATTACATCTTACATAGCTCATTTGGCTGTCACATCACAATGCAACAGAAATAACTATAGCATGGAGTCCTTCATCTTGAAAGTGCCACAGGCAATCATGTTGGTTGTAGACTTGTAATCCTAATCAACACACTTCACTAACATCAAACAAACCTGCAACAGAATAAGTTACAGCCACAAGGGTCAATACATTTGAATTTTATTGACAAGTGATACTATGGTAGTATAGTGGAGTCTATAATCTATATGCATTTTGCTAAGTGGAGTTTAGGATTGCTTTGCTCAAAATAGATTTTCCTTATCATTTGAAAACACTAAGTTTTTGGCTTGGCAAAAATCACCCAAGGCATCTCCCAATAGAAATTGGTGATCCTTGAACCCTTGTTCAACCACAAGTTTTTAACTTAGAAAATTGGGATGAGGAGATTCTTGATAGATTCCATGTCTTGATGCTCAATTTGTCCAATACCAGGGACATGGCTAAGTACTTAGATTTTACACTCTGCAGAGGTGGTGCACTTTCCCCACAAGACTTGATTTTCACCAAGACAAGATCTTTCAGAAGCCTTCCCTTAGACCAGAATGGAAGCGTTCCAACCTATCAAACCCCTACCACCAACTGTCCATTTGGCTAAGTTATTGCAACCTATATGATCCAGGCAGAGCCCATAATGCCAAGTGGCTGCACTTGAAGCTTCTCAACATTTGACATCTCAAATCTCTTTGTTCCTGGGTGGCATTCCACAAGTGAGATACACTAGGGTAAGCCATAAATATGGGCCCTGTGTAACCACTCAACACAAACCATTCTTTCCATTCCACCCAGGTGATTCATTCACATAGTTGTTTTATTAAACAAAAACACAAATCCTTGACTTAGAAACATTTCATAGCATGAATATAAACCACCCTTGTTTTCTACTTGCTAAGCTAAGCATGATATTAGTAGGAATCTTAACTTAGGAAAATTCTACTATGGTTTCATCTACTAGGATTTCCCATGGCATAGTTTATACTTAGCAAAAATTCCATGCAAGTCCTACTTAGAAATATCACTAATGCATAGTGAAAATAATGGGACAAAAGTATGAAGCACCACTTGCCTTTTTGGTAGAGAATATAAGTTCACTCCTTGATCTTGCAATAGTCACACTCTTCAATTTCCACTACAATTCAATCAAGCAAGCAATATTCAATCTACCATTCAGGCAATCATCACATAAAATAATAAAAACAAAGCAATGCATGCAAGCATGCCAAAGGTTGTTTTATTTGGAAAATTGGTTTCTAATATGTTATAAAAAATTTGAATCACTTATTTGTCATTTATAAAAGTGGCAAGATCATTTATAAATGTGGTAAAACCATTTGATATTAAGTTAGTGAAAAATGCCGTTTAAATCATTTTTGTTTTGCTAAAAATGATTGAAAATCAAAGTAATATTTTCTAGTGTTTGCCAAATATATTCTTAAACACAAATGTTAGTGTTTTAAGGTCATGTGTTTGGTATAAAAACCATTTGCAAAAGGTTTTACCTATAAACCATTTTTATATCAAAGCAATATTTTATTTTGTTGGAAATGCCTTTAAGCAACGTAATAATTTTATAGGGTTCACCAAATAGGTTTTTAAATCTAAAAGCTTGGTGTTAGGGTCAGAGAGTTTAAATCAAATCATTTTCCCAAAGGTTTTACTAATAATCATTTTTATACCATAAACAATATTTTTATTTGACTAGAAATGTTCTAATTCAAAGATTTATTCCTTAGCATCTCAAAATATGTTTTCAAAACCAAAAGTTCATTTCTATGGTCAGTAGGTTCAAAACAATCCATTTGCCAAAGATTTTACCATAAAAACATTTCTAGAATAATTTTTATGTTCAAAATATACCTACACAAGTTTCTGCAAAAACAACTAAGTTTCGAGAAGCAATTCATTAAACAAAGTGCATGGTTGGATAGAGTTTTTTTTTGCTGATTCTATTGATACAAAATTTGCAAAGTTTGGATGTGTGGATCAAAAGTTATGCTATTTACAAGTTTGCACATCTATTAGAATAGTTTCTGGTTTTTAAATCAGACTCTAGGCCACATGGTGTGTTCTGATTCGCCCATACCGGTTCGCTCGGATCAGCCTATGCGGTGCATTGGATCTAAACAGATCGTGCGGCACAGGATCAAGCGTACCCCTTCGGGTTATGAATCTATCGCATGCATCCAATTAAAATCCAACGGCCTAAAATGACTAACCTAAAACGGGCGGCGCTAGCGACGGCGACTGGAGGCGGCGCGCTCGGGATATGGCGTTGCGGTGGCTACGGGAAGCGAGGAAGAGGATGGTGAGGCTCACCAGGTTCACAGAGACGTGCTGAAGCTCGAGGTGGTTGTTTTGGGGACAGGGGCGCACGGGGGTGGATGCAATTCCTCGCCGGAGTTGTCATCTGCGTCTTGCGCTTGCTGTCGACGTCGAAGGCGAGTCTACAAATCCTACGCGAGTGAATGGAGAGAACCTGGATGTTCAAAAGACACAGGCGAACAATTTGGTATGAGTCTTTGGTCGAGGCACGCACAGGTTAATGCGCTAAAGCTCACCGGATATGTTGCAGACGGCGGCGCTGCTTGGTTGTCGTCGTTGCCGATGCTGTGGGTCAAGCGCGAGCAAGTGGCTGGTGCTGAGAGGTGCGAAGGAGCCTGGGGATCAGTCTCGTGTGGTAGAGGTGGCGAGGGGCGACGGTGGCTGGCCGGAATTGAAGAATAAGTTTCGCCGGAGCAGTGTTGGTCTCGGGCAAAATCGGCGCTGCCTAGTGGCGGAGGAAGAGTGGGGTCTGAGGGGAAGGTAGAGAGAAGCGAGGCGTTTTATCAAGCGTGGTCGCAATGAGGATTAATGGCGGCAGTAAAGCAAATTTGATGCCGTCTTCAATGGCCAGTAACAGAGAGGAGGGGTTGGGGGCGTGGTCACCGCGGGTGATAACGAAGACTGATGGGTGGGGTTGGCTGGTCAGTGAGAGAGAGAGAGGAGAGGAGGGGGCCAGCAGTCAGTGACTTAGCAGGTTTGATTGCGAGTAAAATAAAAATGGTTCGGGGGGTGGTTTAGTTGGGCTGCGCTGCTCGGCCTGCTGGGCTGGGCTGACTCTTTCATTTTTTTTGTTCTGAATCCTTTTCTTTTTCTGTTTTGATTTTATTTAAATGATTTCAAACCTTGTTTGAATTCAAACCTTTTTCAAATGTTCAGTATATTTCCATACTGTTTAAACTTGTATTTTAAATACCATTTTTGGAATAGTTCTTGTATTCTTCTTATGGTTTTATTCTTTATTAAAACAAGCATATGCCATTAATCAAATAATATTAAATATATTTTCAAATGCTTTATTTGAATCCTAATTTTCACTAAACCTTTTCAGTAGGTTTTATTTATTCAAATGGGGTGTTAAATAATTACTTTGAATTATTAAAATATTTTAATATGATTATTAATCATTTAATTTGGGCAAATGTCTTTATTCAAATGGAATAGAATTTGGTTAATGTCATATAGTTTTTATTTGAATATTCTTTATCCATTTATTTTATTTAGATTTGGATTCTATTTATTCCATTTGCTTATGGGTTTGGCTAAGATTTAATCTGGCTTTTAAATATTCCTTATTTATTTATTCCTTACTTTGTTTTATAAAATCCATATCTTTTTATTTAAAGATCCAAAGTTGGTGATTCCAATTTGCAAAATTTTATTTAATATTTGTTTATCCTTTTAAATCTCTTTAGGATTAATTTGATCACAAATTGGTATGGATTTTAGATAGGTGCTTTATTAGCTTTGGGAATTCAATTTCCTTATCTTATTAACTTCATAAGATTTTATCTATGGCTCTAAATTGATTGAAATCAATTTATATGGTTTCATAATACTTTTATTTATCAATCTTGATCATTTATAAATGTTTATTGATAAATTTTATATGGATAAAATACTTAGTCTTTGAGATAACTTGGAAATGTTTTTCTTCCATTAGGGTCTTAGGGGTTTGGTTTATTTTCCAAGTGTTTAAATTTCAAGATGCATTTATGAAGAATGCATTCCACTTGATTTGAGTTTAGTTGGATTCAAATTTTATTTGAAGTTTGTTTAGATGAGTTTTAATGTTTCCATTTAGAAACAAAAAGTTTCTTTTTACCCTAAATTTCAACAATTATTTATTTTGTTTATTTATTTATTTTTCACATTTCAAAATTTGGAAAATTTTGGGATGTGACACTTTGTGAGTTGTTTCAAATAAGGTGATTGGTGTTGGAAAAGAGTAGGAAGTTTCATGCTTGAGTAGTACAAGACGAGCTTGCTTTGACTGTGACTTAGACTTTAGCATGTCATGCTAGATGTTGTTTTGACCTTATGCTTAGTGATTATTTCTGTAGCATGACTTGTTCCAAACAATTAGGATTGCTTAATGTGCCTTGAAAGAATCATGCGTTGTTTTAACATACAAAAGCATAGTATTGTGGTATTCTCCTTTGATGCTTTGTTTGGGTTGACTTGGCACATGCTCACACCATGTTATGACTATGAACAAGTAACCATAGCCTCTATGATCATTTAGTCCTTGACTTGTGATACCACTTTATGCTTTAATTAGTAATGTTTTGTCGCTCTGCATGATTATGGCCATTATTGCTCTCTTAGTTGGTCGCTCCCAGTATTTTGCTAGCCTCCACTTGTATGAGTAAGCTCTACTCATGCTTCCAACTCCCAAGAAACCAAGTTATTCCAAAGTGTCCACTATAAATTCCAATGCATGTTGTGTTACACCATTCCAAGTATATTATTGTTTTCAGCTATCTTCCAATTAAAAAGTATTTTGTTATGTGAAAACTTAGTGATTAAAGCTCTCACGAATTTGATGGCACACTTTATATTTCTTTACCCTAATAAACTTGAACCATTGTGTCATCTATGTTGTATATGCTTGCACTTATTTGTTGGAATTAGCAGAACCATGTTTTCATGGGGAACGCTTTCAACATTGCACTTGTACTTTGTACATAGTTGATATGATGCTCTTTTGTCTATGGATGTCGTTGGTATGAAATGAAAGGGGAGTTTTTAAGTCCATGGAGTTATGTATGTGTGTTAGAGAAACGCCTGGGATGCTAGCCTAAGCCATGCCTAATCATGGTGGAAATTTGCAGCATCACCATAGTGACATCTATGAAGCATTCTACCTATAAAAAAGAGATTGAGAAAAAGAGACATATTGAGAAAAGAGGAAAGAGAGAAAAAAGCACCATATTCCCATGGTAAATAAGAAGAATGTTGAGATGCTCATTGTATGCTTGCCTTGTCATTTTAGTTATGGGATAGCTCATGTACCATGTGCAAGGGGTACCCCGTAGGCGGTTCTCTATGATACACGTGTACTTACTATGACAAGAACTTGCAAGTAACTAAACTTGAGTAGCATGAGGAGCAGCCCTCGTATTCAAGGGACATGAGATTGCCAACTTATACTTTGTCAAGCATATACTCCATAGTTTGTTCACTTTAACCTTAATCACTTCAAGATGCTTATAATAGGGGCAATGAGGGTTGAAAGCTAACAAGTACCATAATTTTTGGAAGCTCCTTTTGAGACTTGAAATCCCTTCTTCCCTTTATGAAGGGCCTTTCTTCCACCATTTTATTGAGTCTCCACCTTCTACCTTTAGGCACCAGTTAAGAGAGCATAGTTACCATTCTTATTTCTATGTGCATTGTCCCAAAACTTATTGATTGATGCAGATTGTTGTATTGCTTGTTCTCTTCCTATTTGTATCTAGTCACTCTTATGAACTTTGAAGGTGTCCTATGCATCTATTTGTTACTCCATGAGGGACAAGCTAAATGCCACTATGATATGTTTTCTATATGTGAAACAAACAAATGTCTTTCAATGCATTGTTATTCAAGATCTTTGTTTGTAAACTTTCATGTTGCATGCATAGTTACTCTGTCTTATTGTTAGAACTCCATCTTTCATGCTCATGTTTAGAGTACTTTGATCCCAGCTTTCAATGCTTGCAAGTGGTTTGATATTGATTGTGATGGTGCATGTCACCTCAAAAATTATTCTTTTTATCACTTACCTACTCGAGGAAGAGCAGGAGTTAAGCTTGGGGATGCTTGATACGTCGTAAATGTATCTATAATTTTTCATGCTCCATGCTTGTTTTATATCATTTGTCTTATGTTTTGTCTACACTTTGAGGTATTTTTATACACTTTCTGGAACTAACCTATTAACAAGATGTCAAAGTGTCAGTTGCATGTTTTCTTCTATTTTTGGTTCTAGAAAAGGCAGAAAATCAATATTATCAGAATTGGACGAGACAAAAGCCAACCTTCCTTTTTTTCCTGGAGAAACACGGAACCACGAAGTAGAGGTGGAGGGGGACACCAGGGTGGCTGCACCCCCCTAGGCGCGGACCAGCCCTGGTGGCGCCCACAGGGGGTGTGGGCCCCCTGGCCCTCCACCGATCTTGCCTCCTTCGTCTATAAGAAGCCTCCGACCCAAAAACCCTAAATAATCTGGCGGAAATCCACGAAAACCTCCACATCGCCGCCACCACCGAAGGGGAGATTCAGGGGACAGAAAGTCTCTGTTCCGGCACCCTGACAGGACGGGGAAGTGCCCCCGGAGCCATCTCCATCGATCTCCACCACCATCTCCATCACCATTGTTGACTCCCATGATGAGGAGGGAGTAGTTATTCCTCGAGGATAAGGGCTCTACCGGTAGCTATGTGTTCATCTCTCTCTCTATGCATGATCTTGTTGTGGTCATGAGCTTTGTAATAAAGTAGATCTACTCTATTACTAAAGTGCTTCAATAGATATCTAGCTCTCCCCACGTGTGTGTAAGTGAAAGCATGCATACCGTGGTGGCGCTTAGGCTAGAGGTTACATAAATACTCTTTGTGCTTTAATAGATCTATGCTTTCCCCATGCTTGTGAAAGTGACAGCGTGCACACCGTGTGTGGCACTTATGCTAGGTTACATATATATTCATGAGTTATATTTTGAGTTTGTTGTCTCTATGAAATTGTGGTGTTTGTTGGAACCATCTAGCACTTAAGGTGACAGTGTGGGGTTATCTAGATTGGGAAAGGCAGACTTTGAGGTGTGCTTTTGTAGGCCTACCGTGGATTAGAGTGTCCAACCGGAGAGTAGTTAACAGTAGTATCATGAAGAGAGGATATTTATATGAGAGAGTGTTCACTATTGAAAGTATGATCCCTAGGCCTTGTTTCTAAGCATTGAAACATCGTTTGCATCTAGATTTGTTGCATGTTTGCTTGCTTCCTTCTTTATTTCAGTTTGCCTTTAGTCTCTCCCACATCAACAACAAGTCAGAAGCTCTTTTCTGGCACTGTTACCACTTGTGTTTCACTATCTCTTTGTCAAACTAGTGTACCTATACACCTGACAAGTGTATTGGGTGTGTTGGGGACACAAGAGACTTCTTGTATCTTGATTGCAGGGTTGTTTGAGAGGGATACCTTTGACCACTTCCTCCCCGAGTTCGATAAACCTTGGGTAATCCACTTAAGGGAAACTTGCTGCTATTCTACAAATCTCTGCACTTGGAGGCCCAACAACTGTCTACAAGAATAGAAGTGCGTAGACATCAAGAATTTCGCCTTCTTCCTCGATGTTGCGAACATTAACTATGCTTGCAAGGCAGTTGTTGAGCTCGGACATGTCGAATTGAAGCTTCAAAATTTTCTTCTAGAGGAATTTGTTCTCATCTATCAACTCAAAAACAGTTTTAATCAAGAAATCGACTCTACCATCGATGTCATTGACCTTTTGCTCAAGGTATTTGCTCATTATCCAGTAGGAGTCAATCCCTTCTCCAATAGTTTCAACACATTCTTTCAAATATCTTTGTAACTGATAGATCTTATCATGAATCTCATCTTGCCGCACCTTCTTAGGCTTAAGAGGTGACGGACTGAGAGGAGGTTTATAATAAGATCCTATGTTGTAATGATAAGGATTAGGGGGATACTCATCCTGGTTCTTTCTCTGCTCTGTTTGCCTCATCATCTCCATCCTTTGCGGGAACATGTCCTCCCAATTTGGGAGAGGCTTGATCTCTGGGCTGGATGGCGATGATGCTTCTTTAGGTTCTACTTCTTCGATCCTCTTCACGGGCTTCTCTTCTTTCTTCCTACAAATCTCGTTGACATGAAAAGGCTACATGGATTCGCTCCACGGATATTGTTAGACGGAGCTTGTATAGGTATGGCGATGATTTTTGAGGCTAGAGGCTATAACTCTGCGAAAACTTAATAAAAAAGGTCAGATGCAATCAGCTTAAAAAGGGGAGGTCGAAACCCTAGACGCCATCCATAACGTGCAACTATACGGGTGCGACCCGTATTTGTCCTTCCATATAGTTGTGAACCAACCTAGGTTTTGTATCTTCTATGGAGGTACCAACTATACGACCCCAACTATACGGCCGAGAATTTTCTTCCCGCCATATAGTTGGTCGTTGAACCTTCTGTATCCTGGAATAAAAATTCGGAGATGGGGTAGATAACTATACGACTGCAACTATACGGCCAGAATTTTTATTCCCGCCGTATAGTTGGTCGTTAAACCTTCTATACCTTTCAAAACCAGAAGAGAAAATATAAAAACATCTATACGACCGGAACTATGCGGCTGGAATTTTTATTCCCGCCGTATATATAGTTGGTCATTAAACCTTTTGGAGCCGCCAAAAATTACCTGTTTCTCCAAGAATTCTTTATTAATATGAAACTGAATGAAATACCAAGTTTTGACAGAAAAATGACAGCTTAAATTTTTGACCAACATTAACATCCATTGAACGGGTTTTTAGAATAACCAAACTTCTTCTACTTCACTAGAGCTTTAAGTGTTCCCTTTTCAACACAAACTTAAATAAAACTTAATTGACAGTTTAAAACTTGACTCAAACCTTTATTTCTCATGGGTCGCCTCCCATGAAGCGCTCTTTTATGGTCAATATCTTGACCGTGATGTTGCTCATTTAATCTCGATTTTATCCTTCTTGCAGTTGTCATTCCTTGTGTACTTTTTCTTAATCACCTCTTCTAGGGCGATCACTTGCATGGTGACTGCACTTATATCTTCTTTTGCTCTTTAATGCTTCAAGTGTTGTCCATTCACCACCCATGAAAGAGAGGGTGTTTTCCCCTAGAGCTTCACTGCTCCCGATGAATAAGCTTCTTCAACTATATAGGGGCCTGCCCATTTCGATCTGAGCTTTCCTAGAAACAACCTAAGACGAGAATTATAGAGCAATACCTTGTCTCCACTTTTAAAGACCTTATTTTCTATTTTTCTATCATGCCATATTTTTACTTTTTCCTTAAACAATCTAGCATTTTCATAAGCCTCACTTCTGAACTCATCTAAAGCATGAATATCTAATAGACGTTTTCTCCTGCTACTTTAAGATCATAGTTTATGTTCTTGATCGCCCAAAAGGCTTTGTGTTCCAATTCTAAAGGTAAATGGCACGCCTTATCGTAAACCATATTATATAGTGTCATACCCATTGGATTTTTAAACGCAGTACGGTATGCCCAAAGAGTGTCATTCAATTTCTATGACCAATCTTTTCTTGATTTATCCACCATATTCTCGGGTATGGTCTTTAATTCACTATTGGAGAGTTCCACTTGACCACTTGTTTGAGGATGATATGGTGAAGCACCGTGGTGAGTTACTCCATATTTGTAAAGGATTTTCCTAAAAAAGTTCCTTTCATAAAATGAGAACAACCGTCAGTGATTAAAAGTCTAGGGACTCCAAACCTAGGAAATATGACATCCTTGATCATGTTCACTGAAGTAGCTGCATCTATATGGCTTGTTGGAATAGCTTCAACCCATTTAGTGATATAATCGACAACAACAAGAAGATGACTATAACCATTTGATTCTACGAAAGTTCCCATGTAATCCATTCCCCATATATCAAAGAGTTCAATTATAAGACTATAATTCATTGCCATCTCTTGTCTCTTACCTATATTACCCATTTTCTGACAAGCATCACAATGTTCTACATACCTGTGTGCATCCTTAAACAAGGTGGGCCAATAGAATCCAGATTGAAGTACCTTTGTTGTAGTTCTCTTGCCTGCATGATGTCCTCCATATGGTCTGTCATGACAAGCTTGCAAAATTGCATTCATTTCATGGTTAGGAACACACTTCCGAACCATTCCATCAGGTCCATGACGATATAAATAAGGATCATCCCAAAAGTAATATTTAAGATCATTAAAGAATTTCATTATTTTCTTCCTTGTCATACCAGGAGGTAGAAATTTTCCTACAAGATAGTTAGCATAATCTGCAAACCAACGATCAACAATTTCAACATTCACTAAATATTCTCCCGGAAATGACTCATTTATAGGTACGAGTTTAGTGATAATTCTCTCCATTCTACAGAGATGATATGCTACCGGATTATCCTTACCCCTCCTATCTATTATTTGAAAATCATATTCTTGCAGTAATAAAACCCATCTAATCAACCTAGGATTCACATACTTTTTCACAAGGATATGACACAAAGCTTGATGATCTGTATGAACTATTACCTTAGAATTAATGATGTAAGGTCTAAATTTGTCACAAACAAAAATTATAGCCAGGAACTCTTTTTCTGTAGTAGCATAATTTTTTGAATCTTATTAAGAGTTCTACTAGCATAATGAATAACATTTAAATTCTTTCCGTCTTGTTTTCCTAACACAACTCCTAAAGCATAGTCGCTAGCATCACACATGATTTCGAAAGGTGCATCCCATTTTGGAGATTGCATGATAGGTGCTGATACTAATTTGTTTTTAAGTTTTTCAAAAGCTGTAATACAATTATGATGTAAGTAGAACGGGGTATCTTCCTCAACAATGTTGGTGAGAGGCTTAGCTATTTTAGCAAAATCTTTTATAAAACGCTTATAAAAAACTGCATGTCCCAGAAACATTTTTATGTTTTTTATGTTCTGAGGTATTGGAAGATTTTCTATAGCATTTAGATTAGACTTATCTATTTCTATACCCTTCTCTGAAACCTTATGTCCAAAAACTTTACCTTCTCTTTCCATGAAACGACATTGCTCCCAATTCAAAACCAAATTTTATTGACTACGTCTCTGCAAAGCTTTGGTTAAATTTTAGAGACAGTTATCAAATGTTGTTCCACAAACAACAAAATCATTTGTTAGAACTTCCATAGTCTTCTCAACAAGAGCATCAAAGATTTCTAAAACACATTCTTGAAAAGTTGCAGCTGCATTACATAAGCCAAACAAAATTAATCTATAAGCATATGTGCCATAAGGACAAGTGAAAGTCGTTTTCTCTTGATCTTCTGGTTATATAGAAATTTGATAATAGTCGGAATAACCATCAAGAAAATAGAAATAAGAATTATTACGAAGTCTTTCTAAAATTTTATTCATAAATGGTATAGGTTTATTATTTTTCTGTGTCTCACAGTTTAGTTTCCTAAAATCTATGCACATGCAGTATCCAACAATAGGTTTCACAGGAACTAGCTCACCATCCTCATTCATAACAGCATCAAGACCACCTTGTCTTGGTATCCAATGAGCTAGTCTAACCCATTTACTGTCAAAAATACGATATATTATTGCCGACATCTAATAAGCGTATAACTTCTTTTCTTACTACTTCCTTCATTTTCGGATTAATCCTTCTCTGAGTGTTAACTACAGGTGCAACATCATCAATCATGGTAATCTTATGTGTTACTATAGAGGGATTATTCCTTTAATATCACTTAAAGTATATCCAAAAGCTTCACGATGCTTGGTCAAGACTTAAATGAGTTTATTTGTTTCATTTTATGATAAATTTTTACTAATAATAGCAGGACATTAATTTTCATTATCTAAGAACTCATACCTCATACTGTCTGGAAGTTGTTTAAATTCAATTGGCGGAGGTTATTCATATCCTTTTCTTACCAGTTCTTCATAGTCATGTGGATTATTTGCTTCCGGAACGGAATCAAGGTAATCATCCATGTATTATCTTTCCCCATCATCTGGTACCTCCTCCCAATTAATTAGGCTCCTCTCTAATTCATATTGCGGAGTGCTAAAATGAATTGCGGCTAGCTCGACAATCGTTTTCCCTTCCTTGATATCCTCCTCTTCATATGGCCTCTTCTTTAATTTGGCAAAGTGGAATGTCATTTCCTCTTCTCCAAACATCATTGAAATAGTCTCCTTCTTATTATCAATTCGAGCTTTGGTTATGGAGACAAAAGGCCTGCCTAAAAGAATAGGACAAAAAGAATCTCGAGGCATATCAACAATATGAAAATCAAGGGGACACATGAGTGCTCCAATAAAGACATAGATATTTCTAATAACACCTTCCGGTTTTATATTAGTTCTATTATATAATTTAATAATAGTGTCTAGCAGTTCCACATCTGGATTATTTAAATTGTAGCAAAGTTCCTCATAAAGTGATGAAGGCATAATGTTTATAGTGGAAACTGGCTCACAAATTCCGTCTAAGAAAGTTTCCCCACAATATATAGGATTCATAGGCTTAGAAGTTTGTTACCTCTGACCTTACCTTCGATGAATTCTGAAGTTTTAAGGTCTAGCATAACCACTTCATTATCCATGGTTCGTGCTTCCATAAGATCCTTTAATATAACAATATTTGCATTGGTAGCATCGGGGTTCTTTTATAGTTTATTTAATCTTATCATTATGTGTTCTTCCTCTCTGTACTTTTTCTTGATATTCTCTTGAATAGGTTTATAGTAAAACTATACTATTGTTGCAATTTCGCTTGCCCGCTTCTTTTCTTCTAGGGGCTTATAGGTTTTCCATTTTGTAGGTACCTGTAGATGCCCTGAATAATTCTCAATAATTTTATTTACTAAGTAAGAATCAATACTGAGGGTTTTAATCATTGCACAAGTCTTTTCATCTGCAAGAAAATTGTTAACACGAGCATATCCAGAAGAATTATTCATAATGCTCTCCTCATCTTTAAGATTTTCCTTTATCTCCCTCATTTTCATTATTAATTTCCAGGCTTCATCGTAGGTATAAGATAGAAAACTACCATTAGAAGCGGTATCTAAACTTATTATCCTTTTATAATTAAGCCCTCCATAAAAAGTGTGAGTGATTAACTGATGGCTGCAAGTGCACAGATCATTTGTAGCTAGTTTGGAAGTTAAGATGTCGATCCCACAGGGAGCCCAAACGTAAGTGTTTATGGGTGAAGTCTCAGTCGCACTCAAAGTTGTCACAGGTCTTCGAGTGAATTGACTGCAAGTATTGAAATAAGAATGGAATTTGGATTAAAGGAAAGTATTTAAGTAAAACTAAAATGTAAACTTCAAAAATAAAAAGCATAAAAGTAAGGAACGATTTGTTTATTGTTTTCTGCAGATGACAAAGTAGGCGCGGGGAGATTCAGTTCATGGTGATAGTGAATGTGCCTGATGGATGAGTGATAAGCATAACATCTATAATCTTATAAGTATGTGTATAGGCAAGCAACCCATAATTAGCCGAAACTCCTCTTGGTAGATTTCATCCCAACTTCAATAATCGTACTAGCCTATTACCACAACCATGGTCAGTCACTAGATGATTAAGATCCTTTAGGTTGCTTAGCAATTAAGCTCCTTGGATCAGACTAATGCAATAAGCACAGTGGCTCCTCGTGATCCTCGAGTCAAACTAGTTTCCCATTGATATCCCCGTGTCACTCGGGGGTTGCCGGTCTACTAGCGAACAAGATTCTATCTATGTAGAACAAAGCATCATGTTGTCCGGGACCTTAAATGGACAACAAGCATTAAGCATCCCACAAATATTCAAGCACACATATTATAGTATTAAAATCAACCACAAACTTAATGGAAATTATATAGGCGCATCACATCTCACCAATCCCTTACATCTCCCACGCCCAAGGGAACTTACTCACACATGAGAGAAGAAAGCATCATCGATATGATTAAATAAAGGGAGTTCTTCTTGATATTACTATGGAGATCCACAATAAGAAATAAAAATAAATCCAACACAATTCAAGATGGGAAGAACAATCTCAAACCCTAGTATTGCAAAGTGGAGATCTATCTCTCTCTCTCAAGTACAAGTAATGGTTATGGAGGTATGGTGGCTAGGAGGTCGAAGATCATGGAGAGATATGAAGAACATCTTCTCTGGATCTCTTCGTTCCCCCTTCTAGATGGGATGGCGGCTCGTGTGTTCTGTTTTGGTCCTCTGCCTCTTCATGAAAGTTATCCCTTTTAACAAGACGAAGCGGATGGCAACTATACGTTGGGAACTATACAGCCAAAAAAATATTCCCGCCGTATAGTTGCTCGTTAACGCTACTGTATGCCTCCCTCGACTTCTTCCAAAAAGGGACTTGCTTGTTTTCGTCTGAATATTGTGTTTCTGCTATTAAAATCCTCTGTTGATATTCAAAAACTGAAACACACATTAAAAACCAAGTTTTCTTCGCTACCGAAGTATTAGCGTTAGGTAAAGCTAGAAAACCATCAAATCCAAACGAAAACCATTAATAGAAACCATCAAAAATTCATCGAATCTCATAGCTATCATTAACCAATCAGGCAAACGATGATGGGGGAAATTATCTAGATAACTTTTATACCTTAGATAGCCTTCATATAAACTCTCATAAGAACTATTTTTGAAACTGATAATAGTACCTCTCATCCTGTGAGCTTTGCTTTCTGAGTAATATTTTGATAGGAAATTGGTTATCAATTTCATCCAAGTCCTTGGTGCCTCTGCACAAAAATATCTATACCGGTTGCAAACATTATTAGAGGGAGTTTGTCTAAACAACTAGACTTTAACCTTATCAAGATTACAGTTATCGAATATAAATGAACCAAAAAAATCTTCAAAGAATTGTAAGTGCCCATATGGACTCTCTTCATCGGTTCCTGCAAATTTCTTAGAGTATATAGTTCAAATAATAAAGGATGGATCTCAATACCATCTGGATTTGTCCTTCTGTTGACAGCTATAAAAGCGTCCATGGGAGAACCCATTTTCCTCACTGCCTCAAGCTGGATAAATGCTGAGTGTTGTCCATTGTTATGGTCCTGCAACTTAAATCAATGATTAGTACAACGAAAGTAAATAACTAAAAGTAAAGTGACTTATAGCACTAAGATCCCTGGCAACGGTGCCAGAAAATAGCTTGATGATTGAAAGTGCATAGATCGTTTGTAGCTAATTTTGAAATAAAAATATCGATCCCACAGGGAGTAGTAGGCGAAAGACTAAAGTGATTTTAACTAAAACTAAACAAAGTACTTAAGAAATAATTTTAAGATGCAAGGAAAATAGAATTGTTTTTGTATTTCTGATTGAACAAAGCAATCAATTAAACTAAAGTAGAACTTAATGCAAAAAATAGGAATCGCGTATGTAAAAGAGCTTGGAACTATAATAGGGAAAAAGGAGTTCTCGGGGAGTGGTGGATACACGGCTAGAAATATTCTCATGATATATATGATATGGGAGGAGCTCCATATATGGACGAATAGGCAGCAACTGCTGCTCACATCATCCTTCATAACCATAGCTGACAGATAAACGACATCAATCGTATTACCTCGCTATTAAGGGATTTCTCCCGTGGCATGGACATGTCTTAATGAGTTCTCCTTTCTTCCCCAAGTTAGTACGTAAAGAATGACAACAGATTTATGGTCACAGTAAGTGCTATCATCCCTCCGTCTACCAACAAGTAATCCCCTTCATCAAGTCCCCATAAGAGGCAAATATTAAAGAGGTTCACAACTCTCAACATTAAGATGAAGACAATTAACACATACACATAATGATGCATAACATAATAGTCTCTATCTTATCTCAATCATATGCTAGTGTTTCTCCATCTCCCCAAGAACTAGTGATCTACTCAGACATGGAGGCAAACAACATCATGGCAATGATAATGGAAATAATTATAGATTAATAGTTCTTGTATAAATCCACAACTAGTATGGGAATTACAACAAGATCTACATGGGATGGATGGAGATGTTTGTGAGGAAGCGGTTGATGAAGATGGAGATCGAGCCTTGGCCTCCCAGATTTGTGTAGGGCAAAGATGGATCCCTTGGGAGACTTTCCCCTCCAGATCCCTTCCAAAGGTGAGGCTTTCGGCGATTGTTAGGTGTTCTGTATATCGTCTCCTCGATCCAATTGCATGGGGTGAAACTATTTGAAGAGGTGATGGCGGCGCCAACTATACGGCGGGAACTATTCGACAGGATAAAATATTCCCGCAATATAGTTGGTCGTTAAACCTTCTGTATGCTTTGATCGCCTCGGGTTTTCTTCTGGTGTTATTGATATTTCCCAAATTAGCATTTTACAGTGTTTTTGACTCCTTTTCCCTCTAATACAACTGGTCCAAGAATTGAGTCCATCGTATCCATCATCTATCCTAATCCTGGTGAAAATAGAAATAAATGATGCACATGAACACCTAAAATAACAAGATCCTACCACTACGATGCAAAATAATAATATAAAACATGATGCAAATATGCACTCATCAGTCGCGCACTCGAAAAGCACCGGCGTTGATGGCATTCGCAAAATTAAATGTCTTTGTCCAATTCTATGAATCGAATAAACACTCGGGGGCTACTCCCATAGGGAGCACTGGTTACGCACCCTATGAGCTATTCAAATGAGATATTTCAGATCCTCCATGACAAAAATAAAATCACATTTCAAAAGTAAATTGGCAACTCTACCCAAATTGATGCTAAGAGAGATACCATCTCCTTGGTCGCCAAAAACGCCTCCGCAAAGATAAACTTTCGGATGCTGAGTCTACGATGCAAAGGTAAGACCTACAGATACTTCTGATGGCCTGGCAATGAACCCGACTGTGCTCTGCTAGTAATATTCATGGTCAGCAGGCATAATGAATAACCCCAACGGACGCGTTGGGTACAAAATTTAAAACACTAGAATTTGACTCCTGTAAGACCTCTGCAGCCTGGGTCGAATTACGACAGCAATTTTCCAGATTCGTGTCCAGGGACTCGAGTCTGAAGTAGATCGTGTTGTTTTGTCCAAAGATAGTTAACTGACCCTGATCCGTCGGGTGAGTCAGGCACACATATCATCAATCCTTATGAACGATCATATCGACTCGAAACTTGTTCAGGTGAAAGCACCCGAAAGTGTGAGAGACCCTGGCGCATGGCTCAATAGGATTGATAGGAAACCCATACCAACAAGTTGCAACTTCTTTTCCAGAAGATCATTCGAAAAGAACTCTAAGGTTAAGCGTGCTTGGCCTAGAGAAATTCTAGGATGGGTGACCGATCGGGAAGTGGGTACAGGGTGCGCACGAGGGAGGACAAAGTGCACAAAAAAGACTAGTGTTGGTCTGTGGGGTTAGTCTAGAGATCCTATTGAGCTGCCAGAAGTGACAGCCCTCAGTCCGAAGTGGTCGGGGGTGTTACAAAGTTGTATCAGAGCCGACCCTCACGGTTACATGGGCGTGTGTGGGTCAATGGCCAACATGTGTATCATGGCGCGTGTGGCCCGGAGTGGACACGACATGGCGATGTGCCGACACTGGATGCACATACGTGTGCCAAGAGAGGACGTTCCTGGCTTGTGGTTGATCGACGAGGACGTCGATCTTCTACGGGTGAGTGTATGTGATACCCTGGCGCATGGCTCAATAGGATTGATAGGAAACCCATACCAACAAGTTGCAACTTCTTTTCCAGAAGATCATTCGAAAAGAACTCTAAGGTTAAGCGTGCTTGGCCTAGAGAAATTCTAGGATGGGTGACCGATCGGGAAGTGGGTACAGGGTGCGCACGAGGGAGGACAAAGTGCACAAAAAAGACTAGTGTTGGTCTGTGGGGTTAGTCTAGAGATCCTATTGAGCTGCCAAAAGTGACAGCCCTCAGTCCGAAGTGGTCGGGGGTGTTACAAAGTTGTATCAGAGCCGACCCTCACGGTTACATGGGCGTGTGTGGGTCAATGGCCAACATGTGTATCATGGCGCGTGTGGCCCGGAGTGGACACGACATGGCGATGTGCCGACACTGGATGCACATACGTGTGCCAAGAGAGGACGTTCCTGGCTTGTGGTTGATCGACGAGGACGTCGATCTTCTACGGGTGAGTGTATGTGATACCCTGGCGCATGGCTCAATAGGATTGATAGGAAACCCATACCAACAAGTTGCAACTTCTTTTCCAGAAGCTCATTTGAAAAGAACTCTAAGGTTAAGCGTGCTTGGCCTAGAGCAATTCTAGGATGGGTGACCGACCGGGAAGTGGGTACCGGGTGCGCACGAGTGAGAACAAAGTGCGTAAAAAATATTAGTGTTGGTATGTGGGGTTAGTCTAGAGATCCTATTAAGCTATCAGAAGTAACAGTTGTCGGTCCGGAGTGGCCGGGGGTATCACATAAAGACTTAAGAGTCTCCAATCAAATCTACGACTCAACTGAACATTCGGGGGCTACTGACAACGATATGCCTTACGGGTGCCCAATGTTATTCTACCTGGTACCAGCCTAACAGAGGCCCACATAATCACCCACTGTGAATGGCGAAGCCCAGGAAGGATTTGGGTGACCAAGGCCCATACGGATGCAACTTCCTGGAGAGCACCACCAGCTGTAGATAGAATTTCAAGGGTCAAACCATAACTTGTAACCGACTCGGCCTACCCCGAGACCTGGCCTCCTCATATAAAGGTCAGGAGGGCACGGCGAGTAGACTCTCTCGCTCTCAACTCTCATAAACCTAGCATACACCACGCCACATCCAATCTATGCACCCTTGTAACCTTCGGTTCAATCATCAATCAAGAACAGTCAAGCATGAGTAGGGTTTTCCCTCTAGGGGCCTGAACCTGGGTAAACCTCGTGTCCCCGTGTTGCGAGTCTGTTATCCATTCCGTGATTTCCAGCATCCCCTCCTTCTCCAAAACCCAAGTACATAACAATGGTCATTGACGAGTCGAACCCTCGTCAATTGGGATGTGAGATTCCAGTTGATCTCACGATGGATAGGGTTCTTCAATCACTCCAACCAAGCTACAAAGGGTTTGTGCTTAAATACAAGATGAGTGGTGCCAACAAGTTTCTCACTCAACTTGTAGCCATGCTAAAGATTGATGAGGTAGACATAAATAAGGAGCATCAAGTGTTGATGGTTGATGAGTCCAAAATTGGAGCATTTTATTTATTGTTTTTGCATAAGTAGAGTAGGATTTTTAGTATTTTACCGCATTTGCGCGCACCCTTTTGTGATTGTTTAAACAGGATCCCAATTTACTAAGTATATTATGAACATATTGATTAAGACTATCATATTATACTGTAATATGATTTTTTAACTGATAAAAGTCATTTTATGGATTTATCTTCGCACCTAGAGGAATTGCTTGCCAACAGAAGGATCTAGCCGGCATAACGATCAGTGGTACGGGCGGAGCCCGCCCGTACCGTCTGCCCATATGACCCGGCGTAGGGACCGCCTTGTCAAATCTTTCCACCTCGTGAAGACGGAACATAGATCCGACATTCACAGAAACCTCCAACCACAAAAACTCACACCAGAAAGGGATCTAAAGGAGGAACTTGTAGAAGGTAAAATCCTTGTTGCTGTACGTATCATTGGAGGACAACGCATCATCCCCTATATCATTAACCATTGCATCTCCATCACTGCCTCTACTCCCATCTTTCATTCATTAGATCTTCTTGTAATTCCAGATTCAATTGTGGTTTGCACTAGATTCATCCAATTACCTTTATCCATCCATTTGATTATGATGATGTTGTTGATTGCTTCCATGTGTGAGTAGTTCCCTTCGTTCTTGGGGATATGGAGAAACCCTAGCATTATTATGAAATGAAATAAAGATGATCTATTAATTGTGTATAAGATCCATTTATCTATGATGTGTGTATGATCTATCCCATTAGATGGTATGTGTAGTCGGCCACATAACATTTGCCTTCGGGTATAAAGAGGAGGTTGAAACCCTTTGGACGTGTCTGGAAGCGTGCCAAAAGCTATTGTGACTAGAAGCATTGCTAGCTACTGATACCTTCGATCTGGATTACAGATGTAGTATAGTTCTTTTTCCCTAGTAGACCTACGTTTATCGAATCCTCGGGAAGCAGAAAGCAAAGTGAAGTTACTTAAATGGACCTTCAGGAGTTTTAGAATTCCTTTTATGTTTTCATCAGACCAAGAGTTTGCGATATTTTTGTTGTTGTTGACGATGGAGAGAGAGCGGGCCTGGGGCTTTCGGTTTCACCAGTAGCTGTGCAAAACATCTGATGGGAATAAACGATAATAATAAAGTATGCATGTAGTTGTTAGAGCAAGATAATTATATGTGGGCAGTGCATCCATAATTTCTATTTCCTCCGCAACCGCTTATAGCAATAACCTACTAGTCTCATCTATATAAGAAAGAGAACTAATGATATGCATAGTGATGTCACCGTTAATCCCATGTAAATCCCTCACATATAGGCATACTACCCCTTCTGTCATTAGGGTTCCCAACCTGCAGATTAGTCATCACTCACACTCCCTATACATGGATCAATCCTTGGGGTCTTGGAAACCTGGCAAGTCCTTAGATTGAGGCAAGAGAGGGTAAAGCAATCATCATGTCATACAAACTAATACATGATCCCATCTATGATAAATAACATGCACAAAAAGCTACATGGCTAGGCCAAAGCCCTTAGCCCAAGGAGAATTACTCACACATAGAGATGAAATCAATAATCATAAACATTGTAATAGATATCATAAGATTGATAGAAAATAGTCTTACAATGTAGCCAATTGGATAATATATCTACTATTACAAGTGGTGGAATATGGATATGGTGGTGGAGAAGGGTTTGGATAATAGATCTAGATCTATTCCTCTGGCATGGTGGCCTCTGGTGGCAGCGAAGAGTTGAGGTCGAAAAGAGTGAGACTTTTATCATCGCTCGAAGCTTCTTTATATAGGGGTCCCTTCACGAAAGTTGTTTTGTTTGACCTAGCAGAGTCGATGGCAACTATTCGGACAAAACTATACGGTCAGAATTTTATTCCTGCCATATAGTTGGTCATTAAGCCTTCTAGATCCACTTCACGGCTCCTGGTTTCTTTGATGTGTTGGAAATCTCGTATCTTTGACTTTAATGTTGTGATTCCCATCATTATACTCCATTATCCGCGTAGGGAAAATAGCAAGAAAGGATTGAATACCCCTTTGATCATTAGGCATTAGGTGTCAGGGTTTAGAGAGATATTTCATCAAATATATGAATAATATCCAGTTTAAATTTGAGCGTGGATGGCTATACTTCACATCCATCAACCTCCACAAACTTAAACTTGATCTTCCTTGAGCAAGAAAACCAAAATCAAAAAGGAACTCAGTGAAATTATGAGATGATGATCTTACTCATGATTGGTAGTCTCATGTTTCCCCCACTTTATTAATATGAAAAAATTCAGCATAGATAGATTAATGGCAAGCATATAATACGGGTTTCATGAATCCTTATAGCGCAGCAAAATTATTGTAAGCATGGATGATTCAAATGAGTAAACTTTATTCCATGTCATGTAATCAACTCATAAGGTTGCCTTTAAACAATAAAGTATAATTATGTAAAATTGAGAGTGTGAGAGTTCGTCATGAAAAACATTTACACTAAAGTATGTCAATTCTCCCACATCAATAGATCAAGACTTTTCAAGCACTGCTTTTCTATTCATTATCCTTTAAGAATTTCAGTTCTTAAGTAATTGAGAGCATTCCAAAAAAAATCATTAGTTTATCAGGCTGTGATGGACACTCGTGGCATCACCATCGTTTTTGTTCCTTTTGCATAATGATTACTCATATCAGCCAGAGGAGTGATTCCATCATGAACATAGCTACCTGGTAATGCCAAGAATCTTACCCATTATAGCATTGCTACTACAAATGTTTAATCAACTCATTGCCGAAATCTAGGAGTTTCCTCCATGAAGATCGTTCGTAGGCTAGCGGAGTTGTTGGCATCCCATGAATATTGACATGCATAAAGATATATCATTCTTATGATTCACACGTCAAACTTTGGCATGCTCACAAAAATCGCTAAACATTGATTCAATTGAATAAGTCCTTTCAAAGATTGAGAGCTATCAAGTCAATCATTATTTTCTGTGGTGTTGAGTGTCTCTAGGAATAAGCTTTCAAGACTAAACACTACAACACACAAGTCTTCAATTGTGAGACTTTTTATTATTATAATTGTTTACATATTTTGAGGCAAGACTTGGTTAACTACAAGATCTAGAACAAAACATACGCAACTAAATACCCATGCAAATTGTTTTTTACTATAATACAGAGACTCACTCCACCGATATAATATCTCAACATTTACTACTAACTAGCATGGATTTCTCATACTTCAAAAGTGGGGAGTCATAAGGCATAACTCTTATGTTTGGTCCCACTTCTCTCTTCCCTTTTGATTTGTTTCTTGGAAACTCAAAGTCGGTCACTCTCCTGCAAATACATGAGAACCTCGAGGTGAAAAGAAAAGAAAGAGTGTTAAAGATAAATGGAGAAATCTTTTGTATTTTTTGAGAAGGGGAATTAAAGAATAGAAAATTGGCGGCATAGCTCAGCTTGAAAATCTTGAAAACAAAATAAAATAACTAAAGATAAAGTGTTGGGGAAACCAACATGAGTGCTTATAAATTCAAATAAAAATCATAACCTCGAAAATAAAATAAAGCAAATGAACGCCAAATAAAATTAGATAGAAAACCTCCCCAAGCTTAGGATTTTGCAAGCCCTTAAAATCATTGAGGTGGCGGGAAAAAGTTGTAACTCTAGTCCGCAAATTGAGTTGATAAGTTACTTGTTGTTTCTCGGATGTTCAGGGCAAGATTATGCATCCTCTCCACAGGTCCTCCAAGTTCTTGAAAATCTTGATATGTAGCGAACCGGTTTGGTGGATGCTCCTCTTCAAAAGGAACTTCTTTCTCCTCCTCTTGGTCCCCATACTCATCCAAAATATCCTCCTCTGGTTGGTTTTGCTCAACACGCAAGTCATAAAGCACGCATCCTTGCTCGATAGAGAAAATACCATTAGGAAGAGGAGCGGGGTAGAGACGCCCAGCTCCAGCAATATGCAGGTAATAAACACCACCTCTCCTAGTGAGCATTCTACACGCCTTTAAAGTAGATAAACCAACATGTCACTCACCTAGCACTGGTTGCAACTCACCTAGGTCGATGGCCAGGGCATTGGCAAGCACGGTGATGATGCCTCCAGATGTGATTGGTCCTTGGCTTTGGGAGGATTGGTACTCCAAGTAGCGCACAAGAATTGCGCCCAAGTGGAGTGACAAGTTGTTGTTGTTGAAAGCAGCTTTTGCAAGGACTAAGATGTCCTCCTCATTGAGTCTTGTAAACTCATTATGCGCCTGCAAGGTGTTAGCAATAACATAGAACAAATAGCGAATAGCAGGATGTTGAATATTTTTCCCTTTGATGACTCTAGAAGTGAAGCTCATTCTATTATAGTAGAGTTCTGGGGAAGGTTCTATGCGAGTAAAAGATGCGCGTAGAGCATTAGGATCATTGTTGGGTAAACCAAAAAAATTGCACCATTCATCAAGTGATAATGAATAATTGTTGTTCATAAGTCGGAAATAAATCCTATGCTCTTCATGCCATGTTTTAATGATGCTTTTTAAAGAACTTAAAAATTCAATAGTTAACCGGCGATAGGTAGGTGCATCATGGAATACAAAGTTTTGCAGGCCAACCCTATTGCAAAGTAAATTGAAGTCATTAAAAATACCGGGTTGCCTTCACTTCTCGGTTCTTGATCTTGTTGAAGCGATCATGTTGGAGCTCATTCCTGAACCGTATCCCCATGCGGTCCCGAGCTACAGCAGTAGCCTGAGAAGAAATCATGGCGGCACGAGCACACGTTTGGCTCCTTTTGTTCATATTCTAAAAATAAATAAGAAAGACAAGAATAAAACTTTTTGATCCAACAATAATAAGCATACCATATTCCTCATCATAGCACACTAAAGAATCTCCTCAACATACTAATCTAGGCAAGAGAATCATGGAAACTAGTTCAAAGTAAGTCTCACCCTAGATTGATAATGACAATAGATTAGAGATGAATTCGTGAAAAGTAATTGGAGGATCAGAGGAGAAACATATTGTAGATCACTTGTGTGTGAGGAAATCGAACGAAATTGAGTTGAGGTGAAGATCCCTTAAGGTTTTGAGAGAGTTTGGAGGTAGAAGAGAGAAAAAGGATTGAAGTTTTGGTGTTTTTGGTACCTTCTCGTGCGTTTAAGTGATCGGGCGCAACTATACGGCCGGAACAATTTGTTCCCACTGTATAGTTGGTCTAACGGCAAAAAATTAGGCTTTCTAGGGTTTCTTTCCTGGCGGCTGTAACTATACGGCCAGAACTATATGGCCATACCATAATGGTCCCGCTGTATAGTTGGTCGTTAAACCTTCTGTATCTGGAGAAGAAAAATTGCCGATAGCTCAAATAACTATACGGTCGAAACTATATGGCTGGAATATTTATTCTCGCTGTATAGTCGGTCGTTAAAGGTACTGTATACATCAAAAAATTTCTATTTCTTCAAGAATTAATTTTTAGACTGAATCTTAGCGAAACACCATGTTTTGATAGAAAAATGACAGACTAAATTGTCGACCAACATTAGCATGTATAAAACAGGAATTTTAGTACCACTGAATCTCTCCTTCTCACTGGAGTTTTCTAGCACTCTTTATTCAACATAAAACTTAAACTAAAACTTAAAACTTTACCCAAACCTTTATTTCACATGGGTTGCCTCCCATGCAGCGCTCTTTTATGGTCAATAGCTTGACCTTGATGTTGCTCACTTAGGCCAAATGAGTGGAACACCCACTGCAAAATAGTTAGCCTTCAAAGTGATGGCCTCCTTCTCATTTTGCTTGGCTCTCTTTTTCTTGGGAAAATGAATAACAAAAGGATACCGCGAAGGAAATTGGATCTTCACTTTCCCTTCATGCAGATTAATCAAAGCCTTAATAGTTCTTAAGAAAGGATGACCTAATATGATAGGAGCAGTAACATCTTCAGGCATGTCAACAATAACAAAATCAATAAGAACATGACAGCCTTTAATGTATACTAAGGTATTATCTTTAGTTCCTACTTCTTGTTTGTAGGTAGAATCTGTTAGATGCAATTTTAACTCGATGATTTCAAAAGAGCCAAGGTTTACCTTATTAAAAAGACTCTTTGAAATTGTTGAAACACTTGCACCTAAATCACAAAGTGCAGCTATTTCATTAGTCCCAATTTTAATCTTAATAGTAGGGTCAAATATATCATCAAGCTTAATAGGTAATTTTTCAGCAATTTTCTTATGTTCTTCCTCAAGATCATGTACCTTTATTGCTACCTGATTAACGAAGTATTGATACACGGCTTCCTCATTTCCTTCACTTACCAGAATCTTGATACTGATCCTTTTTACAAGATCTTCAACTGTGTAATTTGGTGAAGGAGCATTGCTATAATCAATTTCTTCAGGCTCCTCCCTTTGGATTCTTATCATCTTGAGGTTTTCTACTGGATTGGGCTCAGCTTTACCTGCAAATTTAACTAGAATGAGTGTTTGACTCTCGGTTATCTTACCTAGCTGTGCCTCAACAATCCTTGTTGTTTCCTGGAGGGCCTACAAATCATTCCTCAAACTTACAACTTGGTTAGATAATTTACCAAGCATAGCATCATGGTTCTCTGTTATTTTAACTAGGATATTATTTTGCTCATTTTGTGAATCCATAAAAGATTTAAGAGTTTCTTAGAGACTAACATTACTTGATGACATACTATTATTAGAGTTACCTGCAGGACTAGAATAGTGTTTATGAAAATTTGCATTATAATTCTTCTTCCAAGCAGGGTTAGAATCATTACGAGCTATGAAGTCTATTTATTCAATACTTGGTTCAGGAGTAGCTCTTACTAGGGTTTCCTTACCTTTGACGGCTAATATGAGCTCATCCAGCTTAGCATTGAGTTCTTCATTTTTTGAGGGGTGACGGAGTTCACCTTCTTCGTGTTTGATCTTTCCACATGCCATTGGGCATGGTTGCCTTGCATATTGTCTAACATTTGCTTTGCTTCCGTAATTTGTTTACCCATAAATGTTTCTCGAGATGTAGCATCAAGAATAGACTTAGACACATGGTTAAGAGCATTATAAAATAAATGGAGATTTAACCAATCTTCCATCCCATGGCTGGGACATTTTCTGTCACATCCAAAATTTTCCAATGTGAAAAATAAATAAAGAAAATAATAATTGTTGAAATTTAGGGTAAAAAGAAACTTTTTGTTTCTAAATGGAAACATAAAACCCCTATTACACAAACTTTGAATAAAATTTGAATCCAACTAAATTCAAATCAAGTGAAATGCATTCTTCATAAATACATCTTGAAATTTAAACACTTGGAAAATAAACCAAAACTCTAAAACCCTAATGGAAGAAATCATTACCAAGATCTCTCTAAGACCATGGATTTGATCCATATAAAAATTTAGCAACAAGCATTTATAAATGATCAAGAATGACAAATAGAAATATTATAAAACCATAGAAATTGATTCTATTCAATTTGGAGCCATAGATAAAATCTTATGAATTTAATAAGATAAGGGAATAATTTCCAAAGCTAATAAAGCTCCTATCTAAAATCCATACCAAATTGTGAGCAAACTAATCCTAAAGGATTTAAAAATATAAACAAATATTAAATAAAATTATACAAATTGGAATCACCAAATTTGGATCTATAAATAAAAAGATATGGATTTTATAAGATAAAGAAAGAAAGAAATAATAAATAAGGAATATTCAAAAGCCAAAATAAAACTGGGGCAAGTCCATAAGAATATGAAATAAAGATAATCCAAATAAAATAAAGGGATAAGGAATATTCAAATAAAATAATATGGCTTTAACCAAATTATATTCCATTTGAATAAAAACAAAATCCCTAATAGAAATGATTAATTAAATCATGGGAAAATAATAAATGGAATTTGCCCAAGTGGAATAAAAGTTATTTAATTAACTTAAATGAAATAAAAGAATCATTTAAATAAAGTTATATGGAATTAAAAACCATATTTGATTTTATTTGAATAAAGACAAATGCCCAATTTAAATGTTTAATAAATCATATTAAAAATATTTCAAATAATTCAAAGTGAAATTATTTGACACCCTAATAAATAATTAAAACCTACTGAAAAGGATTTGGTAAAATTTGTAGATTAAATAGAAGTTGGAAAAATATAATTAAAATCCTATTTAAATAAAGACAAAGGTCCATTTTGAATAAATAATTAAACCATGTGGGAATCAAAGAAATAATCCAAAATGATCTTTAAAATACATGTTTGAACAGAATAGAAAATTCCTGAAAGGTTTGAAAAGATTTGAAAAGAAAAGGGTTTGAAATTGTTTGAACAAAATTCAAAACAGAAAATCTAAATGGAAAAAGAAAAGGAAACAGGAAGAAAAAACAGAACACAAACCATTCCAGCCCATCTAGACAGGCCGGCCCAACTAGCCCACCCCTCCGCTTCCCCGTAGAGAAAACATTTCACCCTCGCAAACGAACCCGCATCGCCACTGACCACCGGAGCCCACCCTTTCTCTCTCTCTCTTACGCTGACGAAGTAGCCCTACCCATTAGTCATCGTCTTCACCCCGCAGTGACCGCGCCTCCTCCCCGGTCGTTTCCTGTCGTTGATTGCCGGCATGAATTCGCGTCAATGCCGCAACCTTTACGCCCTGCAACAATGCTCCCTTAAACGCCCACGCCCCCTCTATCTTTCCCCCAGACACCATCTCCTCTACGCCCCCAGGCCGCCCTGAATTTGTCTCGAAACTCTCTGACTCCGGTGAAGCTTTTTCCCCAATTCTGGCCAGACACCGTCGCGCCTTGCCCCCTCGAACACTTGAGCTCACTCCCCAGCCTCAGGCACAACTACCGGTGGTCTCCTCTTGCTCGCGCATGCCCCAGAACGTCGACAGCTTCAACACCAGAGCGCCACCGACTACCGCGTCTACTCCGGTGACCTTCCCCCGTAAGCCCCAGCTCTCCCTCTTCTCTAGTTGATACGTGTGTGATCCCCAGCATAGTGCACATCTAACACAACCCAATGTTTCTCTTAGCGTGGCCCATAGAATCGCCTCCGTCTTCAACCGAGCGCACCCGTCGCCAGGAGCAACTCCGGTGAGAGATTGCCGACCCGTCTGTGCGCCCCTGTCCTCGCGATGACAACCTTGAGCTTCAGCACGATGAGGCAAACTCGGTGAGCTATCCCTCCCTCCCCTGCGCTTCCTGTATCGCCGGCACCGTCCTCGTCTGACCGCGCCGCTGCCAGCCACCGTCGCGCGCCGCCCATCTTTGGCCAAGCGCCTGTGCACCGTTCGATTTGGATCTGACGAGTATAATAGATTCATTAACCGAAGAGGTATCGTGAGCTGTGAGCCATGCGATGCACATTATATCTAACGGCTAGAATCAAGCGATCCATGCGAAATGGTATCGGCCAGTTAGGTTAAGACACGTGGCTCAGGATTTGTTTTAAAAACAGAATTGAAACTATTAGATGTTAGAATTTGTAAAATTCATAACTTCTGATCCACACGTCCAAATTTTGCAAATTTTATATCAAGGGAATCAGCAAAACAAATACTTTCCAACCATGTACTTTGTTTACTAATTTTCTTCTGTAACCTTAGTTGTTTTTGCAGAAACTTGTGTCGGCATAATTTGAACATAAAAATTATTCTAGAAATATTTTTAAGGTAAAATCTTTGGTAAATAGTTTGTTTTGAACCTACTGACCATAGAAACTGTAAGATCCCTCCTTTATAAAGGAAAAGATCCCTGTGATTGCAATGCTAGTCCCTGGATCAATAGCTAGCATCCACAGTTAAGATGTAATATCAAGAAACAAAGGTCATATTACAACTTTATAACCAGGAATAAAATAATTCATTACATCTTACATAGCTCATGTGGCTATCTCATTACAACGCAGCAGAAATAACTATAGCATGGGGTCCTTCATCTTCAAAGTGCCACAGGCAAACATGTTGGTTGTAGACTTGTAATCCTAATCAACACACTTCACTAACATCAAACAAACCTGCAACATAACAAGTTACAACCACAATGGTTAATACATTTGAATTGTATTGGCAAGTGATACTATGGTAGTATAGTGGAGTCTATCATCTATATGCATTTGGCTAAGTGGAGCTTAGGCTTGCTTTGCTCAAAATAGATTTTCCTTATCTTTCGAAAACACTAAGTTTTTGTTTGTCAAAAAAAAGCACCCAATGCATCTCCCAATAGAAATTGGTGATCCTTCAACCCTTGTTCAACCACAAGTTTTTTTAACTTAGAAATTTTGATGAGGAGATTCTTGATAGCTTCCATGTGTTGATGCTCAAATTGTCCTTTACCAGGGACATGGCTAAGTACTTAGATTTTACACTCTACAGAGGTGGTGCACTTTCCCCACAAGACTTGGTTTTACCAAGACAAGATCTTTTAGAAGCCTTCCCTTAGACCTGAATGGACGTGTTCCAACCTATAATCCCCTACCACCAACTGTACATTTGGCTAAGTTATTGCAACCTATATGATCCAGGCAGAGCCCATAATGCCAAGTGGCTGCACTTGAAGCTTCTCAACATTTGACATCTAAAATCTCTTTGTTCCTGGCTGGCATTCCACAATTGAGATACCAAGTTTTCCCCAGTATACTGGACTAGGTGATGCCCAATTTTTCCCCAGCATACTGGACTTGCATAACCACTCAACACAAACCATTCTTTCCATTCCACCCAGGTGATTCATTCACTTAGTTGTTTTATTAAACAAAACACAAGTCCTTGACATAGAAATATTCCATAGCATGAATATAATCCACCCTTGTTTTCTACTAGCTAAGCTAAGCATGATAGTAGTAGGAATCTTAACTTAGGAAATTTCTACTAAGGTTTCATCTACTAGGATTTCCCATGGCATAGTTTATACTTAGTAAAAATTCCATGCAAGTCCTACTTAGAAATATCACTAATGCATAGTGAAAATAATGGGACAAAAGTATGAAGCATCACTTGCCTTTTTGGTAGGGAATATAAGTTCACTCCTTGATCTTGCAAGGGTCACACTCTTCAAAATCCACTTCAATTCAATCAAGCAAGCAAAGATTCAATCTACAAATCAAGCAATCACCACATAAAATAATAGAAACAAAGCAATGCATGCAAGCATGCAAAATATTGTTTTATTTGGAAAAGTGGTTTCTAATAGGTTATAAACATTCTAAAACACCTATTGGTCATTTTATAAAAGTGGCAAAACCATTTGCAAAAGATTTTACTTATAAATCATTTTTAAACCAAATCAATATTTTATGTGGTTGAAAATTCCTTTAGCAAAGCAATAATCTTTATAGGGTTCACCAAATAAATTTTTAAATCATAAAACTTGGTGTTTGGGGTCAGAGAGTTTAAATCAAAACATTTCCCAAAGGTTTTCCTCCAAAAAGTGTTTTCAACAAATAAAGAATATTTTTATTTGACTAGAAATGCTTTAATTCAAAGTTTTATTCTCTTTCTTCACAAAATATGTTTTTGAAAACAAAAATTGATTTCTATGGTCAGTAGGTTCAAAACAAACCATTTGCCAAAGATTTTATCACCAAAATAATTCTAGAAAGAATTTTATACTCAAAATATGCCTACACAAGTTTCTGCAAAAACAACCATTTTACCAGAAGAAATTTACTAAAAAAAGTGCATAGTTGGGTAGGGTTTGTCTTGCTGATTCCATTGATATAAAATTTGCAAAATTTGGACGTGTGGTTTGAAAAATATGCAATTTATAAAATCAAACATCTAATAGATTAGTTTCTGTTTTTAAAACAAAAGGCTGGCCACGTGTTGTGTTTTGATTGGCCGAAAACGTTTCGTGCAGATCGTGCTGTGTGGTGCGTTGGATCAAAATGAAATCGTACGGCACAGGATCAAACTTACCCTTTCGAGTTATGATCAATCGCAACCAGTAGATCAAGATCTAACGTCCCTAAGCAGCTAACCCTAAACGGGCGGCGCTAGCGGCAGCATGCTCAGACGAGGGTGGCGTTGGTGATGCAGGAAGCAAAAGAGACAGGGGAGGGGCTCACCGAGATCGCCGTGCTTTGTTGATGCTCAACGTCCTCGGGGTTGGTGAAGGGGCGCACGGGTTCGATGCTCGTCGGAGTTGAGACAGACGGATGTTGCTCACTGTCGAAGACGGAGGCGACGCTATGGGCCACGCTAAGAAGAAAAAGGGTTGCGTTAGGTGCGCACGATGTGGCGATCACACACGTATCAATCAGAGGGAGAGGGGAAGCTGGGGCTTACGGGGGATGGTCGCTGGAGTAGACGCGGTCATCGGTGGCGCGCTGATGTTGAAGCTGTAGACGTTAGGGGGCACGCGCAGGCGAGCTGGTGTTCCTGCTGGATGCGTAGGAGGGTGGGGAGCAAGCTCGAGTGGTCGAGGGGGCAAGGGGTGACGAGGAGCTACCGGAATTTCTCGCAAAGCTCGTCGGAGATAGGGGCAGTCGAGGCTGAAATTTGGGCAGCCTAGTGGCTCCGGTCAAGTGAGATCTAAGGGGAAAGGAAGAGGAGGGCGAGGCGATTTAACGTGCGTGATTGCTGGCCCTTTCGACGCGGCAGTAACGAGGATTGAAGCAAGTTTTAAACGGGCAGAAACTGTCGGCGAGGTTAGCGCGCGGGGTAGAGACGACGATCTGACCGGTGGGGTCCAGTTGATAGCGAGAGAGAGAAAAAGGAGGTGGGGTCCAGATGTCAGCGGCTTTGCGGGTGAGAGCAGCGGTGTGAAACATTTTCCTGGAGGATGGGAAGATGGGCTACGTTGCTGGGCCAGATAGGTTAGTTGGGCTGGGCTGGGTTCTTTTTTTATTTTTTTTCCTGTTTCTTTTCATTTTCCCATTTGATTTTCTGTTTTGATTTTGTCCAAATGATTTCAAACTTTGTTTGAATTCAAACCTTTTTCAAATACTCAGTATATTTCCATACTATTTAAACATGTATTATATATACCATTTTAGGAATAATTCTTTTACTCTTCTTATGGTTTTATTCTTATTAAATAAGCATTTGCCATTTATCAAATAAGTTTAAATATATTTTCCAAAACCCTTTATTTGAATCCAAATTCTCACTAAACCTTTTCAGTAGGTTTTATTTATTTATTAGGGTGTCAAATACCTCACTTTGAATTATTTGGAATATTTTTAATATGATTTATTAATCATTTTAGTTTGGGTACTTGTCTTTATTCCAATGAAATTAAATATGGGTTTAATTCCATAAATTTATTTAGTTGATTTCTTTGATCCCATTTAAGTTAATTAAACAACTTTTATTCCACTTGGGTAAATTCCAAATTCTATTTTCCCTAATTTAATTAATCATTTCTAATAGGGATTTTATCTTTATTCAAATAGAATAAGATTTGGTTAATGCCCTTTTAAATAATTTGAAAATTCTTTATCCATTATTTTATTTGGATTTGGATTACAATTATTCCATTTGCTTATGGATTAGGTCAAGATTTAATTTGGTCTTTAAATATTCCTCATTTAATATTTCTTTCTTTATCTTATAAAATCAATATATTTTTATTTAAGGGTCCAAACTTGGTGATTCCAATTTGTAAAATCTTATTTAACATTTGTTTATCCTTTTAAATGTCTTTAGGATTATTTGCTCACCATTTGGTATGGATTTCTAGATAGGTGTTTTATTAGCTTTGGAAATTCAATTTCCTTATCTTATTAAATTCATAAGATTTTTACTATGGCTCCAAATTAAGTGAAACCAATTTCCATGGTTTTATAATATTTCCATTTTTCATTCTTGATCATTTATAATTGTTTGTTCGACCAGTTTTTATATGGATCAAACCATGGATTTAGAGGTAACTTGGAAATGTTTTCTCCCATTAGGGTTTTAGGATTTTGGTTTATTTTCCAAGTGTTTAAATTTCCAGATGCATTAATGAAGAATGCATTTCACTTGATTTGAATTTAGTTGGATTCAAACTTTATTCAAAGTTTGTTCAAGATGGGATTTTAAGTTTCCATTTACAAACAAAAGTTTATTTTCACCCTAAATTTCAACAATTATTTATTTTGTTTAATTATTTTTCACATTACAAGATTTGTAAAATCTTGGGATGTGACAGGCTACCACCCTTAAAATAAATCTCGTCCCGATATTTGGGAAAGATAGGGGTTACAAGTTGGCTCAAAGCAACTAGGGTACTACCACCCTTAAAAAATTTCCAACTAGATTACATCTTGGCTTGCTTGGGGTTTTGATGAAGCTTCTCTGGACACTTGTTTGCATAATGGCCTAGTTCTTCGCATTTGAAACACATCACTTGGCTGATATCTTTCTTTTCCTTTGGTATCATTGCCTCTTGTTTGTTTCCTTGGTTCTTCTTCTTTTCTGGGCATTCATTGCCATAGTGTCCCATATCTTTGCAAGTGTAACATTGTTCTTGGGTAATATCCTTCTTGCTAGGTTTGGGGCATTTCTTCTTCTTCTTGGGTCTCTCCAAAGCTAGTATTTATTCTAGTTCATGCTCTTCATATTTCACCACAAAGGTGGGAAATCTTTCTCTCTTCTTGGGGCAGTTACTAGAGATATGACCTTCTTCTTCACAAGAGTAGCAACACTTTGTGGTCACTTTGGATTTCGCCTTATGATGCATGGTTTTTACTTTGCCCTCATCCTTCTTGGCAGAAGTTGTTCCTTCATGAGGGTTTACAAACTGTTGATGTACTCCATCTTGTTTCCTTTGTTGAAATATGTAATAGATGGGGCATTGGATAGGGACATGATTATTTCCTTCACAGAGGAAACAAGTAGCTTGAGATGTGGGGCATTGATTAGTTGGATGTTTCTCTTCACAATTGGGGCATTGATCTTCAAGCTCTTTGGAAATGTGATCCTTGTGTCCACAAATATTGCAAGCTTGAGTTCCTTCTAGAATATCATCCTTGACATCCTTGTTCTCAGAAACTCCTTGGGAAAGGTTTTCTCCCATGTTGATCATTTGGTTTGTCATCCTTTGCAACAATTGGGTTTGGGTTTCCAAAAACTTTTGCATGGTTGGGTCTAACTTATTGTAGTTGGCTAAAATCTGAGTTGTCACTTGGTTCAACTGGGTTTGGGTTGTTATGAGTTCTCTCATATGCATCTCTTGGTTGTTATTGTTGTTACCATCCTTGATGTTGGAGTCTCTTGGAGTATTCATCTGTTTGGGTTGGATTAGGATTAGAATAGGCAAACTATTTCAAAGGGAATAGTTCTAATCACACACATCACAATTCACACAAGCAATGTGAAAGCAATCACAGACAAACATTCCACTCAAACAACAAAGTTCAAGCACATTCTTAGGCAACAAAATATTTTTGCTACACCACATAAGTTGGTGGTTTGAACTAATCATTAGTATGGTGGTCCAACTATATGGTTCACTTGAGATCTTCCCATTATTCTTTGTTGTTTCTTCTTGAATGAGATCATGGTTTCCTTGGAATAATTCTTTTGTCTTGGTCACAAACTTCAAAGGTGATAATCGTTCCTTCTAAGTTGTGTTTCCTTAGTCTTAAAGTCTTGAGTAATGTCCCTTGGCTCACTTGTAATCCTTAGTGATATTCAAGTTGAAGTCCTTGGTGAAAATAAAGTTGAAATCTTTGATGATGTTGAAGTTGAAGTCATTTGAGTTGGTGAAGTCCTTTGCTCAAGTTGAAGTCTGTGCTCATGGTTGAGGCTTTGTCCATCAAGTTTTTAAAAGGAAGAGATGTAGAATCAAAACAAGAAAGGTTGAGGAAATAGTTAACAAGATTGTGTGTAAATAAGTTTTGGAACAAATATAACTCCTATTTTTCTAAGGGGTTTTGTCCAATCCTAGGGTTACAAATCCTACAGGCAACACAGTGCTCTGATACCATATGTAAGATCCCTCCTTTATAAAGGAAAAGATCCATTTGATTGCAATGCTAGTCCTTGGATAAATAGCTAGCATCCACAGTTAAGATGTAATATCAAGAAACAAAGGTCATATTACAACTTTATAACCATGAATAAAATAATTCATTACATCTTACATAGCTCATGTGGCTATCTCATTACAACGCAGCAGAAATAACTATAGCATGGGGTCCTTCATCTTCAAAGTGCCACAGGCAAACATGTTGGTTGTAGACTTGTAATCCTAATCAACACACTTCACTAACATCAAACAAACCTGCAACATAACAAGTTACAGCCACAAGGGTCAATACATTTGAATTGTATTGGCAAGTGATACTATGGTAGTATAGTGGAGTCTATCATCTATATGCATTTGGCTAAGTGGAGCTTAGGCTTGCTGTGCTCAAAATATATTTTCCTTATCTTTTGAAAACACTAAGTTTTTGTTTGTCAAAAAAATCACCCAAGGCATCTCCCAATATAAATTAGTGATCCTTCAACCCTTGTTCAACCACAAGGTTTTTTAACTTAGAAATTTGGATGAGGAGATTCTTGATAGCTTCCATGTCTTGATGCTCAAATTGTCCTTTACCAGGGACATGGCTAATTACTTAGATTTTACACTCCGCAGAGGTGGCGCACTTTCCCCACAAGACTTGGTTTCACCAAGACAAGATATTTCAGAAGCCTTCCCTTAGACCAGAATGGACGCATTCCAACATATCATCCCCTACCACCAACTGTCCATTTGGCTAAGTTATTGCAACCTATATGATCCAGGCAGAGCCCATAATGCCAAGTGGCTGCACTTGAAGCTTCTCAACATTTGACATCTCAAATATCTTTGTTCCTGGGTGGCATTCCATAATTGAGATACCAAGTTTTCCCCAGTATACTAGACTTGGTGATGCCCAAGTTTTCCCCAGCATACTGTACTTGCATAACCACTGAACACAAACCATTCTTTCCATTCCACCTAGGTGGTTCATTCACTTAGTTGTTTTATTAAACAAAACACAAGTCCTTGACTTAGAAATATTCCATAGCATGAATATAATCCACCCTTGTTTTCTACTAGCTAAGCTAAGCATGATAGTAGTAGGAATCTTAACTTAGGAAATTTCTACTAAGGTTTCATCTACTAGGATTTCCCATGGCATAGTTTATACTTAGTAAAAATTCCATGCAAGTCCTACTTAGAAATATCACTAATGCATAGTGAAAATAATGGGACAAAAGTATGAAGCATCACTTGCCTTTTTGGTAGGGAATATAAGTTCACTCCTTGATCTTGCAAGGGTCACACTCTTCAAAATCCACTTCAATTCAATCAAGCAAGCAAAGATTCAATCTACAAATCAAGCAATCACCACATAAAATAATAGAAACAAAGCAATGCATGCAAGCATGCAAAATATTGTTTTATTTGGAAAAGTGGTTTCTAATAGGTTATAAACATTCTAAAACACCTATTGGTCATTTTATAAAAGTGGCAAAACCATTTGCAAAAGATTTTACTTATAAATCATTTTTAAACCAAATCAATATTTTATGTGGTTGAAAATGCCTTTAGTAAAGGAATAATCTTTATAGGGTTTAATAAATTTTTAAATCATAAAACTTGGTGTTTGGGGACAGAGAGTTTAAATAAAAACATTTCCCAAAGGTTTTCCTCCAAAAAGTGTTTTCAACAAATAAACAATATTTTTATTTGACTAGAAATGCTTTAATTCAAAGTTTTATTCTCTTTCTTCACAAAATATGTTTTTGAAACCACAAATTGATTTCTATGGTCAGTAGGTTCAAAACAAACCATTTGCCAAAGATTTTATCACCAAAATAATTTTAGAAAGAATTTTATACTCAAAATATGCCTACACAAGTTTCTGCAAAAATAACCATTTTACCAGAAGCAATTTACTAAACAAAGTGCATAGTTGGGTAGGGTTTGTCTTGCTGATTCCATTGATATAAAATTTGCAAAATTTGGACGTGTGGTTTCAAAGTTATGCAATTTACAAAATCAAACATCTAATAGATTAGTTTATGTTTTTAAAACAAAAGGCTGGCCACGTGTTGTGTTTTGATTGGCCGAAAATGTTTCGTGTGGATCGTGCTGTGTGGTGCGTTGGATCAAAATGAAATCGTACGCCACAGGATCGAACTTACCCTTTTGAGTTATGATCAATCGCAACTAGTGGATCAAGATCTAAGAGCCCTAAGCAGCTAACCCTAAACCGACGGAGCTAGCGGCAGCGACAAGCGGCGGCGTGCTCAGACGAGTGTGGCACTGGCGATGCAGGAAGCAAAAGAGACAGGGGAGGGGCTCACCGAGATCGCCGTGCTTCGCTGATGCTCAACGTGCTCGGGGTTGGCGAAGGGGCGCATGGGTTCGACGCGTATTGCTCGTCGGAGTTGAGACAGACGGTGGTTGCTTACTGTCGAAGACGGAGGCGACGCTATGGGCCATGCTAAGAAGAAAAAGGGTTGCGTTAGGTGCGCACGATGCTGGCGATCACACACGTATCAATCAGAGGGAGAGGGAAAGCTGGGGCTTACGGGGGATGGTCGCCGGAGTAGACGCAGTCGTCGGTGGCGCGCTGATGTTGAAGCTGTCGATGTTAGGGGCACGCGCGGGCGAGCTGGTGTTACTGCTGGATGCGCAGGAGGGTGGGGAGCAAGCTCGAGTGGTCGAGGGGGCAAGGGGCGACGAAAGCTGCCAGAATTTCTCGCAAAGCTCGTCGGAGACAGGGGCAGTCGAGGCTGATATTTGGGCAGCCTAGTGGCTCCGGTCGAGTGAGATCTAAGGGGAAAGGAAGAGGAGGGCAAGGCGATTTAAAACTGCCGGCGAGGTTAGCGCGCGGGGTGGAGACGATGATCTGACCGGTGGGGTCCAGTTGATAGCGAGAGAGAGAGAAAAAGGAGGTGGGGTCCAGATGTCAGCAGCTTTGCAGGTGAGAGCAGCGGTGTGAAACGTTTTCCTGGAGGATGGGAAGATGGGCTGCGTTGCTGGGCCAGATAGGTTAGTTGGGCTGGGCTGGGTTCTTTTTTTTCTTTTTCTTTTCCTGTTTCTTTTCTTTTTCCCATTTGATTTTCTGTTTTTGATTTTGTCCAAATGATTTCAAACTTTGTTTGAATTCAAACCTTTTTCAAATACTCGGTATATTTCCATACTGTTTAAACATGTATTATATATACCATTTTAGGAATAATTCTTTTACTCTTCTTATGGTTTTATTCTTATTAAATAAGCATTTGCCATTTATCAAATAAGTTTAAATATATTTTAAAAAACCCTTTATTTGAATCCAAATTCTCACTAGACCTTTTCAGTAGGTTTTATTTATTTATTAGGGTGTCAAATACCTCACTTTGAATTATTTGGAATATTTTTAATATGATTTATTAATCATTTTAATTTGGGTACTTGTCTTTATTCCAATGAAATTAAATATGGGTTTAATTCCATAAATTTATTTAGTTGATTTCTTTGATCCCATTTAAGTTAATTAAACAAATTTTATTCCACTTGGGTAAATTCCAAATTCTATTTTCCCAGATTTAATTAATCATTTCTAATAGGGATTTTATCTTTATTCAAATAGAATAAGATTTGGTTAATGCCCTTTTAAATAATTTGAAAATTCTTTATCCATTATTTTATTTGGATTTGGGTTATAATTATTCCATTTGCTTATGGATTAGGCCAAGATTTAATTTGGTCTTTAAATATTCCTCATTTACTATTTCTTTCTTTATCTTATAAAATCCATATATTTTTATTTAAAGGTCCAAACTTGGTGATTCCAATTTGTAAAATCTTATTTAACATTTGTTTATCCTTTTAAATGTCTTTAGGATTATTTGCTCATCATTTGGTATGGATTTCTAGATAGGTGTTTTATTAGCTTTGGAAATTCAATTTCCTTATCTTATTAAATTCATAAGATTTTATCTATGGCTCCAAATTAAGTGAAACCAATTTCCATGGTTTTATAATATTTCCATTTGTCATTCTTGATCATTTATAATTGTTTGTTTGACCAATTTTTATATGGATCAAAACCATGGATTTAGAGGTAACTTGGAAATGTTTTCTCCCATTAGGGTTTTAGGATTTTGGTTTATTTTCCAAGTGTTTAAATTTCCAGATGCATTAATGAAGAATGCATTTCACTTTATTTGAATTTAGTTGGATTCAAACTTTATTCAAAGTTTGTTCAAGATGGGATTTTAAGTTTCCATTTAGAAACAAAAGTTTCTTTTCACCCTAAATTTCAACAATTATTTATTTTGTTTAATTATTTTTCACATTACAAGAATTGGAAAATCTTGGGATGTGACAGAAACCAACTTGTGGATTTAAAAGTGTATTTTGTGAAGTTAAAGAATAAATCTATGAATAAGAGCATTTCTAGTTAAATAAAAATATTGTTTATGCGTTAAAAATGCTTTGAATAAAATATTTGGAAAATGATTTGATTTAAACTCTCTGACCCTAAACACCAAGTTTTAGGATTTAAACATATATTTGGTGAACCCTATAAAATTATTACCTTGTTTAAAGGCATTACCAACAAAATAAAATATGACTTTGATTTAAAAATGGTTTATAGGTAAAACCTTTTCAAATGGTTTTAATATTAAACACTTGACCTTAAAACACTAATATCTGTGTTTAAAAAATATATATTTGTCAAACACTAGAAATTCCTACTTTGATTAAATCATTTCTAGCAAAACAAAAATGACTTAAAGTGGCCATTTTCACTAACTTAATATAAAATGGTTTTGCCACTTTTATAAATGACCAATAGGTGTTTTATAATGATTATAACCTATTAGAAACCACTTTTCCAAATAAAACAATCTTTGGCATGCTTGCATGCATTTGCTTTGTTTTTATTATTCTATGTGATGAATTGCTTGAATGGTAGATTGAATTTGTGCCTTGATTGAATTGTAGTGGAATTTGAAGAGTGTGACTATTGCAAGATCAGAAGTGAACTTATATTCTCTACCAAAAAGGAAAGTGGTGCTTCATACTTTTGTCCCATTATTTTCACTATGCATTAGTGATGTTTTGAGTAGGACTTGCATGGAATTTTCTAAGTGTTAACTATGCCATGGGAAATCCTATTAGATGAAACCTTAGTAGAATTTTCCCTAAGTTAAGATTCCTACTAATATCATGGTTAGCCTAGCTAATAGAAAACAAGGGTGCATTACATTCATGCTATGGAATATTTCTAAGTCAAGGACTTGTGTCTTGTTTAATAAAACAACTAAGTGAATGAATCACCTGGGTGGAATGGTATTGCTTGGAAGGATTTTTGTTGAGTGGTTATACAAGGCCAGGGGACTGGTGAACTTGTGTATCTCACTTGTGGAATGCCACCCAGGAACAAAGAGATTTGAGATGTCAAATGTTGAGAATCTTGAAGTGTAGCTACTTGGCATTATGGGCTCTGCCTGGATCATATAGGTTGCAATAACTTAGCCAAATGGACAGTTGCTGGTAAACCTGAGAATGGTTGGGAAACTTAACCATACTTAAACCAAACCCGCACGATTAAACGTGGAAACCCAAACTCAATTAAACCCATTAGATGTTTACGTAAACCCAACCAAAACCAAACCAACACAAATCTTGCACCCAAACCGAACTGAATTTAGTGCACATCTGTGGGTTGGAACCATTGGCACGAATGGGTTGAAAACCGTTGGCACGGATGGTTAACGCTTCGAGCGCTGGCCCAGGTTGTACTTCACAATGTTTCCCTGAAGCTTTGTGGCGATTTCTTGTGCAAGTTGTCCATGGAGGAGTTGGCCCGGATAGTGAGCACGGCCTCATGCAAGTACGTCAAGTCAAACTTGTCCTGGGTGAAGGTGCCTAGCGACACGCTGCGCAGTTCCTGAAACTCACAGCGGCTCGGCGACGTTCCGTGGCGATGCGTTCATCGGGTACGTTCGCCCACTGGACATGGCACCGGAGGCCGGCCCTGACAAGCTTGACCTCGCCCGTGCTCCAGTGGCTGGACTGCCAGCCGCCAATGTCGGTGGTGTACGTATTCTTCAGCTGTCTGTGGAGCAGACAACCGAGCTCGCCACTGTAAGATCCCTCCTTTATAAAGGAAAAGGATCCCTGTGATTGCAATGCTAGTCCCTGGATCAATGCTAGCATCCACAGTTTAAGATGAAGTACACAGAAACAAAGGTCATTATTAAAGTCATTCCAGAGACAAACATAGTCTTTTACAACTCCATGGCCATAGGCCTAGTACAAGAGTTTAAATAAGATATAAGATAAATAAGTCTTCATCTTCATGTGCCACAGGCAAGCATGTTGAGTGTAGACTCATGACTCCTAATCATCATCAGAGTAACCTGCAACATCACAAGTTATAGCCACAGTGGGTCAATACATTGGAATAGTATTGGCAAGTGATACCTTAGTAGAATATTGGTGGACTAGATACTAAATGCAATTTGGCTAAGTGTAGTTTAGGCTTGCTTTGCTCAAAATAGGTTTTGCCTATCAGTTGAAAACACTAAGTTTTTCTTTGTCAAAACTTTTCCCAAGGAACCACCAATAGACATTGGGGTCCTTCACCCTTGTTCAACCACAAGTTTTACTTAGAAATTGGGATGAGGAGATTCTTGATAGCTTCCATGTCTTGATGCTCAAGTTGTCCTTTTCCAGGGACATGGCTAAGTACTTAGATTCTTCCATCTGCAGAGGTTGTGCACTTTCCCCACAAGACTTGATTTTCACCAAGACAGGAACTTTCAGAAGTCTTCCCTTAGACCAAATGGGCGCGCTCCAACCTATCATCCCACTACCACCAACTGTCCAAATGGCTAAGTTATTGCAACCTATATGATCCAGGCAGAGCCCATATTGCCAAGTGGCTGCACTAGAAGCTTCTTAACATTTGGCCTCTCAAATCCCTTTGTTCCTAGGTGGCTTTCCACAAGTGATATACACAAGGTAAACCATAGAAATGGGCCTTGTGTAACCACTCAACATAACCCATTCACAACCATTCCACCCAGGTGATTCATTCACTTAGTTGTTTTATTAAGCAAAAACATAGTCCAAAAGACTTAGAATTATTCTATCATAGCATGAATAATTCACCACCCTTGGTTGCTACTAGCTATGCTAAGCATGGCATAGATAAGCATCTTAACTTAGAAATTTCTAGCAATTCTACAACTACTAGGATTTCCCAAGCATAGCATATAAGCAAAATATAACCATGCAAGACTAGCAAAATATTTCTAATGCATAGTAGAAAAACATAGGGATAAAATTATCATGAAGCACCACTTGCCTTGGTAGTTTGGAGAGTAGCTACAATCCTCACAATCACAATCACTATTTGCACCAAAATCTACACATAAAATGATAGCACCAAACCACATACAAAATAATTACAAGCAAAAATATATGAATGCATGCAACATGATATGTGATGATTTTCTATACTCACAAAGTCAAGTGCACAAAACTGAGTCATGAACAAGTTCAAAACTTGCCAAACAAACTTTATTTGAACACTAAAACATTTCTCAAATAATTAATATACACAAAATAGGCCTACACATGTTTCTGTAAATAAAACCCTTTTAACAGAAGCAAAACATTAAACACATTGCATATATGGAAAGGGCTTTCTCTCTTGATTCCATTGATATAAAATTTGTCAAATTTGAACATGGGAATCAAAAGTTATGATTAAAACAAAATCAAACATCTAATAGATTCAAATTCTGTTTTTAAATCTAACTAGCAGACACGCGTCGTGTTCCTATTGGCTGGTACCGGTTCAGGCGGATCGATCAACGAGAGCCACATGATTTAAGTGAAGATGCACGGCTAGATCTAACTCGTACCTCTTCGACACAGATCTAATCCTACTCGTTAGATCTAAATCCTACGGCCCTAATCTAATTGACCACCGACGGGCGGCGCTAGCGGCGGCGACTGGCGGCGGCGTCTCTGTCAGAGTTGCTACCGGCGTTCCAGGTCGCGCGGGAGAGGGAGAAGGGGCTTACCAAGCTCGCCATGTGTTGCTGATGCTCAAGGTGGCGATGGCTGGTCAAGGGGCACGCTGTAGTGGCCGAGGGAGCTCGTCGGAGTTGCTGGCGGCGTCAGATGCCTTCTGTCGAAGACGTTGCCGAGGTTCGGCATCGGCCTGGCATGAGCCAAATGGATTAGGAGGTGCGCAAGGACTTGGCGATCATGATAGCATCGGAGGGAAGGCAAAGGGCGGTCGCGTTTTACCTGGATTGCACGTCGGAGTCGAGCGGCGGCTCAGGTGGTCGCGGGCGTGAACGAGGACGTCGCTCTGGTTCACGAGAAAGCAAACAGAGGGCATCAGTGAACGCGCAAGGACACGCTGGTCATGATGGTTTGAACCAGAGACAGGGGGCGGTCAGTACTCACCGAGATTGGTCGCCGGAGTGCGCCTGTGCCGCGGCGGAGTGGCTCGAATTCGTGCAGCCTGGTGGCGGAGTGGTGGTGCTAGGTGAGGGGAAATGAGCGGCGAGGGGAGGGGTCTTATAGCCAGAGCGGGGCGAGGATCACGCGCGGTATCAATGGCAATTAAGCGCGGAATCAACACGGCGGAAACAACAGTGGCGAGGTGGTCGTCAGCGCTGATTGAGGACGAAGACGACGTGGTCGCAGGGTCCACTTTCCAGCGAGAGAAACAGAGAGGAGGTGGGGTCAGGCGGTCAGTGACTTGGTGGGTTTGTCTGCGAGTGAGAGAGAGAGAAGGGGGAACCCAGGTGGGCTTAGTGGGCTGGTTCTGTTGTTGGGATAGAAAGGTGGCGCCAGCCCTTTCCTATTTCTTTTCTCCTTTTCTTTTTCTGTTTGCAATTTCAGGAATCAATTTCAAATGATTTCAAAACTGTTTGAATTCAAATCTTTTCAGGATTTTTGTAGAGTACAACACTCACAGTTTTGGGCACAAAACCAAGTGGTCACTTTGAATTGGCCTGGTCACTTGGAATAAAACAAAATAAGCAGTGACATAGTCCTAGTTTTTAAATAGGTTTTGAAATTGGTTTTCAAATCATATTTATTTTGAAACTTTGGTTTAAATCCTAGCAATCTAGCAATACAATCTGAGATCAATAAGACAACAAGGTTTGGTTCAATGAACAACAATCTCTCATTGGAGAGTAGCATTTGTTTTAAATGCTGATCACATAAAATAATGAGCTTATATGCTCCTGTTTTTGAATTGATGTGTTTGAAATGAACTCTACATGATCATGGATGCATGGATGATATGCATGAGTTTGAAACATGATTTTTGGGATGTTACAAATCTAACCCCCTTAAGGTGAATCTCGCCCTCGAGATTCGGATTGGCTAGCAAATAGGTGAGGGTGGTCTTTCCGAAGATCATCTTCTCTTTCCCATGTTGCTTCTTCTTCGGAATGATGGTTCCATTGAACTTTGCAGAACTTAATAGTCTTGGTCCGAGTAACTCTTTCTGCAGTCTCCAGAATCTTGATAGGTTTCTCTTCATAAGTAAGATCACTTTCCAATTGAACCTCTTCCAAGGGTATAGTATCCTTCAAAGAAGTTTCTTCCATTTCTGGATGACATTTCTTAAGTTGACTCACATGGAACACATTATGAACTGCTGACAAAGACTCTGGCAATTCAATCTCATAAGAAACTTCTCCTTTACGACACAGAATCTTGAATGGCCCCACATATCTTGGGGCCAATTTACCTTTGACACCAAACCTCTTCACTCAACGAAGTGGTGATACTCTAAGATAGGCTCTATCACCAACTTCATAGGTGACTTCTCTACGCTTAGGATCTGCGTAGCTTTTCTGTCGGGACTGTGCTATCTTCAATCTGTCCTTAACTAGCTTGACTTTCTCTTCAGCCTCTTTAATAAGTTCTGGTCCGAACAAGCTTCTTTCTCCCACACCATTCCATAGCAATGGGGTGGTACACTTTCTCCCATAGAGAAACTCAAATGGTGCCATCTCAATACTGGCTTGATAACTGTTATTATAGGAAAATTCTGTGTAAGGCAGCCTTTCATCCCACTTGGCTCCATAGTCTAGAGCACATGCCCTCAACATGTCTTCAAGAATCTGATTAGTCCTTTCTGTTTGTCCATCAGTTTGAGGATGAAAAGCAGTGCTGAATTCCAACCTCGTTCCCAATGACTCATGTAGCTGTCTCCAAAAATGAGAAGTGAATTGTGTTCCCCTATCAGACACAATACTTTTGGGTACTCCATGTAGACATACAATTCTACTCATATAGATCTTGGCCAACTTAGCACTTGTGTAGGTTGTCTTTACGGGTATGAAATGAGCTACCTTAGTTAAGCGATCCACTACTACCCAAATAGAATCACATCCTGACCTGGTCCTTGGCAATCCGGTAATGAAGTCCATACCAATCTTGTCCCACTTCCAATCAGGAATAGGTAGTGGTTGAAGCAATCCTGCTGGTTTCTGGTGTTTCGCCTTCACTCTACTACATACATCACACAAAGCAATATGTTCGGCGATGTCTTTCTTGAGATTATTCCACCAGAATATTTCCTTCATATCCATGTACATTTTGGTGTTACCTGGATGAATGCAATACGGGGAGTTGTGTGCTTCTTGTAAAATCAGTTTCCGAAGCTCCGGATCTTGTGGAACACAGATACGTTTTCCATGCCATAAAGTACCCTGTTCATCTTCATAGAATCCTTTGGCTTTTCCTTTGCCAATCTTTTCCTTAATCTCTTCAATTTCCTTATCAGTCTTCTGGGCTTCTTTGATCTTGTCCAACAAAGTAGGTTGAACATCCAAAGACATGAGATGTCCTTCAGGCACAATCTCCAATCTGAGATCTCTAAATTGGGCACACAGATCATCTGGCGATTCCCCCTTAGTAAGGCCATTCACAAAAACCTTACGGCTTAGAGCATCCGCTACAACATTTGCTTTACCGGGGTGGTATTGCAAACTCAAATCATAGTCTTTGATGAGTTCTAGCCATCTTCTTTGTCTCATATTTATTTCCTTTTGGGTGAAGATATACTTCAAACTTTTGTGATCTGTGAACACTTCACATCGCTTTCCCAAAAGATAATGTCTCCATGTTTTGAGTGCATGGACAACATAGGCTAACTCTAAATCATGAGTAGGGTAGTTTACTTCATGAGTTTTGAGTTGTCTCGAGGCATACGCCACAACTTTTCCTTCTTCCATAAGTACTGCACCCAATCAATGATGATATGCGTCACAATATACTTGGAAATCCTTCTCCAAATCAGGCAAACACAAGACTGGTGCTGTCACAAGTCTCTTCTTCAATTCTTGGAAGCTGAGTTCACAACCTTCAGACCAAGCAAATTTCTTGTCTTTCTTTAGCAATTCAGTCATAGGTTTTGCTACCTTGGAGAAATTCTCGATAAACCTTCTGTTGTAACCTGCTAAGCCAAGGAAACTACGAACTTCTTTTACTGACTTAGGTGATTCCCATTCAGTCACAGCTGAAACTTTAGCAGGATCAACTGCTACACCATCTCCTGACACAACGTATCCAAGAAATCCAACTTCATTCAACCAAAATTCACACTTACTGAATTTGGCATATATCTTATGCTCTCTAAGCTTCTCTAGTATCAAGCGTAGATGTCCTTCATGCTCTTCCTTGCTCTTGGAGTAGATTAAAATGTCATCGATGAAAACGACAACAAACTTATCAAGAAATTCCATGAACACCTTGTTCATCATATTCATAAAGTATGCTGGAGCGTTGGTCAAACCAAATGGCATCACGATATGCTCATACAATCCATACCTTGTGGTGAATGTTGTCTTAGGTATGTCTTGCTCTCTTATCTTGAGCTAGAAATAACCTGAACGGAGATCAATCTTTGAGAACACACAAGCTCCTTCTAGCTGATCAAACAAGTCATTGATTCTAGGCAAAGGGTATTTGTTTTTGATAGTCACTTCATTGAGTGAGCGGTAATCTATGCATAACCTTTGACTTCTATCTTTCTTTTCCACAAACAAAACTGGTGCTCCCCAAGATGAAGAACTTGGTTGGATAAAACCTTTTTGCAACTGTTCTCCAAGTTGCTTCTTGAGTTCTTTCAACTCATCAACTGACATCTTGTATGGTCTTTTTGCTATTGGTCCAGATCCTGGTAGCAAATCAATAAGAAACTCCACATCTCTATCTGGTGGCATTCTCGGCAATTCTTCCGGAAACACATCTGGATACTCACTCACAATAGGCACACTGTCTATGCTAACCCCCTTAAGAGAATTTAGCTTACTCCCTTTTGATTCAAAGTTAGACTTGAATCTAATCCGTTTCTTTTCCGGGGTTGTGAGTGCAATAGTACGATTAGCACAATCTAGTAATCCTTCATACTTAGCCATCCAATCCATTCCCAATATTACATCCAGTCCTTGAGAATCTAGGATTATCAGACTCACTGGAAACTTATGCTTTCCAAACTCTATCACTAGATCCCGGCATCCCAGACTTACTATCATATCTCCACCTGGAGAACTAACTTTTATTGGACACCCAATGTTTTCAGTTGGAAACTCATTTCTATCAACAAATGCTTTTGATATGAATGAATGCGATGCTCCAGTATCAAAAAGAACAAGTGCTGGAATAGAATTGAGTTTGAACTTACCAGCAACAGCATCTGGCTCCTCATAGAATTCCTCCACATTGATGTGGTTCACTTGTCCCTTTTGAAAAGGGTTGGGCTTGTTGGGTCCTTCAACTTTCTTTTCTGGGCATTCATTTGCATAATGCCCCATCTTCTTGCACTTGAAACACTCAACCTGACTAATATCCTTCTTGACAGACTGACTTCCACTGCCACCTCCACTACCACTGTGGTGGCTCTTATATCCACCCTTGTGATTCTTGTACTTGTCATTGTCATGACTACGGTGATGTTTGTTGTCATGATGACGGTTGTGGTTGTGGTTCTTGTTGAATTTCCCATGCTTGTGGGATCCTGAGCTTCCACTATCATCATAATGGGAACGCTTGTGAGACGATCCCGAGCTGTGCTTGTCCGAGTGCTTTCTCTTCCTACTCTCAACTTTCTTCATTTTGTTCTCCAAAATAGCAGCCTTATCACAAAGAGACTGGTAAGTGGGAACATAGGCCACTGATAGCTGCAGGTTCAGTTCATCATTCAACCCTTCAAGGAACTTTTCCTTCCTCTTAGCATCAGTGTCAACTTCATCTGGTGCATAACGCGCCAGATTGTTGAACTCCTCAATATATTCAGCCACGCTGTGGTGGCGCTGCTTCAGATTATGGAACTCTTTCTTCTTCAAACTCATCACTCCGGATGAGATGTGAGAAGTACGGAAACCATCTTCAAAGATAGCCCATGTCACATCTGCAATGGGAGTGGTGATTTGGAAATTATCCCACCAAGTAGCTGCTGGTCCTTCCAACAAGTGAGCTGCAAATCTGACTTTCTCTTCATCAGTACAGCCAACTATTACCAAGTCCTTGTTCACAGAGCGTTGCCAATCATTGGCCACCATAGGATCAGTTGTTCCTGAGAACTTTGCTAGCCTCAATCTCAAGAACCAGGTAAGCATGTCAAAACCCGGTGGGTTGTTCTGATTGTTGTTGTTGTTATTGTTGTTATTGTTGTTGTTTTGATTCTGGATGAACGTAGTCATCATATGCATCAGGTGAGTCTGAGCTGTCATCATTTGCTGCATCTCAGGGGTGATGTTGTTGTTGTTGGGGTTGGGATTGGCACGACGGGGAGGCATCTGTGGTTTGTTCAATAGAGATAAGAATGAGATACCCATAGATGCTAACATGCACAATACATCACATAAACAATCACCAAACATGCATCATAATAATAATAGTTCAACAACATAAATGACAAGTTTGCAAAGTAAACAAACCAATAGCAATCCATCCACATGTTGGATGGTCATTGCGACTCAATATAAAGTACGATAAATAACTGATAAATGAGTAGTCATCACTACTCCTCGGCATCAACCTCCTCCTCAACAAAGGTAAGACCTGCATTCTCCATAGCGGTCTTGTATTCCTCGACATTGGTGCTCAAGGTCTCTACTTTGGCTTTGAGATCCCTCTTCTGAGAACGAAGCCTCTCAATCACAGTCTGCTGATGCTCGAGCTCGAAGTCCTTGGCCTCCAGTTCTGCAGTCATGTCTCGAATCCTCTTGTTCCTATCTTGGACTCGATTCTCTTGACTCTTGAACTTTCTGTCCTGACTCTCGAACTTGGCCTCCATCTCCTTGACTATCTCATCTTGCTCCGTGAAAAGCTTGTCCTTCTCACGAAGCTGCACCTGGAGTTCGTCATTGCTGAGCATGACGTTGGTCCTATCAGTGTCCACGTGTCTAAGGAGAACCTCTAAGTCCTGGAGGTATAGACTAATCGGCTCTACTGTCTCCCTCGAAGTGTCCTCGAAGTCGATGGCCTCTCCATCCTCATCACGTGTACCGAAGGCGTGGAAGTGAGTACCTCTAACCTGTCGAGAGTGTCTCCCTAATAGACGTCCAATAAAGTCCTGCATGACTACCTCTAGGCCTCTCTCCTTGTCATCGTGCATGAGCTTGAAGATGATTGCCTCCGTGGTAGGATCAGTCTGGCGTCCGGGCTGATTGAACTTGAAACCCCAAAGGTCTTTCCTCTCAAACTTGGTGAGGGGAAGCACCATGATAGTAGGAAGAGGGAGATTGAGCAAATTAGTGAGCTCAATAATACGAGGACCAAAACGAGTTCCTTGGAACTCTTCAACAGTGCTGATGGTGACATTAGGCATCTATTTAATAAGATAGAAAAAGTTAGAATCACACAATTTTAAGACAAGTCACAAGACAAGGCATCACATGCATAACTTTGGAAATCAAACACACAAGTCATGGCATACATGGATCCATTACAAACGACCAAGGTTCAACTTATTTTAAACGACATTTTGGAAAATAAAATGATAAGTGTGGTGGTCCAACTAACGAAGTACGCTTACAATTCCATCTCACTTGCCAAGTTGGCTAAAAGGGCATCCCTAGAGGCAATCTGTTTGTCTAGATCACCCATTGCTAAGTCTATGATGTCCTTCCTTAGGCTTTGGTTGATGGCCTCTAGCTCTTGGGTGTGCTTCTTTTCTTCCCTAAGATCATTCTGAGTGTTAAGCATTCTGCACTTGATTCTATCACCAAGTTCTTTGATGGCCCTCCAAGCTGCATCCCTTGCTGAATCAAAGAATGTAGTGTGCATCATTGTGTTGGTGACCATGCAGAATCCTGATTCCTTGTGGTTGTCTTCCTTGTTTTTATACAAGTGAAGCTGCACCCACCAGTACTCAACTCCTTCATCCATCACAGGAAAACCTTTGTACACAGCTGCACCATGTATTCCCATGGCAACCATGAGGTCCTTGAGAGCCTTGGGGAACTCTGTCTCACATTCCAAAGTCATTGTCATGAGTGGTCCCTTCTTCACGGCTTCGTTGATGGAGTTCATCTACAAATAGAGATGAGAAAGAAGATTAGAAAAGTTTACGAGAAGAAAATACAAGTGTGGAAGTTGTTGAATTTTTTTCCTTAGTGGTTTTCCAATCCTAGGGTCCTAATCCTACAGGCAACACAGTGCTCTGATACCATCTGTAAGATCCCTCCTTTATAAAGTAAAAGGATCCCTGTGATTGCAATGCTAGTCCCTGGATCAATGGTAGCATCCATAGTTTAAGATGAAGTACACAGAAACAAAGGTCATTATTATAGTCATTCCAGAGACAAACATAGTCTTTTACAACTCCATGGCCACAGGCCTAGTACAAGAGTTTAAATAAGATATAAGATAAATAAGTCTTCATCTTCATGTGCCACAGGCAAGCATGTTGAGTGTAGACTCATGACTCCTAATCATCATAAGAGTAACCTGCAACATCACAAGTTACAGCCACAGTGGGTCAATACATTGGAATAGTATTGGCAAGTGATACCTTAGTAGAATATTGGTGGACTAGATACTAAATGCAATTTGGCTAAGTGTAGCTTAGGCTTGCTTTGCTCAAAATAGGTTTTGCCCATCAGTTGAAAACAATAAGTTTTTCTTTGTCAAAACTTTTCCCAAGGAACCACCAATAGACATTGGGGTCCTTCACCCTTGTTCAACCACAAGTTTTACTTAGAAATTGGGATGAGGAGATTCTTGATAGCTTCCATGTCTTGATGCTCAAGTTGTCCTTTTTCAGGGACATGGCTAAGTACTTAGATTCTTCCATCTGCAGAGGTTGTGCACTTTCCCCACAAGACTTGATTTTCACCAAGACAGGAACTTTCAGAAGCCTTCCCTTAGACCAAATGGACGCGCTCCAACTTATCATCCCACTACCACCAACTGTCCAAATGGCTAAGTTATTGCAACCTATATGATCCAGGCAGAGCCCATATTGCCAAGTGGCTGCACTAGAAGCTTCTTAACATTTGGCCTCTCAAATCCCTTTGTTCCTGGGTGGCTTTCCACAAGACAGATACACAAGGTAAACCATATAAATGGGCCTTGTGTAACCACTCAACATAACCCATCCACAACCATTCCACCCAGGTGATTCATTCACTTAGTTGTTTTATTAAGCAAAAACATAGTCCAAAAGACTTAGAATTATTTTATCATAGCATGAATAATTCACCACCCTTGGTTGCTACTAGCTAGGCTAAGCATGGAATAGATAAGCATCTTAACTTAGAAATTTCTAGCAATTCTACAACTACTAGGATTTCCCAAGCATAGCATATAAGCAAAATATAACCATGCAAGACTAGCAAAATATTTCTAATGCATAGTAGAAAAACATAGGGATAAAATTATCATGAAGCACCACTTGCCTTGGTAGTTTGGAGAGTAGCTACAATCCTCACAATCACAATCACAATCACTATTTGCACCAAAATCTACACATAAAATGATAGCACCAAATCACATACAAAATAATTACAAGCAAAAATATATGAATGCATGCAACATGATATGTGATGATTTTTTATACTCACAAAGTCAAGTGCACAAAACTGAATCATGAACTAGTTCAAAACTTGCCAAACAAACTTTATTTGAACACTAAAACATTTCTCAAATAATTAATATACACAAAATAGGCCTACACATGTTTCTGTAAATAAAACCCTTTTAACAGAAGCAAAACATTAAACACATTGCATATATGGAAAGGCCTTTCTCTCCTGATTCCATTGATATAAAATTTGTCAAATTTGAACGTGGGAATCAAAAGTTATGATTAAAACAAAATCAAACATCTAATAGATTCAAATTCTGTTTTTAAATCTAACTAGCAGACACGCGTCGTGTTCCTATTGGCTGGTACTGGTTCGGGCGGATCGATCAATGAGAGCCACACGATTTAAGTGAAGATGCATGGCCAGATCTAACTCGTACCTCTTTGACACAGATCTAATCCTACTCGTTAGATCTAAATCCTACTGCCCTAATCTAATTGACCACCGACAGGCGGCGCTAGCGGCGGCGACTGGCGGCGGCGTCTCTGTCAGAGTTGCTACCGGCATTCCAGGTCGCGCGGGAGAGGGAGAAGGGGCTTACCAAGCTTGCTGTGTGTTGCTGATGCTCAAGGTGGCGATGGCTGGTCAAGGGGCGTGCTGTAGTGGCCGAGGGAGCTCGTCGGAGTTGCTGGCGGCGTCAGATTCTTGTTGTCGAAGACGTTGCCGAGGTTCTGCGTCGGCCTGGCACGAGCCAAATGGATTAGGAGGTCTCAAAGGACTTGGCGATCATGATAGCATCGGAGGGAAGGCAAAGGGCGGTCGCGTTTTACTTGGATTGCACGTCAGAGTCGAGCGGCGGCTCAGGTGGTCGCGGGCGTGAACGAGGACGTCGCTCTGGGTCACGAGAAAGCAAACAGAGGGCATCAGTGAACACGCAAGGACACGCTGGTCACGATGGTTTGAACCAGAGACAGGGGGTGGTCAGTACTCACCGAGATTGGTCGCCAGAGTGCGCCTGTGCCGCGGCGGAGTGGCTCGAATTCATGCATCCTGGTGGCGGAGTGGTGGCGCTAGGTGAGGGGAAATGAGCGGCGAGGGGAGGGGGTCTTATAGCCAGAGCGGGGGCGAGGATCACACGCGGTATCAATGGCAATTAAGCGCGGAATCAACACGGTGGAAACGGCAGCGGCTAGGTGGTCGTCGGCGCTGATTGAGGACGAAGACGACGTGGTCGCAGGGTCCACTTGCCAGCGAGAGAAACGGAGAGGAGGTGGGGTCAGGCGGTCAGTGACTTGGTGGGTTTGTCTGCGAGTGAGAGAGAGAGAGAAGGGGGAACCCGGGTGGGCTTAGTGGGCTGGTTCTGTTGTTGGGCTAGAAAGGTGGCGCCGGCCCTTTTCTATTTCTTTTCTCCTTTTCTTTTTCTGTTTGCAATTTCAGGATTTCAAATGATTTCAAAACTGTTTGAATTCAAATCTTTTCAGGATTTTATTAGAGTGCAACACTCACAATTTTGGGCACAAAACCAAGTGGTCACTTTGAATTGGCCTGGTCACTTGGAATAAAACAAAATAAGCAGTGACATAGTCCTAGTTTTTAAATAGGTTTTGAAATTGGTTTTCAGATCATATTTGTTTTGAAACTTTGTTTTAAATCCTAGCAATCTAGCAATACAATCTGAGAGCAATAAGACAACAAGGTTTGGTTCAATGAACAACAATCTCTCATTGGAGAGTAGCATTTGTTTTAAATGCTGATCACATAAAATAATGAGCTTATATGCTCCTGTTTTTGAATTGATGTGTTTGAAATGAAATCTACATGATCATGGATGCATGGATGATATGCATGAGTTTGAAACATGATTTTTGGGATGTTACAGCCACGAGCAGCCACAGGTTCCTTTGGGTGGTGCGGATGCCAAGAATCGACGGCCGCTCCTATTCCTCGGGGAGCGGAGGCGCCGACGATGACCCACTGACGTGGCTTGTCGATGGATTCTTGGAGAGGACCAAGGGAAGGGGGCTCGCCGTGTCGGCGTGGGCGCCTCAGGTGCGCATCCTGTCTCACCCGGCGATAGCGGCCTCTCGATGCTGGAGAGCGGCGGTGCACGCTGCGACCGCAAGAGCGAGAGAACGGCGGCATGGTGCCGTGTGGGGAAGTCGCGGCCGCCGTGAATGAGCTCATGGAGAGGGAGAAGGGGTGCACCGTGCGACGCCGGGCTGGCAACCTGCAGCTAGCGGCGACGCGCGCTTGGTCGCCAGAACGGTCATCGCGTCGGGCTCTGGAGGAGATCGCCGGCCGGAATGGCGGTGTCGGACATGGCGTTCATGGATTCATGCTTTACATGTTCAGCTGCGAGGCGCTCAAGGAGTACGCCGCCATGATGGCCGTGACGCGGACGGCAGCCAGAGCCCGCTGGCGCGATGACCTCGTTGTTTCCTAGGCCTGTCATGGAGAGCCTCAGCCCTCAGCCTGCTGTTAGCTTGTCCTCATCGGAGAGTAAGACAATATCGCCGCCGCGTGAACACTGAACGATGGCAGTCGCAGAGGAGCGGACGGAGCAGATACCTATAAAAGTAAGTACAAACCAATCTTAGCAATCGGGCGTGAACCATGGGTAAAACTATTTGGAACCAGAACCGTTCGTAACCATACCTGACTATACCCGACCGTTCAATACACAAAACCAAACCAATCCAAACTATTGTCACGCTCCGCCCATTTACAACCGAACTAAATAAACCCACTTGAAGCAACCGATCCACCTCACCCGGTTCAGGAAAAACCATTCTCACGTTTAGTTGCTGGTAGGGGATGATAGGTTTGAACGCGTCCATTCTAGTCTAAGGGAAGGCTTCTGAAAGATCTTCTCTCGATGCATGTCGAGTCTTGTGGGGAAAGTGCACCACCTCTCGAGAGAGTAAAATCTAAGTACTTAGCTGTGTCCGCTGTAATGGACAATTTGAGCATCAGGACATGGAAGCTATCAAGAATCTCCTCATCCCAATTTCTAAGTTAAAAACTTGTGGTTGAACAAGGGTTAAAGGATCTTCAATCTTTGATTGGTAGATTCCTTGGGTGATTTTGACAAACAAAAACTTAGTGTTTTCAAATGATAAGGAAAATCTATTTTGAGCAAAGCAAGCCTAAGCTCCACTTAGCCAAATGCATATAGATGATAGATACCACTATACTACCATAGTATCACTTGCCAATACAATTCAAATATATTGACCCTTGTGGCTGTAACTTATTATGTTGCAGGTTTGTTTGATGTTAGTGAAGTGTGTTGATTAGGATTACAAGTCTACAACCAACATGATTGCCTGTCGCACGTTGAAGATGAAGGACTCCATGCTATAGTTATTTCTGCTGCATTGTAATGAGATAGCAAAATGAGCTATGTAAGATGTAATAAATTATTTTATTCCTGGTTATAAAGTTGTATTATGACCTTTGTTTCTTGATATTACATCTTAACTGTTGATGCTAGCTATTTATCCAGGGACTAGCATTGTAAAAACAGGGATCTCTACCTTATTAAAGGTTGGGACCTCTACAGATGGTATCAGAGCACTGTGTTGCCTGTAGGATTGTAAACCTAGGATTGGACAAAAACCCCTTAGAAAAATAGGAGTTGTATTTTGTTCAAACTTATTTACAAACAATCTTGTAAACTCTTTCCTCAACCTTTTTGTTTTGATTCTACATCTCTCCCTTTTCAAGCTTGATGGATAAAGCCTCCACCATGAGCAAAGACTTCACCATGAGAAAAGGAATTCACCAACTCAAATGACTTCAACTTCAACATTACCAATGACTTCAACATCAGATTTTCACCAAGGACTTCAACCTAGATAACACTAAGGACTACAAGTGAGACAAGAAAAGAATACTCAAGACTTGAAGACTAAAGAAACACAACTTAGAAGAAATCATCAACACCTTTGAAGTTATGTGACCAAGATGCAAGAATTTTTCCAAGGGAACCATGAACACATTCAAGAAGAAACAACTAAGAAGAATGGAATGATCTCAAGAAAAACCATATAGTTGGACAACCATATTAGTGATTAGATCAAACCCACCAACTTATGTGGTGTAGCAAAAATATTTTGTTGCCTAAAAATGTGCTTGAAACTTGTTGTTTGAGTGGAATGTTTGTTTGTGATTGCTTGCACATTGCTTGTGTAAATTGTGATGTGTGTGATTAGAATTCTTCCTATAGAAATCTTTGCCTATTCTAATCCCAATCCAACCCAAAAAGATGACTACTCCAAGAAACTCCAACATCAAGAATGGTGACAACAACAACCAAGAGATGCACATGAGAGAACAATTTCTAGCAACCCAAGCCCAGTTGAATCATGTGACAACTCAGTTTTTAGCCAACAACAATGAGTTAGACCCAACCATGCAAAAGTTTTTGGAAATCCAATACAAATTGTTGCAAGGGATGACCACTCAAATGATCAACATGAAAGACAACCTTTCCCAAGGAGTTTGTGACAACAATGATGTCAAGGATGATATTATAGAGGGAACTCAAGCTTGCAATTTTGTGGAGACATGGATCACACTTCCAAAGAGCATGAAGATCAACGCCCTAATTGTGAAGAGAAACATTCAACTAAACAATGCCCCACATCTCAAGTGACTTGTTTCCTATGTGAAGGAAATAACCATGTGCCTATCCAATGCCCCATCTATCCTATTTTTCAACAAGTGAAACAAGGTGGAATGCATCAACAGTATGGAAAACCCTATGAGGAAATAACTTCTAGCAAGAAGGATAAAGATAAAGGCAAATCTCAGATTGCACCTGTAAGGTTCCCAACCTTTAATAAGGTAGAGTCCCCTGTGTTTACAATGCTAGTCCCTGGATCAATAGCTAGCATCCACAGTTAAGATGTAATATCAAGACACAAAGGTCATAATACAACTTTATAACCAGGAATAACATAATTTTATTACATCTTACGTAGCTCATTTGGCTATTACATTACATTGCAGCAGAATATCTATAAGCATGGGGTCCTTCATCTTCAAAGTGCCACAGGCAAACATGTTGGTTGTAGACTTTGTAATCCTAATCATCAAACTTTTCTAACATCAATCAAACCTGCAACATACAAGTTATAGCCACAAGGGTCAATACATTTGAATTGTATTGGCAAGTGATACTATGGTAGTATAGTGGAGTCTATCATCTATATGCATTTGGCTAAGTGGAGCTTAGGCTTGCATTGCTCAAAAATATATTTTTCCTTATCATTTGAAAACACTAAGTTTTTGCTTGACAAAATAATATTTCCCAAGGCAACTCCTAATCAAAGATTGAAGATCCTTTAACCCTTGTTCAACCACAAGTTTTTAACTTAGAAATTTGGATGATGAGATTATTGATAGCTTCCATGTCTTGATGCTCAAATTGTCCTTTACCAGGGACATGGCTAAGTACTTAGATTTTACACTCTGCAGAGGTGGTGCACTTTCCCCACAAGACTTGGTTTCCCAAGACAAGATCTTTCAGAAGCCTTCCCTTAGACCAAAATGGATGCGCTCCAACCTATCAAACCCTACCACCAACTGTCCATATGGCTAAGTTCTTGCAACCTATATGATCCAGGCAGAGCCCATAATGCCAAGTGGTTTCACTTGAAGCTTCTCAACATTTGACATCTCAAATCTCTTTGTTCCTGGGTGGCAATCCACAAGTGTGATACACAAGGTAAACCATAGCCATGGGCCTTGTGTAACCACTCAACCAAAAACCACCAAGCAATTACCATTCCACCCAGGTGATTCATTAACTTAGTTGTTTTATTAAACAAAATACAAGTCCTCAGACTTAGAAATTTTTCCATAGTGTGAATATATATTCCACCCTTGTTTTCTATTAGCTAAGCTATGCATGATAGTAGTAGGAATCTTAACTTAGGAAATTCTACTAAGGTTTCATCTACTAGGTTTTCCCATAGCAAGGTTTATACTTAGCAAAATTCCATGCAAGTTTTACTTAGAGAAATCACTAATGCATAGTGAAAGTAATGGGACAAAAGTATGAAGCATCACTTGCCTTTTTGGTAGAGGGTATAAGTTCACTCCTTGTCCTTGCAACAATCACACTCTTCAAGTCACTACAATTCAATCAAGAAAGGCACAATCTCAATCTACCAATCAAGCAAAACATCACATAAAATCATATAAACAAGATAATGGATGCAAGCATGCCAAGCTTTGTTTTATTTGAAAAAGTGGTTCCTAATGGGTCATAAACATTTGAAAACACCTAATGGTCCTTTTATAAAGTGGCAAAGTCATTTGCAAAAGGTTTCACTTCCTAAACCATTTTCAAAACAAAGTATCATTTTATGTGGTGTAGAAATGTTTTTACTAAGGCATTAATCTATAGGGTTCACAAAATTCATTTTAAAATCATAAAACTTGGTGTTTGGGGTCAGGGAGTTTAAAACAAAACATTCCCAAAGGTTTTCTTCCAAAACCATTTTTAATAAATAAACCACATTTCTATTTGACTAGAATTGGTTTTAAATCAAAGAATCATTCTTTTTCTTCACCAAATACATTTTTGAAACCACAATTTGTTTCCTAGGGTCAGTAGGTTCAAATCACACCATTTTCCAAAGATTTTATCCCCAAAATCATTTTAGAACAATTTTTATAATCTAAACAAGCATACAAATGTTTCTGCAAAAACAACCATTCTACCAGAAGCTTTTTACTAAATAAATTGCATGGTTGGATAGGGCTTGTTCCACTGATTCCATCGATATAAAGTTTGCAAAATTTGGATGTGTGGAACTAAAGTTATGGAATTTACAAATTGGAACATCTAATTGATTTGCTTCTGTTTTTAAATCCAAAGGCTGGCCACGTGGCGTGATTCTACTGGGCAATACCGGTTCACGCGGATCAAGCGTTGTGAGGCGTTGGATTAAAATAGATCGAGCGGCACAGGATCACTCGTACCCCTTCGGCTAAGGATCTATCGTTACCATGCGATTAAGATCTGACGGCGCTAAGCCTACTAGCCAGAGATGGGCGGCGCTGCGGTGGCTACCGGCGGCGGAGCGCTCAGGTGGTGGCGGTGCTGGCGAAGCAAGAAGCGAGAAAGGATGGGAAGATGCTCACCGTGTTCGCAGTAGCGTGGGGAAGCTCAACGTGTTGTTGGTTCGACGAGGGGCGCTCGTGGTTGCCCTGGATTGCTCACCGGAGTTCGCTCGGCATCGGGCACGCTCTGGTCGACGTTGGGGGCGGGGCTACAAGGCACAGGAGAACGAGACAAGGGATCCGTTAGACGCGCGAGGGAGAGTAGAACTTGCGTGCGTCAACGAGAAGGGAAGGGGCGGACGGAAACTACCTGGGGCACTCGCCGGAGTTAAACCAAACGGTGGCGACGCTGGGAGTCGTCGTTGCCGAGGCTCAGGGGCGCGCGCGAGCGAGCTGCGGATCCAGAAAGGTCCGCCAGGAGATGGGGATCACAGCTGTGTGCTCGAGGAGGCAAGGGGTGGCGTGGGGCTGCCGGAATTTTCACCGGAGCATCGTCGGACAGTGGGTGGTGTGGCGAGGAATTGGGAGGCCTGGGGGCGTGTTGAGGTGGGGCGACAGAGGGGAACGAGAGAGAAGAGGGGGACGCTTTAACGTGCGTGGTCGCAGCGAGTAATGGCGAAGGCGTTAAGGCGAATTTAACCGCGGCATCAACGGCAGGAAACGGCCGGTGTGGTCGTCGCGGGGAGGAAGAAGATGAGCTGGCGGTGGGGTCCGCTGGCAGCGATAGAGAGAGAGGGGAGGTGGGGGTCCACGTGTCATTGACTCTGTGGGTTCTGTTTCTGGTGAAAAACATTTCGCGAGAGAGAGTGGGGTGGGCTTGATGTTGGGCTTGTTGGGCTGGCCGGCTGGGCTGTGTCCTTTGCATATTTTTTTGTTCTGAATCTTTTCTCTTTTTCTGTTTGAATTTCCTGATTGAATTTCAAACAAACAAATCAAACATTCAAAACAATCCAAACTTCCACCACACTTTGCAATTGAATTTGGTTCGGTTTAACAACATTAACCAAAGTCTTAAAATAAAACAATTATTTTATTCTTTTTAGGATCTATTTAATAATTAAATAAAATAGACCTTAATTATTAATTCAAATAGGTTTTGATTTATTTAATAAAAACTCCATTTGAAATCTAAATATTATCAAAACAAATCAGTAGGTTTTATTTGAAAATAATAAACACTTGAAAAACTTATTTAAAATAATTTAATAGGTTTTGATGTTTTAATTAGAATGGAAAAACCTTTATTTTTTAATAAAAATTGGATATTAATAAATCCTCATTATTTTATTTAAATAAATCTTTACTTTTTTAATCAAAACAAAATATTTTATTTCAAAAACTTGGCCAAGGTTTACTTTGGCTTTATAAAATAATCCTTATTTATTTTTCTACCCTTTCATTTGAAAACCAAATCTTTTTATTAAAAGATCCAAAATAGTAATTTTAAATATTTTTAAGTTTATTGTTTATTTATCTTTTTAAATCCCTTTAGGATTTTATTTGATCCAAATAGGTTTTGAAAGTTTCCAATTGGATTCAAAAAGTTTCTTCTCACCCTGAAAATCAACAAAGTTTTATTTTATTCAATTATTTTTTTCACATTACAAGATTTGGAAAATCTTGGGATGTGACAGCACCTCCATACATTAAGAATCACCTTGATCGACAAAAGAAGAAACATAGGTATTATCCAAGGAATCGGTTAAGGAACCGAGGAGACTTTCCCACCTTTGACGTGAGATATGAAGAACATGAACTAGAGGAACTCCTAGCTTTGGAGAAACCCAAGAAGAAGAATAATAAGGAAATTAGCCAAGTGTGGTGCAACAACTGCAAAGAGCTAGGCCATTATATATCAACTTGTCCATAGAAGATATGTGAAGAAATCAACCTTGTCACATGTTACAATTGTGGTGACCAAGGACATTATGCAAGCAATTGTCCAGAAAAGATGAGATACAAGACAAGCAAGCCCATGAGAGATCTCAGCCTTGTCCCATGTTTCAAGTGTGGAAACAAAGGACACTATACAGATGTCTGCCCAGAGAAGTTTCATCAAGATCCCAAGCAAGCAAAGATGTATTCTAGTGGAGAACTTTTTCAGGGTGGTAGTACCCTAGTTGTTTTGAATCCAACTTGTAATCTCTAGCCTTCCCAAATCTCGGGGCGAGATTTCTTTTAAGGGTGTTAGCCTATCACATCCCAAAATTTTCCAAATTTTGAAATGTGAAAAATAAATAAACAAAATAAATAATTGTTGAAATTTAGGGTAAAAAGAAACTTTTTGTTTCTAAATGGAAACATCAAAACCCATCTTGAACAAACTTTGAATAAAATTTGAATCCAACTAAATTCAAATCAAGTGAAAAGCATTCTTCATAAATACATCTTGAAATTTAAACACTTGGAAAATAAACCAAAACTCTAAAACCCTAATGGAAGAAATCATTACCAAGATCTCTCTAAGACCATGGATTTGATCCATATAAAAATTTAGCAACAAGCATTTATAAATGATCAAGAATGACAAATATAAATATTATAAAACCATAGAAATTAATTCTATTCAATTTGGATCCATAGATAAAATCTTATGAATTTAATAAGATAAGGGAATAATTTCCAAAGCTAATAAAGCTCCTATCTAAAATCCATACCAAATTGTGGGCAAACTAATCCTAAAGGATTTTAAAATATAAACAAATATTAAATAAAATTATACAAATTGGAATCACCAAATTTGGATCTATAAATAAAAAGATATGGATTTTATAAGATAAATAAAGAAAGAAATAATAAATAAGGAATATTCAAAAGCCAAAATAAATCATGGCCAAGTCCATAAGCAAATGAAATAAATCTAATCCACATAAAATAAAGGAATAAGGAATATTCAAATAAAATAATATAGCTTTAACCAAATTATATTCCATTTGAATAAAAACAAAATCCCTAATAGAAATGATTAATTAAATCATGGGAAAATAATAAATGGAATTTGCCGAAGTGGAATAAAAGTTATTTAATTAACTTAAATGAAATAAAAGAATCATTTAAATAAAGTTATATCGAATTAAAAACCATATTTGATTTCACTTTCAAATAATTCAAAGTGAAAATTAGTTAACACCCTAATAAATAAATAAAACCTACTGAAAAGGATTTGGTAAAATTTGGAGATTAAATAGAAGTTGGAAAAACATAATTAAAATCCTATTTAAATAAAGACAAAGGTCCATTTTGAATAAATAATTAAACTGTGTGGGAATAAAAGAAATATTCCAAAATGATCTTTAAAATACATGTTTGAATAGAATAGAAAATTCCTGAAAGGTTTGAAAATATTTGAAAAGAAAAGGGATTGAAATTGTTTGAAAAAAATTCAAAACAGAAAATCTAAATGGAAAAAGAAAAGGAAACCGGAAGAAAAAAACAGAAAATTAACCATTCCAGCCCAGCTAGCGAGGCCGGCCCAACTAGCCCACCCCTCCTCTTCCCCGCAGAGAAAACGTTTCACACTCGCGAACGAACCCGCATCGCCACTGACCACCGTACCCCACCCTTTCTCTCTCTCTTACGCTGACAAAGCATCCCCACCCGTGAGTCGTCGTCTTCACCCCGCGGTGACCGTGCCTCCTCCCTTCCCGTTTCCTGTTGTTGATTGCCGGCATGAATTCGCGTCAATGACGCAACCTTTACTCCCTGCGACCATGCTCCCTTAGACACCCATGCCCCCTCTATATTTCCCCCCAGACACCATCTCCTCTAAGCCCCCAGGCTGCCCTGAATTCGTCTCAAAACTCTCTGACTCTGGCGAAGCTTTTTCTCCAGTTCCGGCCAGACACCGTCATGCCTTGCCCCCTCGACCACTCGATCTCACTCCCCAACCTCAGGAGCATCTACTAGTGGTCTCCTCTTGCTCGCACATGCCCTATAATGCCGACAGCTTCATACACCAGAGCACCATCGGCGACCGCGTCTACTACGGCGACCTTCCCCCATAAGCCCCAGCTCCCCCTCTTCTCTGGTTGATACGTGTGTGATCCCTAGCATCGTGCGCATCTAACGCAACCCCCTGTTTCTCTTAGCATGGCCCATAGCATCACCTCCGTCTTCAACCGAGCGCACCCGTCGCCAGGAGCAACTCCTACGAGAGATTGCCGACCCGTCCGCGCGCCCCTGTCCTCGCGACGACAACCTTGAGCTTCAGCACGACGAGGCGAACTCGGTGAGCTATCCCTCCCTCTCCCGTGCTTCCTGTATCGCTGGCACCATCCTCATTTGACCGTGCCGCCAGCCACCGGCACGCACCGCCCATCTTTGGCGAAGCGCCTGTGCACTGTTCGATTTGGATCTGACAAGTACGATAGATTCATTAACCGAAGAGGTATCGTGAGTTGTGAGCCATGCGATGCACATTAGATTTGACAGCTAGAATCAAGCGATACACGCGAAACGGTATCGGCCAGTTAGGTTAAGACATGTGGCTCAGGATTTGATTTAAAAACAGAATTGAAACTATTAGATGTTAGAATTTGTAAAATTCATAACTTTTGATCCACACGTCCAAATTTTGAAAATTTTATATCAATGGAATCAGAAAAACAAATACTTTACAACCATGTACTTTGTTTAGTAATTTGCTTCTGTAAACTTAGTTGTTTTTGCAGAAACTTGTGTAGGCATAATTTGAGCATAAAAATTATTCTAGAAATATTTTTAAGGTAAAATCTTTGGTAAATATTTTGTTTTGAACTACTGACCATAAAAACCAACTTGTGGATTTAATAGTGTATTTTGTGAAGTTAAACAATAAATCTATGAATAAGAGCATTTCTAGTTAAATAAAAATATTGTTTATGTGTTAAAAAATGCTTTTTGAGTAAAATATTTGGAAAATGATTTGATTTAAAATGTCTAACCCTAAACACCAAGTTTGAGGATTTAAAAATATATTTGGTGAACCCTATAAAATTATTACCTTGTTTAAAGGCATTACGAACAAAATAAAATATGACTTTGATTTAAAAATGGTTTATAGGAAAAACCTTTTGCAAATGGTTTTAATATTAAACAGTTAACCTTAAAACACTAATATATGTGTTTAAAAAATATATATTTGTTAAACACTAGAAATTACTACTTTGATTAAATCATTTCTAGCAAAAAAAATGACTTAAAGTGGCCATTTTCACTAACTTAATATCAAATGGTTTTGCTACTTTTATAAATGACCAATAGGTGTTTTATAATGTTTATAACCTATTAGAAACCAATTTTCCAAATAAAAAAATCTTTGGCATGCTTGCATGCATTTTATTTGTTTTTATTATTCTATGTGCTGAATTGCTTAAATGGTAGATTGAATTTGTGCCTTGATTGAATTGTAGTGGAATTTGAAGAGTGTGACTATTGCAAGATCAAGTAGTGAACTTATATTCTGTACCAAAAAGGCAAGTGGTGCTTCATACTTTTGTCCCATTATTTTCACTATGCATTAGTGATGTTTTGAGTAGGACTTGCATGGAATTTTCTAAGTGTTAACTATGCCATGGGAAATCCTAGTAGATGAAACCTTAGTAGAATTTTCCCTAAGTTAAGATTCCTACTACTATCATGCTTAGCCTAGCTAATAGAAAACAAGGGTGGATTACATTCATGCTATGGAATATTTCTAAGTCAAGGACTTGTGTTTTGTTTAATAAAACAACTAAGTGAATGAATCACCTGGGTGGAATGGTATTGCTTGGAAGGATTTTTGTTGAGTGGTTACAAAAGGCTAGGGGAATGGTGAACCTTGTGTATCTCACTTGTGGAATGCCACCCAGGAACAAAGAGATTTGAGATGTCAAATGTTGAGAAGCTTCAAGTGCAGCCCCTTGGCATTATGGGATCTGCGTGGATCATATAGGTTGCAATAACTTAGCCAAATGGATAGTTGGTGGTAGGGGATGATAGGTTGGAACACGTCCATTCTGGTATAAGGGAAGGCTTCTAAAAGATCTTGTCTCGATGCATGTCGAGTCTTGTGGGGAAAGTGCATCACCTCTCGAGAGAGTAAAATATAAGTACTTAGACGTGTCCCCGGTAATGGTAAATTTGAGCATGAGGACATGGAATCTATCAGTAATCTCCTCATCCCAATTTCTAAGTTAAAAACGTGTGGTTGAACAAGGGTTAAAGGATCTTCAATCTTTGATTGGTAGATGCCTTGGGTGATTTTAAGAAACAAAAACTTAGTGTTTTCAAATGATAAGGAAAATCTATTTTGAGCAAAGCAAGCCTAAGCTCTTGTAACATCCCTAAAATCATGTTTTCAAAGATTGCATATCATTCATGCATGCATATCATTTTAGGGATCAATTTCAAACTCTTTTGGAAGAAACAGAAACTTGAGTACTAATATTTCATGTGAGCAAGCTTTGATCTAATGCCACTCTCAAGAGAGAGGATATTTGTTTTGAAAACCATTGTTTGAATTCATAGGATTGGTTGGATGAGTTCCAAGATTGAACAAAAAAATTCAAAAACAAATATGGTTTTAAAACCATTTTAAAATCTTCATCAAACCATGTGCTAAGGCACTGTTATTTTAAAATCTTCAAAGGACCAAGCAAGTCCAGCAAGGCAGCATGGTTTAATACTCAAATTTATAAAGGATTCATACTACTAAAGGACAGAAAGAATTGAATTTCAAATGCTTTTAAATTCATTTGAAATTGATTCCAGAAAATCAATTTAGAAAAAGAAAAAGAGATATGAAATGGAAAAGGGCCGGCGCCAGACTTTCAGCCCAGCAGCAGACCTAGCCCACTAAGCCCACCCGGGGTTTTTCCCTCTTTCTCTCACGCGTCACAGACCTACCCAGCGCTCACTAATTGGTGGACCCAAGTGCCACGCGAGCATTGTCCTCGAGCCACGCACCCCCACGACCCCGTCGATGCCGTCGTTACCTCATCACTGCCGCGATTGAAGCAGGCTTAATTGCCAGCGTTTCCTCGCGAGATTCTCGCCTCTGCTCCGGCTATAAGACCCTCTCCTCACCCCGCATCTTTCCCCTCGCTCAGCACAATCACCTCGCCACCAGGCTGCGTGCAATCGAGCTCAAAACCCCGCAGCACCGACGACCTCCGGTGACCGATTCCGGTGAGCTCCGACCGCCCCCTCTCTCTGGTTCAAACAATCGTGACCAGCAAGTTCTTGCGCGTTCCATGATACCTTACTTTTGTTTTCTTGTGACCCAGCTCGCCGTCCCCGTTCACGGCCGCAAGTGACAGAACCGCCGTCTAACTCCGACGAGCAATCGAGGTATAATCTGACCGCCCCTTGTGTTCTCATTGATCCAGTAGTGTTCGCCTAGACTTGCGCACCCCCTAATGCCACTGACTCGTGCTATGGCGACGCAGAACCTTGGCACATTCGTCGTCTGCAAGCAACCGACGCCGCGCACGACTCCGACGAGCTCCAGCGACATCCACGGTGCGCCCCTTCACCAACGAAGCCTACCTTGAGCATCAGCAGCACACGGCGAACTCGGTAAGCCACTTCACCCTCTCCCGCACGATCTAAATCGTCGGCAACGTCCCTGACAAATCCACCGCCGCCACTTGCCGCCGCTAGCACCGCCAGTCTTTGGTCGCAAGCTTCGCAGCCGTTATATCTGGATTTGAGGCTCAGGATTAGATCACTTACTCAAACCATTACGCGCAGATCTGACCGTGCGCTGTCACTTAAATCTAACGGCCCTTGTTGATCGATACACACGAAGCGGTATCAACGAATCAGAACACACCGCGTGTCTGTAGGTTTGATTTAAAATCAGAATTTAGATGTATTAGATGTTTAAACTTTAAAAATTCATAACTTTTGATTCTCACGTCCAAATTTGACAAATTTTATATCATTGGAATCAGGAGAGAAAATCCTTTCCATTAATGCAATGTGTTTAATGTTTTGCCTCTGTAATAAAGTTTATTTTTACAGAAACATTTGTAGGCATAATTTGTGTATAGTAATTATTTGAAAAATGTTTTGTTGTTCAAATAAGATTTATTTGGCAAGTTTTGAACTTGTTTGAGATTCAGTATTGTGCACTTGTCTTGTTTGGTGTAGAAAATCATCTGTCACATCCCAAGATTTTACAAATCTTGTAATGTGAAAAATAAATGAATAAAATAAAACTTTGTTGATTTTCGGGGTGAGAAAAAACTTTTTGAATCCAATTGGAAACTTTCAAAACCTATTTGGATCAAATAAAATCCTGAAGGGATTTAAAAAGTTAAATAAATAAACAATAAAGTTAAAAATATTTGGAATTACTATTTTGGCTCTTTTAATAAAAGATTTGGTTTTCAAAAGAAAAGGTAGATTTATAAATAAGGATTATTTTATAGAGCCAAATTAAACCTTGGCCAATCTTTTGAAATAAAATATTTTGCTTTGATTAAAAGAGTAAAGGTTTATTTAAACAAAATAATGAGGATTTTTTAATATCCAATTTTTATTAAAAATAAAGGTTTTACCATTTTAATTAAAACATCAAAACTTATTAAATTATTTTAAATAAGTTTTCCAAGTGTTTATTATTTTCAAATAAAACCTAACGAATGGTTTTGGTACTATTTTGGATTTCAAATAGAGTTTTAAAAATAAATAAATCAAACCCTGTTTGATTTAATAACTAAGGTCTATTTTATTTAATTAATAAATGGATCCTAAAAAGATTAAAAATATTATTTTGTTTTGGACTTTGATTTGTGTTGATAAACAGAGCTAAACTCAATATAAAGTTTAGTGGAAGTTTATTTGATTTGGTTGTTTGAATTGTGATTTGAATTTCAAAACAGAAATAAGAATTGGAAAAAGGAAAAAGAATTTAGAACAGAAAAAAAATATGAAACGGCCCAGCCCAACAATCCTAGCCCACTAAGCCCAGCCAGCCCACTACCCCTCTCCAGCAGAAATTGATTCACACCCACATTTGAACCCACGAGGCCGCTGACAGATGGACCCCATCGCACCCCTCCTCTCTCTCGCTGCCAGACGACCCCACCTGCCCCGTCAGCGTCTTCAATCCGCGGATCTGTTCCTCCCCCTCACCTCGCTGCCGTTTCTGCCGCGGATTCTCGGTGTCAATTCGTGTTATTGCGCCCATAATTCTCCCTGCAGCTATGCCGTACTTAATCGCCATGCTACCCTCTTTCTTTTCCCCCAACCAACGCCACCAGAGAGCCACCAGGCTGCTCGGAATCATCTCCGAACTGCCCCTGTCTCCGACGAACTCCCTGACGAATTCCGGCCAGTCTCCGTCACCACTCGTCGCCTCGACCACACGATCATGTCCCACAGACTCTGGCGCATTCCCCAGTACTCCTAGCTTAGCCGCGCAAGCTTCCTAGCGTCGGCAACGACGACAGCTAAACATCGCCGCCGTCTGCCTCGACACCGGCGAGTCTTCCTGGTAAGCTCGGACCGCCCCGATGCCATTTAGTGATGCTCACATGCTCCTTAGTACCATGCGCGTCTAACGCATCCTTTACTTTGCTTCGGCACGTCCTGTAGCCTCGCCCACAACGACGACCAGAGCATGCCCGACGCCGTGTGGACTCCGGTGAGCAATTCGCGTCACCACCGTGCGCCCCTCGACGATATACCGCCACGTTGAGCATCAGCGAAGCACGGCGATCTCGGTGAGCCCCTCCCCTGTCAATTTTGCTTCCTGCATCACCAGCGCCACCCTCGTCTGAGCACGCCGCCGCTCGCCGCCGCGCCAGCACCGCCCATCTGAGTTCGAGCTGCTGTGAGCCACTGGATCTAGATCCGAGCGTCACGATAGAATCTTAGCCGAAGGGGTATAGATCGATCTGCGTCGTGCGATATGACTTAAATCCAACGGCATGCGTCGCTTGATCCACGCGAAACGTTTTCGGCGAATAGGAATAGGACGCATGTCCCAGTCTGTTTGATTTAAACAGAATTTGATCTATTAGTTTTCCAATTTTGTAAGTTGCATAACTTTTATTCTAAACGTCCAAATTTTGAAAATTTTATATCAATGGAATCAGTGGAACAAGCCCTAGCCAACCATGCCATTTGTTTAGCAAAAGTTTCTGTTAAATGGTTTGTTTTTCCAGAAACTTATGTATGCTTGTTTAGAATGTAAAAATTGTTCAAAATTGAATTTGGAGATAAAATCTTTTGAAAATAGTGCGTTTTGAACCTACTGACCCTAGGAATCACTTTGTGGTTTCAAAAATGTATTTGGAGATGCAAAAGAATGAAACTTGGATTTAAAACCAATTCTAGTCAAATAAAAATATGGTTATTTATTAAAAATGGTTTTGGAAGAAAACCTTTGGGAAATGTTTTGTTTTAAACTCTCTGACCCTAAACACAAAGTTTTATGGTTTGAAAACATATTTGGTGAACCCTATAGATTAATGCCTTAGTAAAAACATTTCTACACCACATAATATGATACCTTGTTTTGAAAATGGTTCATGAAGTGAAATCTTTTGCAAATGACTTTGCCACTTTATAAAATGACCATTAGGTGTTTTCAAATGTTTATGACCCATTAGGAACCACTCTTTCAAATAAAACAAAGCTTGGCATGCTTGCATGCATTACTTTGACTTTATCATTTTATGTGATGTTTTGCTTGATTGGTAGATTGAGATTGTGCCTTGCTTGATTGAATTGTAGTGACTTGAAGAGTGTGATTGTTGCAAGGACAAGGAGTGAACTTATACCCTCTACCAAAAAGGCAAGTGATGCTTCATACTTTTGTCCTATTACTTTCACTATGCATTAGTGATTTTTCTAAGTAAAACTTGCATGGAATTTTTGCTAAACCATGCTATGGGAAAACCTAGTAGATGAAACCTTAGTAGAAATTTTCCTAAGTTAAGACTCCTACTACTATCAAGCTTAGCTTAGCTAATAGAAAACAAGGGTGGAATATACATTCATACTATGGAAAATTTTCTAAGTCTGAGGACTTGTGTTTTTGTTTAATAAAACAACTAAGTTAATGAATCACCTGGGTGGAATGGTAATTGCTTGGTGGTTTTTGGTTGAGTGGTTACACAGGGCCCATGGCTATGGTTTACCTTGTGTATCTCACTTGTGGATGGCCACCCAGGAACAAAGAGATTTGAGATGTCAAATGTTGAGAAGCTTCAAGTGCAACCACTTGGCATTATGGGCTCTGCCTGGATCATATAGGTTGCAAGAACTTAGCCATATGGACAGTTGGTGGTAGGGTTTGATAGGTTGGAGCGCGTCCATTTTGGTCTAAGGGAAGGCTTCTGAAAGATCTTGTCTTGGTGAAACCAAGTCTTGTGGGGAAAGTGCACCACCTCTGCAGAGTGTAAAATCTAAGTACTTAGCCATGTCCCTGGCAAAGGACAATTTGAGCATCAAGACATGGAAGCTATCAAGAATCTCATCATCCAAATTTCTAAGTTAAAAACTTGTGGTTCAACAAGGGTTAAGGGATCTTCAATCTTTGATTGGGAGATGCCTTGGGAAAGATCATTTTGTCAAGCAAAAACTTAGTGATTTCAAATGACATGGAAAATCTATTTTGAGCAAAGCAAGCCTAAGCTCCACTTAGCCAAATGCATATAGATGATAGACTCCACTATACTATCATAGTATCACTTGCCAATACAATTCAAATGTATTGACCCTTGTGGCTGTAACTTGTTATGTTGCAAGTTTGATTGATATTAGTGAAGTTGATTGATTAGGATTACAAAGTCTACAACCAACATGTTTGCCTGTGGCACTTTGAAGATGAAGGACCCCATGCTTATAAATATTCTGCTGCAATGTAATGTAATAGCCAAATGAGCTATGAAAGATGTAATAAAATATTTTATTCCTGGTTATAAAGTTGTATTATGACCTTTGTTTCTTGATATTACATCTTAACTGTGGATGCTAGCTATTGATCCAGGGACTAGCATTGTAAACACATGAGACTCTACCTTATTAAAGGTTGGGAACCTTATAGATGGTATCAGAGCATTGTGTTGCCTGTAGGATTTGTAAACCTAGGATTGGACAAAACCCCTTAGAAAAAAAATAGGAGTTATATTTGTTCCAAAACTTATTTACAAACAATCTTGTAAACTCTTTCCTCAACCACTTTGGTTTTGAGTCTACATCTCATCTATTTCAAACTTAATGGATAAAGCCTACCCCATGGCCAAAGACTTCACCATGTGCAAAGGACTTCATCAACTCTAATGACTTCAACATCTTCAACTCTAATGACTTTAACATCTTCAACTCTAATGACTTCAACAGCTTCAACTCTGATGACTTCAACATCTTCAGCATTGTCACCAAGGACTTCAACCTTGGATATCACTAAGGACAAGTGAGACAAGAAATCTTGCTCAAGAATTGGAGACTAAGGAAACACAACTTAGAAGGAGCCATCATCACCTTTGGAGTATTGTGACCAAGAGTATTCCTAAGGAAACCATGATCTCATGCAAGAAGAATCAACCAAGAAAGATGGAAAGATCACAATTGAACCATATAGATGGACCACCATATTTAGTTTAAGTCAAACCCACCAACTATGTGGTGTAACAAAAATATTTTTGGTTGCCTAAAAATATGCTTGAACCTTGTTGTTTGAGTGAAATGTTTGTTTGTGATTGCTTGCACAATGCTTGTGTGAATTGTGATGTGTGTGATTAGAATTATTTCCTTAGAGATATTTTTGCCTATTCTAATCCCAATTCAACCCAAACAGATGACTTCTCCAAGAGACTCCCACATCAAGGTTGATAAACAACAACAATCAAGAGGACAACATGATAGAACTTATAGCAACCCAAAACCAGTTGAGCCAAGAGACAACTCAGCTTCTAGCCAACAACAATGGACTAGACCCAGCTATACAAAGGATTTTGAAACTTCAATCCCAATTGTTGCAAGGATTGGTTACTCAAATGATCAACATGGGAGGAAACTTTTCCCAAAGAGCTAATGACAACAAGGTTGACAAAGATGTTATATTAGAAGGAACCAAAGCTTGCAATATTTGTGGAGACAAGGATCATACATCCAAGGAGCATGAAGATCAATGCCCCAAGAAGAGAGAAAGATTTCCCACCTTTGAGGTGAGATATGAAGAGCATGAACTAGAAGAACTCCTAGCTTTGGAGAGACCCAAAAAGAAGAAGAAGGACAAAAGCCAGTTGCAATGTTACAATTGCAAAGAGATGGGATACTATGCCAGTGAATGCCCAGAAAAGAAGAAGAGCCAAGAGGGCAAACAAAAGCTAGTGAAACCCAAGATGAGGAAGGATATTAGCCAAGTGATGTGCAACCACTGCAAAGATTTAGGACATTATGCATCATATTGTCCAGAGAAGCCACCTCAAGACCTCAACCTTATCACATGTTTCAAATGCAAGGAGCTAGGCCACTATGCAAACTTCTGTCCAGGAAAGTTACACCAAGATCCCAAGAAGGCCAATATGTAATTTAGTTGGAAAATTTTAAGGGTGGTAGTACCCTAGTTGTTTTGAGCCAACTTGTAACCCTAGCCTTCCCAAATCTCGGGACGAGATTTATTTTAAGGGTGGTAGCCTGTCACATCCCAAGATTTTCCAAATCTTGTAATGTGAAAAATAAATGAATAAAATAAAACTTTGTTGATTTTCGGGGTGAGAAGAAACTTTTTGAATCCAATTGGAAACTTTCAAAACCTATTTGGATCAAATAAAATCCTAAAGGGATTTAAAAAGTTAAATAAACAATAAAGTTAAAAATATTTGGAATTACTAGTTTGGATCTTTTAATAAAAGATTTGTTTTTCAAAAGAAAAGGTAGATTTATAAATAAGGATTATTTTATAGAGCCAAATTAAACCTTGGCCAATCTTTTGAAATAAAATGTTTTGCTTTGATTAAAAGAGTAAAGGTTTATTTAAACAAAATAATGAGGATTTATTAATATCCAATTTTTATTAAAAATAAAGGTTTTACCATTTTAATTAAAACATCAAAACTTATTAAATTATTTTAAATAAGTTTTCCAAGTGTTTATTATTTTCAAATAAAACCTACTGAATGGTTTTGGTACTATTTTGGATTTCAAATAGAGTTATAAAAATAAATAAATCAAACCCTATTTGATTTAATAACTAAGGTCCATTTTTATTTAATTAATAAATGGATCCTAAAAAGATTAAAAATATTATTTTGTTTGGACTTTGATTTGTGTTGATAAACAGAGCTAAACTCAATATAAAGTTTAGTTTAAGTTTATTTGATTTGGTTGTTTGAATTGTGATTTGAATTTCAAAACAGAAATAAGAATTGGAAAAAGGAAAAAGAATTCAGAACAGAAAAAAATATGAAACGGCCCAGCCCAACTATCCTAGCCCACTAAGCCCAGCCAGCCCACTACCCCTCTCATGAAAAAAATGATTCACACCCACATTTGAACCCACGAGGCCGCTAACAGATGGACCCCATCGCACCCCTCCTCTCTCTCGCTACCAGACGACCCCACCTGCCCCGTCAGCGTCTTCAATCCGCGGACCCGTTCCTCCCCCTCACCTCGCTGCCGTTTCTGCCGCGGATTCTCGGCGTCAATTCGTGTTACTGCGCCCGTAATTCTCCCTGCAGCTATGCCGTACTTAATCGCCATGCTACCCTCTTTCTTTCCCCCAACCAACGCCACCAGAGAGCCACCAGGCTGCTCGGAATCATCTCCGAACTGCCCCTGTCTCCGACGAACTCCCTGACGAATTCCGGCCAGTCTCCATCACCACTCGTCTCCTCGACCACACGATCATGTCCCACAGACTCTGGCGCATTCCCCAGTACTCCTAGCTTAGCCGCGCAAGCTCCCTAGCGTCGGCAACGACGACAGCTGAACATCGCCGCTATCTGCCTTGACACCGGCGAGTCTTCCTGGTAAGCTCGGACCGCCCCGATGTCATTCAGTGATGCTCACATGCTCCTTAGTACCATGCGCGTCTAACGCATCCTTTACTTTGCTTCGGCACGCCCTGTAGCCTCGCCCACAACGACGACCAGAGCACGCCCGACGCTGTGTGGACTCCGGTGAGCAATTCGCGTCACCACCGTGCGCCCCTCGACGATATACCGCCACGTTGAGCATCAGCGAAGCACGGAGATCTCGGTGAGCCCCTCCCCTGTCAATTTTGCTTCCTGCATCACCAGCGCCACCCTCGTCTGAGCACGCCGCCGCTCGCCGCCGCGCCAGCACCGCCCATCTGAGGTCGAGCTGCTGTGAGCCACTGGATCCAGATCCGAGCATCACGATAGAATCTTAGCCGAAGGGGTATAGATCGATCTGCGTCGTGCGATATGACTTAAATCCAACGGCATGCGTCGCTTGATCCACGCGAAACGTTTTCGGCGAATAGGAATAGGACGCGTGTCCCAGTCTGTTTGATTTAAACAGAATTTGATCTATTAGTTTTCCAATTTTGTAAGTTGCACAACTTTTATTCTAAACGTCCAAATTTTGAAAATTTTATATCAATGGAATCAGTGGAACAAGACCTAGCCAACCATGCGATTTGTTTAGTAAAAGTTTCTGTTAAATGGTTTGTTTTTGCAGAAACTTATGTATGCTTGTTTAGAATGTAAAAATTGTTCAAAATTGAATTTGGAGATAAAATCTTTTGCAAATAGTGCGTTTTGAACCTACTAACCCTAGGAATCACTTTGTGGTTTCAAAAATGTATTTGGAGATGCAAAAGAATGAAACTTGGATTTAAAACCAATTCTAGTCAAATAAAAATATGGTTATTTATTAAAAATGGTTTTGGAAGAAAACCTTTGGGAAATGTTTTTTTTTAACTCTCTGACCCTAAACACAAAGTTTTATGGTTTGAAAACATATTTGGTGAACCCTATAGATTAATGCCTTAGTAAAAACATTTCTACACCACATAATATAATACCTTGTTTTGGAAATGGTTCATGAAGTGAAATCTTTTGCAAATGACTTTGCCACTTTATAAAATGACCATTAGGTGTTTTCAAATGTTTATGACCCATTAGGAACCACTCTTTCAAATAAAACAAAGCTTGGCATGATTGCATGCATTACTTTGACTTTATCATTTTATGTGATGTTTTGCTTAATTGGTAGATTGAGATTGTGCCTTGCTTGATTGAATTGTAGTGACTTGAAGAGTGTGATTGTTGCAAGGACAAGGAGTGAACTTATACCCTCTACCAAAAAGGCAAGTGATGCTTCATACTTTTGTCCTATTACTTTCACTATACATTAGTGATTTTTCTAAGTAAAACTTGCATGGAATTATTGCTAAACCATGCTATGGGAAAACCTAGTAGATGAAACCTTAGTAGAAATTTTCCTAAGTTAAGACTCCTACTACTATCAAGCTTAGCTTAGCTAATAGAAAACAAGGGTGGAATATACATCATACTATGGAAAAATTTCTAAGTCTGAGGACTTGTGTTTTTGTTTAATAAAACAACTAAGTTAATGAATCACCTGGGTGGAATGGTAATTGCTTGGTGGTTTTTGGTTGAGTGGTTACACAAGGCCCATGGCTATGGTTTACCTTGTGTATCTCACTTGTGGATGGCCACCCAGGAACAAAGAGATTTGAGATGTCAAATGTTGAGAAGCTTCAAGTGCAACCACTTGGCATTATGGGCTCTGCCTGGATCATATAGGTTGTAAGAACTTAGCCATATGGACAGTTGGTGGTAGGGTTTGATAGGTTGGAGCGCGTCCATTTTGGTCTAAGGGAAGGCTTCTGAAAGATCTGGTCTTGGTGAAACCAAGTCTTGTGGGGAAAGTGCACCACCTCTGCAGAGTGTAAAATCTAAGTACTTAGCCATGTCCCTGGCAAAGGACAATTTGAGCATCAAGACATGGAAGCTATCAAGAATCTCATCATCCAAATTTCTAAGTTAAAAACTTGTGGTTGAACAAGGGTTAAGGGATCTTCAATCTTTGATTGGGAGATGCCTTGGGAAAGATCATTTTGTCAAGCAAAAACTTAGTGATTTCAAATGACATGGAAAATCTATTTTGAGCAAAGCAAGCCTAAGCTCCACTTATCCAAATGCATATAGATGATAGACTCCACTATACTATCATAGTATCACTTGCCAATACAATTCAAATGTATTGACCCTTGTGGCTGTAACTTGTTATGTTGCAGGATTGATTGATATTAGTGAAGTTGATTGATTAGGATTACAAAGTCTACAACCAACATGTTTGCCTGTGGCACTTTGAAGATGAAGGACCCCATGCTTATAGATATTCTGCTGCAATGTAATGTAATAGCCAAATGAGCTATGAAAGATGTAATAAAATATTTTATTCCTGGTTATAAAGTTGTATTATGACCTTTGTTTCTTGATATTACATCTTAACTGTGGATGCTAGATATTGATCCAGGGACTAGCATTGTAAACACAGGGGACTCTACCTTATTAAAGGTTGGGAACCTTATATCATCACATGGCATTTTGCATGTATTCATATATTTTTGCTTGTATATATTTTGTATGTGATTTGGTGCCATTATTTTATTTGTAGATTTTGGTGCAAATAGTGATTGTGATTGTGAAGATTGTTGCTACTCCCCAAACTACCAAGGCAAGTGGTGCTTCATGATTTTAATTCATATGTTTTCAACTATGCACTAGAAATATTTTGCTAGACTTGCATGAATATTGTTGATCTATATGCTATGCTTGGGAAATCCTAGTAGTTGTAGAATTGCTAGAAATTTCTAAGTTAAGATACTTATCAATGCCATGCTTAGCCTAGCTAGTGACAACCAAGGGTAGTTATATATTCATGCTATGAGAAAATATTTCTAAGTCTTTGGACTTGTGTTTTCTTTAATAAAACAACTAAGTGAATGAAACACCTGGGTGGAATGGAAAGAATTGTTTGTGTTGAGTGGTTACATAAGGCCCATTTCTATGGTTTACCTTGTGTATCTCACTTGTGGAAAGCCACCCAGGAACAAAGGGATTTGAGATGCCATATGTTAAGAAGCTTCTAGTGCAGCCACATGGCAATATGGGCTCTGCCTTGATCACATAGGTTGCAATAACTTAGCCATTTGGACAGTTGGTGGTAGTGGGATGATAGGTTGGAACGCGTCCATTTGGTCTAAGGGAAGGCTTCTAAAAGGTCCGGTCTTGGTGAAAATCAAGTCTTGTGGGGAAAGTGCACAACCTCTGCAGATGGACGAATCTAAGTACTTAGCCATGTCCCTGGTATTGGACAACTTGAGCATCAAGACATGGAAGCTATCAAGAATCTCCTCATCCCAATTTCTAAGTAAATACTTGTGGTTGAACAAGGGTGAAGGTTCCTCGATTTCTATTGGTGGTTCCTTGGGAAAGATTTTTGTCAAAGAAAAACTTAGTGTTTTCAACTAATAGGCAAAACCTATTTTGAGCAAAGCAAGCCTAATCTACACATAGCCAAATGCATATAGTATCTAGTTGCCAATATTATACTAAGGTATCACTTGCCAATACTATTCCAATGTATTGACCCACTATGGCTGTAACTTGTGATGTTGCAGGTTATTCTGATGGTGATTAGGGGTTATGAGTCTACACTCAACATGCTTGCCTGTGGCACATGAAGATGAAGACTTATTTATCTTATTACATATTTGAACTCTTGTACTAGGCCTGTGGCCATGGAGTTTGTAAAAGACTATGTTTGTCTCTGGAATGACTTGTAATAATGACCTTTGTTTATGTGTACTTCATCTTAAACTGTGGATGCTAGCATTGATCATTGCAATCACAAGGATCTTTTCCTTTATAAAGGAGGGATCTTAGAGCTCTACTTAGCCAAATGCATATAGATGATAGATACCACTGTACTACCACAGTATCACTTGCCAATACAATTCAAATATATTGACCTTTGTGGCTGTAACTTATTATGTTGCAGGTTTGTTTAATGTTAGTGAAGTATGTTTATTAGGATTACAAGTCTATAACCAACATGATTGCCTGTGGCACTTTGAATATGAAGGACTCCATGCTATAGTTATTTCTGCTGCATTGTAATGAGATAGCCAAATAATCTATGTAAGATGTAATAAATTATTTTATTCCTGGTTATAAAGTTGTATTATGACCTTTTTTTATTGATATTACATCTTAACTGTGGATGCTAGCTATTGATCCAGGGATTAGCATTGTAAACACAGGGATCTCTACCTTATTAAAGTTTGGGACCTCTACATTTTCTCATGCATTCTTTCATTCTCTTCCATGCAAGCTATAGTGGCTCACACTCTGCCTGTCTAAAACCAGCAATATTAGATCTTAGTTGCATAGTCTTTGCAGGTGGAAAGAATTTAGTCATAAATAAAGAAGTAGATTCCACCCATGACGCAATAGTATTTCTAGGCAAACATTGCAACCATTCTTTTGCTCTTCCTCTAAGAGAGTAAAGAAATAAGCATAACTTTACCGTGTCGGTGTCAAGAACTTTAATGCGCATCATATCACATATTTCAGTGAAAGTATTTAAATGCATACCTGCGTCTTCAATAGCAGAGCCTCCAAATTGATTATGTTGAGCCAAACTTAAATATTGGGGCTTAATTTCGTAATCTTCAACAGTAATTGTTGGCTCACTAATAGGAGTACGAAAATAATCATTGTTGGGAGTTGCAAACTCCCCAAGCTTCTTTTCAGCCATATTTCCTATGTTTTTGGATTTTCTTAAACAAATAATAATGATGGTAAAAACATGAATTAAAAGACTAACTAATTTTGTTGGTTTTTCAAATAAAGACTAAAATCAAACTAACAAAATTAAAACTAGCAAGGTTCCTACTAACCTCACCAGGGTAGCTATTGCTTCCCCAGCAACGGCGCCAGAAAAAGGGTTGATATCTTCAATCTGGATTACGGATGTAGTATAGTTCTTTTTCCCTAGTAGACCTAGGTTTATCGAATCCTTGGGAAGAAGAAAGCAAAGTGAAGTTACTTAAATGGACCTTTGGGAGTTTTAGAATTCCTTTCGTGTTTTCACCGGACAAAGAGTTTGCGATCTTTTTGTTGTTGTTGACGATGGATAGAGAGGGCCTGGGGATTTTGGTTTCACCAGTAGCTGTGCAAAACATCTGATGGGAATAAAAGATAATAATAAAGTATGCATGTAATTGTTAGAGCAAGATAATTATATGTGGGCAGTGCATCCATAATTTCTATTGGCTCCGCTACCGCTTATAGCAATAACCTACTAGTCTCATCCATAGAAGAAAGAGAACTAATAATATGCATAGTGATGTCACCGTTAATCCAAAGTAAATCTCTCACATACAGCCGTACTATCCCTTCCATCACTAGGGTTTCCAACCTGCAGATCAGTCATCACTCACACTCCCTATACCTGGATCAATCCTTGGGGTCTTGGGTACCTGAAAAGTCCTTAGATTGAGGCAAGAGAGGGTACAATAATCATCATGTCATACAAACTAATACATGATCCCATCTATGATAAATAACATGCACAAAAAGCTACATGGCTAGGCCGAAGCCCTTAGCCCAAGGAGAATTACTCACACATAGAGATGAAATCAACAACCATAAACATTGTAATAGAGATCATAAGATTGATAGCAAATAGTCTTACAATGTCGCCAATTGGAGAAGAGATCTTCTATTACAAGTGGTGGAATATGGCTATGGTGGTGGATAAGGGTTTGGAGATTAGATCTAGATCTATTCCTTCGGCGTGGCGGCTTCTGGTAGCAGGGAGAGTTGAAGTCGAAAAGAGAGAGAGTTTTCTCGTCCCCGAGACCTCTTTATATAGGGGTCCCTTCACGAAAGTTGTTCTGTTTGACCTATCAGAGTTGATGGAAACTATACGGTCGGAACTATACGGCCGAAATTTTATTCCCGCCTTATAGTTGGTCGTTAAGCCTTCTAGATCCACTTCACGACTCCTGGTTTCTTTGACGTGTTGTAAATCTCGTATCTTTGACTTTAATATTGTGATTCCCATCATTACAGTCATTATCCGCGCAGGGAAAATAGCAAGAAAGGATTGAATACCCCTTTGATCATTAGGCATTAGTGGAAGGGTTTAGAGAGATAGCTCATCAAATATATGAATAATATCCAGTTTAAATGTGAGTGTGGATGGCTTCATAGCCATCAGCTACTGATATGTCGTAAACGTATCTATAATTTATGATGTTCCATGCTTGTTTAGTATCCACTTTGCTATGCTTTATCTACACTTTGAGGTAATTTTATACACTTTGTGGGACTAACCTATTAACAAGTTGCCACAGAGCCAGTTGCCCATTTTCTACTGTTTTTTGGTTTCAAAAAAGCTAGGAAGGAAATATTCTCGGAATTGGACGGGACAAAATCCAAAGTCAATATTTCACCGGGATGAACACAGAGTCTGAAGGGCGACCGGAGGGGCGCCACACCCTCCCATGCGCAGGCCCCCCTAGGCCGCTCCTAGGCATGATGTGGGCCCCCTGGCCGCCCTCCAGCCTCGCCCCTTCGCATATAAAGTCACCTTGATGCCAAAACCCTAAGTACCCGACAAGATCTCCATGAAACAGTCTGTAGCCGCCACCACCATCATCCCTAGATCGGGGGGATCTGAAGCTCTTCCCGACACCCTGCCAGAGGGGAAAGATCATCCCGGAGGACTTATTCATCACCATGCCAGCCTCTGGTGTGATGCTTGAGTAGTTCCACCTTGGACTATGGGTCCATACAATAGCTATATGGTTGTTTCTCCTCCTTTGTGCTACCATGTTTAGATCTTGTGAGCTCCGTTCATGATCAAGATCATCTATTTGTAATCATGCATGTTGTGTTTGCGGGGATCCGACGAATATTGAGATTAGTATGTTAGATTGAATGATGATTCTATCTTATTGATTCTATCATGTCTGTGTTGTTTGATATCTTGCATGCTATCCGTTTCTAGTAGCTATCTTGGCCAAGTATATGCTAGTGACTCCAAGGGGGAGTATTTATGCTCGATAGTGTGTTCATGCCTCTATTGAATCTGGGGAAGTGACAGAAATCTCTAAGGTTGTAGATGTGTTGTTGCTACTAGGGAGAAAACAATAATCCTTGTTCATGGAACAATTGTATTGTTTACTTTGCACACATTGCTTAAAGGAGTTATCTATTGCTTGCAACTTAATACTGGAGGGGGTTTGGATGATAACTTGAAGGTGGATTACTAGTCATAGATGCAGTTGGATGGCGGTCTATGTATATTGTTGTAATGCCCAATCAAATCTCATAGGATCATGAATGTCTAGTATTGCATTATTATGCCTTGCTCTATCCTGTCAATTGCCCCACTGTAATTTGTTTACCCAGCATGTTATGTTGTTTATCTTAAGGAGAACACCTCTAGTGAACTGTGGACCCCAGTCTAATCTTTACCATTAATACATCTTCCACTGTTACTGTTTACTTTGTGCAAGATACCATTACCCTCCACACCATACATTTAATCCTTTGGTATCAGCAAACCGGTCAGATTGACAACCTCACTGTTTGTTGGAGCAAAGTCTTGAGTTTGTGTTATGCAGGTTCCAAGTTATTACCAACATCTTGGGGTTGTTTCCTTCCTCCTACTGGTTCGATAACCTTGTTTCTTACTGAGGGAAGACTTACTGATGTGCTCATCATACCTTCCTCTTGGGGTTTCCCAAAGAATCTCTACAGTGATGTGAGCCGCATCAAGACGTTTTCTCGCGCCGTTGCCAGGGAGTTAAGGACAGATTCACAAGGGGAGTCCTTCACAACCATTCTCTTTACTTTGCTTTTGTTTTTCTTAGTTTCTTTTGCCTTGTTTTGCTTGCTTCTTTTTATCAAAAATTCCAAAAAAATTAGTTTCATTTGGTTTGTTTATTTTTATCAGAAACACAAAAAAATAGTTTTTACTCTAGTTGTTGCTGCTGTTGGCTTGCTCCACCTTTGCAAAAATGAATTCTGCTGAGAACATCAAGTTGTGTGACTTCACTAGCACAAACAACAATGATTTCCTGAGTACACCTATTGCTCCACCTAACCCTGATGCTACCTTTTATGAAATTAAGCCTGCTTTGTTGAATCTTGTTATGAAAGAGCAATTTTCTGGTGCTAGTTCTGATGATGCTGTTGCCCACCTCAATAACTTTGTTGAACTTTGTGACATGCAAAAATATAAGGATGTAGATGGAGATATTATTAAGATCAAACTGTTTCCTTTCTCCTTGAGAGGCAAAGCTAAAAAATGGTTGCTATCCTTGCCTAGAAATAGTATTGATTCTTGGATTAAGTGCAAAGATGCTTTTATTGGAAAATACTATCCTCCTGCTAAGATTAAATCTATGAGAAGTGAAATAATGAAATTTAATCAACTTTATAATGAACATGTTGCTCAATCTTGGGAAAGAATGAAATCTTTGGTAAAAAAATTCCCACTCATGGACTGACTGCTTGGATGATTATCCAAACCTTTTATGCAGGACTGAACTTCTCTTCAAGAAATCTGTTGGATTCTATTGCTGGAAGTACCTTTATGACCATTACCTTGGGTGCTACAACAAAACTCCTTGATAATATGATGGTCAACTATTCTGAATGGCACACTAAGAGAGCTCCACATGCTAAGAAGGTAAATTCTATTGAAGAAACCTCCCCTTTGGGTGATAAAATTGATGTTATCATGACTATGCTTGTTAATGGAAAAGCTCATATAGATTCAAATAATGTTCCTTTAGCCTCTTTGGTTGCTCAAGAAGAGCAAGTTGATGTGAACTTCATTAGAAAAAACAATTTCAACAATAATGCCTATAGGAATAATTTTGATAATAATAATAATTATAGGCCTTATCCTCCTAATAATGGCAATACTTATGGAAATTCCTACAACAATACTAGAAGTGCTCCCACTGAACTTGAATTCATGCTTAAAGACTTTATTAGTAAACAAACAAATTTCAACAAGACTATAGAGGAAAAGCTTTTGAATGTTGAGAAAAATATGTCCTTCTTGTCTGAAGCATAGTCCTCTTTGATTAATAAAATGGCTACTAAACCTGAAACCTTGGAAAGTGCCTTTGCTGCTACTCATGCCATACAAGTTACTATTGATGAAAATGTTAGACTGTTAGCTAAATTACATGCTAAGTGGGAAAGGAGAAGCTGAAATTGCTAGAAACAATAGTGTTTGCACTATTACCACCATCAATATGGATGCTAGCAAACCACAAGAAGTCCCTATTCCTCCTACCATAATGCCTAAACCCAATAAGTCTACTACCTGTGATGCTAAGTTTGAGTTTGATCTTGATGGTTGCAATATTTCTGAAGTGATTATTTTCCTACAAAAGCTTGCTAGAAGTCCTAATGCTAGTGATATGAATATTGCTTTCACCAAACACATTACAGATGCTCTCATTAAAATTAAGGAAGAAAAATTGAAACACAAAGCTTCTATTCTGAGGAAAGTAGAGGATAGTTGGAAACCCATCATTAATATGCAAGTGAATGACTTTGATCTCAAAGCTTCATGTGACCTTGGTTCTAGTGTCTCTATTATGCCTAGAAAGATTTATGAAATGCTTGATTTACCACATTTGGAAGATTGCTATTTAGATGTCCTACTTGATGATAATGTTAAAAAGAAACTCATGGGGAGTGTTAATGATGTTCTTATTATGGTTAAAAATGCGTATGTCCCTATTTATTTCTATGTTCTGGATGTTGAATCCAATGCTTCTTGTCCTATGACTTTGGGAAGACCTTTTCTTAGAACTGTTGGTGCCATCATTGATATGATGGAAGGCACCATTAAATATCAATTTCCATTAAAGAAAGGTATTGAGCACTTCCCTATGAGGAGAGAGAAGTTTCCTTTTGCTCCTCCTTTTAAAGCAAAATTTGATGTTAATGCTTCTTCATTTGAAAACACTTGATTCTTGCTTCTTGTGCCTGACTTAGAGGCGTTAAAGAAAAGTACTTCTTGGGAGATAACCCAATAGTTTTCTTGATTCTTGGAAGTTATTACGTCTGTAATAACCTGTCCTTATCCTTTTTGTTTGAATTTTGTGCCAAGAATAACCTCTAATGAGAGGGAAGTAATATTGGTGGAGTTGCTGTCCCGAAACAGATTTTTGTGCTCCATTGTAAAAATTCTTGAAAAATCTCTATATGTGGTATTGAGCTGTAATTTTATAAATAAATCCCACAGTTTGTTAGCTAACTTCCGTTAATTCAACAATTTTTTATTTGCACTACAGAAGGTCTTCGAAAAATTGGTTTCTTCCTGCTGGTCTATTTTGATAGATTTTTGCCATTATTTGCATTTGCCTATGTATTGATATACTTTTGAGTTCTCTTGGGCAAATTGAGATTTTTGTGGGAATTGCTACAGTATATTGTGTCTTTAATGAAAGTTTTGATGTTTTAAAACTAAACCCCAAAGGTTTATTATCTTCATGCACTAATGTTACTAATGAAGATTGTGTGAAGTTTTGTATGAAGGAAAATCTTTAGGTGTAAGGAAAGAATGATGTAATGAGATTAAGAATGGAAAAAAGCTCAAGCTTGGGGATGCCACCCCGTGTTACCCCAAGAAATATTCAAGAGGTATAAGTGTCAAAGCTTGGGGATGCCCAAGGCATCCCCTTCTTCATCAATAAAAATCTCAGGTCTTTTTAGACACTTCGTTTTTATTGTTTCATGCACAGTTGTGTTGTTCTTGGAGCGTCTTAGTTTTGGTTTTTGGTTTTTGGTTTTTGTTTGCTTAGTTTGCTTGAATAAAGTAATTGGACCCCCGCTTTCATTGTGTTGTTTCAAATAAGTTGATTGGTGTTGGAAAGGAGTAGGAAGTTCTTGCTTTAGTAGTACAAAAAGGAGCTTGCTTTGACTGTGACTTAGACTTTATCATGTCATGCTAGATATTGTTTTGACCTTATGCTTAGTGACTATTGCTGTAGCATGAATTTTTCTAAACAATTGAGATTTCTTAGTGTGCCCTGGAAGAATGATGCATTGTTTTAGCATACAAAAGCATAGTATTGTGGTATTCTCCGTTGATGCTTTGTTTGGGTTGACATGGTGATATGTTGGAAACGTATCTATAATTGTTTGGGTTGACATGTTTTCTGGTACTAACCTATTAACAACTTGCAACAATGCCAGATGCCTGTTTTCTGCTGTTTTTGGTTTCAGAAAAGTTAGTAAAGAAATATTCTCGGAATTGAACGGGACAAAGGACAAAGTCAATAACTTTCCGTGGGGAACAAGAAGTCCAGAGGAGAGCCGGAGGGGCCAGTCAGGGGGGCCAGACCCACCCTAGGCACGGGTGGGCCCTAGCTCGTGCCTGGCTAGGGTTTACCTGCCCTGGCGGCCGCCTAGGTCTCCCCCTTCGCCTATAAGAAGCCCCTGATGCAGAAACCCTGAGGACCCAATAAGAAATCCACGAAACCATCTGTAGCCACCGCCACCATCGTCCCTAGACCGGGGGGATCTGAAGTTCTTCCCGGCACCCTGCCGAAGGGGGATCATCCCGAAGGCCTTCTCTCGGTATGATGCGTGAGTAGTTTCACCTTGGACTATGGGTCCATGTAGTAGCTAGATGGTTGTATCTCCTCCTTTGTGCTTTCATGTATAGATCTTGTGAGCTCCGTTCATGATCAAGATCTAACCTATTTGTAATCATGCATGTTGTGTTTGCGAGGATCCAATAGATATTGAGATTATTATGTTGGTTTGATTAATGGTTTTGTCTTTATGATTCTGTCATGTCTGTGTTGTTTGTGAACTTGCATGCTCTCTGTTGCTAGTGGTTATCTTAGCCAAGTAGTTGCTAGTGACTCCAAGAGGGGGTATTTATGCTCGATAGTGGGTTCATGCCTCTAGTTTCCAAGGGAAGTGACAATAATCTCTTGGGTTGTAGATGTGTTGTTGCTACTAGGGAGAAAACAACGGTCTCTTGTTCCTAGAACATGTGGATTGTTTACCTTACACACTTTTTGCTTAAAGCAGTTGTCTGTTGCTTGCAACTTAATATTGGAGGGGGTTTGGATGATAACCTGAACGTGGACTTCTAATGTAAGGGTCCCAACCTTTAAATAAGGTAGAGTCCCCTGTGTTTACTATGCTAGTCCCTGGATCAATAGCTAGCATCCATAGTTAAGATGTAATATCAAGAAACAAAGGTCATAATATAACTTTATAACCAGGAATAACATAATTTTATTACATATTACATATCTCATTTGGCTATTACATTACATTGCAGCGGAATAACTATATGCATGGGGTCCTTCATCTTCAAAGTGCCACAGGCAGACATGTTGGTTGTAGACTTTGTAATCCTAATCAATCAATCTTCACTAAAATCAATCAAACCTGCAACATTACAAGTTACAGCCACAAGGGTCAATACATTTGAATTGTATTGGCAAGTTTCACTACTATGTTGAATATAAGTGGATCCTTTGTCAAATATTTTTTGAACTCCTTGGAATCCACCAAGTGTCTTTGTCAAAATCTCTTGAGATCCTTGGTACCCCTAAGTTCTTCAAGTTTTTATCAAATCTCTTGAGCTCCTTGGTAACCCCAAGTGCTGCAAGTTTTTATCAAAGTCTCTTGAGCTCCTTGGTACCCCCAAGTGCATCAAGCCTTTTGTTGTCACTTAAAAGTTTTTCTTTTAGAAATTGGAATGTCGAGATTTCCCATAGCTTCAAGCTTTAGTTGCTCAGTATTGTCCATAACCAGGGACACGGCTAAGTACTTAGATTTTATTATCTTCTGCAGAAGTTGTACACTCTACCCACATGTCACACTCTCATCTTGTTGCCACCAGTGGCCACTAGATTGGTACTCACCAAGATGGAGTACTGGCAGATTGAGAATGTGACGAAGTCTTTCTAGAGGGTCCTCCCATACACCATTGCTAGCTTGTCTTCAGTACCCATGTAGGATTCCAGGTCCCCCATTTTCAGTAACCTGAAGACAATGCATGGGTCTTCCCAATGTAGTTGACTAAGCCAGAGCCATAAGTAGCATGTGGTTGTACACGAAAGCCACAATTGGAGAAACATGTTCAATCTCTAAGTTTCCTGGGTGGTTTTCTTTTGGATCACAACACAAAGAGATTGCCATAGACATGGTTCCTTTTGTTGCCACCTTCTCCAAAACTCAAAGTATCCTTGTCCACCCAGGTGGTTCATTGAGTCCTTGTTTTATTATATAAAAACACAAGTCCTTTTCTCAACTTCATAAAATCTCAACATGTATCTCTTTTCAAAATATAGCATGGCTAAGCATGTAACAACTACATTGTTTTTACAGGAATGTATAGGGTATCCTATTAGGATTTAGCATAGCATAAGTATAGAAATTCTTTTCATGCATGTTTCAAAATCCACTAAGTATAATGAAAATAGTAGGACTTTTGATGACAGTGTCACTTGCCTTTTTGGTAGGGAATGGTGGTTCACTTCTTGATCTTGCTAGTTTCACACTTTTCTAACTTCACTACAATCAATCAAGCAAACACAATATCAACTAGCATTCCAACCAATATTCAAACAATCAAACACACACATAAAATAAGAGAAACTAGGTCATGCATGCAAGCATGCAAAGATAGGTTTATTTGCAAAGATGGTTTCTACTGGGCTCTAAACTTTGTAAGGTTCAAAGTGGTCATTTTCCAAAGTGGCAAAGTCATTTGCAAAAGGGTTTTGTCTATAAACAATTTTTAAATCCTTTCATTATTTTATGTGGTGGAAAATATTTTTATCAAAGCAACAACTTTATGTTGTTCACCAAATAAGTTGTTGTTTCTCAAAACTTGGTGTTTAGGGTCAGTAGGTTTGATCCAAATCATTTTCCCAAAGTTTTTACTCCAAAGTCATTTCCATAGCAAAATCAATATTTTTATTTGGCTACAAATGGCTAAATCAAGTTTTTATTCCTAAACTTCACAAAATCCATTTTTAAAACCATGGGTTGGTTCCTAGGGTCAGTAGGTTCACAACAAACAAAATTGCAAAGGTTTCAACCCTAAAAACATTTTGGGAATAATTTTTCTAACCTAAACAAGCATACAAATGTTTCTGCAAAAAAAAACATTTTAACAGAGGCTTTTTACAAAACAAATTGCATGGTTGGCTAGGGCTTGTTCCACTGATTCCATTGATATAAAGTTTGCAATTTTTGAACGTGTGGATCAAAAGTTACAAGGGTTTCAAATTTGCAAACAAATCTGTTTTCAAATTCTGTTTTAAATCACCCAGTGCCACGCGGCGTAATATGACTGGCTGGTACCGGTTCGCACGGATCGAGCGATGTGGGGCGTTGGATCTAAACAGATCGCACGGCTCTAGTTGCGTACCCCTTCGGTGTTTAAGTGATCTATCGCGTTCGTCCGATCTAGATCCTACGGACGCTACTGCTTGGTCAACGATGGGCGGCGCTGCGTGGCGGCTGGCGGCGGCGACGGTCAGGCGGTGGAACTACGGCAACTACAGGAAGCAAAGAACGAAGTGAGGATGCTCACCGGGTTCAGGAGGTCACGATGAATCTCAAGGCGGTGTTGGTCTGGCGAGGGGCACTCTGGTTCTAGCAGGATTGCTCGCCGGAGTGGAGGACGGCGTCGGGTGGCTCTGGTCCTGGTCGGAGGCGACGCTGTGGTTCACCCCGAAGCAAAAAGAGGACATGGTTAGATGCGCCGGATCAAGGCGAAGATGCGTGCATGATCGAGAAGGCGCGGGGTGGTTTGTGCTTACCAGGAGACTTCGCCGGAGAGAGGCAGACACGGCGGCGCGGTCAGTGGTTGTCGAAGTCGACGCTCAGGGGCGCCCGCGGTTGAACGGAGGGTACAAGCAGAAGCGCCAGAGGTTGGGGAAGGTGTGAGCTTGGTCGGGGAGGCAAGACGGTGGCTGGGCTCGCCGGAATTTGCTGGGGACGGTTGTCGGAGCAGAGGTGTTGCGAGCTCGAATTGAGGCAGCCTAGGGGCTCTCGTGCTGCGGTGTTTAAGGGGAAAGGAGGAGAAGGCACAGGCGATTAAAAGGGCGTGGTCGCAGGGGAAGTAATGGCCGTTAACAGCGTGAATTGATCGCCGGAGTAAAGATAGGAAACGGCGAGGAGGAGTTAGCGCGGGGTGAAGACGATGAACAGGAGAGGTGGGACCTTGCTGTCAGCGAGAAAGCGAGAGGGAAAAGAGGTCCACCAGTCAGCGTCTGCGCGGGTTAAAAGCTGAGTGTGAATCGTTTTCTTCGGGAGGGAGTGAAGCTGGGCTGGTACTGGGCTTGGCCAGCTGGGCTGAGTCCGACTCTATTTTTTTCTTCCTGAAAGTTTTATCTTTTTCCAAATCTATTTTCTGTTTTGAATTTTCAAACAACAATTCAAGCATTCAAATCAATTCAAATGTTCACCACACTTGTAATGCGTTTTGGTTCTGTTTAACAACATAAACCAAATCCCAAATAAAATAAAATAATTTTATTCTTTTTAGGATCTATTTAATAATTAAATAAAATAGATCTTGATTATTAATTCAAATAGGTTTTGATTTATTTAATAAAATCTTCATTTGAAAACTAAATATTTCCAAAACCAAATCAGTAGGTTTTATTTGAAAATAAAAGATTTTTTGGAAAAATTGTTAAAATAAAATAACATTTTTATTTTAGGGTCCATTAATAATTAAATAAGATGGACCTTAGTTAATAATTCAAATAGGATTTGTTTTATTAAAATCTTTATTTTGAAATCTATAATAAAACCAAAACACTTCAGTAGGTTTTATTTGAAAATAATAAACACTTGGAAAACTTATTTAAAATAATTTAATAAGTTTTGATGTTTTATTTAAAATGGTAAAACCTTTTATTTAAATAAAATTGGATATTAAATCCTTATTATTTTATTTAAATAAACCTTTACTATTTTTATTAAAACAAAATGTTTTATTTCAAATGCTTGACCAAGGTTTATTTTGGTTCCATAAAATAATCCTTATTTATAAATCTACCTTTTCTTTTGAAAACCAAATCTTTTATTTAAAGATCCAAAATAGTAATTCCAAATATTTTTTATTTTCCTTTATTACATGTTTATCTTTTTAAATCCCTTTAGGATTTATTTGATCCAAATTGGTTTGAAGGTTTCCAATTGGATTCAAAAAGTTTCTTCTCACCCTGAAAATCAACAAAGTTTTATTTTATTCATTTATTTTTCACATTACAAGATTTGGAAAATCTTGGGATGTGACATCTAGTCATAGATGCAGTTGGATGGCGGTCTATTTATATTGCTATATTACCCAATCAGCCTCATAGGATCTTTCTGACTAGTAATTGCATTGTTATGCCTTGCTCAGTTCCTGTCAATTGCCCCGCTATAATTTGTTTACCCTTCATGCCATGTTGTTTATTTAAGGAGAGCACCTCTAGTGAACTATGGACCCCGGTCCAATATTTACCATTGATAAATCTTCCATTGTTACTTTTTACTTGCTGCAAACCACCATTACCTTCCACACCATACGTTTAATCCTTTGTTACAGCAAAACGGTGAGCATGACAACCTCACTGATTCGTTGGGGCAAAGTCTTGAGTTTGTGTTGTGCAGGTCTCTGCGTTGCTTGCAACACCTGCTTCACACCTTGCTCTTGGGGTTCCCAATGAAGCGCTCCTACATCAACTCAGCGCTGCATCACATGGCACATGCTCACACCATGTTATGACTATGAACCAGCCACCTTAGACTTATGATCATTTAGTTTTTGACTTGTGGTACCACTTTATGCTTTGATTAGTAATGTTTTGTCGCTCTGCATGATTATTATAATAGCCCAAGTTTGTAAAAAATGTAATTAGTACTAAAGCATTGCATGCATGCGTTTAAGTCATAAAAGTAATGCATGTGAGTAAGTGTTGAATAAAAGCAAACCCTAAACCTCCCCTCTCTTTTTGAAATGCATCCAAAAAGGTTTTGTATTTTGAAAAGTGTCAAAATAATGGAGCCCAAATAGTTTACAAGGGCCCTGAATATTTTTTATAATTTACCAAAGTCTCTAGTATTTTTGAATTATTCAAAACAGGATTCAAATGAAATTACAAAAGAGAAAAAATGAAAACAGAAAAGAAAAGGATTCTCGAAGAAAAAACCTAATCCTAAACACTAACCAGGTTTGCCCATCTCTCCTTCCCTCTCCCTTCCACTCACATGTGCAAGCCAGCGGCCCAGCGAAGCCCACCTAGGACCGGTACCGCTTTGTCCATGCTATCAGTGTTGTCAAGCTCGGGAAGCTCCTGCGTGTCGCTAGCGCCGCCGCTCGCCGGTGTCAAGATCCTCGCCGCCGCTCTGGATGAGGATAAGGAGCTGCCCTGCATGCCTCTCTCTCCCCAGATCTTATCCTCCCCCTCGAGCGCTCTCTCTTCCTCTCTGCACCGTGCAAGCCCAAACCCTAGCCCTACATGGCCACCGGCTAGCCATCGTTGCTGGCCTCCCCTCGCCCATCCGACACCACCTCGAGCTCCACCTCGCTTCACTCTATCTCCCTGCAGAAGGAATCGAAGAGGGGTGCCCTGATCGCCGCCATCGACACCGTCTTCTCCAACCCTGACGAAGCCCGCCGACGTTGATTAGCTCGCCTCTGCCCTCGTGTGGCTTCCACGACCCTTCTACGAGCACTGTGGCGAGCCCCTGGTGCTCAAGGCACCTTCTGCTTGCCCGCTAGCTTCTCGTAGCCGTCGCGCGCTGTCGATATGCAAGCGCCACCGCTGCCGCTCGTCGCAGGCCTAGATCCGATGACCTAATCCTAGCGGCACCGCCACCCACGTGCTCGCCTCGCTCAACTGATTCGAACGCACCCTCTCGCGTGTCCAGGCGTGCTTCGGTTCGCCGTCGGCAACAACCGTCTGGTGGATCCTCCGTGTGTGAGGAGGCGCTGACACCGTGCATGCGTGGCCTGCTGATGTGGCTTTGGGCCCAGCAGTCAGTGGCTGGGTCTGGCCTCTGCCTCGGTGAGAAAAGTTTAGGGTTAGGGGCCCTGACGTCAGCATGATGTAGTAATTTGTTATATTTGATTAAATATTTTCTGAAAATCATTTCTAGAAATAAAAGGCCTAGGCTGTCAGGTTTTTACTATTTTCCATAAATAATTTCTGAAATTAATAAAAGTCTAACATGTGGGTCCAAGTTGGAAAAATAATCTAAATATTCCAAAAATGATTTAAAATAATTAAAATTGGAGAAATTCATAACTAATTCATTTTAAATCAAAAAAATACAAATAATATACCAAAATGTTTAGAAAAATAAGAGTTATGCAATAGTAATATAATCATACATTGTTAACCAACTTTCATGAAAAGTTTAATTAGAAGAACCAATTGAACCCCATAGGTGATTCCGAGGATTCCCCTTTTCTAGGGTTTGGACCTCTCGGACCCCGTTTAAAATGACCAAGCATGTTCTAGGGTTCATTTCAACACTATTTAACTTGTCATATCATCCATATTGATTGCGCATTACATTATTCCATGTCTTGATTTTCGCTATCCTTTCCGCTATTGGTTCTTCGTGATAGGATCCGAGCCCGAGGCTGAAGTCAACAACACCGAAGATCCATACCTGCCTACTGACAGACAAGGCAAGCGTAGCCTCTCATTCTGAACCTATGTTTTATAAAGTATATTACTTTCTCGCTATGATGCACACGATTCCAATGTGGTCTTTTGTCAGTAGCTAGTGTTACCTATCTGCTGCACTGATTCACTTTTGTAGCCTTATACTCCTGATCCACTGCTCCTAGCATAACTAGGATTGGCATGTGAGCGTTGTTAGAGCTTTTGCGACTGACAGCTTAGCCATGCATAGTAACAACTTCTGATCCGTCTGAAGGATGAATCGGAGGTGTCGGTGAATCTAGAAAGTTAGGAGATGGTGACATCATCAAAGGAGTTAACTAAACATGTTAAGGCTTGTATGGGAGGCCATGTTGGGTGTGGGTTTTGTAGTCCCATGCTCGCCACCACTAGGAAATGATTTCTTACCTTTGGAACCAAGACGAGCGTAAAGCCACACGGGGCTTGGACAACCCCTCGACTAATTAACTTGCCTAGTAGATTCCATGAGTCACATAGTTTGGGCTTTCCATTTGGCATATACATTGAAAACTTTTTTGAAAGAGGGGGTGAAGGAGGTGCATCATAACAGGTAGGGAAGCGTGGACCGGGTTGCTTGGGGTAGATGCAGCCCCTGGTAAACCAACCTCGCCTCACATCTTTAAGTACCGGCTTCGGGATTTGACCCGTTACAATGGAACCATACTTATTGTGTGACTCATGGTATCGGCGAAAGAAAGGTAAAGTTCATGGTCAACCACCCTCTACCGGCCTTCCAAGGAAGAGGGCTAAAAATATTTGGCATTAAGAGTCGGTTGGTACGTGTGGGTAAAGTTGTACACCCCTACAGGGTTAAATATTTTTGAAAATCCATGTTAATGATTATGAACGCTTGGCGACCAGACTTAAGATAATAAATAACATTAACCATTATAAAACTTATTGATCCACGTGTGCTTAAGGATGCTTTCTCTGGGTCGAGAGGGTGATCCTAGATAGGAGCTTCTGATGAAGCTAGTGGTTATCCAGATACGATGAGCAAGATGAAGAAGTCATTATTGCGGTGACCCAACATACCACTACATGATGTACTACACTATAGTCATTGACATAACACCAATGAAACACCGTTCACTAGTATTACATCCCTGAGAGTAGTACAACAGAAACATAGCAGGTCCAAGACATGACTATAGGTTACACAACTCAACTCTTTACACAAGATCTAGAGTACACTCTAGGTTAAAGAGAGAGAAAGAAACTTCTTATGAAGAAGAATCAATAATAAATAACTCATAGCTACCATACTTATAAAACTAGTAGCTGAACTACTGGCTTGCATTGCTGCTATTGCAATACTCTACAAAAGTAGGTTCTATGGTTAGAAATTCTATTCTTATCTAATTAGCAACTTCGTCTTCACTTGAGTTGATGTATATGTTGACTTTATTGACTTCATTGAAGAGCTTTAGCTTCTGATGATGATTCCTGGAGCATAACTTGATGTAGACATCGTCTGTACTGTCCTTAGAACCTAGCAAGGCTTAAGAAGATACTTTGAGTACGAGCGTACTTAGCAAGTTCACTATAAAAGGAGTGTTTGATGGACTATAGCTACAACCACAGACCATAGGTCATAGGCCATGCAGGTTTTCGTAAACATTTCTTCAAAGGTTGCTTTTATTCTGAAAAGCTATGTCCGTCAGCCTTCACGGGTTTACCAGAACTTTCATGGAGTTCCTTTCCCGCTGTGTTCGCAGCTCCTTCCCAGAACAGGGAGTAACAAGTTACAGTTCTTACACTCTGTAGAGGTGCGTCACTTTACCCATGAGAGATCTTTGCTTTGTTGCACATCTGAATTACAGGTTCGTTCACACTTCCTTGGTGTGAGGCCCAGACTAAGATCCAAGCCAATCACTGCCTTCTCCGCGACCCCGCATGTCTCCTTGGTGTACGCCAGCCCACCTATTGAATTACGGCAATGGCAGTACAGACCATTCAGATGCAGAAATTATCATGGGACGTTGAGGGCTCCCACCCATATGCTGCATATCCTCTACGAATTACCATAAATAATATGCACACTACGAGTGATAACAACCACGACCCGCACATCCAGCTCCATGCGAGAGGGAAAAGATATAGCTGACTTCTCCGTCCCATTCCAAATCTCATGGTCAACGCGTAATATACGACGCAAGAATCACTGGCGACATTGGTTGTTAAGTCCTAGATAATATGTTCCTTTACCACCGGAACTCTTATAGTAGGTTATTACCTCATGGTAAATAACCTATAATCACATTATTATAAAGATAGAGTTTTCTGTCCTTTTTCACATGCAGATGATGACAACACTGGATTTGCAAAATACTTTATAGAAAATAATCAAAGGACATGAGCAAGTGTGAACTTGCCTTTTGTGATTGCAAGATTATGCACTCACGGTCTTCAAGACAATATAAGATCCAATTGCGGAAATTTGCATCATTGGTCCGGTAAGGACTAATGTTTAAAGAAGCAAGATGCTTTTATACATAAGTAATGTAATGCAAGCTGATAAACGCGAATCCCAAGAATAACGTTGTTCTAGGGTTTGGATACTGGAAAGGATTTTCTTGAAATGTGTTGCCCTTTTAGATTAAGTTTCATATATGTGCTTCTTATTAAGGCTTGTGAGTGTGTGGAAAACAACATGTATTTATACAACAACAAAATATACAGTATGGAATGCTACATAAGGTTGCTTATATATTAATTGTTTATCTTTAAGTTTTAATTTACAAGTAATGTTACTTATAAAGAATTTAAGTATTAACAATCTTATGATACAAGTAAGGTATAAAGTAAGGTGTTTACTATTAATTGTTATAGGTTAATTGAAGTGGTAAAACAAATAACTTTTGAAGAAAATCTTACTCAACTAAGCAGAAGAATTTAAGCTTTTAAGTTAATCTTATGAGGTGTTCTTTCTAGTTATAGTCTTTAAGTCAAAAAGAATTGCCTTTATTGGAATACTGAAATTAGTAGTATTTGAGACTTATCTATCTTGGTTTTTAACTGGGTTTATTTGGTATTAAGTTGCTTTATAACTTAATTACAACAGACCAAAGTTAACTATAAAGCATATAATAAAGTCTTTAGCATTTTACTTAAAGCTTTACAAACTAAAGGTAACTTTAAGGATGTAGATAGACTTAGGGTGTATTACTTATGATACTTGTATCTTGTTCACTTTATATTGTTTCCTTATAGTTACTTAAGAATGGCATTACTTTTAGTTGGTAATGGTTTCTTTTTATTATAAATGTATAAAGGGATTGATCTCCTTACAAGGGTGTGGTTAGGGTTTGTCAATAAGTAAATAATATTATGTACTACTTATGAACTCATTTATAGTGTTTTGATTTGTTTATAAACTTGTGGTTAAAGTAAAAGAATAGGTTTTCTTTTATTACAATTATTCTTGGAGTTTTTAGATTGGATAAGGATCCTTTTATAAAATAATCTACATTAATGGTTGAGAATTAATTTAATAAAATTGGATTTAAAATGTTTTGAACCATTTTAACTTCAGATTATCAATATTTAAGACTAATATTATTTATTGGACTTAATTAGCTAATTTTTAGAACTATTAGCAATTTTTTATTTACCCTAATGTGAATTATCAATTAAGGAAATAAGTTTATATTTAAGTTATTAAAGTTGTTTAACTTTTTATTTAACTCAAGAGTGGAATATCACATTTTTAACATGTAGTTATTATTTTTGTGATCATTTTGGTATATTACTTTTATTTTTGTGATTTATAAATAGTAAGATATGATTTTAATAAGGTTTATTACTATATAAATACTTAATAAATAATAAATATTTAATTAAGAGGAATAATAATGCATGATTATAGTTTTAAACTCTAATTCTTATTTTTCTAAGATTTTTGGTATTTTATTTAGATTTTTAACATTTACCATTATTAAAATATTAATTATCAAAGTACTAAAACTTTGTAAAGTATTTATTAAATAATGTTTATTTAAATAATCATTATCATAATATTTAATAATAGCTTTAAGTTGTAGATTTTATTTTTCCAAACATTTTCATATATTATAAGTATTTTTCTGATTTATAAAACAAAAGTTATTAATGAAACAAGATTTAATCATTTTATTGTATTGGAATTAGTATTGTTTTATTTAATTTCTAAACAGAAAAGACATTGTGCACCTAGGCTAGATCTACCCACGGTCACTGACCAGTAGGCCAGTGACCACGTCATCCTCCACGCGAGTAGTGGACTATGTCCAACATGCTGACGTGGCCGGGGATGATGCGGTGCTGATGTCAGGGTGACATAATCCAAGGATGAACCTCCCAGATCGATTACCGATCGAAGGATTCCGCTCATGCGCGTGGCTGAGTCCTTGTGTATCGGAAAGAGGGCATCACGAAGTGCATTATAGTGGCGGCGCTGCCTTGAAATGGTCATTGGTGACGGCGGTGCAACAGCGACGAGCGGTGGCGGCGTCGGGTTCTCGCGCGAAGGAAGATTTAGAGCGAGAGAGAGAAAAAGGGGAGGTCCCTATGGACCAGTGACTCACCACGAGGAGGATGGAAGGGTCGTTGAGGAACGAGGTGGCCGGAATCGATGGCGAGCGTGTCGGTCGAAGGAGGGGAATGAGGTTCCGATTGCGGCAGTGAAGTCCTTGCTCGCTTGCATGCTTCGGGGCAATCGGCGTAGACGAACGAGGCGAAGCTTCCTGGCATCACGACGAGGTCTGGGACGGCCAAAGATGACGGGGACAGAGGGGTCTGGCAAGCTAGGTTTCCGGCTCAGAGAGGAATTGGGGAAAGAGGAGTAGATAGGGTTCGTCTCTGTGCAGGAGGGGGTCTTGTAGACGACGTCTAGGACGATAGCGCAGATCTCCTCGTAGTGGGCATCATGGCGACGGCGGACGGCTTCGGCGGCGCCACGCAGCTGCTTCGCCGGCGTGCTTGCTGGCAAGAGGAAGAAGAAAAGAAAAAGAGGGCGAAGGGGTACACTGTTGTTGGGCCGGAGTGGGCTGCTACGGAGCGAGCGGAGAGGATTGGATGTGACCTGCGGGCGACATATAGAGAGAAGAGGAAATGGGCCATGGGCCAGATTTAGTGTGTCCTCTGTTTTTTACTGGTTTTATTCCTTTTTCATTTTCTGTTTTGTTTTCAGGGTTGTATTTTATATTTGGTTTGAACTTTACTTTTTGGAATTTTATTTGCTGAATACTTGCAGCAACAATAAAGTTATTAAGAATCCATTTGTGAACTTTTATTATGTATTGTGATATTTTCTTTATTTCCATTATATATATATATATTATTTTCTATAACATTGTTTTCATTTTTATTTGGAGTAATTAAGTTTGAAAATGTTTAATAATATTCATAGGGTTTATTTATATGTATTTAATCACATAGTAAAATATAGTGTGGTTTATAATTATGGTACTCCTACTTATTCCATACTCATATGGAATAAATGGTTAGAGAGATTAATTAAAGACTTTGTCTAATGATTATAAATAGAATATTTATGAAATTTTGATGGGAAAACTTATTAATAAATTTAGAGTTCTGAATTGTAATTACTCATCCTAATTTTTATGGTACTTACTATATTTATATTCTTTTGTTGATGTGAATAAAGATTAATGGTTAATCATATTGTCTTTATCTTTGAGACCAGAATGATGTTATCTGGAATGTCTCATGAAAAGGATTTGATAAAGATAACTCCTAAGCACATATGGTTATGATAATTAGAATGATAAAGATCTGCTTAATTGATTTGTTATGGGAAAATATTCCTATAAAGCATTGTGGAAACAAGATGATAGATCAACCATAGAAAGTGGTTATTAGGTTTGGTCTTAGATTTAGGGTTTAGTGTTTAACAAGGATTCCTATATTCCATAATTCTTAATTCTGGACTTTTGACTAAGGAATTCCTTTCCTAGATATACTACTCCTTCATATCCATCATCATGTGTTAACATGATGAGTTTTGCCTCACAAGAATACTCTTATCCACCTTTTATTCTTCTAACACCTCTTGTAATTCCAATAAGCTTGATTCTAAAGCATTTCCTAATCTTTTCATATCTATACTTATGTATATCAACTATTCTACTGCTGATAATCCCCAATCCAACAAGTGGTTATTTCTAACTCCAATCATACTCTTCCTTAATCATCCTTCACTAATATCACTTCAATAGATGTATACATCAAATCCTACTTCACCTCAAGTGCTTAGTATTTCCCAAAGAGGAAGATACTACTTATTTAATAATCCAATGTTAAGCTAGCATCATCTTATTCATACTATCTTGTCTCTTCTTAACTCCAGTATCTTATACTCCAACCTCACCTTATAATAATATGTCTTGTCATGGCTAATCTAGGATGATATATCTATACTATGGTTCAGTCATGTTTTATCCACCAATGTCACTTATACTTGGTATAAGCATTCAATGTTGGTGAATAAGGCATGGTCATTATAATCCTTTGTGGTTTAGGTTTCGAGTTGGCTAATCAAGGCTTCATCAATACTACATTACAGTTGTATTGAAATTATCTTCTTAGTATCTCTATTGGATTAAGAGATATAATTCATTGACTATACCTACTTGATCCAATAGGATTACTCTTGGGAACTTGCTTCAGACTTCATCCTTGTAATCTTCTTTGTTACCATATTGATTTGATTTTCTCCAATCACTCTAATCCTATAGATGACATCTAAACCTAGCATCACTATTTACCTCTTCTTACTTCTTTCTTTATAAGCCCTAAGTGAATTCTATAATAAGTATAAGAGTTGATAGGTCAAGAATTGATAGGTTAAGAATTGGTGAATCAATAGTTGATTTCTCAATATTGATGAACAACAAATATAAGGATAGGATTCAATAGAGATGATAAACATTGATATGGAAAGAAAGATATATTATAAATAATTTTGACTTAATTCCTTTCCTACTCAAACTCATTAAAGAGTTAAGATTGTATTACCATGATGTTCATGGTATAAGTAAATGAGATTATGATATAGTTGTTACATTCTTATTATTTGTATTATATTTATTACTTGGTATTCATGAGTAATTATAATGAATACTATGATATGATCACCTGAGGATCAAACATAAATCATTAACTAATGTGTTAGGGTTTAATTTTATTATATTTGATCTACCCTTAGATCAAATCATGTTTACCCAAAATAAGGTTTTAGCAAAGGTCATATTGAAACTTATCGCAGTCAACTTGATGATCTACTTCAATTCCATCAAGTTGAGAGAAGCTTCAATCACTTTGACAAGTTTTTTATTTAAAAGCGCGAAAATTATTCAGATTTTATATGCATGAATGCAATGCACACATCTGTGTTCAGCTTATTTCTAAGCTCTAATGCCGGGATGTTACAATTATCTTATCTCTTTTAAAAGATTCTGAGTAGACGAGCCTCTTCTCTCTCTCTTGTTTATAAATAAAGATTGCTTTACGCAAAAGTAAACCCAGAGAAAGCCTTTCTAGCCAGAGCATGTAGACACTAGGTTATCTAAGTCTTGCGGAGTACATTCTCGTACTCAGCCTTGCGCCATTGTTGTTTTTCTATAGATGATCTAGTTGCAACTGAAGGTGGCTTCTATGTTGACATCTACGAGTAGTTGGGGGTCCCAGGTAGCAGCCTGAGGACTAGGGGATGGAAGTCGCTTCTGTTTATGGCCTCTTAGGCCTTTTGCTAAGTTGTTGTGTAGAACAACATATTTTCTTTCACTATGTGATGTAATGTTAGGTCTATGACCTCTGGTTTGTAATAACTCTAATATCTTACTCTGCTAAGAGTTTAAACTTATGTTGTTCAATCCCTGAGTTCTGTAACGTTACTGAATCATACTGTGATCTTCCGTGATTGGAGTTGAACTTATCTTCGATGTGATTTGAGGTTATTTGAACCCTAATCCCGGGGGGTGCTACAGGTTTTGGTATCAGAGAAGGACTGCCTGTAGGAAGCCCTTTTATTGGTCGATGTTGAGTCTAGAAGTTGACAAAACTATTTGAAAGTTAAAATTATTTGCAGAAACTCTGACTAGGATTCTTTTTACTCCTTCTCTGGTGTGTTTCTGATGATGGAGTTTTTTCTTACCCTATTTGGTTTGAAAAGGTTTTTATTCCTTATCTCATATCTCAAAACTTTGAGGACTGTGGTTTTGGGGTTGTTTGTTCTAAAGTACTCCGTACCTGGTTGCTATTCCCAGAGTTTCAAGATATCTCAGTTCTGCTTGGTGTGTAACATCTTAGCATTCCATTGTCATGGTTTGTAAGTTAGTTGGTTAGTGTATACATTAGTATGCTTTGATATTACCATGCTTTATAAGATGATACGGTTATATCAAGTACTCTTTGTTCATATTTCCGTCTTGTTCCTTTGAATCCCTTGCCTAACCCTTTTTGTTCTTTCAGGATGGGTGACACCTCTCATGCCCGTACCCGTGCTCATGCTCATGGTGCTTCAAATGAGGGTGAATCTTCCGACCTGCCTCCACCGCCGTCCATGGTTCAAATCATGGCCATGTACGAAACCAACCATGATGACAACATGAGGCTCCTTCAAAGGATTGAGTGCAACACCGCTCAACGCCATAACAATCAAGTTGGTATCAAGGACTTCACACGTCTCACTCCGCCAGTTTTTGGCTATTCCACTGAGCCACTTGATGCAGACTACTGGCTTCACTCTATGGAGCGCAAACTTCAGGTTGGTCATGTTGCTCAAGCTGATTGGGTGACTTTTGCTGCCTATCATCTAGAGGGAGCAGCTAACTCCTGGTGGGAAAAATTCTTAGCTATGTAAGAAGCTCAACATGTTGTTACATGGCAAGAGTTCAGTGAAGCCTTCAGAGCTTATCATATTCCGAAGGGTTTGATGGATCAGAAGAGGGAGGAGTTTCTCAAGCTGAAGTAGGGCACTGATTCCGTGTGTGATTACCAGCGCAACTTCAATCGTCTTGCCTGCTATGCTACTAAAGAGGTCTCCACTGATGCTAAGAAGCAAGCTCTGTTTCGCAAGGGAATGGATCCTGAGGTTCGTCGTAATATCCACCTCATGGACTTTGGTAACTTCCAAGGTCTTGTCAACAAGGCTATGAAGGCCGAGAGTGGAAAGGTGGAGTATGAAGAAACACGTAAGCGTCCTCGAGAGGGGTACAACAAGGCTGGTTCTAGCAATAAGAAGCATCGTGTCTTCATGCCTTACAGTGTTGTGCCACGTTCCCCTTACACTTAAAGGTCTTTTGAATATGCTCCCCATCCGAATGCTGCTCCAAACAATGCTAGTGGATCAAATTATCCTTCTGCTGGCAATGCATCAGGTTTTATATGCTTCAATTGTCGCCAGCCTGGCCACTATGCAAAGGAGTGTCCTCAAAAGAGTGCCACTGAGAAGGCATCACCACCAAAGAAGAATGATAAGTACCAAGGTGCTAGAAGAGGTCGCTTGAACCATATTTCTGCTGAGGAGGCTCACGAAGATCCAAGCGTCATTATGGGTGCGCTTCGTATCAATCAAATTCCAGCTTAAGTTTTGTTTGATTTCGGAGCATCGCATTCATTCCTATCACAAGCTTTTGCTCAAATGCATGGGATAAGTTTTGAGGGGTTGTTTATTCCTCTGCTAGTTCAGTCTCTTGGTTCTAGGTGGTGTTCCACCATGGTTACTCATGGGAATCTAATCAAAGTTGCATTTCAACTTTTCCCACTTCTTTGATCGCCCTCAAGTCAACTGACATTGACATCATTTTCGGCATGGACTGGTTGACCCGTTATCAAGCTATCTTCGATTGTACAACCAAGTCTGTGACTCTGACTAGTTCTACTGGCATAACAGTCAAGTATTGGACCATAGGGTCACTATCTCCTTCAGCTGTTTCTATTCTTGAAGCAGAGTTGTATTCTCTTGAAGTTCTACCTCCATTAGAGATTCAAGATGTTTCCGTGGTCTGTGCATTCCCGGATGTCTTTCCTGAGGAGTTGCCTGGCATGCCACCTGATCAAAGTGTGGAGTTTATCATAGAGTTAGCTCCTGGAACTGTTCCTGTTTCTAAAAGACCCTACCCTATGCCTCCTCATGAGCTTTTGGAGTTGAAGAAGCAATTATAGGAGTTGGAAGGAAAAGGATACATTCAGCCCAGCACATCTTCTTGGGGATGTACTACCATCTTTGTTAAGAAGAGGGATACCAATATACCGTGTCTGGTTGTGGATTATCGTCCACTCAATGCTATGACTATCAAGAACAAGTATCCTCTCCCTAGGATCAACGATCTCTTCGATCAGTTAAGTGGTGCCAATGTCTTTTCCAAGATGGATTTTAGGTTAGGGTATCACCAGATAAAGATCCGTAAGGAAGATATTCCAAAGACTGCTTTCACCACTCGTTATGGTCTTTACGAGTATACAGTCATGTACTTTGGTCTTACCAATGCTCCAGCCACTTTTATGTGGATTATGAACTCTGTCTTCATGGAGTATCTTGACAAGTTCGTCGTGGTCTACATCGATGATATTCTGGTCTATTCCAAGACTGAAGAAGAGCACGCTGAACATCTTCGTTTGGTGTTGACAAAACTTCGAGAACATCGTCTCTACGCCAAGTTTTCCAAATGTGAGTTTTGGTTACAAGAGATCGTATTCCTTGGTCATGTTTTTTCCACCAAAGGGGTTGATGTTATCCCAGATAAGGTACAAACTGTCCTTGATTGGGAGTTTCACAAATCCGTTAAGGATGTCCGAAGTTTTCTCGGGATGGCTGGTTACTACCGTCGATTCATCAAGAACTTCTCCAGGATTGCAAAGCCAATGACTGATCTTCTTAAGAAGGATAAGAAGTTTGAATGGTCTAATATGGCTGAAGAAACCTTCCAGATGTTGAAAACCAAGTTAACCACTGCTCCGGTGCTGGTTCTTCCAGACACTAGCAAAGACTTTGTAGTCTTCTACGATGCTTCTCATCAAGGTCTTGGATGTGTGTTAATGCAAGATGGGCATGTGGTGTCTTATGCCTCCCGTCAGTTGAAACCACATGAGAACAACTACCCAACTCATAATCTTGAGCTTGCAGCTCTTGTTCATGCTCTTAAGCAATGGCGACATTACCTTCTCGGTAGTCGTTGCGAGTTATACTCGGATCATAAGAGTCTAAAGTATCTTTTCACACAACCTGCTCTGAATCTCAGGCAAAGAAGATGGTTGGAACTCATCAAGGACTATGATTTCAGTCTCAACTATCAACCTGGCAAAGCCAATGTCATTGCTGATGCGCTGAGCCGTAAATCTTATTGCAATACCCTGAGGATTAAACAATCTCAACCTTCTCTTCATGAGGAATTTGCTCGATTGAATCTTGAAGTAGTTCCTTGTGGATTCCTTTCTAACCTTGAAGTGAAGTCTTCTATAGAGGATGAAATCAAGCTTTCTCAGAAATATGATTCTGAAATTGCTGAGATCAAAGGGAACATTGCTAGTGGAGTTGCTAAGTGTTTCTCTGTTGATAATCAAGGTACTTTTACTTTGGTAACCGTCTGGTAGTGCCGAAGAGAAAAAAACTGAGGGATTTAATTCTCCAAGAGGCTCATGAATCACCTCTTTCTATCCACCCTGGAGGTACCAAGATGTATCGGGATCTTCGTCAAAGATTTTGGTGGTCTGGTATGAAGAAGGATATCGCTCGTTTTGTTGCTGAATGTGACATTTGCCGTCGCGTCAAAGCTGAGCACCAAAGACCTGCTGGTCTCCTGCAACCACATAAAATACCCGAGTAGAAATGGGATGAAGTTGGTATGGATTTCATCACTGGTCCTCCTAATACTCAGAAAGGAAATGATGCCATCTGGGTAATCGTTGACTATTTGTCCAAGGTTGCTCACTTTCTACCCGTTCGCGAGAGTATCAATGCTAGTGAGTTCGCAGATCTATATATCTCTCGAATAGTTATTCTTATGGGATTCCAAAGAAAATTGTCTCTGACCAAGGGAGTTTGTTCACCTCAAGGTTCTGGACAACCTTACAAACTGCTATGGGAACTCGCCTCTCCTTCGGTACAGCTTATCATCCTAGTACCGGTGGCCAGACCGAAAGAGTGAATCAAATCCTTGAAGACATGCTTAGAGAATGTGTCATATCTTTTGGTAAGGACTCGGAGAAATGCCTTCCTTTTGCTGAATTCTCCTACAACAACAGTTATCAGTCCAGTATAGAAATGGCACCTTTCCAGTTCTTGTATGGAAGAACCTATTGTACTCCTTTGAACTGGTCAGAAACCAGCGAAAGAAAGTTCTTTGGACCGGATATGATCCAGGAAGCAGAAGATCAAGTTTGGAGATTGTTTGAAAACTGCTCAGTCTTGCCAGAAAAGCTATCATGATCGTCACCATCAACATGTTGAATATGAAGTTGGTGATCAAGCTTATCTTCGAGTCACTCCTTTAAAGGGTGTCCATCGTTTTGGCATCAAAGGCAAACTAGCTCCTCGCTATGTTGGTCCTTTTCGTGTTCTTTCCAAGCAAGGTAAACTTGCATATCAATTGGAGTTGCCTGCACACTTCCATGAGGTGCATGACGTCTTTCATGTGTCTCAACTCAAGCGTTGCTTCAAAGATCCTGTCTGTATTGTTGATCACCAAACTCTTGATCTCCAGAAGGATCTGACTTACTGCGAGTATCCTATTCGTATCCTTGATGAAACTGGGCACAAGACTCGTCGGCAAAACATCAAATTCCTGAAAGTTCAGTGGTCTCATCACTCTGAGTATGAAGCAACATGGGAACGATAAGATCACCTCTGATCTGAGTACCCTGCCTTCTTTTCTAAAACTTAGGAATCTCGGGTCGATATTCTTGTAAGGGGGGTAGAGCTGTAACAGCCCAAGTTTGTAATAAATTTAATTAGTACTAAAGCATGGCATGCATGTGTTTAAGTCATAAAAGTAATGCATGTGATTAAGTGTTGAATAAAGGCAAACCCTAGACCTCCCCTCTCTTTTTGAAATGCATCAAAAAGGTTTTGTATTTTGAAAAGTGTCAAAATAATGGAGCCCAAATAGTTTACAAGGGCCCTGAATATTTTATATACTTTACCAAAGTCTCTAGTATTTTTGAATTATTCAAAACAGGATTCAAATGAAATTACAACAGAGAAAAACTGAAAACAGAAAAAGAAAAGGATTCTGGAAGAAAAACCTAATCCTAGACACTAACCAGGCTGACCCATCTCTCCTCCCCACTCCCTGCCGCTCGCATGCGCAAGCCAGCGGCCCAACGAAGCCCACCTAGGCCTGGTACCGCTTTGTCCATGCTATCAACGTCGTCAAGCTCGGGAAGCTCCTGCGTGTCGCTAGCGCCGCTGCTCGCCGGCGTCAAGATCCTCGCCGCCGCTCTGGACGAGGATAAGGAGCTGCCCTGCACGCCTCTCCCTCCCCAGATCTTATCCTCCCCCTCACGTGCTCTCTCTTCCTCTCTGCACCACGCAAGCCTGAACCCTAGCCCACCATGGCCACCAGCTAGCCGTCGTTGCTGGCCTCCCCTCGGCCATTTGACACCACCTCAAGCTCCGCCTTGCTTCACTCTATCTCCCTACAGAAGGAATCGAAGAGGGGCGCCCTGAATCGTCACCACTGATGCCGTCTTCTTTGACCCCGATGAAGCCCGCCGACGTTGATTAGCTCGCCTCCGCCCTCGCATGGCTTCCACGACCCTTCTATGAGCACTGTGGTGAGCCCCTGGTGCTCAAGGCACCCTCTGCTTGCCCGCTAGCTTATCATAGCCATCGCGCGTTGTCGATCTGCAAGCGCCGCCACCGCTGCTCGTCGCGGGCCTAGCTCCGATGACCTAATCCCAGCGGCGCCGCCACCCACGTTCTCGCCTTGCTCAACTGATTCGAACGCACCCTCTCGCATGTCCAGGCGTGCTTCGGTTCGCCGCTGGCGACCACCGTCTGGTGGCTCCGCCGTGTGTGAGGTGGCGCTGACGCCGTTCTTGCATGGCCTGCTGATGTGGCCTCGGGCCCCGCAGTTAGTGGCTGGGTCTGGCCTCTGCCTCGGTGAGAAAATTTTAGGGTTAGGGCCCCTGACGTCACCATGATGCAGTAATTTGTTATATTTGTTTAAATATTTTCTGAAAATCATTTATGGAAATAAACATTCCATGTGGGCCCAGGCTATCAGGTTTTTTATATTTTCCATAAATAATTTCTGAAATTAATAAAAGTCTGACATGTGGGTCCAAGTTGGAAAAATAATTTAAATATTCCAAAAATGAATTAAAATTGGAGAAATTCATAACTAATTCATTTTAAATCAGAAAATTACAGATAATATACCAAAATGTTTAGAAAAATAAGAGTTATGCAATAGCAATATAATCATACATTGTTAACCAACTTTCATGACAAGTTTAATTAGAAGAACCAATTGAACCCCATAGGTGATTCCGAGGATTCCCCTGTTCTATGGTTTGGACCTCTTGGGCCCCGTTTAAAATGACCAAGCATGTTCTAGGGTTCATTTCAACACTATTTAACTTGTCATATCATCCATATTGATTACACATTGCATTATTCCATGTCGTGATTGTCGCTATCCTTTCTGGTATTGGTTCTTCGCGATAGGATCCGAGCCCGAGGCTGAAGTCAACAACACCGAAGATCCATACCTGCCTACTGCCGGACAAGACAAGTGTAGCCTCTCATTATGAACCTATGTTTTATAAAGTATATTAATTTCTCGCTATAATGCACACGATTCCAATGTGGTCTTTTGTCAGTACCTAGTGTTACCTATCTACTACAATGTTTCCCTTTTGTAGCCTTATACTCCCGATCCACTGCCCCAAGCATACCTAGGTTTGGCATGTGAGCGTTGTTAGAGATTTTGTGACCGATAGCTTAGCCATGCATAGTAACAACTTCTGATCCGTCCGAAGGATGAATCGGAGGTGGGTGAATCTAGAAAGTTAGGAGATGGTGACATCATCGAAGGAGTTAACTAAACATGCTAAGGCTTGTATGGGAGGCCACGTTGGGTGTGGTTTTTGTAGTCCCATGCTCGCCACCACTAGGAACTGAGTTCTTACCTTTGGAACCAAATTGAGCGTACAACCACACGGGGTCTAGACAACCCCTCGACTAATTAACTTTCCTAATAGATTCCATGAGTCACATAGTTTGGGCTTTCCATTTGGCATACGCATTGAAAACGCTTTCGAAAGAGGGGGTGAAGGAGGTGCATCATAACAGAGGGGGTCGATGGAGCCCCTGGTAAACCAACCTCACCTCACATCTTGAAGTACCGGCTTCGGGATTTGACCCGTTATGACGGAACCATACTTATTGCGTGACTCATGGTCTCGGCGAAAGCAAGGTAAAGGTTAACCACCCTCTGCCGACCTTCTAAGGAAGAGGGCTAATAATATTTGGCATTAAGAGTCAGTTGATACGTGTGGGTAAAGTTGTACACCCCTGCAGGTTTAAATCTTTTCGAAAAGCTGTGTTCACGGTTATGAACGCTTGGCGACCGGACTTAAGATCATAGATAACATTAACCATTATAAAACTTTTTGATCCACGTGTGCTTAAGGATGCTTCCTCTCGGTCGAGGGGGTGATCCTAGATAGGAGGTTCTGATGAAGCTGGTGGTTATCCAGATACGATGAGCAAGATGAAGAAGTCATTATCTTATCTCTTTTAAAAGATTCTGAGTAGACGAGCCTCCTCTCTCTATTGTTTATAAATAAAGAATGTTTTACAGAAAAGTAAACCCAGAGAAACCCTTTCTAGCCAGAGCATGTAGACACTAGGTTATCTAAGTCTTGCGGAGTACATTCATGTACTCAGCCTTGTGCCATTGTTGTTTTTCTACAGATGATCTAGTTGCAACTGAAGGTGGCTTCTACGTTGACATCGACGAGTTGTTGGGGGTCCTAGGTAGCAACCTGAGGAATATGGGATGGACGTCGCTTCTGTTTATGGCCTCTTAGGCCTTTGCTAAGTTGTTGTGTAGAACAACATATTTGCTTTCGCTGTGTGATGTAATGTTGGGTCTATGACCTCTAGTTTGTAATAATTCTAATATCTTACTCTACTAAGAGTTTAAACTTATGTTGTCGAATCCCTGAGTTCTATAATGTTACCCAATCATACTGTGATCTTCCATGATTGGAGTTGAACTTATCTTATATGTGATCTGAGGTTAGTTGAACCCTAATCCGGGGGGGGGGGGGTGCTACAATTATGTCCATTATTGCTCTCTTAGTTGGTCGCTCTCAGTCTTTTGCTAGCCTCCACTTGTATTGAGTAAGCTCTACTCATGCATCCAACTCCCAAGAAACCAAGTTATTCCAAAGTGTCCACTATAAATTCCTATGCATGGTGTGTTACACCATTCCAAGTATATTCTTGTTTTTTCTATCTTCCAAATAAAACTTGTTATGTGAAAATTAGTGATTAAGTCTCTCACAAATTGATGGCACACTTTATTTTTTTGCCCCTAATAAACTTGAACCATTGCGTCATCTATATTGTATATGCTTGCACTTATACGTTGGGAATTAGAAGAACCGTGTTGTCACGGGGAACGCTTTCAACACCTATTAATATCTACCCAGTTGATATCATGCTTTTTGTTTGCGGATCTCGTCGGTGTGAAATAAAAGGGGAGCTTGTAAGTCCATGGAGTTATGTATGTGTGTTATAGAAACGCCTGGGCCGCTAGGATAAGCCATGCCTTATCATGGTGGAAACTTGCAGCATCACCATAGTGAGCAATCTATGAAGCATTCTTCTTATAAAAAAGAGAGATAGAAAAAAGATATTGAAAAAAAGAGATGAGAAAAGAGGAAAGAGAGAAAAAACACCATTTTCCCATGGTAAATAAGAAGATTGCTGAGATGCTCATTGTTTGCTTACCTTGTCATTTTGATATGGGATAGCTCCTGTATCATGGGGCAAGGGGTATACCATTGGCGGTTCAATATGATACACATGTACTTACTATGACAAGAACTTATTGGTAACTAAAGTTGAGTAGCATGGGGAGCGGCCCTCGTACTCAAGGGACATGAGATTGTCATGACCCACAAGTATAGGGGATTGCAACAGTCTTCGCGGGTAGTATTACCCAATTTATTGATTCGACACAAGGAGAGCCAAAGAATACTTGCAAGCCTTAACAACTGAGTTGTCAGTTCAGCTGCACCTGGAAATAGTTCTTGCTCACAGAAGTTTATCAGTAGCAACAATTTGGTAGTAGCAATAGCAAAGCAACAGCAACAGTTTGGTAGTAGCAGCAGCAAAGCAAAAGCAACAGCAACAACAACAGTGAAACAGGAGCAATAGTAACAGTAACGGTAACAGTAGGATTCGAATGCGGTAGGCATAGGGATGGATGGACGGGCGTTGCATGGACAAGTCTAAACATGTAACTTCAAGATCTAGGGAATTGCAGATAAATAATAATAAGCATCCAAGTACTAAACAATCCTAGGCATGTGCTCCCAATATAGTCATACATTCTCGCAATGAGAACTTGTACAACATCTTTTGTCCAGCCAGCCCGTGGCAACGGGGCCTCTAGGGAACTACTGACAATTAAGGTGCTACTTTTAATAGAGCACCGGAGCAAAGAATTAACACTCTGTGAACACATGTGATCCTCAAACCACAACCATCCCCTCCGGTTGTCCCAATTATTGTCACTTTGGGGCCTTTGGATCCAGACAATGATATGTGTACACAACTTACAGATAAGATCACAAACAATACTATCATAATGATTCAATAATAAGCTCAGATCTGAGATCATGGCACTCGGGCCCTAGTGATAAGCATTAAGCACAACAAGTTGCAACAAAGTCAAATAGCACAAGAGATACTAGGCACTATGCCCTAACAATCTTATTCGATTACATGATAGAACTCATCAAATCCCTACCATCCCCAATCCTACAGAGGGGGATTACTCACTCATGGATGAGGGGAACATCGGTGGTTGATGGATATGCGTTGGTGACGATGGCGATGATCCTCTCCAAATTCCCCGTCCCGGCAGGGTGCCAGAATGGAGTTTCTGGATCCGAATCTTGGTTTCTGGTGGCGGCGGCGGAGCGGAACTCTTTCTGGAAAACTATCGAACCCCCCTCGGTTTTTAGGTTGAAAGGCAACTTATAGGCGCAGAGGAAGGCCTAGGGGGTGCCTAGGGTGGCTGCACCCCCTCCAGGCGCGACCAGTGGTGGGCCCGCGCATACGGTGGGTGTGGGACCCCCAGGCCTCCTCTCCATCTCTTCTTCTGGCTCCGTGGATCTTCTGGTCAAATATAATATTTGGCATATTTTCCGGGATTTTTCCTGATAGTTCATTTTCTGCACAAAAACAAGACACCAAGGTAATTATGCTGAAAACAACATCAGTCTGTGTTAGTTGTATCCAAATCACACAAGTTTAGAGAAGAAACAATAGCAAAGTGTTCGAGAAAGTAGATACGTTTTTGATGTATCAACTCCCTGCAAGCTTAGTTTATTGCTTGTCCTCAAGCAATTCAGTTGAAAACTGAGTGTGATAAAAGAACTTTCATGAACACTTTGCTTCATATGATGTAAATATTCTCAGCACAGGAGTAGATGCTTAGAAAATTCATAATAAAGCATATGCAACTAAGTCTACTCAATAGTCATTGCAAGCTATGAAGAGAAACCAACTCAACAATAATAAGTAGCATGAAACATAAACATAAGCAAAATTGCAATGCTCGTAATAAGGTATGATAGAGTGGTATCTCGCTTGCCTTTGTTTGAAGAGCACAATATAAATTCCAAGGCACCTCTGAAGTTCACATGAAGACTAGAAGTAAAGATATCAGAGACACAAGCATCAAAGTCATGACATAATTAACCAAGTTTTGGAACAAACACAAGAATGACAACTATGCTCTCAAGAAGGTGCTCATAGAATAAGTGGTGACTCAACAAAGTTGTGAAAACAGTTTTGTGAAGGTTTGAAAGGCTTCCCAATGCTGAAAGGAAGGTACTCATTAGCTTTGAGATCTCATTGCCCCTATCATAGGCATCTTCATGTGATTAAGGTGAATGTGAGGTCCACTCTGAATCATATGCTTGACATACCATAAACTAGAGATCCCAAGTACCTTCAGTACGAGGGTCGCTCTGCATGCTACTCAACTTTGGTCACCTGAAAGTTCTTGTCATTGTAAATACATGCATATCATCGAGAACCGCCAACGGGGTACCCCTTGCACATGGTACAAGAGCTTTCCCATAACCAAATGACAAGGCAAGAAGATAATGAGCATCTCAGCAATCTTTTTATTTACCATGTGCATAGCTTTTTATTTAGGATGCAAGTTTCCACCATGATTAGGCATGGCTTAGGCTAGCAGCCCAGGCGTTTCTCTAACACAATGTATAGACTCCATGAACACACAACTTCCCCTTTTATTTCACATCGTCGACATCCGTAAACAAAAGAGCAAGGAATCAACTGGATGAGATATCCAAAAGTGTTGAAAGCGTTCCCCGTGACAGCACGGTTCTTCTCACTCCCAGCATATAATTAGCAAGCATATAACTTTCATGGACAGGTCACAATGGTTCAGGATTATTAAGCGCAAGGAATGAAGTGTGCCATCAAGTTTGTGAGAGTGTTACTAACTAACTTTCTCAAAACAGAAAAACATTTTATTTTGGAAGAAAACACGGCATATAGAATATGCACTGAAATAGCAAATGATGCTAATAGGTAGGTATGTTGGTCACAACTGGCAATATTGGTTTTGGGGAGTTGGAAGCACAGCTAGAGCACCTACTCAGTGCAAGTGAAGGCTAGCAATAGACAGGGAGTGACAAACGAGAGAGCAATAACTGTCATAATCATGCTTGCAACAAAACATGACTAACTATGGCATGAAAGTGATACAAGAACTCTGAGGCAAAATAAATCATCGAGGATTACTGACTATTGATTAGTCATATGCATGCGTGAGTGAGCATGTGCCAAGTCCATTCACATGAATAGTCGGAGGAGGATACCACAATATCATACCAAAGTATGAATAAAACAATGCAAGCAAACATTCATATGACATGCTACAAACTATTAGCAAGCTGGAGCTAATCACAGACAAGCAAGAACTACTAAGCATTCATAATGACATACACCTTACACAAAAAGGCTAAGCATGCTCACAATGAAGAGTATATATACAAGAATGGAACAAATAGAGTTCGTTACCAGCCTCTTACCACACCTCGAGTTGTCTTAATCTTCATTATTGCCCTTCGGTTGTGTGATTTGAATAATTAACATGAAACCAAATCCACTGAGGATGGCTGAACCCTGCAAAGAACTCACAAAACCAAAGAAGAACAACAAATATTTTTGGTGTTTTCGATTTTTTAGAAACAAGCAAACAAAGAAAAACCAAACAAAAACAGAGCAAACCTAACAAAGCAAAATCTTTTTGGAATTTTCTTTTAAGTCAAACCAAAGCAAAGAAACAAAGAAACAAACCAAGAGAAGCAACGGAAATATTTTTGGTATTTTTCTATTTTTGAGAAAGAAGCAATAAGAACCAAAAAGAAAGCAAAAACAATGGATATACAAAGAACCGACCGATCATGATATAAAGATGAGTGTGATGTCGGTGTACCTCCCCCCTAGCTTAGGCTTTTGGCCTAAGTGGGGCTCAATAGCGCGGATAGTACCCCCATGCTGGTACGTCATCATAGGAATGATCATAGTTAGGCGCCTGCGATGAAGAAGAAGAAGACGCACCCCAATCAAATAAGGGCTGCTGGTATGAAGACTCTCCCAAGTTGGACGACTGAACCGAATTGTCTTAGGCATCCCCTTCAACATTATCCTCTTGATGGGAGAGCTCCGCCACATATGTGTCAACCTCCTCCTCCATAAGTGACCATCCTTGCCTGTTATCAAAATTAAACAAAGCAGGTGCAGGCAAATAAACTATTTTCTCAGTCCTACCCTTTCTCCGACCTTGCAGGGAAAACGATAATTCATATGGTAAACTTCTCACATTAGCCCCCAAGGAAACAAAAACCATGCTGAATCATGGATTCAATATCAAGCCTCTCTATGGGGAACTGAAAATCTGAATAATGAGGCCCTAAACCATGGAAAGATAGCAACCTAGAAGCAATGAGACCTCCACAAATTCCACCCTTCTCATGGTTGCTGGTGATACGGTGAGCTATCAAAGCACCCAGACTATAAGAACTATTCCTATTCAGAGCAGCTGCAATAAAAGCTAGATCAAAAGAAGACAACTTCCTAGCAACCTTTCTAGCAAGAACACACTTGGTGATGAAATATGCAAAGTATCTAATAGGTGGGAGCTGAATGTTCCGAATGTTACCACTTTCCTTTGAGATGTCGAAACCTTGGAAAATCTCGATATACAAATCAATAAGTGACTTGGCCCTCTCCTTGATATTCTCACAAGATCCCCACTGAGGTACTCTAATTGCTGCATAGAAATCAGCAAAAGGCAGGTTGACAGGTATATTATATATTTTGTAATGGACCATGGGATTAGAAGTAGACCAAGTGAACCGGTAGTCCTACACAAAAGCCATGGTTAGCTTAACATATTGGATTGGTTCACCTTCAACAAAGTGTTCCAACCCTGCATTTGCAATCAAAGTTTGGAAATCCTGGGAGAGTCCCATAGCTCTCATAAATTCCTGGCATGGATATATGGAACGAAAAACTGCCTCCTCACGATGAACCTTCATTGGCCCATGCACCATCAAGTCATATTGGTTCAGTGGATAAGCACTCATCTTCCTTGCTGAAATTTTTAGACAACCATCAAACCAAGTGATTTCTAAGTAGATAAATGATGAGCAACTACTATAGGAACTTGCTAGAGGACTACACATGCATCAAAACAAAGTTTCTAAGCAAAGAACAAGCATGCAAGCTCAAACAACCTATAACCTATAGTAGCAAAATACTCAAGATACAATCTACCAATCACAAATCTAATTGGACAAGTGGAGGACGCACATACCAAGGAACAATCCCTCCAAAAATCAGCACTTGAGATGGGCTCAACAAGGAGATTGAAAATCAAGAGCAAGAACAGCAAGAACTCGAGCTTGAGCAAGTTTTCTGGTGTTTTTAGTGAGAGAGAAAGAAGGTGGCTTTGAGGAGGTAGCCTGGAGGGGCCCAGGTGGGCCAGACCCCCCAGGCGCCGCCACCTAGTAGGCCGCGCCTACCAGGTGTGTGGTGGCTTGGGGTGGCCCCCTGGGTCAACTCAGGTGCCACTCTGCCCCTTTTTCCGAGGAAAATTTTATTTTGAATTTTTCGGGAAACTTTATTTTTTGGCCAATTTTCAGGGTATGAAAATTGATTTTCTCGCAGAAACAGTTTTTTTAGAAGAAGCAAAAGAAAACCAAAGCCAAACTACAGGAGCTCTAAGAAACTCAAACAAGCAAACAACTAGAAAAACTAAAGCTAAAGCAAATACTAAGAAGGAGAAAACAAAAAGAAAGCAAGAATAACCACAGTGAAAGCATTATTTTGTTCATTAAAATCCTTTTGTTAACAAGGTTGACCAAGTCTTGTTACCAAAACAATCTTATATGAGACAAAACTTTGCAATACACAAGGTTATTATGTTACCTCATACTTGATAGCAATGGTCCCAATCATAATAGTTTCAAAATTTTCTTGTGGAATGGGACAATATATTTCTCCAACCTTGATGCTCTCAATATTTTCAGTGGAATTCAGGCAATATCTCTTAATAACCTTCTCGGGGAAATAGACAGTGTTCTCTTTGTCATTAATATTGAATGTTACTTTCCCTTGATTACAATTGATGACAGCACCTTCAGTATTAAGAAAAGGTCTCCCAAGAATAATAGACATATTATCATCTTTAGGCATTTCAAGCACAACAAAGTCAGTTAGAACAATGCAATTATGAGCTACTTGAACATGAACATCCTCACATATACCAATAGGAATAGTAGTTGACTTATCAGCCATTTGCAAAGATATATCAGGCGGTATCAACTTTTCTAGCTGGAGTCTCTTGTAGAGAAAAAGGGCATAACACTAACTCCAGCTCCCAAGTCACATAAAGCAGTTCTAACAAAATTATTCTTAATGGAGCAAGTAATACTTGGTATACCTGGATCACCAAGTTTCTTTGGAACCTTACCATTGAAGGAGTAATTAGCAAGCAAAGTAGAAATCTCCTCATTAGGAATCTTCCTTTTATTAGAGACAATATCCTTCATATACTTTGAATAAGGAGGCAACTTAATAGCATCAGTCAAAGGAATTTGCAAGAATAAAGGCTTCATCCACTCACAAAACTTCTTGTAGTGTTCTTCCTCCTTTGAATTGTGTTTCTTACCTGGAAAAGGCATAGGTTTCTGCATCCAAGGTTCTCTCTCTTTACCATGTTTATTAGCAATGAAATCTTCCTTTATGTACCTAGTGTTCTTAGTGTGCTTCTCAGGTTCTTCCTCACCTTCCTCCTTATCAGGAGACTCATTTTTATCATTACCACTCTCAGTTTCAGCATCAGAGACAGATATACTATTAGGATCTATAGCAGGTTCAAGTGGTTCCTCAACTATCTTATGTTTCTTTTTCTTCCTCTTACGAGGACTACCACTATCCTCACCTTGTTGAGAATCCTGCTCTATTCTTTTAGGGTGTCCTTCAGGATATAAAGGATCTTGAGTAGCTATACCACTCCTAGTTCTAATTCCATAAGCATGTTTATCTCCTGAAGCATTAACTAGCATATCCTTTTGCACCTTAGCAAGTTGATCAAGTTGAGTTTGAACCATTTGAAAGTGTTTACAAAGCATTTTAATGTCATTAGAAGTTCTTTCCACACTATCTTTCAACTCATGGATAGCTCTAGAGTTTTCCAATAAATGATCATGAACTTGTTTATTAAAATGACCTTATTTAACAATAAAAATGTCAAGTTCCTCTAAACATTGATCAGGAGGCTTACCATAAGGAATATCACCTTCATCAAAGTGTTGGAGAGTGTACCTCAATAGTAGATGAGTGGGGAATTGGCCTTCATAATTCTTCTATAGGAGGTAGATTCTTCACATCTTTAGCTCTAATACCTTTTGTCACATCCCAAAATTTTCCAAATTTTGTAATGTGAAAAATAATTGTTGAAATTTAGGGTGAAAAGAAACTTTTTGTTTCTAAGTGGAAACTTAAAATCCCGTCTTGAACAAACTTTGGTTAATGTTTGAATCCAACTAAATTCAAATCAAGTGAAATGCATTCTTCATAAATGCATCTTGAAATTTAAACTCTTGGAAAATAAACCAAAACCCTAAAACCCTAATGGAAGAAAAACATTTCCAAGTTATCTCTAAGCCTATGGTTTTGACCCACATAAAAATTGGTCAAACAAACATATCAAAATGATCAAGAATGACAAATAGAAATATTATAAAACCATATAAATTGATTTCATTCAATTTGGAACCAAAGATAAAATCTTATGAACTTAGTAAGATAAGGAAATTGAATTTCCAAAGCTAATAAAGCACCTATCTAAAAATCCATACCAAATGGTGAGCAAATAATCCTAAAGACATTTAATAGGATAAACAAATATTAAATAAGATTTTACAAATTGGAATCACCAAGTTTTGGTCTTTAAATAAAAAGATATGGATTTTATAAGATAAAGAAAGAAATATTAAATGAGGAATATTTAAAGGCCAAATTAAATCTTGGCCTAATCCATAAGCAAATGGAATAGTTATAATCCAAATCCAAATAAAAGGATAGAGAATTTTTAAATAAAATAAAATGGCATTAACCAAATTCTATTCCTATTTTGATGAAGACAAAATCCCTAATAAGAATGATTAATTAAATCATGGGAGAATAATATTTGAAATTACCCAAGTGGAATAAAAGTTATTTAATTAACTTAAATGGAATCAAGGAAATCAACTAAATAAAATTTATGGAAATTAAACCCATATTTGATTTCATTGGAATAAAGACAAATACCCAATTTAAATGATTAATAAATCACATTAAAAATATTCCAAATAATTCCAAGTGAATTATTTGACACCCTAATAAATAAGTAAAACCTACTGAAAAAGGTTTGGTAAAAATTTGAATTCAAATAAGAGTTGAAATTATATTTAAAAACTTGTTTGAATTAAGACAAGGGCTTATTTTAAATAACTAATATACCCTAAATAGAATAAAAGAATTATTCTAAATTTGACTTTAGAATATGTGAAATAACAGTATTAAAAGCTACACAAAGTTTGGTTGAAGTTTGAATTCAAATGGTTGTTTTAAATAATTAAAAAAATCAAAACAGAATAATAGAAATGGAAAAAAAAGGTTTCAGAACAAAAAAATGAAACCAACCAGCCCAACCCAACCTGGCCCACTAGGCCCAGCAAGCCCATTTTCCCTCTTCCCGCAGAAAACTTTTCGCACCAGAGAAGTGACTCGCAGCCTCGCTGACTGCTGGCCCCCATCCTCCTCTCTCTCTTTCGCTGACGCCCAGACCCCACCCCGTTAGACTTCGTCCTCACCCACAAGAAGACCACGCCCCCCTCTGGCCGTTTCTCAGATGATGATGCCGGCATTAAATCTCCATCAATGCCTCGCCTTAATCTCGCCGCGACCATGCTCCCTTAAACGCCTGCTCCCCCTCTCCATTTTCCCCAGAAGCCATCCACCCTCTGCCACCAGGCCGCTCAGATTTTGCTCGAGAAGACCTACTGCTCCGGCTAGCATTTTCATCAATTCCGGCCAGTCACCGTCGCGACTCGCCCCCTCGACCACACGAGCACACTCCCTGGCCTCTGGCGCATCTCCTAGTATTCCGAGATCAGCCGCGCGAGCCCCCTAGCATCGGCAACCTCAATGCCACTCGCCACCGTCTTCGGCTTGGACTTCGGTGACCTTCCCAGGTGAACCCTGACCCTCTCTCTCTCTCTCTCTCGATGACACTCCGAGGTTCTCTGATCCCACGCGGTTCTAACGCCCCCTCCCAATCACTTTCTCTTGGTCTGCAACCCCGTCCCCATCGACAACAGAAGTGCCCGACGCCGTCGTGAAGTCCGGCGAGCAATTTCCTTCGTCCTCGTGCGCCCCTGCCTCCTCTCGAACACGTTGAGAATCGCAACGATCCCCTGAACCTGGTGAGCCACTCCTTTTACTCTCTCGCTTCCTGCATCGCCGGCGACGCCACCACCAGGTCGCTCCGCCGCCAGTCGCCGCCGCCAGCGCCGCTAGTAAATGGACAGTGGATTGTGCACCATAGGATTTAGATCCAATGCACGCGATAGAACTTAAACGAAGAGGTACGTTTTGATCTGAACCATGCGTTGTAGCTTAGATACAACGCACCGCGTAGGCCGATCCGTGCGAACCGGTACCGACGAATCAAAACACGACGCGTGGCCTGTAATTTGTTTTAAAAACAGAAACTTGTCTATTAGTTGTTTGATTTTGTAAAATTCATAACTTTCAATCCACATGTCCAAATTTTATGAATTTTATATCAATGGAATCAGAAAAACAAACCCTACCCAACCATGCACTTTTTTTAAAGAATTGCATCTGTTAAATTGTTTGTTTTTGCAGAAACATGTGTAGGTATATTTTGAATATAAAAATTAATCTAGCAATGTTTTTAAGATAAAAATCTTTGGAAAATGGTTTGTTTTTAACCTACTGACCATATAAAATAACTTGTGGAATTAAAAGTATATTTTTTGAGGTTAAAAGATGAATCTTTGATTTAGAACATTTCTAGTCAAATAAAAATGTTGTTTATTTGTTAAAAATACTTTTTGGAGAAAAATCTTTGAGAAATGATTTGGATTAAACACTCTGACCCCAAACACCAAGTTTTAGAATTAAAAATATATTTGGTGAACCCTATAAAAATTATTACTTTGCTAAAAGCATTTTCAACAACATAAAATATTGATTTGGTATAAAAATGATTTATAGGTAAAACCTTTTGCAAATGGTTTTAATATTAAACACTTGACCATAAAACTCTAACATTGTGTTTAGAAATGTGTTTGCCAAACACTAGAGAATATTACTTGGATTTAAATCCTTTCTACCAAACAAAAATGATTTAAAGTGGCCATTTTTCACTAACTTAATATCAAATGGTTTTACCACTTTTGTAAATGACCAATGGGTGTTTTTAAATGTTTATAACCTATTAGAAACCACTTTTCCAAATGAAACAATATTTGGCATGTTTGCATGCATTGCCTTGTTCTTATTATTTTATGTGATGTTTGCTTGAATGGTAGATTGAATATTTGCTTGCTTGATTGAATTGTAGTGAAATTTGAAGAGTGTGACTATTGCAAAGATCAAGGAGTGAACTTATAATTCTCTACCAAAAAGGCAAGTGATGCTTCATACTTTGTCCCATTATTTTCACTATGCATTAGTGATGTTTCTAAGTAGGACTTGCATGGAATTTTTGCTAAGTATAAACTATGCCATGGGAAATCCTAGTAGATGAAACCTTAGAAAAAATTTTCTAAGTTAAGGTTCCTACTAACATCATGCTTAGCTTAGCTAGTAGAAAACCAAGGTGGATTATACTTCATGCTATGGAATATTTCTAAGTCAAGGACTTGTGTTTTGATTAATAAAACAACTAAGTGAATGAATCACCTGGATGGAATGGAAAGAATGGTTTGTGTTGAGTGGTTATGCAAGTCCAGTATGCTGGGGAAAACTTGGGCATCACCAAGTCCAGTATACTGGGGAAAACTTGGTATCTCACTTGTGGAATGCCACCCAGGAACAAAGAGATTTGAGATGTCAAATGTTGAGAAGCTTCAAGTGCAGCCACTTGGCATTATGGGCTCTGCCTGGATCATATAGGTTGCAATAAATTAGCCAAATGGATCATATAGGTTGCAATAGAGTTGGTGGTAGGGGATTGATAGGTTGGAACGCGTCCATTCTGGTCTAAGGGAAGGCTTCTGAAAGATCTTGTCTTGGTGAAACCAAGTCTTGTGGGGAAAGTGCACCACCTCTGCAGAGTGTAAAATCTAAGTACTTAGCCATGTCCCTGGCAAAGGACAATTTGAGCATCAAGAAATGGAATCTATCAAGAATCTCCTCATCCCAATTTTCTAAGTTAAAACTTGTGGTTGAACAAGGGTTTAAGGTTCACCAATTTCTATTGGTGGTTCCTTGGGTGTTTTTGACAAGCAAAAACTTAGTGTTTTCAAATGATAAGGAAAATCTATTTTGAGCAAAGCAAGCCTAAGCTCCACCTAGCCAAATGAATATAGATGATAGACTCCACTATACTACCATAGTATCACTTGCCAATACAATTCTAATGTATTGACCCTTGTGGCTGTAACTTATTTTGTTTGCAGGTTTGTTTGATGTTAGTGAATTGTATTGATTAGGATTACAAGTCTACAACCAACATGATTGCTTGTGGCACTTTGAAGATGAAGGACTCCATGCTATAGTTATTTCTGCTACATTATAATGTGATAGCCAAATGAGCTATGTAAGATGTAATGAATTATTTTATTCCTGGTTATAAAGTTGTATCATGACCTTTGTTTCTTGATATTACATCTTAACTGTGGATGCTAGCTATTGATCCAGGGACTAGCATTGTAAACACAGGGATCTCTACCTTATTAAAGGTTGGGACCTCTACACCTTTCTCCTTTAGACATTTCTTAGCTTCCTTCATCACTTCATCATTTAATGCAATAACTCCCCTCTTCTTTGGTTTGGGTGTTGGAATTGGTTCAAGGACAACTGGTTCAGGAGTAATAGGCTCAGGTGTATTCAGCTCAGTTGAAGTCCAATCATCATAATTGTTGCTTAACTTAGTCATTAATTCTTCAGCATCTGTACGAGTCCTTTTCCTGAAAACACAATCAGCAAAGGTATCTAGGTAGGTCCTAGAATCATCAGTTAGTCCATTATAATAAATATCAAGAAGCTCATTCTTAGGTAATGGACATCCAAGATGTGCATGAATCAAGGCACAGAACCTTGTCCATTACTCAGGCAATTTCTCTTCTTCTCCCTGATTAAAATCAAAAAGTCTCTGCAAAGCAGCATGTTTAGCACTGGGAGGAAAATATTTCTGGAAGAAAGAAGCAATCAAAAAATTAGGGCTATCAATGGAACCAGGAGGTAATCTATTAAACCAAGCCCTAGCTTCTCCTTTTAGTGAAAAAGGGAAGATCTTAGTAACAAAGTACTTGCGCATCTTAAAATCATCAGAGAATAAAGCACTCATAGTAGAAATCTCATTCATATGAGCCACAACACTCTCATTTTCATTCCCACAAAAAGTTTCTTTCTCAACAATATCTAAATAAGATAAATCAAGAGAGAAATCATAATCTTCATCTTTAATATCTATGGGAGAAGTGGCAAACTTAGGATCAGAGGACAACTTGGGCATGGTAGTACGTCTAGAAAGGAGACTCTTAATAGCACTAGTACCATGTGTGTTTCGGCACTCTTCAACAAAATCATCAGTGAACTCAAGGTAACCATCATTAATATCATAACTCTCACTAGGCTCAGGTGAGCTAACATGTGTAACAGTGTCTTCAGTAGGAGTTTCCGTATTTCCTAGACTAGCCATAGTAGCATCTTGAAAAGGACCTAATGAACCACTCGAATCAAGCACAGTAGAAGTAACATAATGAGTATCAAAAGCAGTTTCAGACTCAGCAGTAGTAGCAGTGTGTGTAGCATGTGTATGTGGTGGTGGTGTAACAAGCTTACTTATAACAGACGGTTAATCAAGAGCAGCAGAGGTGTTTAGGACTGTACCTCTTCTTGTAGTGGATGGTAAAATAGAAACTTTCCATCACGAGACTTCCCCATGATGAAAGGAGTAGCAGTGAACAATAATAGATCAAATTGAACTGACAAAAAAAGCTATGGTCCCGGGCAACAGCGCCAGAAATAGTCTTGATGACCCACAAGTATAGGGGATCGCAACAGTCTTCGCGGGTAGTATTACCCAATTTATTGATTCGACACAAGGGCAGCCAAAGAATACTTGCAAGCCTTAACAACTGAGTTGTCAATTCAGCTGCACCTGGAAATAGTTCTTGCTCACAGAAGTTTATCAGTAGCAACAATTTGGTAGTAGAAATAGCAAATAAACAGCAACAGTTTGGTAGTAGCAACAACAAAGCAACAGAAACAGCAACACCAACAGTGAAACAGGAGCAATAGTAACAGTAACGGTAACAGTAGGATTCGAGTGCGGTAGGCATAGGGATGGATGGACGGGCGTTGCATGGACGAGTCTAAACATGTAACTTCAAGATCTAGGGCATTGGAGATAAATAATAACATGCATGCAAGTACTAAACAATCCTAGACATGTGCTCCAAATATAGTCATATGTGCTCGCAATGAGAACTTGCACAACATCTTCTGTCCAGCCAGCCCGTGGAAGCGGGGCCTCTAGGGAACTACTGGAAATTAAGGTGCTCCTTTTAATAGAGCACCGGAGCAAAGAATTAACACTCCGTGAACACATGTGATCCTCACACCACATCCATCCCCTCCGGTTGTCCCAATTATTGTCACTTTGGGGCCTTTGGATCCGGACAATGATATGTGTACACAACTTGCAGATAAGATCACAAACAATAATATCATAACGATTCAATAATAAGTTCAGGTCTGAGATCATGGCACTCGGGCCCTAGTGACAAGCATTAAGCACAACAAGTTGCAACAAAGTCAAATAGCACAAGGGATACTAGGCACTATGTCCTAACAATCTTATTCGATTGCATGATAGTACTCATCCAATCCCTACCATCCCCAAGCCTACAGCAGGGGATTACTCACTCATGGATGAGGGAACATCGGTGGTTGATGAAGATGCGTTGGTGATGACGATGGTGATGATCCTCTCCAAATTCCCCGTTCCGGTAGGGTGCTAGAACGGAGTTTCTGGATCAGAATCTTGGTTTCTAGTGGCGGTGGCGGAGCGAAACTCTTTATGGAAAACTATTGAACCCCCCTCGGTTTTTAGGTGGAAAGGCAACTTATAGGCGCGGCCAGTGGTGGGCCCATGCCTGGGGTGGGTGTGGGCCCCCCAGGCCTCCTCTCCGTCTCTTCTTTTGGCTTTGTGGATGTAGAGGTCCTAACTTTTAATAAGGTAGAGATCCCTGTGTTTACAATGCTAGTCCCTGGATCAATAGCTAGCATCCACAGTTAAGATGTAATATCAATAAACAAAGGTCATAATACAACTTTATAACCAGGAATAAAATAATTCATTACATCTTATATAGCTCATTTGGCTATCTCATTACAATGCAGCAGAATATAACAATAACATGGGGTCCTTCATCTTCAAAGTGCCACAGGCAAACATATTGGTTGTAGACTTGTAATCCTAATCAACACACTTCACTAACATCAAACAAACCTGCAACATAACAAGTTATAGCCACAAGGGTCAATACATTTGAATTGTATTGGCAAGTGATACTAGGGTAGTATAGTGGTATCTATTATCTATATGCATTTGGCTAAGTGGAGCTTAGGCTTGCTTTGCTCAAAATAGATTTTCCTTATCCTTCGAAAACACTAAGTTTTTGTTTGTAAAAAATCACCCAAGGCATCTACCAATAGAAATTGGTGATCCTTCAACCCTTGTTTGACCACAAGTTTTTAACTTAGAAATTGGGATGAGGAGATTCTTGATAGCTTCCATGTCTTGATGCTCAAATTGTCCTTTACCAGGGACATGGCTAAGTACTTAGATTTTACACTCTGCAGAGGTGGTGCACTTTCCCCAAAAGACTTGGTTTCACCAAGACAAGATCTTTCAGAAGCCTTCCCTTAGACCAGAATGGACGCGTTCCAACCTATCATCCCCTACCACCAACTTTCCATTTGGCTAAGTTATTGCAACCTATATGATCCAGGCAGAGCCCATAATGCCAAGTGGCCGCACTTGAAGCTTCTCAACATTTGACATCTCAAATCTCTTTGTTCTTGGGTGGCCATCCACAAGTGAGATACCAAGTTTTCCCCAGTAGACCGGACTTGATGATGCCCAAGTTTTCCCTAGCATACTGGAATTGCATAACCACTCAACACAAACCAGTCTTTCCATTCCACCCAGGTGATTCATTCACTTAGTTGTTTTATTAAACAAAACTCAAGTCCTTGACTTAGAAATATTCCATAGCATGAAATATAATCCACCCTTGTTTTCTACTAGCTAAGCTAAGCATCATAGTAGTAGGAATCTTAACTTAGGAAATTGCTACTAAGGTTTTATCTACTAGGTTTTCCCAGGACATAGCATACTTACTAAAAATCCATGCAAGTCCTACTTAGAAATATCACTAATGCATAGTGAAAATAATGGGAAAAAAGTATGAAGCATCACTTGCCTTTTTGGTAGAAAATATAAGTTCACTCCTTGATCTTGAAATACTCACACTCTTCAAATCACTACAATTCAATCAAGCAAGCAATAATTCAATCTACCATTCAAGCAACAACACATAAAATAATAGAAACAAAGCAATGCATGCAAGCATGCAAAAGTTTGTTTTATTTGGAAAAGTGGTTTCTAATAGGTTATAAACATTCTAAAACACCTATTGGTCATTTTATAAAAGTGGCAAAATCATTTGCAAAATATTTTACTTTATAAACCATTTTTAAACCAAATCAATATTTTATGTGGTTAGAAAATGTCTTTAATAAAGCAATAATCTTCATAGGGTTCACCAAATATATTTTTAAATCATAAAACTTGGTGTTTGGGGTCAGAGAGTTTAAATCAAAACATTTCCCAAAGGTTTTCTTCCAAAATCATTTTTAACACATAAACAGTATTTTTATTTGACTAGAAATGTTTTAAATCAAAGATTTATTCTTTTGCTTCACCAAATATATTTTTGAAACCACCAATTGATTTCTATGGTCAGTAGGTTCAAAACAAACCATTTTCCAAAGATTTTATCCCCAAAATAATTTTAGAAAGAATTTTATACTCAAAATATGCCTACACAAGTTTATGCAAAAACAAACAATTTAACAGAAGCAATTTACTAAAAAAAGTGCATGGTCATAAAGTACTTGTTTTTCTTAATCCATTGATATAAAATTTGCAAAATTTGGACATGTGGTTTGAAAGTTATGAATTTTACAAAACCAAACAACTAATAGATAAGTTTCTGTCTATTTAATCAAAAGCTGGCCACGTGGAGGATTTCTATTCGCCCATACCGGTTCGCACGGATCAAGCAACATGGCGCGTTGGATTAAAATGAGATCGTGCGGCTCTAGATCAAACTTACCTCTTCGCCTAGATTCTATCGCGTCACTCGGATCCAGATCGGACGGCTACTAACGCATTGCCAAGATCTGGCGGCGCGACGACGGTGGCACGCGGCAGCGGTGCTCTGTTGGCGGTGCTGCGGCGGCTACAGGAAGCGAGGGAGAGGAAGGATGTGCTCACTGGGTTCGCCGTGGAAGGATGGTTCTCAACGGGGTCTTCTCCGTCGAAGGGGCGCTCGGGGTGGACGGCAATCGCTCGCCGGAGTTGCTCCTGGCGACGGGTGCGCTCAAGCGTCATCGGGGATGGGGCTACAGAGCACGGGAGAGGGAACAAAGGTTGCGGTTAGCTTCGTACGCGAGTCACTGACAAGCGAGCAACAAAAGGAGGTCAAGGAAAGGTCCATGCTCACCTGGGAGACTCGCTGGAGAAGGAGCATACGGCGGCGATGTTCTGTTGGAGACGTGGTCGACAATGCAGAGCACGCACGGGCGAGCTGGCACTACGAGAAGGTTCGCTAGGAGATGGGGAGCAAGTGAGCATGGTCGAGAGGGCAAGGAGCGGTGGAGGATGGTCGGAATCGTCGTCGGAGTTCATCAGAGGCCGCGGCAGTGCAGGTGGAATTGGAGATAGCCTGGGGGCTTCCTTGTAGTGGTTTCTGAGGGGGAAAGGGAGGGGAGAGGGAGGTGGTTTAACGGGCGAGGTCGCAGGTGTGATTAACTGAGCCAATTATGCGAATTGAAACGAATTAACGCGAGGCTGAAATGGTCGGCGAGGCATGGTCTTCGCGCGCGGGTGATAACGAAGGAGAGCTGGCGGTGGGGCCTAGCGTCATCGAGTGAGGGAGAGGGAGAGTGGGGCCTAGCGGTCAGTGGCGATGTGGGTGGGTTTATGAGTGGAAAACGGTTCGCTCGGGGGGGGGGGGGGTGAGAGGGAGTGGGCTGCTGGGCCTAGATGGGCTTTGCTGGCTGGGCTGCTTTCTATTCCTTTTTTATCTGTTTCATTTTCTTTTTCCATTTCTTTTATTCTGTTTTGATTTTGAATAATCAATTCAAACAAATTTGAATTTCAAACTTCAACCAAACTTTGAGTATATTCAAATGCTGATTAATAATACATTCTGAAGTCAAATTTGGAATAATATATTTATTCTTTTTAGGGTCTTTTAATTATTTAAAAACAAAGCCCTTGCATTAAATTAAATTAATATCTAATATATTTTTAACCCTTATTTAATTTCAATTTTTCATAAAACCCTTTTCAGTAAGTTTTATTCATTTATTAGGGTGTCAAATAATTCACTTTGAATTATTTGGAATACTTTTAATATGATTTATTAATCATTTTAAAATTGGGTATTTGTCTTTATTCAAATAGGGATAGAATTTGGTTAATGCCCTTTTTAAATAATTTGAAGATTCTTTATCCATTATTGGATTTGGATTATAATTATTCCATTTGCTTATGGACTAGGCCAAAATTTAATTTGGTCTTTAAATATTCCTTATTTAATATTTCTTTCTTTAACTTATAAAATCCATATTTTTTTATTTATAGATCCAAACTTGATGATTCCAATTTGCAAAATCTTATTTGATATTTGTTTATCCTTTTAAATCTCCTTAGGATTATTTTCTCACCATTTGGTATGGATTTGAGATAAGTGCTTTATTAGCTTTGGAAATTACTTTTCCTTATCTTATTAAATTCATAAGATTTTATCCATGGCTCCAAATTAAGTGAAACCAATTTCCATAGTTTTAATAACATTTCTATTTGTCATTCTTGTTCATTTATAAATGTTTGTTGACAAATTTTTATTTGGATCAAATCCATAGGCTTAGAGATAACTTGGAAATGTTTTTCTTCCATTAGGGTTTTAGAGTTTTGGTTTATTTCCCAAGTGTTTAAATTTCCAGATGCATTTATGAAGAATGCATTCCTCTTTGATTTGAATTTAGTTGGATTCAAATATTAACCAAAGTTTGTTCAAGATGGGATTTTAAGTTTCTATTTGGAATCAAAAGTTTCTTTTCACCCTAAATTTCAACAATTATTTATTTTGTTTATTTATTTTTCACATTACAAGATTTGGAAAATCTTGGGATGTGACAGGCTACCACCCTTAAAATAAATCTCGTCCCGAGATTTGGGAAGAATAGGGGTTACAAGTTGGCTCAAAGCAACTAGGGTACTACCACCCTTAAAATTTTTCCAACAAGATTACTTCTTGGCTTGCTTGGAATCTTGTGGAAACTTCTCTAGGCAAACATCTGCATAGTGTCCTTTGTTACCACACTTGAAACATGTGACAAGGCTGAGATCCTTCATAGGCTTTATCTTGTGCTTCATCTTTTCTGGGCAATTGCTTGCATAATGTCCTTGGTTACCACAATTTTAACATGTGACAAGATTGTGTTCTTCACGTATCTTCTGTGGACAAGTTGATACATAATGGCCTAGCTCTTTGCAGTTGTTGCACCACACTTGGTTAATCTCCTTATATTTTTGTTTCTTCTCAGGACATTCATTGGCATAGTGTCCCATCTCTTTGCAATGACAACATTGCACTTGGCTTTTGTCATTCTTCTTCTTGGGCTTCTCCAAAGATAAGAGTTCTTCTAGTTCATGTTCTTCATATCTTATCTCAAAGGTGGGAAAGTTTCCTGGTCTTCTTGATCTTTTCCTTGGATAATACATATGTCTCCTCTTTGGTCCATAAAATTGAGTCATATTGCATGGAGGTGCAAGATGAGATTTTCCTTTGTCTTCACCCTTCTTGGTAGAAGTTGTTCTCTCATGGAAGTCTGCAATCTGTTGTTGCACTCCACCTTGTTTCCTTTGTTGAACTATGGAATAGATGGGGCATTGGATAGGTACATGATTATTTCCTTCACATAGGAAACAAGTAGCTTGAGATGTGGGGCATTGGTCAGTTGGATGTTTCTCTTCACAATTGGGGCATTGATATTCATGCTCCTTGGAAGTGTGATCCTTGTCTCCACAGACATTGCAAGCTTGAGTTCCTTCTAAAATATCATCCTTGACATCCTTGTTGTCATAATCTCCTCGGGAAGAGTTGTCTCCCATGTTGATCATTTGAGTGGTCATCCCTTGCAGCAATTGGGATTGGATTTCCAAAAACTTTTGCATGGTTGGGTCTAACCCATTGTTGTTGGCTAAAAACTGAGTTGTCACTTGGTTCAACTGGGTTTGGTTTGCTAGTAGTTGTTCTCTGATGTGCATCTCTTGGTTGTTGTTGTCACCGTTCTTGATGTTGGAGTTTCTTGGAGTAGTCATCTTTTTGGGTTGAATTGGGATTAGAATAGGAAAAAGATTTACAAGGGAATAGTTCTAATCACACACATCACAATTCACACAAGCAATGTGCAAGCAATCACAAACAAACATTCCACTCAAACAACAAAGTTCAAGCACATTTTTAGGCAACAAAATATTTTTGCTACACCACATAAGTTGGTGTGTTTGATTTAATCTAAATATGGTGGTCCAACTATATGTTTCACTTGAGATCTTTCCTTCCTTCTTAGTTGATTCTTCATGAACAAGATCCTTGTATCCTTGGAGAATTCCTTACATCTTGGTCACAAAACTTCAAAGGTGATGATGGTTCCTTCTAAGTTGTGTTTCCTTAGTCTTCAAGTCTTGAGTAATGTTTCTTGGCTCACTTGTAATCCTTAGTGATATCCAAGTTGAAGTACTTGGTGAAAATAAAGTTGAAATCTTTGATGATGTTGAAGTTGAAGTCTTTTGAGTTGGTGAAGTCCTTTACTCATGGTGGGGTTTTGTCCATCAAGTTTGAGAAGGAGGAGATGTAGAATCAAAATCAAATTGGTTGAGGAAAGAGTTTACAAGATTGTTTGTAAATAAGTTTTGGAACAAATACAACTCCTATTTTTCTAAGGGGTTTTGTCCAATCCTAGGGTTACAATACTACAGGCAACACAGTGCTCTGATACCATCTGTAGAGGTCCCAACTTTTAATAAGGTAGAGATCCGTGTGTTTACAATGCTAGTCCCTGGATCAATAGCTAGCATCCACAGTTAAGATGTAATATCAAGAAACAAAGGTCATAATACAACTTTATAACCAGGAATAAAATAATTCATTACATCTTATATAGCTCATTTTGCTATCTCATTACAATGCAGCAGAATATAACAATAGCATGGGGTCCTTCATCTTCAAAGTGCCACATGCAAACATGTTGGTTGTAGACTTGTAATCCTAATCAACACACTTCACCAACATCGAAAAAACCTGCAACATAACAAGTTACAGCCCCAAGGGTCAATACATTTGAATTGTATTGGCAAGTGATACTGGGGTAGTATAGTGGTATCTATTATCTATATGCATTTGGCTAAGTGGAGCTTAGGCTTGCTTTGCTCAAAATAGATTTTCCTTATCCTTTGAAAACACTAAGTTTTTGTTTGTCAAAAATCACCCAAGGGCATCTACCAATAGAAATTGGTGATCCTTCAACCCTTGTTCGACCACAAGTTTTTAACTTAGAAATTGGGATGAGGTGATTCTTGATAGCTTCCATGTCTTGATGCTCAAATTGTCCTTTACCAGGGACATTGCTAAGTACTTAGATTTTACACTCTGCAGAGGTGGTGCACTTTCCCCACAAGACTTGGTTTCACCAAGACAAGATCTTTCAGAAGCCTTCCCTTAGACCAGAATGGACGCGTTCCAACCTATCATCCCCTACCACCAACTATCAATTTGGCTAAGTTATTGCAACCTATATGATCCAGGCAGAGCCCATAATGCCAAGTGGGTACACTTGAAGCTTCTCAACATTTGACATCTCAAATCTCTTTGTTCCTGGGTGGCCATCCACAAGTGAGATACCAAGTTTTCCCCAGTATACTGGACTTGGTGATGCCCAAGTTTTCCCCAGCATACTGGACTTGCATAACCACTCAACACAAACCATTCTTTCCATTCCACCCAGGTGATTCATTCACTTAGTTGTTTTATTAAACAAAACACAAGTCCTTGACTTAGAAATATTCCATAGCATGAAATATAATCCACCCTTGTTTTCTACTAGCTAAGATAAGCATGATAGTAGTAGGAATCTTAACTTAGGAAATTTCTACTAAGGTTTCATCTACTAGGTTTTCCCAGGGCATAGCATACTTAGTAAAAATCCATGCAAGTCCTACTTAGAAATATCACTAATGCATAGTGAAAATAATGGGACAAAAGTATGAAGCATCACTTGCCTTTTTGGTAGAGAATATAAGTTCACTCCTTGATCTTTAAATACTCACACTCTTTAAATCACTACAATTCAATCAAGCAAGCAATAATTCAATATACCATTCAAGCAACAACACATAAAATAATAGAAAGAAAGCAATGCATGCAAGCATGCAAAAGTTTGTTTTATTTGGAAAAGTGGTTTCTAATAGGTTATAAACATTCTAAAACACCTATTGGTCATTTTATAAAAGTGGCAAAATCATTTGCAAAAGATTTTACTTCATAAACCATTTTTAAACCAAATCAATATTTTATGTGGTTAGAAAATGTCTTTAGTAAAGCAATAATCTTCATAGGGTTCACCAAATATATTTTTAAATCATAAAACTTGGTGTTTGGGGTCAGAGAGTTTAAATCAAAACATTTCCCAAAGGTTTTCTTCCAAAAGCATTTTTAACACATAAACATTATTTTTATTTGACTACAATGTTTTAAATCAAAAATTTATTCTTTTGCTTCACCAAATATATTTTTGAAACTACCAATTGATTTCTATGGTCAATAGGTTAAAAAAAACCATTTGCCAAAGATTTTATCCCCAAAATAATTTTAGAAAGAATTTTATACTCAAAATATGCCTACACAAGTTTCTGCAAAAACAAACAATTTAATAGAAGAAATTTACTAAACAAAGTGCATGGTCAGAAATTACTTGTTTTGCTGAATCCATTGATATAAAATTTGCAAAATTTGGATGTGTGGTTTGAAAGTTATGAATTTTACAAAACCAAACAACTAATAGATAAGTTTATGTCTATTTAATCAAAAGCTGGCCACGTGGTGGATTTCTATTCGCCCATACCGGTTCGCACGGATCAAGCAACGTGGCACGTTGGATTAAAATGAGATCGTGCGGCTCTGAATCAAACTTACCTCTTCGCCTAGATTCTATCGCGTCACTCGGATCCAGATCGGACGGCTACTAACGCATTGCCAAGATCTAGCGGCGCGACGACGATGGCGCGCGCGGCGACGCTCTGCTGGCAGTGCTGCGGCGGCTACAGGAAGCGAGGGAGAGGAAGGATGTGCTCACTGGGTTCGCCGTGGAAGGCTGGTGCTCAACGTGGTCTTCTCCGTCGAAGAGGCGCTCGGGGTGGACGACAATCGCTCGTCGGAGTTGATCTTGGCGACGGGTGCGCTCAGGCGTCGTCGGGGATGGGGCTACAGAGCACGAGAGAGGGAACAGAGGTTGCGGTTAGCTTCGTACGCGAGTCACTAACAAGCGAGCAACAAAAGGAGGTCAAGGAAAGGTCCATGCTCACCAGGGAGACTCGCCGGAGAAGGAGCAGACGGCGACGATATTCTGTTGGAGACGTGGTCGACGATGTAGAGCACGCGTGGGCGAGATGGCACTACGGGAAGGTTCGCTAGGAGATGGGGAGCAAGTGAGCGTGGTCGAGGGGGAAAGGCGCGGTGGAGGATGGCTGGAATCGTCGTCGGAGTTCGTCGGAGGCCGCGGCAGTGCAGGTGGAATTGGAGACAGCCTGGGGGCTTCCTTGCAGTGGATTCTGAGGGGGAAAGGGAGGTAGAGGGAGGTGGTTTAATCGGTGAGGTCGCAGGTGTGATTAACTGAGACAATTACGCGAATTGATATGAATTAACGCGAGGCAGAAACGGCGGCGAGGCGTGGTCTTCGCGCGCGGGTGAGAACGAAGGAGAGCTGGCGGTGGGGCCTAGCGTCAGCGAGTGAGGGAGAGGGAGAGTGGGGCCTAGCGGTCAGTGGCGATGCGGGTGGGTTTCTGAGTGGAAAACGGTTCGCTCGGGGGGGTGAGAGGGAGTGGGCTGCTGGGCCTAGATGGGCTTTGCTGGCTGGGCTGCTTTCTATTCCTTTTTTTATCTCTTTCTTTTTCTTTTTCCATTTCTTTTATTCTGTTTTGATTTTGATTAATCAATTAAAACAAATTTGAATTTCAAACTTCAACCAAACTTTGAGTATATTCAAATGCTGATTAGTAATACATTCTGAAGTCAAATTTGGAATAATATATTTATTCTTTTTAGGTTCTTTTAATTATTTAAAAACAAAGCCCTTGCATTAAATTCAATTCATATCTAATATATTTTTAACCCTTATTTAATTTAAATTTTTCATAAAACCCTTTTCAGTAAGTTTTATTCATTTATTAGGGTGTCAAATAATTCACTTTGAATTATTTGGAATACTTTTAATATGATTTATTAATCATTTTAAAATTGGGTATTTGTCTTTATTCAAATAGGGATAGAATTTGGTTAATGCCCTTTTTAAATAATTTGAAGATTCTTTATCCATTATTGGATTTGGTTTATAATTATTCCATTTGCTTATGGACTAGGCCAAGATTTAATTTGGTCTTTAAATATTCCTTATTTAATATTTCTTTCTTTAACTTATCAAATCCTTATTTTTTTTATAGATCCAAACTTGGTGATTCCAATTTGCAAAATCTTAATTGATATTTGTTTATCCTTTTAAATCTCCTTAGGATTATTTGCTCACCATTTGGTACGGATTTTAGATAAGTGCTTTATTAGCTTTGGAAATTACTTTTCCTTATCTTATTAAATTCATAAGATTTTATCCATGGCTCCAAATTAAGTGAAACCAATTTCTATGGTTTTAATAACATTTCTATTTGTCATTCTTGATCATTTATAAATGTTTGTTGACAAATTTTTATTTGGATCAAATCCATAGGTTTAGAGATAACTTGGAAATGTTTTTCTTCCATTAGGGTTTTAGAGTTTTGGTTTATTTTCCAAGTGTTTAAATTTCCAGATGCATTTATGAAGAATGCATTCCTCTTTGATCTGAATTTAGTTGGATTCAAATATTAACCAAAGTTTGTTCAAGATGGGATTTTAAGTTTCCATTTGGAATCAAAAGTTTCTTTTCACCGTAAATTGCAACAATTATTTATTTTGTTTATTTATTTTTCACATTACAAGATTTGGAAAATCTTGGGATGTGACAGTGGATCTTCTGGTGAAATATAATTTTTGGCATATTTTACGGGATTTTTCCTGAAAATTCATTTTCTGCACAAAAACAAGACACCAAGGTAATTCTGTTAAAAACAGCGTTGGTCTGTGTTAATTGTATCCAAATCACACAAGTTTAGAGAAGAAACAATAGCAAAGTGTTCAAGAAAGTAGATACGTTTTGGACGTATCAGATTGCCAACTTATACTTTGTCAAGCATATACTCCATACTTTGTTCACTTTAACCTTAATCACTTCAAGATGCTTATGATAGGGGCAATGAGAGTTGAAAGCTAACAAGTACCATAATTTTTGGAAGCTCTTTATGAAACTTGAAATCCCTGCTTCCCTTTGAAGGGCCTTTCTTCCACTTTTATATTGAGCCTCCACCTTCTATCCTTAGGCATCAATTAAGAGAGCATAGTTGCCATTCTTAGTTCTATATGCATTGTCCCAAAACTTATTGATTGATTCATATTATTGATATTGCTTATTATTGAACTATTTGTATCTAGTCACCCTTATGAACTTTGAAGGTGTCCTATGCATTTATGTTTTTCTACTCCATGAGGGACAAGTTGAATGCCACTATGCTATGTTTTCTATATGTGAACAAACAAACATCTTTCAATGCATTATTATTCATGAATCTTTGTTTGTATCCTTTTATGTTGCAGCATAGTTGCTATGTCTTATTTTAGAACTTCATCTTTCATGCTCCTGTTTAGAGTACTTTGATCCCAGCTTTCAATGCTTGCAAATGGTTTGATCTTGATTGTGATGGAGCATGTCACCTAAAAAATTATTATTTTTATCACTTACCTACTCGAAGACGAGCAGGAGTTAGGCTTGGGGATGCTTGATACGTCGTAAACATATCTATAATTTTTTATGTTCGATGCTTGTTTAGTATCTACTTTGTTATGCTTTGTCTACACTTTGAGGTATTTTTATACACTTTATGGGACTAACCTATTAACAAGTTGCAATAGAGCCAGTTGACTATTTTCTGCTGTTTTTGGTTTTAGAAAATCTAGTAAGGAAATATTCTCGGAATTGGACAGGACAAAAGCCAAAGTCAATATTTCACCGAGACGAACACAAAGACCGAAGGGCGATTGGAGGGGCGCCACAGGGTGGCCACACACCCCCCACGTGCGGGCCCCCTGGGAAGGGTGTGGCCCCCCTGGCCGCCCTCCTGCCTTGCCCCTTCGCCTATAAAGTCACCTCGATGCCAAAACCCTAAGTACCCGACAATATCTCCACGAAACAGTCTGTAGCCGCCGCCACCATCATCCCTAGATCGAGGTGATCTAAAGCTCTTCCCAGCACCCTACCGGAGGGGATAGATCATCCCGGAGGCCTTCTTGATCACCATGCGAGCCTCCGGTGTGATGCGTGAGTAGTTCCACCTTCGACTATGGGTCCATGCAGTAGATAGATGGTTGTTTCTCCTCCTTTGTGCTACCATGTTTAGATCATGTGAGCTCCGTTCATGATCAAGATCATCTATTTGAATCATGCATGTTGTTTTGCCGGGATCTAATGGATATTGAGGTTACTATGTCAGATTGATTAATGATTCTATATTATTGATTCTATCATGTCTGTGTTGTTTGAGATCTTGCATGCTCTCTATTTCTAGTAGCTATCTTGGCCAAGTAGATGCTAGTGACTCCAAGAGGGAGTATTTATGCTCGATAGTGGGTTCATGCCTATATTGAATTTGGGGAAGTGACAGAAGTCTCTATCATTGTAGATGTGTTGTTGCTACTAGGGAGAAAACAATAATCTCTTGTTCATGGAACAATTGGATTGTTTACTTGACACACATTGCTTAAAGAAGTTATCCGTTGCTTGCAACTTAATATTAGAGGGGGTTGGATGATAACCTAAAGGTGGATTACTAGTCATAGATGCAGTTGGATGGCGGTCTATGTATATTGTTGTAATGCCCAATAAAATATCATAGGATCATGAATGTCTAGTATTGCATTGTTATGCCTTGCTCTGTCTTGTCAATTGCCCTGCTGTAATTTGTTTACCCAGTATGTTATGTTGTTTATCTTAAGTAGAACACCTCTAGTGAACTGTGGACCCTGGTCCAATCTTTACCATTGATACATCTTCCACTGTTACTGTTTACTTTCTGCAAGCTACCATTACCTTACATACCATACGTTTAATCCTTTGTTTTCAGCAAATCAGTGAGATTGACAACCTCACTGTTCGTTGGGGCAAATCCTTGAGTTTGTGTTGTGCAGGTTCTAAGTTGTTAGCAACACCTTGGGGGCATTTCCTTCCTCCTACTGGTTTGATAACCTTGGTTTCTTACTGAGGAAAGACTTACTGATGTGCTCATCATACCTTCCTCTTGGGGTTTCCGAACGAAGTTCTACACCGATCTGAGCCACATCAGCTACCAACACAGGTGAAGGGGAAAAAATAGAGATTCACTATGCTAATTACAATATCTATGGAGAAACCCTTAATTGTGGTGGTCTGCATGGTGATTTCTCACATGCATCGAAGTGGTTATTTAGATATGACCTCATTCTTGGCTGAACAAAGCGACTGCGTGGTGAACATCTTATTACGGAACTCTCTCCACACTTATCATGACACAAGAAATAGGTTATCCTAATTATGATTAATTACAACATGCTAGTGGTATATCCTACACCCTCGAGAACGTCTTAGCCCTATTGAGTTCAACCACCATTCCAAACGCTCTTATTACTTGCTTTCTTTTTACTTGTTTTATTTACTTTCTTGCATTCAATCCAAAAACCTTTCAAACACCCTTTACTTGAAATCAAAGGCAACTTAAAAGTATCATTTGGTAGATAGTGACGAGGGGAATAAAGACCCTAACCAACTAGCTCTTTGTGGGTTTGATACTCTTATTTCGAAACTAGCTATAATTGATCTATGCGCTTGCAGTCATCAAGCTATTTTCTGGCATCGTTGCCAGGGAGCTAAGCACTTTTGGTCTTTGTTCTTAGTTGCTAATTCTATAAATTATTTTACTAAATTTGTTTACCAGTTTCAGGTAAAAACCATGACTACACTCGGACTGATGAATCAGCTTGATGCAGCTACACACCCAGGAAATTCAATCTAGGAATTGTCAAAGAATTCCCGAGTGGGGTTGAACCTGAATATGAGGTTAACCCTCGCTTTATTGTTATTATTTAAGAAAAAAATTGCTGGAGATGATCCGAATGAGGATCCCTACAATCGTTTGATGCATTTTACAGAGTTATGTTGGACACTTAAATTGAGAGGCTATTCTGATGATGAATTAAAGCTTAAATTGTTTAGCCAATCTCTAACCAACACTGCTTTAGCTTGGTATATAATTTTCCCTTCAGAGAAAATTGATACCTGGGAAAAGCTCAAAGCGGAATTCGTATTCCGATCTTTCCTAAGGTAAAGACTGCTGAAGTGAGAAGGGCAATTACAAACTTCAAGAATCGCCCAAGTGAATGCTTGGTAAGGGCCTTCAAAAGGTACAAATCTATCCTTAATAAATGTCCCCACCATGATTTCCCGGAATGGTATGTTTTACACATTTTCTATGGGGGAATTAATCAAGGAATTAAACATGAGATTGATACAAACTCTGGAGGCTCCTTCATGGAGTTATGTATAACTAAAGCTTGGGAACTCCTAGAACGTATTCGCAGCAATAGAGAAACATGGGGATTTGATTTAGGTGGTGAAGGAGGAGTAGAAACTGAATATGATTGTCTCAATGCTTATAAATAACCTATTAAGATAAAAGAAACTTCTAATGAGCTTCAACTTGATGATGATATTATTGTGCAAATCCTTTAGTTGTTTACAAAACATATTGAAGCTCTAAAGAAATACTGGATTCATTATACTCCTGAACCAGTCAAACATGGTGATGTAATAACTGCAGCTCACATAGAGCCATTGAGGGTGATGCCTTAGTATGTTGAACCACTTCCTTGTCAAAGGAATATGAGGAAACATATGATGGCCTAGCAACTCGAAGATCAATGTGAGGAAGAAAGAATTTTCCATTAAATGCTAGAAGAAGAGGCACAAGAAAGAAAAACTAATGAGGTAAGTAAGGAGAAAACCGGGGAACCAACAAAAGAAGATATCTTAGACATGTGTGCACATTGCAAGATAATAGAACTGGTCACCGACGCTTCACAATTTGTTGAAGCAAAGGTAAAAGCTAAATAAGTTGGTAAAACTATTCTCCCTTGCACTTTTGGTGGATCTTATTATTATGGTCTCTGTGATATAGGAACAACAGTTAATGTAATCCCCTTTAGTTTTTTTTGAAAAATCCAAAAGAGCTAGCCTTTGCCGAATTAGAAGATACAGATATAACAATAATGCTTGCAGATAAAACACTCATAGTTCCTATGGGAGTAATTAGAGATGTCCCAATTTGTATTGGACCCTACAAGTACCCCATTGATTTTGTACTTGTTGTATGTCTACTGATGTTTATTGTACAATTATTTTTGGAAGAACTTTCTTGAACACTGCAGGATCAAACACTGATTGCAAGAAAGAAACTGTATCTCTCAAGTTCGGTGAATAGAAAAAGGAATTTCATTTCGCAAAATTCCAACATAAAAATGCTATCGAGGACTTAGATGAATATGAGTATGGGCAAGAGGAATAAGGTAATATGATTAATCTTGCCTCTATAGTCATTGAAACTCCCGATGATGATTTAGTATGGAGTTTAGTTGCTAACGATGATATGCCTCAAGATATGGATAAAATTGAAATAGATGATTATCTTGACTCTATACCCGAGGTGGATCTCAGGATAAATCAAAATTATGAAGAACATATAAGAAAAGGAGAGGAGGCACCTCCACCTCCTACACTCAAAATCTTAACCAAGGAGTTAAAATAAATGTTTCTTGATGAAGCTAACAATAATTTCCCTGTTATTATAAGTTCTAACCCTGCAAAAAGAGAAGAGGAAAATTTGATGATGGTTCTTAGAATGCATCAGAACTCTCTTGGGTATTCAATGAGTGACTTGAAGGGGATTAGTCCCTAAATATACACTCATAGGATATTCATGGAAAAAGGAGCCCAACCCATTGCAGATTTCTAGGGATGATTAAAACCCCACGTGAAAGAAGAGGTGAGGAACGAGGTAATACGTCTATTAGATGCATGAATTATCCTTCATGTGGAGGAGAGTGTAAGTCCTGTTCATCATATCCCTAAGAAAGGTGGGTTTACCGTTGTTCAAAACAAACATAATGAACCCGTACCAACTAGAACTATTTTTGGTCATAGGATGTGCATTGATTATAGAAAACTTAATAAGGAGACAAGAAAGGATCACTACCCTTTATCATTTATAGATCAAACTTTAGAGAGACTTGCTATGCATTATCATTTTTTCTATTTAGGCGGTTACTCTAGGTTTTCTCAAATTGTTGTCTACCCTAATGATCAACTTAAAACAACCTTCACCTGTCCTTATGGGTTATATGCTTATTGCCGTATGCATTTTAGTCTTTGTAATGCCCCCTCTACCTTCCAAAGATGCATGACTGCTATATTTTCTGACTACGTTGAAAGTATAATAGAAGTATTCATGGACAACTTTTCTATATGGAACTTTATTTAATCATTGTCTTCATAATCTTCATAAGGTCTTACAGAGATGTGAGGATACTAACCTAGTCTTGAATTGGTAAAAATGTGACTTCATGTTTCATGAAGGTATGGTGATGCTTGGTCAAAAAAATTCAGGTAAAGACATAGAAGTTGATAAAGCGAAAATTGAAGCAATATAAAGGCTCCCCCCTCCTCGAGACATAAAAGGTATTAGGAGTTTCTTAGGCCACGTTGGGTTTTATAGAATATTCATTAAGAATTTCTCTAAAACTGCTATACCTCTAACTAACCTTCTACAGAAAGACGATGCTTATAATTTTGATGAAAGTTTTCTTACTGCCTTCAACATTTTAAAGCAAGCCCTTCTTAAAGCTCATATTATAAAAACCCCTAATTGGAAGAAACCCTTTGAACTTTTCTGTGAGGCTAGCCATGAAGTTGTTGGAGCAATTATTTGCCAGTATGATGGTGATGAACTTAATATCATTCATCATGCTAGCCACATCTTAAATGGTGCTCAAAATAATTACCCCATGGTAGAAAAAGAATTTTTCGCTATGGTTTTCTCTTATGATAAGTTTAGCTCTTATATTATTGACTCTAAACTAAGGGTGCATACATATCGATTGGCTTAAAATAAATCCTTGAAAGAATTGATGTTAAGCCAAGGATGATCCGTTGGATTCTACTTTTGCAAGTTTTTTGATTTGATTTGTAGATCCTCCAAAGAAAAGAAGAACAAGATGATGAGCCCATGAACATTGAGGAAATCCAACCACACAAAGAAGTGTCATCCAAATGCATACCCTCTGGTACTTCGAGTCCTAAAATAAAATTTTCAATTTCTCTTTGCAATGGTATTAGTATTTTCTTGCTACCAACCTTGTTTAAAGGGAAAAAAAAGAAGTTGGTTTAGGAATCAAAGGAAGAGGAAGGTACTCAAGTAAACTCATTATTTTTGGATGATCATTATGATTGAAACTTTGTTTTATTTTTGTTCTGATTGTTATTTTGATTTTTATTTGCATTTTTTATTTCCTTGGGTTTTTCGAGGTTACTGTCAGTCTTGCGAGGCTGGTACGGGCCGACCCATCGTACCCGTGCTCATTAATATACTAGTATACCTGGTACTTTTTTGAACGATTTGGTACGACCACGCCATACGGACGCGCCGACCCATACCGCATGTCGATATTTTACATGTGTTCCTCCACTCCTATGCGTTTATTACTAGAAAAAAGGCGGTAACCGCCAGTACGACCAGGCCATACGGGCGGGACCCGCCCGTACTTACTAGGTCGGTTTACTTCCTACCGACATCGTGATGAAGGATTTGGGGAAAGTCCCTGGTACGGACGCGTTGTACGGGCGTACGCCCATATCAGTGTTCGTTACAACTTCCTTTTCTTTTCTTTTCTTTTCTTTTCTTTTCTCTTATTTCCTTCCTTATTTGTTGGGATTCTTTTCTTGGCCGACCCTTTTTTTTCAGTATGAATTTTTACCTGATCCTAACCCTTCTTAAGCCTCCTAGGAGACCATTTTTCTTCTCTTGTCAAACCAGATCTTCCTCGCGTCGTCACTTCTTCCTCGATAATCCCGCGGACATGTCTCATCCATGGAGCTTCATCCAAGCAAAGGAGGGTCATGAAGGTTCTTCTGCAAAGTCCATGGAGGAGTCTGATGGCATAAAGGGGAAGGAAGCCCGGAGCAATGAAGATGAGGACGAATTCAAGCTGGTGGAGAATATGCAGGACAAACAGAAAGCACTCGATCTCCTCGTTGGACGAGAGGGTGATTTTGAGAAGATCCAACTCAGCATCAAGGGAGAAGGAGAATCCTATATGGAAGGGATTAAACATGAAGAAGACGAGATTCATGCTTCTCTAAACAAGCTTGACCCTCGTATCAAGAAAATCGAGGTAAAGTCCCCAGGATCTTCCAAACATATTGAACTGCTGTGTCGCTACCTTGATCGGTTGGATACAAAGATATGAGAGGACTAGAAGCCAACCTCGACATCATCCTCCAATCTATGGAAGCACAAACGCAAACATTAGAAATGTATAAGGTAATGGTGGCTCAGTTGGATAAAATCAACGAGCAACGTAAGATTCACATAGTGATCCTTGAAACAACGATCAAGACACTACACGTCAGTTCTGTCTCCAACAACACTCCTTTGCCTTGAATAACATCGGATATCGAATAATCGCAAGGGATTATTTGAGCCTGCCGGCTTGATCCCAAGCTTGGGGGAGATCTATAACACCTTGTAATCTATCTTATAGTTTTAGCATATTTACTTTACTGCATGCGTGTTAGATTTTTATTCAAGAGCTTTGCATTAGTTGCATCATCTTCCATTCCCCTTATTCAAGAAAAGAATTATATCCGTTGAGTTTTGAGACTTTATGATATTTGAAGTTATCTTGAATCATGATTATTATATTAGATGATTGAAATAGGTTGAGTGTTATGATACTTGACCAACTATTATGATTTTAGGGTCTTCCACACCAATAAAAGTATTAATTAAATTATGAGAAGTAAAATCATGGTAGCATGTTATAGTCACAGGTTTGGGTTATAAAATCCATAGTAGTGAGCATGATCACACAACTATGCTAAAAAGATAATAAGGAAGAGAAAGAGATAAAAAGAATCGCTATCAAGAAAATTCTCAAAGAAAAAAAATAGTACGAGCTTATAAAGAAAGAGAATAAGAAAGAGAGAGAAAAAGAGATGATCATGAATCGCCATTACTAAATCAAGTGCTCAACCATTTTTTACTTTATAATTTTATAATATGTTCAATCAATAATAGATTTTTATAATTGCATTAATACAAAAAGGTGTGGAAGCCTCTAAGTCATGTGATGTGTAAAGGTGTTGAAAGGGCGTATATTCCACATGTGTGGTTTTCCTAATTGATGAAAATCTCTATGGACTAATGTGTAAATTGAGTATCACTTGTAGGTTTGTCCATTGGCATCACTTGGGCCATGTGTTGGTTTCAAGGTTGAAAGATGAAGAAGGAGAAGAAGAAATGTCCAAGGGCTTTGTGCTCCTTGGAATCCTGAAGAAAGAAGGAGCTTGAAGGTTGATCAAGATGTGTGCAAAGAGTCGACAAATTTGGATCAACCTCGAGTAGGAATGAAGAAGGGCAAGCTCAAGATACGCCATCTCTAGAGGATATCATGCTTGAAGCTTGCCATCCTCGTGATCATAGAGTGATGAAGACAAGTTCAAAGAAGAGGCCTACCCATGGATTACAGGGGAGCAAGAATGCAAGTCTTCATCAAGCAAGAGCAATCAAGAAAAATCAAGAAATGCGTTCCATCTTGAGAATGACAAGATGGTCTACATGAAGTTCAAGTGGATTTCTCAAGGCAAAGGTATGATCTTAATAAGGATTATCTTTTGTCGGTCTCGAGTTGTTAGTTGGGAGACCGGGTTTAGGATAGATAGTCGTACTATCAAGAGAGGCTCTGAAGTGTGTGTATCGATCGCATATTTCGGAGAGAGCTCAAACCTTCGCATTCATAGCATCATATTTCTTGGTTGTTAGTTGGTTCTTGTCCATGAGAGGATCTAGAGCTTGTGGTTATCATCATAACAAGCTCTAGTTCATCATATAAGTATTTCCCTTGCATATCTTATTGTGTTTGTTGATATTGCAAGTTTGCTGGCTCCACACCTTCGGAGATACATCACATTTATATTCATGGTATTTTCTCACATTCTATTCGTCGTTATCTTTCCAACAAAATTGGTTTCATCTTGTTTGGTGTCGGATGTGAAAGTTATTGCAGTTTTAGTTTCTGAAGTTTTACTAACCGGAAGTTTCGGCTGCCCACCAGTAGTACCGCTAGGGAATTTCGCCACCTGTAGTTCTGGTGGAAGATCTGGTTCTTCTTCCGCTCATGTATTGTATCCTCTTTGTCTGGTTTGTTGTATTCGGCGGAGTTTGGATCGGAAGTCACACCGGAAATTCCGCTCGGGCCTAGTTGTTGCCGGAAGTTCCGGTTGAAAATCCGTCTCTCGTTCCGCTCACGTTCAGTAACCTCTCTATTTTTGAGTTCTCTATTTGACGAAACTTCTATCGGAATTTCTACCGGTATTTCTGCTCCCACCAAGTTCCGGTGAACCGGCGGAAGTTCCGGCCAGTCTCGTTTTTGTCTTTCGCATTGCAGTTTTCTGACCGTTGGCTAAGTGCCACCGGAAATTTCTGGCCTCCCACTGGAAGTTCTGGCCAGGGTCGTGAATGCCCATAACGGGCAGATCTGGGAGCCCTTTAAAATTGGCTCCTCTTCCCCTTCATGAGTACTAGTTATTTGGTCCGGTTTTTCTCTCTCTCCATTGTTGACCTTGAAGAGCGTGTCCTCTCTCCTTCCCCCTTCCATGATTCTTGCATCTTTTTGAGGGATTTGAGAGAGGAGATCTAGATCTACAATCCCCCAATCCAAATCCCTTCTTTGTGAAGGAATCATTGGGATCTAGATCTTGGAAAGTTTTGTGTTCTCCTCTTGTGTTCTTCCTCCCTTATTCCCCCAATAGCTTTTGTAGCTTTGTTGGAATTTGGGAGTGAAGGACTTGCCCTTGAATTTGGCGCATGGGTTTGAGTTCTCCTTGGAGATTCAGCGAGTTCAAGCTTGTGGGCTTGTTTCTCTCGGGTTCTTTGAACCCTAGACGGTTGTGTGGTTGGGTTGTTGACTTCTTATGACCTTTTGTGGTCTTGTAGCCTTTTGTGGCTTTGTTGGCCTTTTGTGGCGTTGTAGCCTTTTGTGGTTTTGTTGTTGGGAGCCTCCAATTGAGTTGTGGAGATAACCCCAATCTTGTACGGGTTTTGGTGATCGCTTTCAAGTGTCCCTTCGTGGATCGTGCGTAGGCCTTTGTGCCAACCTCACGGGAGAATATGGTGAGCTTTTTGTGGCGCAGGTGAGTTGCATGCCTTTGCATCCGGGGTGAGGCCTTGTGTGGCGTTGGGTGATCATCGATCCACCACACCCCGAGGTGATCCATTTGTGGCGTTCGGAGAGCATTGCACCATTGCACCTCTCCAACAGAGACGTAACTTCTTTGAAAGTGAACTCCGGGATAAAAATCTTCGTCTCCGCGTCCATTGGTTATCTGTCAACCGAGCCCTTTACTTATGCACTTTACTTTGTGATAGCCATCATGCTTGAAGTATTACATCTTGCTATCACCTTGTTGCTTGTATTGCTTAGCATAGGTTGTTGGTGCACTTAGGTGAACCTAGTGGTTAGGTTTTGTCCTCAATAAATTAAACGTCAGTTTTATTCCGCATTTATTTGAGCCTAAACCATATTAAGTTTAGAAATCCTATTCACCCCCTCTAGGCGACGTCCATTGCACTTTCAGGTGTGATAAAGCTCCCGATGTAACTCTACATTCGATATTGTACTCCTATTTAAATTTTTACCTCATTTATTGTAACGACTCGTTCCTCATAAACATGATGATCTTGTTGATAAGACACCGTCTTACTCGCGGATGAGTAATAGTATAGCTTGGGGGAGTTGATGAGTCCAAAATTGGAGCATGTTTACTCATTGTTTTTGCATAAGTAGAGTAGGATTTTTAGTATTTTACCGTGTTTGCGCGCACCCTTTTGTCCTTGTTTCAAAAGGATCATAATTTACTAATTCTATTACGAAGATATCAATTAAGACTATCATATTATACTGTAATATGATATTTTTAAGTGATAAAAGTCATTTTATTGATTTATCTTCGCACCTGGAGGAATTGCTTGCGCCCAGGATGATCTAGCCGACATAACGACTAGTGGTACGGGCGAAGCCTGCCCATATCGTCCGCCCGTAAGACCCGGCGTCGGGACCTCCTCATTAAATACTTCTACCTCGCGAAGACAGAACACAAATCCGACATTCACAAAAACCTCCAGCCACGAAAAATCACACCAGAAAGGGACCTGAAGGAGGAACTTGGAGAAGGGCAAATCCTTGTTGCTGCACGGATCATTGGGGTACAACGCATCATCCCCTACATCATCGACCGCTGCATCTCCATCATCGTCTGTACCCCATATTTTATTCATTAGATCTTGTTGTAATTCCAGATTCAATTGTGGTTTGCACTAGATTCATCCAATTATCTTTATCCATCCATTTGATTATGATGATGTTGTTTATTGATTCCATGTGTGAGTAGTTCCCTTCGTTCTTGGGGAGATGGAGAAACCCTAGCATTATTATGAAATAAAATAAAGATGATCTATTACTTGTGTATATGATCCATTGATCTATGATGTCTGTTTGATCTCTCCCTTTAGATGGTATGTGTAGTCATTTGCCTTCGGGTCTAAAGAGGAGGGTGAAACCCTTTGGAGATGTCTAGAAGCGTGTCAGAAGCTATTTTGACTAGAAGCGTCGCTAGCTACCAACACGGTCGAAGGGGGAACAAAGAGAGATTCATTAAGCTAATTACGATATCCACAGGAAAGCCCTTAATTGCAGTGGTCTGCATGGTGACTGCTCACATGCATTGCAGTGGTTATTTAGAGATGACATCATTTCGCTCAACAAAGTGACTGCCCACGAGCCTTCTAGTGAACATCGTATTACATAACTCCCTCCACATGTATCATGACACAAGAAATATGTTATCCTAAGTATGATTAATTACAACATGCTTGTCGTGTATCCTACACCCCCGAGAACGTATTAGCCCTATTGAGTTCAACCACCATTCCAAATGATCTTGTTACTTACTTTATTTTTAATTGTTTTATTTACATTCTTGCATTCAATCCGAAAACCTTTCAAGCACCCTTTACTTGAAATCAAAGGCAGCTTACAAGTATCCTTTGGTAGATAGTGACGAGGGCCATAAAGACCCTTGATACGTCCAAAACGTATCTACTTTCTCGAACACATTGCTATTTTTTCTCCTCTAAACTTGTGTGATTTGGATACAACTAACACGGACTAACGCTGTTTTCAGCAGAATTACCTTGGTGTCTTGTTTTTGTACAGAAAATGGACTATCAGGAAAAATCCCAGAAAATATTCCAAAAATTATATTTCACCAGAAAATCCATGGAGCCAGAAGACGAGACAGAGAGGAGGCCTGGGGGGCCCACACCCACCCTAGGCGCGGGCCCACCACTGGTCGCGCCTGGAGGGGGCACAGTCACCCCAGGCACCCCCTCGGCCTCCCTCTGTGCTTATAAGTTGCCTTTCGACCTAAAAACCGAGGGGGGGTTCGATAGTTTTCCAAAAAGAGTTCTGCTCCGCTGCCGCCACCAGGAACCAAGATTCGGATCTAGAAACTCCGTTCTGGCACCCTGTCGGGACGGGGAATTTGGAGATGATCATCGCCATCGTCATCACCAACGCATCTCCATCGACCATCAATGTTTCCCTCATCCATGAGTGAGTAATCCCACACTGTAGGCTTGGGGATGGTAGGGATTGGATGAGTTCTATCATGTAATCGAATAAGATTTGTTAGGGCATAGAGCCTAGTATCTCTTGTGCTATTTGACTTTGTTGCAACTTGTTGTGCTTAATGCTTGTCACTAGGGCCCGAGTGCCATGATATCAGATCTGAACTTATTATTGAATCATTATGATAGTATTATTTGTGATCATATCTGCAAGTTGTGTACACATATCATTATCCGGATCCAAAGGCCCCAAAGTGACAATAATTGGGACAACCGGAGGGGATGGCTGTGGTGTGAGGATCACATGTGTTCACGGAGTGTTAATGCTTTGCTCCGGTGCTCTATTAAAAGGAGCACCTTAATTGCTAGTAGTTCCCTAGAGACCCCGCTGCCACAGGCTGGCTGGACAGAAGATGTTGTGCAAGTTCTCATTGAGAGCACGTATGACTATATTTGGAGCACATGCCTAGGATTGTTTAGTACTTGGATGCTTGTTATTATTTATCTGTAATGCCCTAGATCTTAAAGTTACATGTTTAGACTCGTCCATGCAATGCCGGTCCATCCATCCCTATGCCTACCGAACTCGAATCCCACTGTAACCGTTATTATTACTATTGCTCTTGTTTCACTGTTGCTGTTGCTACTACCAAACTGTTGCCACTGATAAACTTCTGTGAGCAAGAACTATTTCCAGGTCTAGCTGAATTGAAAACTCGGTTGTTAAGGCTTGCAAGTATTCTTTGTCTCTCCTTGTGTCGAACCAATAAATTGGGTAATACTACCAGCCAAGACTGTTGCGATCCCCTATACTTGTGGGTCATCAAGACTATTTTCTAGCGTCATTGCCAGGGAGCATAACTTTATTTGTAAGTTCACTTGGATCTATTATTGTTCACTGCTACTCCTTTCATCATGGGGAAGTCTCGTGATGGAAAGTTCCCTATTTTACCATCCACTACAAGAAGAGGTACAGTCCTAAACACCTCTGCTGCTCTTGATTCACCGTCTGTTATAAGTAAGCTTGTTACACCACCACCACATACACATGCTACACACACTCCTAGTACCGCTGATTCTAAAACTGCTTTTGATACTCATGATGTTACTTATACTCTGCTTGATGCGAGTGGTACATTAGGTCCTTTTCTAGATGCTACTATGGCTAGTCTAGGAAATACCTAAACTCCTAGTGAAGACACTGTTACACCTGTTAGCTCACCTGAGCCTAGTGAGAGTTATGATATTAATGATGGTTACATTGAGTTCACTGATGATTTTGTTGAAGAGTGCCGAAACACACATGGTACTATTGCTATTAAGAGTCTCCTTGCTAGACATACTATTATGCCTAAATTGTCCTATGATCCTAAGTTTGCCACTTCTCCCATAGATATTAAAGATAAAGATTATGATTTCTCTTTGATTTATCTTATTTAGATATTGTTGAGAAAGAACCTTTTTGTGGGACTGAAAATAGAGTGCTGTGGCTCATATGAATGAGCTTTCTACTATGATTGCTTTGTTCTCTGATGATTTTAAGATGCGCAAGTACTTTGTTACTAAGATCTTCCCTTTTTCACTAAAAGGAGAAGCTAGGTCTTGGTTTAATAGATTACCTCCTGGTTCCATTGATAGCCCTGACTGCTTGATTGCTTCTTTCTTCCAAAAATATTTTCCTCCCAGTGCTAGACATGCTGCTTTGCATAAACTTTTTGATTTTAAACAGGGAGAAGAAGAGAAATTGCCTGAGTCCTGGACAAGGTTCTATGCCTTGATTCATGCACATCCTGGATGTCCATTACCTAAGAATGAGCTTCTTGATATTTATTATAATGGAATAACTGATGATTCTAGGACCTACCTAGATAGCTTCGCTGATTGTGTTTTCAGGAAAAGGACTCCTACAGATGCTGAAGAATTAATGGCTAAAATAAGAAAAAATTATGATGATTGGACTTCAAATGAGATGAATACACCTGAGCCTATTACTCCTAAACCATTTATGCCTGAAACGGTTCCAACACCAACAACAAAGAAGAGGGGAGTAATTGAATTAAATGATGAAGTGATGAAGGAAGCTAAGAAGTGTCTAAAGGAGAAAGGTATTAGAGCTAAAGATGTGAAGAATCTACCTCCTATAGAAGAATTATGTAAGCCAATTCCCCACTCATCTACTATTGAGGTACACTCTCTCCAACACTTTGATGAAGGTGACATTCCTTATGGTAAGCTTCCTGATCAATGCTTAGAGGAACTTGACATTTTTATTGTTAAACAAGGGCATTTTAATAAAGAAGTTCATAATCATTTATTCGAAAACACTAGAGCTATCAATGAGTTGAAAGATATTGTAGAAATAACTTCTAATGACATTAAAATGCTTTGTAAACACTTTCAAATGGTTCAAACCCAATTTGATCAACTTGCTAAGGTGCAAAAGGATATGCTAGTTAATGCGTTATGAGATAAACATGCTTATGGAATTAGAACTAGGAGTGGTATAGCTACTCAAGATCCTTTATATCCTGAAGGACACCCTAAAAGAATTGAGCAGGATTCTCAGCAAGGTGAAGATAGTGGTAGTCCTCGTGAGAGAAAGAAAAAGAAACATAGAATAGTTGAGGAACCACTTGAACCTGCTGTAGATCCTAATAGTATATCTGTCTATGATGCTGAAACTGAGAGTGGTAATGATAAAAATGAGTCTCCTAATAAGGAGGAAGGTGAGGAAGAACCTGAGAAGCACGCTAAGAACACTAGATACATAAAGGAAGATTTTATTGCTAATAAACATGGTAAAGAGAGAGAACCTTGGGTGCAGAAACCTATGCCTTTTCCATGTAAGAAACATAAGTCAAAGGAGGAAGAACACTACAACAACTTTTGTGAGTGGATGAAACCTTTATTTTTGCAAATTCCTTTAACTAATGGTATTAAGTTGCCTCCTTATTCAAAGTATATGAAGGATATTGTTTCTAATAAAAGGAAGATTCCTAATGAGGAGATTTCTACTTTGCTTGCTAATTACTCCTTCAATGGTAAGGTTCCAAATAAACTTGGTGATCCAGGTATACCAACTATTCCTTGCTCTATTAAGAACAATTATGTTAGAACTGCTTTATGTGATTTGGGAGCTGGTGTTAGTGATATGCCTTTTTCTCTATATAAAAGGCTCCAGCTAAAAAAGTTGATACCAACTGATATATCTTTGCAAATGGCTGACAAGTCAACTACTATTCCTGTTGGTATATGTGAGGATGTTCCTATTCAAGTAGCTCATAATTGCATGGTTCTAACTGATTTTGTTGTGCTTGAAATGCCTGAAGATGATAATATGTCTATTATTCTTGGGAGAATTTTTCTTAATACTGTAGGTGTTGTCATCAATTGTAATCAAGGAAAAGTAACATTCAATATTAATGACAAAGATCATACTGTATATTTCCCCAAAAAGGTTGCTAAGAGCTATTGCCTGAATTCCATTGAAAATATTGAGAGCATTAAGGCTGGAGAAATATATTGTCCCATTTCACAAGAAAATTTTGAAACTATTATGATTGGGAACATTGCTATCAAGTATGAGGTAACATAATCACCATGTGGAATGCAAAGTTTTGTTTCATATAATATTGTTTTTGTAACAAGACTTGATCAAACTTGTTAACAAAAGGATTTTAATGAAAACAATAATGCTTTCACTATGGTTATACTTGCTCACTTTTATTTTTCTCCTTTCCAATCAAACTCCACCTCTTCTGGATCCTCCTCTTCTTCACTCTCAGCTGCAACTGCAACAGCTTCATCTCCTCCACCATCATCGTCTCCATCATCATCATCCTCGTCCTCATCATCATCATCGTCCCCACTGTCATCATCATCCCCATTGTTGCCATCATCTCCATTGTCATCATTAGAGGGTGGATTCTACTGTGCTTGGAGGGCGGCAATCTGGGCTGTCATAGCTTCAATAGTTTGATCCATTTCCTGGACGGTCCCTTGCAACTGTTGTATGTTCTGGGTGTTCTCCTGCACGGTACCATGAAGATGAGCTATAGTTGCATCTCTGGCTATCAGGGCATTCTCCAGAACTCCCACAACTTCATGCAAGGTGTCAATCTCCTGTCCTTGGACCACCATACCATTGCTAGCAAAATCTGCAATTTCCTTCACCATCATCACTTTCTCAGCTAGTGCTCCATTCTCCCTTTCCATGTCCTCTATGTGTCTCCGACGAGGCGGCATGTTGTTCCTGTCGCCCGGGGTAACCACAATGTGCCCATCTTCATCACGCCTCCCATAGTCACGGTAGGGTGAATCTACTGGCACTAGGTGTCGGACTTGATGGCACTGGCGAGACAGGGCTTCATGTATGGCCAAGTTGATTCCAAGTCCCCAGTTGCAGTATGTCTTGGTGTAGATCACGTGCACGGGGTTTGGCAAGGCAGCATCTCTGAATATGAAGGTAGTGATCTCCCATGAATCCTCTCCATATCCATAGGTGTACAACCTCCTTCCCTTGAACATGGGCAGTGGCAATCCCAATGACTGCGAGAGCTGAGCTAACTGCCTTGCAAAGGGCCTTGGTGACTCCATGGTGGCATACTCAGTCCTGACTTCTCCCATCTATCAAGTAAAAGAGGAAAGTGTGAGAATAGCATATGGTAAGAATTTACGAGGGTGAAAGACATAAGAGGAAAGACGGAGTTAATATAGGCTTTAATAATTCTATGGCTTCCTAATCCAATCCTAGGTCACGATCCTACAGTCGACACACGGGCTCTGATACCATCCTGTAACACCGCGGTTCTGAAAAGACCGTGGCTTCTATGTGACATGCCAATCCCTGGATCGGTTCATTGGCCCACAATAGAATAAGACGAATAACATAGCAAAATATCCGTGTATCATGAATAACGAAGATCCAGAGTACCATTATTACAATAAAAGCTTAGCCCAAAGCTAGCTCAAATTATTCAGGTAGCAACATAAATAAAGTGAATCCTCCATTCTTCAAATTGCCCACAAGTGAACAAGTGCCGAGTGGAGTACCGTGGCCTATATCGATTACTCAGAATCGGAATAACCTGCAACATGAAACGTAGCAGCCCCGAAGGGTCAATACATGGAATGTATGGCAAGTAGAGCTACTAAATGGAGACAATAGTACTAACATCTACATGCATATTTGGCAAGTGGAGCTGTGTCTGGCTTGCATTTGCAAATACCTTTGTCCTACTTTCATAAACAGTTTTTGATTTTCTTTGAAAAGATCCCAATTAAGTTAACCCAACAACATTAAAACAATTATGAAATTGGAATGAGCGAGAAACATGTCATGGAATCAATATCAAGCAACTCAGTTGTCCATAACCGGGGACACGACTAATCGATTAGATTATACACCCTGCAGAGGTTAGTACACTTTACCCATGTGACTTGGCCAGCCCAGCTCGTACCATCACTCTCATTTTGGGTGATGATAGGGAGAAGTCCAAGAAGAGACTGTTCGGGAAGTAGCTTCTCAATCCCGACGCGCACCGGTCCAACCTACCAAAATTCTACATCTCTGGATACGCGGGTTCGAGTTACCACAACCTACTAAGTCCAACCAACCGCCCATTCCATTATTGGCACATGGTTGTACACGTAAGCTACCAAATAAAGAAGCCAATCAATTTCTCTCGATACCTGGGTGCCTTTCCGCAATGAAACCACCAAAAATTATCAATACCATCACACCCAGGAGATTCATTGATTGAGTTGTTTTAGTTTTCACAAACCAATACCTTTAGAAACAAGTCTCATTGATGTAACCCAGCCCTCGTTCAACATAGCATGGTTAAGCACATCTACCAACGGTGGTTCATCTACAAGGAAAACCCTACCACATAATAGGACATAGCATAGCGATAGTATCATCCTACACATGCATCTACAAAATACACGACAATGCATTGAAAATAGTAGGATGATATCATGAACAAAGTAGCATCTACTTGCCTTGGTTGTAGCGGTCGGAAGAACAATCCACACACGAGAAAGCGTTGCACTCGTCACAATCTACACGATACACTTGCAATTATAAACAAACAATCCACAAGCATATGCGACAAATATGATGCATGAAGGTATGCAAGGCAAGTGGGTTGGTGCTACAGCTGCACCACATAATAGTATTCAATGGGGGTACTGATTGCATGCATGGAAAATAGTTTTAGCGCTAGGAAAACTATTACGCAAAATGTAATGCTCGAAACTAGAGCTAGAACTCAAATAATTCACTACCGGTAGTACACTATTTGTAAAATCTTGGGAAACAATCTACATTATGGGCATCGCTGATTAGAAACAGTACCAATTGGAATTACTCAAAAAGGAATTATAAAACTCCCGGAGTAATTAAAACACTGCAGAAAGCCACTAGACAGTTTCTGTAGAAGTTTTTACTGTAAGCCTATCTTTTTAATTCACGATGAGATTCCCCTCGTTCCACTGAATCCAGGGACATATCATACGCAATTTTTGGAGCTACGGATCTTTTCCTACGAATTAATTACTCCGAAAAGGCCATTAACTAATTTGATTAAACTGTACTAAACCTTGCTGTAAAAGTGTAAAACAATGGTACAGCAAGATTTTACACGACTTACTGAATCGACATATATTTTATTTGCAATTTTTGGCCCAGCGGTTTAATTTCTACGCAATTTACAAGTTTCTACCGAAATCTGTCAACTAAAACGATTAACGAAATTAACCAGTCAACTGTGTCTGTTGACTGGGTAACGCGTCTGCTGACTGGGTACTGACTGGGCGTCTGACTAGTCAACGCCTGAGTCTGACCGGTCAACGACTGATCTGAACCACTGATCTGAAATCTAACGGTGGCTGCAGACTTATTGGAGACAAACGGCGAAACGAACGGCGGCGAGTTCCGGACGGTGGCGGCGATCGGTCCGGCGTCGGCGTTTTTCCTGCGCGGAGGGAGACGGTCAGCGCGATGGATCAACACGGTCAACACGACGGCGACGGCGGTGCGGCACGACACGGACGAGCGGGCGCGGCGCAAGGCGCGCGAGGCGACGCGCGTGCGTGCGTGTGTGTGTGCTGCGCGCGAGCAGGCGCGCGCGCAGCAGCGAGCGGCGGCGGCAGCAGGCAGCAGCAAGCGGCGGAAGCGCGCAGCAGCAGCGGCATGCAGCGGCAGCATGCAGCGGCAAGCGCAGCGTGGCGCTGCACGCAGGAGGCGGCTCGGCGGCGAGCGCTGCAGCGGCGCGAGGCGCGGGCTGGCGGGTGGCGCGGCGTGGCTGCGACGGAGGGGTAGGCGGCGCGGCGGCGGTTACCTCGAGGCGGCGGCGCGGTGTGGATCCTGAGGGGCGGCGGCGATCGCTGGGAGGGAAGGCGGCGGCGAGCACGGGACCCGAGGCGGAGCGACGCGATCTATGAGGCGGGCAGGGAGGCGGCGTGCGGGTGCGGATCCCGAGGCCGGGGTGGCCTCTTAAGTGGGGCTCTCTCGCGGGGTCCTAGTCCGATTCGGCGCGCAGTTGGAAAAGGACTCGGAAGAACGGCCCGATTTTCCGCCCGTTTTTCTATCTTTTAATAAAACGGCCATAACTTTCCCGTACGAGCTCCGAATCGAGCGATTCTTGCTCCTACGGTTTTGTAAAATCGAGGGGAACAATCTAGGGTCAAGGGTTGGACGAAACCACTAGGATACAAGGGTGAACAACGCTAGTCCTACTAAAGCCTCCCGCAGGAGCCTCGTAGCAAAATAGAATAGGGTTTAGAAAATAGCGTTTCGCCAATTCTTTTCAACCGACGATTTTGCATGGAAAAGTATGATGCGATGATATGAATGATATGCAGAACCAAATCTAAAATTTGGGATATGACAAGACTAACCCCCTTAAGATGAATCTCGTCCTCGAGATTCGGCGCGGCTAGCAAATAGGTGTGGGTAGTCCTCTCGGATGTCATCCTCACGCTCCCAAGTGGCTTCCTCTTCGGTGTGGTGGTTCCACTGCACCTTGCAAAACCTGATCGTCTTGGTAGGGGTAGTCCTCTCCGCTATCTCCAGAATCTTGACCGGTTTCTCCTCATAGGTCAAATCATTCTCAAGCTGGACCTCCTCTAGCGGTACAGTGTCTCTCAATGGTGTATCTGCCATCTCCGGATGGCACTTCTTCAGCTGGGACACGTGGAACACATTGTGAACAGCGGATAGAGCTTCTGGCAACTCCAACTGGTAAGCAACTTCCCCTTTGCGTGCTAAGACCCGATACGGTCCAATAAACCGAGGTGCCAGCTTACCCTTGATTCCAAATCTCTTGATACCTCGAAGTGGCGATACTCTGAGGTATGCTCTATCACCTATCTCATACACCACTTCCTTGCGCTTGGCGTCACCGTAGCTCTTCTGTCTTGATTGTGCTACCTTCAGCCTGTCCCTAATCAAGGTGACCTTCTCCTCAGCATCCTTGATCAAATCAGGCCCAAACAACTGACGTTCTCCTACTCCATCCCATAGCAATGGTGTTCGGCACCGTTTCCCATACAGCACATCAAACGGTGACGTCTTGATGCTGGTTTGATAGCTGTTGTTGTAGGAAAACTCAGCATACGGCAAATTCTCATCCCAACTAGAGCCATGAGCCAAAGTGCAAGCTCTCAGCATGTCCTCCAAAATCTGATTCACCCTCTCGGTCTGTCCATCAGTATGTGGGTGAAACGTTGTGCTAAACTCCAATCTAGTACCAAGTGACTCGTGCAGCTGGCGCCAGAAGTGTGAGGTAAATTGGGTGCCTCTATCAGATACGGTACTCTTGGGAACTCCGTGTAGGCACACAATCCTGTCCATGTAAATCTTGGCCAACTTTGCACTCGTATAGGTCGTCTTCACCGGTATAAAGTGGGATACCTTGGTCAAATGGTCAACCACTACCCAAATAGAGTCATATCCTGACCTGTTCCTGGGCAATCCTGTGATAAAGTCCATTCCCACTCTATCCCACTTCCAATCTGGCACGGGCAACGGCTGTAGCAGTCCTGCTGGCTTCTGGTGTTCCGCCTTCACTTGGCTGCACACATCGCATAGGGCAATATGCTTGGCGACATCTCCCTTCATGTTGTTCCACCAAAATATGCTCTTCAAATCCATATACATCTTTGTGTTGCCTGGATGTATGGAGTATGGAGAGTTATGAGCCTCCTGCAGAATCAACTCCCTTATCTCTGGGTCGCTGGGCACACACAAACGATCTCCATACCACAAGGTACCATGCTCATCCTCGCGAATATCCTTTTCCCGATTCTCCTTCATCTTTTCCTTTATCTCCTCTATCTCTTTGTCTCCCACTTGAGCCTTCCTAATTCTGTCCTGTAGCGTTGGTTGGACTTCCATTGTTGCCAAGTATCCTTCAGATACTACCTCCAGTCTAAGGTCCTTGAATTGCTTGCACAAATCCTCAGGCAATTCACCAATTGTCAATCCATTGGCGTAAACCTTCCGGCTCAGAGCATCTGCTACTACATTGGCCTTTCCTAGGTGGTATTGTAGATTCATATCATAGTCCTTGATATCTCCAACCATCTCCTTTGCCTCATGTTCAGTTCCTTCTGCGTGAATATGTACTTCAGGCTCTTATGGTCGGTGTACACATCATAGTGTTTTCCCATTAAGTAATGCCTCCATACCTTGAGCGCATGAACCACTGACGCTAACTCCAAGTCGTGTGTGGGGTAATTCCGCTCATGGTGCTTGAGTTGTCGCGAGGCATATGACACTACTCTCCCATCTTGCATCAGCACACTCCCAAGACCCTGTCGAGAAGCATCACAGTACACTTGGAAATCCTTCTGAAGATCTGGTAAACATAGAACAGGCGCAGTCACTAGCCGACGCTTCAGTTCTTGAAAGTTGGCTTCACACACGTCCGTCCATTCAAACTTCCTCTCCTTCTTCAGAAGTTCAGTCATCGGCTTTGCAATCTTGGAGAAGTTTTCAATGAATCTCCTGTAGTATCCAGCAAGTCCCAAAAAGCTTCGTATCTCTCCTGCATTCTTGGGCGCTTCCCACTCAGTTACTGCAGTCACTTTGCTTGGATCAACAGCGACTCCTTCTCCTGACACCACGTGTCTAAGAAACCCAACGGTGTTAAACCAGAATTCACACTTGCTGAATTTGGCATACAGCTGATGTTCCCTCAGTTTCTCCATAATCAGTTGCAGATGTTTCTCATGCTCGGCATCATCCTTGGAATATATCAGTATGTCGTCAATAAACACTACCACGAACTTGTCCAAGTACTCCATAAATACCTTGTTCATCATGGTCATGAAATATGCCGGGGCATTCGTTAGTCCAAAAGACATAACCGTATACTCATATAAACCATACCTAGTGGTGAAGGCGGTTTTTGGTACGTCCTCCTCCTGGATCTTCAATTGGAAGTAGCCTAATCGCAGATCAATCTTGCTAAACACCTTTGCTCCTTCCAGTTGATCAAACAAATCATTTATGTTCGGCAGGGGGTATTTGTTCTTGATAGTCACCTCATTCAGCGAGCGATAGTCCACCACTAATCTCTTGCTGCTGTCTTTCTTCTCCACAAACAGAACAGGTGCTCCCCATGACGACGAACTAGGTTGAATGAATCCCTTGTCCAACTGCTCTTTCAGTTGTTTCTTCAACTCCTTCAGCTCATCCACATCCATCTTATATGGTCTCTTTGCTATAGGTCGTGTTCCAGGCATCAGGTCGATAAGAAACTCTACTTCCCTGTCAGGTGGCATCCCTGGCAGCTCTTCCGGAAACACGTCGGGGTAATCCCTAATCACTGGCACAGTATCCATGCTAACCCCCTTAAGAGAATTCAACTTACACCTTCCCGGTCGCGCAGCCGACTTAAATCTAATTCTCTTACCATCCGGGGTTTTGAGTGAAATTGCTCGCTGTGCACAATATATGTGTCCCCCATGCATAGACATCCAATCCATACCCAGAATAACGTCTAATCCCTGTGATTCCAACACTACTAGATGTGCAATGAAGTTGTGTGTTCCAATCCTCACAGTTAAATCGCGGAATCCCACGCTAGCTATCATATCTCCTCCAGGTGAACTCACTCTAATAGACCTTTTCATAGACTCAGTAGGTAACTTATACTTATCCACAAATGCCCTTGATATGAATGAATGCGATGCACCAGTATCGAAAAGCATAAGTGCAGGGGAAGTGTTGATTGGGAACTTACCAATCACAAGGTCAGGCTCATCTGGAATCTCCTCCACATTCATGTGGTTCACTATGGCCTTCTCGCTGTTGGTTGGCTTCAGTCCTTTCCTCTCCGGACAGTTATCAGCATAGTGTCCCTTCTGTTTACACTTGAAGCACGTCACCTCACTTAGATCCTTCTTCACAAAGCTACGATCACGGTTGCGGTCATGTCCATCGTGTCCTCCAGAGTGGTGAGAGTGTCCTCCCTTGTGGTTGTGGTGGCTGCTCCTATGGTTGTCATGACGATGCCCATCGCCTCCATGGTGGTGGCGGTCATGGCTCCCATGGTCACTCCCTCCATGCTTGGAGTATCCATCATATGAAGTGCGAGACTTGTGATGTGAACCAGAGTGGTGATTGTTGCTCTTTCTCTTGCGGTTCTCCACCTACTTGTGCTTCCCTTCCAAGATCCTGGACTTGTCCATAAGCTCCTGGAAAGTGGGGCAATAAACCACCAGTAGCTGTACTGAAAGCTCATCATTGAGGCCATCCAGGAATCTCTCCCTCCTTTTTGCATCAGTGTCAACATCCTCAGGTGCATAACGGGACAGGTTGTTAAACTCCTCAATGTACTCGGGCACAATGCGGTTGGTTTGGCGCAAGTTGCGGAACTCCTTCCTCTTCAGGCTAAGAACTCCTGAAGACACGTGGTTGGTCCTGAAACCTTCCTCAAACATTGCCCAAGTCACGGTATCCAGCGGGTGGGTGATCTGAAAAGTGTCCCACCAAGAAGCGGCTGGTCCCTCTAGTAGGTGAGCGGCAAACCTCACCTTCTCAGCATCAGTGCATCTGACAGTTACTAGATCCTTGTTGACTGAACGCAACCAGTCGAGAGCAACCATTGGTTCTGTTGCAGTAGAGAACTTAGCTGGCCTTAGCCTCAGAAATCTGGTGAGAGCATCTCCCTGAGGCTGATTGTTTCCATTGTTGTTGTTCTGATTTGCCATGAACTGAGTCATCACTTGGGTCAGCTGCGCCTGTGCTACCATGAGCTGCTCCAACTCAGTGGGTTGACGGAGGGGAGGCATCTGCGGTTCAGCACAGGTAAGTTTAGAAAGAATCAACTACGACAATAGGATTCTACCCATGCATATGATCAAACAACAACAAACAATAGCAGACAATCACAAGCAAGCAACACATGAACAAACAAGTGATCCAGCAACATCCCAGGGGTTATCCTAGCAGTATATACCTACTGAAATAGTTTTACAAGAGTTGGCATTGGTTAACTAAACAGTTGACAACTAAACAACAAAACAGCAATCTGCCAGAACAATCCAGCAGCGTTCGCGAATTTTTCCGCCTGACTTAAACTCGTCAGAAAATTTATCTGATTTTTGCACATATATTGCAGAGAGTTTCGCATCAGCCCAATTTTTTTCAGATTTTTCCCAGTTACCAGAAAAATATGAAAAATCATACAGTACTGCTGTATCAGCAGAAAAACTGCAGCGAAAATAACACAGATAGTAACCAAACTTGCCATAACTCTTTAATAGGATTCGCACAAATAATTCCTGGGATATTGGAGTACACAAATAAGCAACTAAACACTTTTAAACTAACACGAACTAAGATTCACAACGATCGAGACTAATCCTAACAAATTTGCCTAACGAGGACTAATTGGTGGACTTCTATCTACTCCTTGAAGAGGTTGCGGTAGGTCCTTGCTGTCATGCATTGGCGCTTCGGCTCGCGGTACAACTATGGCGGCGGAGTGTACACTTCTCCCGAATCATCACTTGAGATCTCAAACTCCACCTCTTCTGGATCCTCCTCTTCTTCACTCTCAGCTGCAACTGCAACAGCTTCATCTCCTCCACCATCATCGTCTCCATCATCATCATCCTCGTCCTCATCATCATCATCGTCCCCACTATCATCATCATCCCCATTGTTGCCATCATCTCCATTGTCATCATCAGAGGGTGGATTCAGCTGTGCTTGGAGGGCGGCAATCTGGGCTGTCATAGCTTCAATAGTTTGATCCCTTTCCTGGACGGTCCCTTGCAACTGTTGTATGTTCTGGGTGTTCTCCTGCACGGTACCATGAAGATGAGCTATAGTTGCATCTCTGGCTATCAGGGCATTCTCCAGAACTCCCACAGCTTCATGCAAGGTGTCAATTTCCTGTCCTTGGACCACCATACCATTGCTAGCAAAATCTACAATTTCCTTCACCATCATCACTTTCTCAGCTAGTGCTCCATTTTCCCTTTCCATGTTCTCTATGTGTCTCCGACGAGGCGGCATGTTGTTCCTGTCGCCCGGGGTAACCACAATGTGCCCATCTTCATCACGCCTCCCATAGTCACGGTAGGGTGAATCTGCTGGCAGTAGGTGTCGGACTTGATGGCACTGGCGAGACAGGGCTTCATGTATGGCCAAGTTGATTCCAAGTCCCCAGTTGCAGTATGTCTTGGTGTAGATCATGTGCACGGGGTTTGGCAAGGCGGCATCTCTGAATATGAAGGTAGTGATCTCCCATGCATCCTCTCCATATCCATAGGTGTACAACCTCCTTCCCTTGAACATGGGCAGTGGCAATCCCAATGACTGCGAGAGCTGAGCTAACTGCCTTGCAAAGGGCCTTGGTGACTCCATGGTGGCATACTCAGTCCTGACTTCTCCCATCTATCAAGTAAAAGAGGAAAGTGTGAGAATAGCATATGGTAAGAATTTACGAGGGTGAAATACATAAGAGGAAAGACGGAGTTAATATAGGCTTTAATAATTCTATGGCTTCCTAATCCAATCCTAGGTCACGATCCTACAGTCGACACACGGGCTCTGATACCATCCTGTAACACCGCGGTTCTGAAAAGACCGTGGCTTCTATGTGACATGCCAATCCCTGGATCGGTTCATTGGCCCACAATAGAATAAGACGAATAACATAGCAAAATATCCGTGTATCATGAATAACGAAGTCCAGAGTACCATTATTACAATAAAAGCGTAGCCAAAGCTAGCTCAAATTATTCAGGTAGCAACATAAATAAAGTAAATCCTCCATTCTTCAAATTGCCCACAAGTGAACAAGTGAACAAGTGCCAAGTAGAGTACCGTGGCCTATATCGATTACTCAGAATCGGAATAACCTGCAACATGAAACGTAGCAGCCCCGAAGGGTCAATACATGGAATGTATGGCAAGTAGAGCTAGTAAATGGAGACAATAGTACTAACATCTACATGCATATTTGGCAAGTGGAGCTGTGTCTGGCTTGCATTTGCAAATACCTTTGTCCTACTTTCATAAACAGTTTTTGATTTTCTTTGAAAAGATCCCAATTAAGTTAACCCAACAACATTAACACAATTATAAAATTGGAATGAGCGAGAAACATGTCATGGAATCAATATCAAGCAACTCAGTTGTCCATAACCGGGGACATGGCTAATCGATTAGATTATACACCCTGCAGAGGTTAGTACACTTTACCCATGTGACTTGGCCAGCCCAGCTCGTACCATCACTCTCAATTTGGGTGATGATAGGGAGAAGTCCAAGAAGAGACTGTTTGGGAAGTAGCTTCTCAATCCCGATGCGCACCGGTCCAACCTACCAAAATTGTACATCTCTGGATACGCGGGTTCGAGTTACCACAACATACTAAGTCCAACCAATCGCCCATTCCATTATTGGCACATGGTTGTACACGTAAGCTACCAAATAAAGAAGCCAATCAACTTCTCTTGATACCTGGGTGCCTTTCCGCAATGAAACCACCAAAAATTATCAATACCATCACACCCAGGAGATTCATTGATTAAGTTGTTTTAGTTTTCACAAACCAATACCTTTAGAAACAAGTCTCAGTGATGTAACCCAGCCCTCGTTCAACATAGCATGGCTAAGCACATCTACCAACGGTGGTTCATCTACAAGGAAAACCCTACCACATAAATAGGACATAGCATAGCGATAGTATCATCCTACATATGCATCTACAAAATACACAACAATGCATTGAAAATAGTAGGACGATATCATGAACAAAGTAGCATCTACTTGCCTTGGTTGTAGCGGTCGGAAGAACAATCCACACACGAGCAAGCGTTGCACTCGTCACAATCTACACGATACACTTGCAATCATAAACAAACAATCCACAAGCATATGCGACAAATATGATGCATGAAGGTAAGCAAGGCAAGTGGATTCGTGCTATAGCTGCACCACATAATAGTATTCAGTGGGGGTACTGATTGCATGCATGGAAAATAGTTTTAGCGCTAGGAAAACTATTACGCAAAATGTAATGCTCGAAACTAGAGCTAGAACTCAAATAATTCACTATCGGTAGTATACTGTTTGTAAAATCTTGGGAAAAATCTACAGTATGGGCATCGCTGATGCGAAACAGTACCAATTGGAATTACTCAAAAAGGAATTATAAAACTCCCCGAGTAATTAAAACACTGCAGAAAGCCACTAGACAGTTTCTGCAGAAGTTTTTACTGTAAGCCTACTTTTAATTCACGATGAGATTCCCCTCGTTCCACTGAATCCAGGGACATATCATACGCAATTTTTGGAGCTACGGATCTTTTCCTACGAATTAATTACTCCGAAAAGGCTATTAACTAATTTGATTAAACTGTAGTAAACCTTGCTGTAAAAGTGTGAAACAATGGTACAACAAGATTCTACACGACTTACTGAATCTACATATATTTTATTTGCAATTTTTGGCCCAGTGGTTTAATTTCTACGCAATTTATAAGTTTCTACCGAAATCTGTCAACTAAAATGATTAACGAAATTAACCAGTCAACTGTGTCTGTTGACTGGTCAACGCGTCTGCTGACTGGGCGCTGACTGGGCGTCTGACTAGTCAACGCTTGACTCTGACCGGTCAACGGCTGATCTGAACCACTGATCTGAAATCTAACAGTGGCTGCAGACTTACCGGAGACAAACGGCGAAACGAACGGCGGCGAGTTCCGGACGGTGGCGGCGATCGGTCCGACGTCGGTGTTTTTCCTGCGCGGAGGGAGACGGTCAGCGCGATGGATCAACACGGTCAACACGACAGCGATGGCGTGTGCGGCGGCGACGGCGACGGCGGTGCGGCACGGCACGGACAAGCGGGCGCGGCGCAAGGCGCGCGAGGCGACGCGCGTGCGTGCGTGTGTGTGTGTGCTGCGTGCAGCAGCGGCACAGCAGCAGCGCGCGCAAGCGGCGGCAGCAGCGCGCGCAGCAGCGAGCGGTGGCGACAGCAGGCAGCAGTAAGCGGCGGCATGCAGCGGCAGCATGCAGCGGCAGGCGCAGCGCGGCGCTGCGCGCAGGAGGCGGCTCGGCGGCGGGCGCTGCAGCGGCGCGAGGCGCGGGCTGGCGGGTGGTGCGGCGCGGCTGCGGCGGAGGGGTAGGCGGCGCGGCGGCGGTTACCTCGAGGCGGCGGTGCGGTGTGGATCCGGAGGGGCGGCAGTGATCGCAGGGAGGGAAGGCGGCGGCGAGCACGGGACCCGAGGCGGGCGGCGCGATCTACGAGGCGGGCAGGGAGGCGGCGTGCTGGTGCGGATCCCGAGGCCGGGGTGGCCTCTTAAGTGGGGCCCTCTCGCGGGGTCCTAGTCCGATTCGACGTGCAGTTGGAAAAGGACTCGGAAAAACGGCCCGATTTTCGGCCCGTTTTTCTATCTTTTAATAAAACGGCCGTAATTTTCCCGTACGAGCTCCGAATCGAGCGATTCTTGCTCCTACGGTTTTGTAAAATCGAGGGGAACAATCTAGGGTCAAGGGTTGGACGAAACCACTAGGTTACAAGGGTGGACAACGCTAGTCCTACTAAAGCCTCCCGCAGGAGCCTCGTAGCAAAATAGAATAGGGTTTAGAAAATAGCGTTTCGCCAATTCTTTTCAACCGATGATTTTGCATGGAAAAGTATGATGCGGGGATATGAATGATATGCAGAACTAAATCTAAAATTTGGGATGTGACATTGCTAAGAGCTATTGCCTGAATTCCATTAAAAATATTAAGAGCATTAAGGCTGGAGAAATATATTGTCCCATTTCACAAGAAATTTTTGAAACTATTATGATTGGGACCATTGCTATCAAGTATGAGGTAACATAATCACCTTGTGGAATGCAAAGTTTTGTTTCATATAATATTGTTTTTGTAACAAGACTTGATCAAACTTGTTAACAAAAGGATTTTAATGAAAAAAATAATGCTTTCACTATGGTTATACTTGCTCACTTTTATTTTTCTCCATTCCAATCTTTGCTCTTCGTCGTGCCTAACTTAAAGGCGTTAAAGAAAAATACTTGTTGGGAGATAACCCAAGAGTTTCCTTGAGTCTTAGAAGTTATTACTTCAGTAATGACCTCTTCTTATCCTTTTTGTTTGCTTTTTGTGCCAAGAATGACCTCTAATGAGTGGGAAGTAAGATTTGGGGGTTGCTGTCCCGAAACAAATTTATGTCCTCCACCATAAAAATTTTTGAGGAGTCTCTTTAAGTCGGATTGAGCTAAAAATTTATGAATAAATCCCCCAGTATGTTAGCTAACTTTTGTTAGTTCAACACTTTTTGATTTGAGCAACAGAACATTTTAGAAAAAATCGGTTTCTACCTGCTGGTCTTTTTTGGGAGATTTCTCCCATTATTTGCATTTGCTTCTTATTGATTCCTTTTTGAGTTCTCTTTTGGGGAATTGAGATTTTTGAAAGATTTGCTACATTAGCTTGTGTTTTTAGTGAAAATTTTTGCTGTTCCAAAGCTAAAACTGAAGGTCTATTATCTTTTGAATACACTAATGTTGCTAATGAAGATTGTGTGAAGTTTTGTATGAAGGAAAAATTTCAGGTGTAGAGAGAGAATGATGTAGTGAGATGAAGAATGGACAAAAGCTCAAGCTTGGGGGGATCCACCCCGTGTCGCCCCAAGAAATATTTAAGAGGTACATGCGTCAAAGCTTGGGGTGCCGAAGGTATCCCCTTCTTCATCAATAAAAATCTCAGGTCTTTCTAGACACTTCGTTTTTATTGTTTCATGCACAGTTGTGTTGTTCTTGGAGCATCTTAGTCTTTGCTTTTGGTTTGGTTTTGCTTTGTTTTCTTTCTTAAAAAAATCGAAAACACCAAAAATATTTGTTGTTCTTCTTTGGTTTTGTGAGTTTTTTGTAGGGTTCAGCAGTCCTTAGTGGATTTTGGTTTCATGTTATTATTCAAGTCACACAAGTGAAAGGAAATAATGAAGATTAAGACAACTTGAGGTGTGGTAAGAGGCTGGTAACGAACTCTATTTGTTTCATTTTTGTACATATACTCATCATTGTGAGCATGCTTAGCCTATTTGTGTAAGGTGTATGTCATTATGAATGCTTAGTATTTCTTGCTTGCTTGTGATTAGCTCTAGCTTGTTAAGAGTTTGTAGCATGTCATATGAATGTTTGCTTGCATTGTTTTATTCATACTTTGGTATGACATTGTGGTATCCTCCTCTGACTGTTCATATGAATAGACTTGGCACATGCTCACGCATGCATATGACTAAACAATAGACAGTAAGCCTCAATGATTTATTTTGCCTCAGAGTTCTTGTATCACTTTCTTGCCATAATTGGTCCTATTTTGTTGCAAGCATGATTATGAAAATTATTGCTCTCCCGTTTGTCCCTCCCTCTCTATTGCTAGCCTTCACTTGCACTGAGTATGTGCTCTACCTGTGCTTCCAGCTCCCCAAAACCATTTTTGCCAGCTGTGTCCACCATACCTACCTATTAGAATCATTTGCTACTTCAGTGCATATTCAATATGCCTTGTTTTCTTCCAAAATAAAATATTTGTCTGTTTTGTGAAAGTTCGTTAGTAAAGCTCTTACGAACTTGATGGAACACTTTATTCCTTGGACTTAATAATCCTGAACCACTGTGACTAGTCCATGAAAGTTATATTCTTGCAAATTATATGCTGGGAGTTAGCAAAACTGGGCTGTCACGGGGAACGCTTTCAACACTTTTTGGATATCTCATCCAGTTGATTCCTTGCTCTTTTGTTTGAGGATGTCGATGATGTGAAATAAAAGGGGAGGTTCTGAGTTCATGGAGTCTATACATTGTGTTCGAGAAACGCCTGGGCCGCTAGCCTAAGCCATGCCTAATCATGGTGGAAACTTGCAGCATCACCATAATGAGCATTGATGAAGCATCCTCAATAAAAGCTATACACATAGTAAATAAAAATATCGCTGAGATGCTCATTGTCTGCTTTCCTTGTCATTTTGGTTATGGGAATGCTCATGTACCATGTGCGAGGGGTACCCCGTTGGCGGTTCTCGATGATATGCATGTATTTACAATGACAAGAACTTTCAGGTGACCAAAGTTGAGTAGCATGCAGAGTGGCCCTCGCACTCAAGGGACATGGGATTTCTAGCCTATGGTCTGTAAATCATATAATTCAGAGTGGACCTCACTTCCACCTTAACCACATGAAGATGCCTATGATAGGGGAAATGAGAGCTCAAAGCTAGTGAGTACCTTCCTTCCAGCATTTGCAAGCCTTTCAAACCTTTCAAAACCTTTTTCACAACCTTTTTGAGTCACCACTTATTCTATGAGCACCTTCTTGAGAGCATAGTTGTCATTCTTGTGTTTGTTCCAAAACTTGGTTAATTATGTCATGACTTTGATGCGTGTATCTCTGATATCTTTATCTCTAGTCTTCACTTGAACTTCAGAGGTGCCTTGGCATTTATATTGTGCTCTTAAAACAAAGGCAAGCGAGATACCACTCTATCATACCTTATTATGAGCATTGCAATGTTGCTTATGTTTATGTTTCATGCTACTTATTATTATTGAGTTGGTTTCTCTTCATAGCTTGTAATGACTATTGAGTAGACTTCGTTGCATAATATTTATTATGGATTGTCTAAGCATCTACTCCTGTGCTGAGAATATTTACATCATATGAAGCAATGTGTTCATGAAAGTTCTTTTATCGCACTTAGTTTTCAACTGAATTGCTTGAGGACAAGCAATAAGCTAAGCTTGGGGGAAGTTGATACGTCCAAAACGTATCTAATTTCTCGAACACTTTGCTATTTTTTCTCCTCTAAACTTGTGTGATTTGGATACAACTAACACAGACTGATGCTATTTTTAGCATAATTACCTTGGTATCTTGTTTTTGTGCAGAAAATGGACTATCATGAAAAATCCCGAAAAATATGCCAAAAATTATATTTCACCAAAAGATCCACAGAGCCAGAAGATGAGACGGAGAGGAGGCCTGGGGGCCCACACCAAACCCAGGTGCAGGCCCACCACTATCCACGCCTGGAGGGGGTGCAGCCACCCCAGGCACCCCCTCGGCCTCCCTCTACACCTATAAGTTGTCTTTCGACCTAAAAACAGAGCCGCCACTAGAAACCAAGATTCAGATCCAGAAACTCCGTTCTTGCACCCTTCCGGGACGGGGAATTTTGAGAGGATCATCGCCATCGTCATCACCAACGCATCTCCATCGACCATCAATGTTTCCCTCATCCATGAGTGAGTAATCCCCCGCTGTAGGCTTGGGGATGGTAGGGATTGGATGAGTTCCACCATCTAATCAAATAAGATTTGTTAGGGCATATTGCCTAGTATCTCTTGTGCTATTTGACTTTGTTGCAACTTGTTGTTCTTAATGCTTGTCACTAGGGCCCAAGTGCCATGATCTTAGATCTGAACTTATTATTGAATCATTATGATAGTATTGTTTGTTATCTTCTCTGCAAGTTGTGTACACATATCATTTTCCGGATCCAAAGGCCCCAAAGTGACAATAATTGGGACAACCGGAGGGGATGGCTGTGGTGTGAGGATCACATGTGTTCATGGAGTGTTAATTCTTTGCTCCGATGCTCTATTAAAAGGAGCACCTTAATTTCCAGTAGTTCCCTAGAGGCCCCGCTCCCACGGGCTGGCTGGACAAAAGATGTTGTGCAAGTTCTCATTGCGAGCACGTATGACTATATTTGGAGCACATGCCTAGGATTGTTTAGTACTTGGATGCTTGTTATTATTTATCTGCAATGCCCTAGATCTTGAAGTTACATGTTTAGACTCGTCCATGCAACGCCCGTCCATCCATCCCTATGCCTACCTCACTCGATCCCACTATTACAGTTACTGTTACTATTGCTCTTGTTTCACTGTTGTTGTTGCTACTACCAAACTGTTGCTACTGATAAACTTCTGTGAGCATGAACTATTTCTAGTGCAGCTGAACTGACAACTCGGTTGTTAAGGCTTGCAAGTATTCTTTGGCTCCCCCTGTGTCGAATCAATAAACTGGGTACTATACCCGCGAAGACTATTGCGATCCCCTATACTTGTGAGTCATCAAGCCTAACCAACTAGCTCTCTGTGGGTTCGATACTCTTATTTAGAAACTAGCTACAATTGATTTGTGCACTTGTAGTCATCAATGGTCAATAAGATCACCAGTTTTAAAATAAAAGGCAAGCCCAAAGGTAACTTCAAGAAGGACGACAAGTCTATTATTGTGCTTGAGGAGAATACCAACTGAGGCCCTAAGCCTGATATTGAGTGCTTATAATGCAAAGGGACTGCTGGTCACTAGAAGCTGAACTACGCAAAGTACTTGGCGGATAAGAAGGCCGGAAAAGTGAACCAAGGTATATGTGATATACATGTTATTGATGTGTACCTTACTAGTAGTCAAAGTAGCACCTGGGTATTTAATACCAGTATGTAACTCAAAACTGGGGCTAGGGAATAGTTTACAACTAGCAAAGGATGAAGTGAGGATGCGTGTTGGCAATGGATCAAAGGTTGATGTCATCTACCGTCAGGATTAGTGGATAAATAAATGGTGTCTGGTGCCTGCGTTGAGCATGAACATTATATCCGGATCTTTTTTAATACAAGAAGGTTATTCATTTGTTTCTAAGAACAATGATTGTTCCTTTTATATGAATAACATCTTTTATGGTCATGCACCGAGAAGGATGGTTTATTTGTTCTGATTTTTTTATTGAAATGGAGGCAAAATGTTTGCCTCATCCATTAATTAAGACTAGAAAATAAGCCCGTGTGTTGCAACGGAAAATAAATCATCACAATCAAGCAACTCCACTCTCACCCATCTCCCTTCTTTGTTCTTTGTCCTTGTGCCTCTCGCTGCTGTCCATAGCTCACCAGAGACCCTCAGTCTCCAATCACCGCCAAACTCTAGTGACCAACGTGGCACCCTCGCATTGATCTCTTTCATCCATGTCATCATCATGTTAGCATTATCCACATAAAAAAATTATCACCAGATCATGGTTGATGTTTGATCTGCATCGAGATGATGGTTGCCGGTTGAATCTATATGACAAATTCCCTTGTGCCTCTTCCTGCCGTCCATAGCTCACCGGAGACCCTCGGTCTCCGCTCACCACCAAACTCCGGTGACCGATCTGTAGGGTTTCGTAGCATGGAAAACAAAAAATTTCTACCGCATAAAAAAAACAAGCCAAGATCTATCTACTAGATTGTAGCAACGAGTCGATGGAATAACTTACCCTCGAAGATTCCAAAGTGTTTAACGAGAGCAGATTCTCGTGGGTGATGTAGTCGTACTCTTCCCGATCTCAAGATCGCGTAGACGATCCTTCCGGTGTTGTGTTCCGGCAGCACTCCTGTAGTCGGTCACACGTTCGGTACTCGACGAAGACCTTCCTCTCCCTTGTTCCAGCAGGCAGCGGAGGTTGTAGCACTCTCCTCGCGATTCCGGCAGCACAACGGCGTGGTACCGGAAGTAGAGGGGAGATCTCGCAGGGCTTCGCCTTAAGCCGGAGCGAGTATGGTGGACTATGAGAGAGTTCCTCGGCAATCTAGGGTTTAGACACACCAAGGAGGAGGCAAGGACGGCGGCTAGGGTTTGACCTAGGCGGCGGCGGCGAGTTGCCCTAGGACGGCGGCGGCTATGGAGGGCGGCGGCGGCTTGGAGCTAGGGTTTTGGGTGGAGATCTTGTGTGCTAGGAGGGGCAGCCCTGCCCCTCCTTATATAGGTGGAGGGGGCGCGCCAGGGGAGGGGAGTCCCTCCCCAACTCGGTTTCCCAAGGGGGCCGGCGGTGGAGGGGAGGAACTCCTCCCTAACTCGGTTTCCACCTTCCCCTCCACTTCCCAAAATAGCCGTTTGACTTTTCAAATTGGCGTTTGACTTTTCAAACTAGGATTTGATTAAACCCTTTATTTTCTTCAGCGATGACACCAAGTATATGATGCAATCATTCCAACTTGGTATGACACATTCATGTACCCTTCTCCTCCGGAGTGCCGGACATTCCGGAACCTTCTAGAACATTCCCGATGAAAACACCGGAACCATTCTCCAACTCCAAAATAGGACTTTCCTTATATGAATCTTATTCTCCGGACCATTCCGGATCTCCTCGTGATGTCCCGAATCCCATCCGAGACTCCAAACAACATTCGGTCTCTTTCTCATCATTCCATAACTACTCAAACAACGTCGAATCCTTAAGTGTGTCTCCCTACGGTTCGTGAATTATGCGGACATGATCGAGACACTTCTCCGAACAATAACCAATAGAGGAATCTGGAAATTCATATGGCTCCCACATATTTCTACGATTACTTTGAGATCGAATGAACCACTTACATACGATACCAATTTCCCTTTGTCTCACGATAGTTTACTTATCCGAGGTTATGATCGTCGGTATCTCTGCATACCTAGTTCAACCTCGTTATCGATAAGTACTCTTTTCTCGTTCCCGTGATATGTGATCCCTTGTGAGCCAGTCACATGCTTGAAAGCTAATTGGATGACATTTCACCAGAGGGCCTAGAGTATATCTATCCGTCATATGGATGGACAAATCCCACTCTTGATCCATGTGTCTCAACAAATACTTTCCGAACACTCAATGCCACCTTTATAGCCACCCAGTTACGGTGTGGTGTTTCATGTCATCAAAGCATTCATCCGGTAAAGGTGATATGCATGATCTCATGGTCGAAGGAATTAGGTTACTATGTATCAGAAAGCATATAGCAATTGAACTATTAAAATGACTTGATCTTTATGCTACGCTTATCTATAGGAGTATGTCCACCATATCATTCTCCTAACGATATGATCTTGTTGTTAATAACATCTCAATGTTCATGATAGGGAAACCACAATCATTTATTAACCAACAAGCTAGTATTATGAAGAGGCTTTACTAGGGACTTCAATTTAAGTTTACAAATCACACAAGTATTAATGTTTCCTTGTTAATACTATTATAGCATGAGTGTAAACATTTATCATAAATACAAAGATATAATAATAACTACATTTATTATTGCCTCTAGGGAATATCTCCAACATGATCGTGGCGCCCTCCCATTCATCTCTTTTGTCCACGTCATCATTATGTCAATGTGCTCTGTAATTCAAGAACAATCTGCATCGACATGATAGTTCTCGGTTGAATCTATATAACAAATACCACAAATTTGTTAGCCTGTACATGATGTGAACAAGTATAGAAAATTCATCACGATACATCGCACCCAAAAGAATGAAATTAAACCTACAACTACTGTGTTTTCTAGCTAGCTAATTCAACAACAATAGCTAATTCAGGTCACTAATTAATTATTTAGCCGCAAGGAGACTAAAATGGCAGAACGATATTTCGTTTGTAATTGCTGCATTCTACTTGTGCCTACTAATTCAGAAGGAAGTTCGTGCATGATTTTGTGTACTAATTCATGGACAGGCAATGGATGTCCTGCAGAGAGAGCATACCCGCTGCCTACCACCATCAGCGGCTTCTCCTCCACATTCTTCGCATGTTGCAGCAGGAGCATCGAGTTGGGTAGAAGAGATGCCAGTCGGAGATCACAAGCATGCAGTTTGTTTGTTTACGAAATCAACGATCATCTTCCTAAATATTTCTGTGCTCGGCCTGGAGCTAGATGGCCACCGGCAGGCTATCGTCGTGATTGGCGCTAGGGAGCAAACGACAATCATCACCACAGAACATGCAGCGGACGAGGTTGCCGTCGTAGGCCGACGGTGTCAGCAGCCTCGGTGCTAGCCTCCATGGAGATGCAACTTCCTCCTACCGATCAACAACAATCCACGGTATTTGAGAAGAGGAAATCGGGCTTCAATTACATCAGATGAGTTTCCTGGTTAAGATCTTGAACAAGATATGCAACATGGAAGATACCAACCGCTATTGATGTTCGTGGGTTAGGGCTTTCATCGTGGTTTCCTATATATGGAACAGGGTGGGTGTTTGGAACATGCACGCTACGATCAAGGTGGCCGCAAAAAGCTCTCGCGGTGCGATCTTTAAGGCGACCGAACGGAGCACGCCTCGACGAGCAAATTTGTTTTTTACTTTCCGGTGGTGTTTTGGTGGGAGGGTAAAATCGTCTAAAAAGTGTTGGACCGGAAGAAACACTTCGTCCTTTATTATTAGGTATAGAAGAGAGTGCCTAGTTTTTAGGAGAAAACCGGGCGAAAACCAACAAGGCCAAGCCCTCACATATAGCACACAAACACTACCACAACCAAGCCTAACAGGCCATGGAAAACAGTACACACCCACTCATGCCACAAGATACGACGAAGTGGCACACCCACTCTAGCTAGCACAAGAGACCACAAATAAACACGAATGAACACTCCACAACGACACCCCAACACAACGCCCATAAAGACATGCCATTGAAGGATATATGCCCTAGAGGAAAATTATAAAGTGTATGATTTGATATATCTCTTGTATGTTCATAATATGTTTCATTCCGTGCTATAACTGTATTAATGTGAAACATTAATACACGTGTTGTATGTAAACATACCATGTATCTAGTTACCTCTAGCGAACTAGCTCATTGGTTAAGCGATGATCTAAGATTTCGAGATCATGGGTGATAGGGACAACTGACAATAAGTTCATATCATTAGTTAAATGATGTGATAGACAAACACCCAAAGTAATATCACAATGATATCTAGTTAATAATGTTCATCATTGATGATAACACTAAAATATCGCAACCTAATCCTTTAATTGTGAGATAATACATAATCACAATTACTAGAGTGAGACTTTGATGGTATCAAGTATCAAGCTATGAAAGGGTGATCATAAAGGTGCCATTGGGTTTCCTGAAGGGACGGGTAGACGAGTATTTATCAAGACTAGGATTTGCCGATCCAAGTAACAGATAGATACACGTGGCCAACTCTGTGACATTGCATTAACGAAGCTTGCAAGTGTATGACTAGGTCATGGAATGCAACATCACGGGAATAAGTAATCAAGATCATAGGTAACGAGATTGAACTAAGGTATGGAGATATTGAAGATCAAATCTAAGATGACCTAGGTATCAAATGGCAAAGGGAATGGGACGGGAAGTTGGAGATTCAAGCAATGAGATTCATGAATGCATAGGTGGTCATTATGGGCATCCAGGTCCCCGCTAATGAACATTGACACGAGAGGGTTCTTGGTCATGTCCGGAGTATTTCTGAACCAAAGGGTGGCACACTTAAGGGTGGGAACGCATAGCGACTGAACCTACATCGTAGGATAAATGAGAGAGAAAAACCAGAAAGGTTCCGAGAAACAACCGATGATGACCGGAGGGGTTCGGAAGGTGTTACGGAGTTAAAGATATAATGGTATATGTGTTTTATATTAATTAGTGGAATTAATATTAAAACATGAATATTTTATTTTATTTTGAGGCAGCCCATTCCTATTGGGCCTCCCTGGAGGGAGGGCCCAAAGGGGCAATGCGCCAAGGAGAGGGAAAGGGGGGCATGCGCCAAACCCTAGCCCCCCCGCATGGGGCTACCTAGGGACGGTGGCCACCCCCTGGCGGCGGCGGGTGTGGGGGCCTCCTCCCCTCACTCCAAACCCTAGGGTTTGCCCCCTCCTCATCCTCCTATAAATAGAGGGCTCCCCCTCCCCTCTATGCACACCAATCTCCTCTCTCTCTATTCCCTAGATCCCTCTCTCCACCAAGATTGGATCAAGCTCTTGAGAGATTGGTTCTCCACCTCTGCACTACCATCGAGCATAGGACGGTATGGCTTCCTTCTTCTTCCGTTGCTCGGTTGGATCGGAGCCCGGGGGACGTTGCCTACATCGTACGTGTGTAGATCTTCGAGGCGCCACACTTGGGGCGCTACTTGTCTTCACCAATATACACCTACCTGCATAAGGTGTGTCGTGGTGTTAAAGGGTATGAATACCATTCCGCTGTCTATTACTCATTTCTACATAGAATAGATCTTGGTTATCGATTCTTGTAGTAGGAAATATTTTGTTTTCTACTGCGGAACCCTACAGTGGTATCAGAGCTAATATATGGGTAGACATGTCATACAGATAGAACACATAGCGATATGTGGGCGTTGATTCTCTAGTTCAGACCCTTTTTCATGTTCTTGTTATATCGCGGTATTGTTTGATGAAGTGGCCCCCAATCGATATTACACGGTGATTCGCGAGACTTCTCCCCAAGTATAAGTGTCTTTGTGGGGTGTTTGTCTCTCTATAGTAGTTGATATGACATTTACACCGGAGGGCCCTGAAAAGGGAGTGAAGAGGCAAATGTTGAATCAGTGTTGTGGTTCACCGTTCATAGGTGGGAAGGGGTCCTAACCACGAAATCCCTAAAAGCCGCGTAAAACACGCAAGAGATAAATTAGAAGCGGCTAACTTTATTTTTTAGGGGTGTGTGTCGTGACATGGTATTGGTAAGTTTATGAAACGTTTTCCAATGCAGGTCTCGATGGTGATCAAGGTGCTGCAACCATGTCATGCCACCATACTTTTGAAGTATATGATTATAAGCATCTTGTTTGGCAAGTATATAAGATATACGATAGTAGCTTAAATAGGATGATCCCTCACATAATTCCAATGATATTGTTACCCTTGTGTGTGCACCACTAAGAAAGTTCTTCGTTATGAGGCATGCCATGAAGATCGAGTGTTGGACATATCTATGTTCGCATACGGTGGGTGTAAGCCATGTTGCACTGAAATACACACAAGTTTGAGTTGGTGAGTCTAGCATGTCTAGACATAGCCTCAGAACACAAGAGACCGAAAGGTCGAGCATGAGTCACATGTTGATGTGATCGACATTGGGAATGTCTACCTTTGGATCTATATCATAGGCCGTGATGATCGGAGGTGGTATAGTGAATTAGGATTTTGTGATCACTAAAAGAATTCAGGGGTGTTCGTTTGAGTGGGATCTGTATTAGGCTTTAGTTTAGTGTAAATTTAAACTTAAGCTCAACTGAACATGGTCTAAACGCTTTTCAAATCCATTATAGATGTCTTGCTGACCCACCTTCAACCTTAGGTCATTCCTAGAGAAGGACAAGTTGAAAACCGATGGGTCCAACTTCACCGCCTGGCACCGTACCTTAAGAATCCTCCTGGTCCCCTACAAGCTCAACTATGTCACAGAGGCTGCGCTGCCCACCAAACCCGCTGATTCCACCTCCCAAGACAAAAAGAATGTCTGGCAGTCCAAGGCAGATGATTTATTCCTCATCGAGAGTGGAATACTCTATACCATGGATCCGGAGCTTCAAAAGCGTTTTGAGAAGATGAGCGCTTTTGAGATCCTTAAGGATCTCAAGGACGTCTTTGCTCCGCAGGCTCAGGCCGAGAGGTATGAGGCTTCTAAGCTCTTCTTTTCTGCCAAGATGGAAGAGCATAGAAGTGTTAGTGAGCATGTTGTCAAGATGTTTGGCTACGTTCAATGCTTAAACACCCTAGATTGCAAGATCCCGGATGAGCTCGTGATTGATAGGGTGGTGCACTTGTTGCCCTTAGCTACAAGGGTTTCGTGATGAACTACAACAAGCAGGGGATGGTTAAAACCCTTGTTGAGTCGATAACCATGCTCAAAACTGCTAAGGTAGAAATCAAGAAGGAGCACATGGTGTTGATGGTCAATAAGACCACCAACTTTAAGAAGTCGGGGCATAGGAAGGGCAAGAAGCCTCAGAAGGATGGCAAACCTGTTGCCAACACCTCTAAGGGTACAAGGCCCGTTCCCAAGCCATGTGTCACGTGATACTACTGCAAGGGGGACGGGCACTGGAAGCGCAACTTCCCTAAGTACCTCGAGGATAATAGAGCCGACAAGTTTGTTGCAAAAGACTGATACATCCATTTTGCATAACTATTTTATATCATAATTTGATGTTATTCATTGATATATTTCATATTAAGAGGTAATACTTATGTTATTTCATCTATTTTGCATGTTGGATTACTTTTGGAGGATGAACTGCTGGAGTCAGGATTCTGATGTAAAAAGTGGTGTCCAGATGCAATATTTGCGAATATCAGAAAATTCCAGAAAATATACATGTAACATCCCAAAATATTGAACAAGGATTATCAATTCCAATCACCAAAATTAGTGTTAACAAAAACTTTTGTTAATTCAAATCAAGATGAATGCATATGTGTATGTGATGATTGTATGAATGCATGAATGGACTTGTGTGATTGTTCTAAATAGCAAGGAATGGTTTAAAGATGAAAACAACATCATCTAAAACATTTCCAAGGAGAAACAAATCAAGAGAAAATAAAAAACAAATCAAATAAAGCAAATGGTCATTTTTGCCAATCTTGCTCACTAGACCACTTTGAGTGTTTCTAGTCCAAGATTTCAAACAGAAACAATTCTATTTCTTTTCACCCCTTGCTAGACCAAGTAAAAGTGAATCAAAGACCATCTTTCAAACTTACAGAAACATTTGGCAACTTGATTCAAATCACATTTCAAAATTGAATATAGTTCATATGGGAAGATCACCCAGACCAAACCAATTCCACTTGACCTTATCAACTAACCAGAGACTATTGAGTATGTAACTATTACACCCACCAAGTTTGAATCAAAAATTAAAATTTGAATCTATTTCGGAAATTTCATCAAACACCTTGTAGGCACCAAACAAACAAACATTAAACACTATTGTGAGCAGTGATCAGTGCCTAACTTGTTCCCTATCTAGCTCACACTACACCCTTAGTAGATCATCTAACTTGTGTAACCCCTCTAGCTCACTGTAAAACTGACCACACCATCAATGGCAAGCATGCCGAGAGCACCCATGACACCCCAATGTCGCCAGCCAGCTAGGGGCCTCACTAGCCTCGCCAACCTTGTCTAGCAGGCACTCCAGAGTCCACCACCACCCCTTCTCCAAGCCATAACCCTTGACAGCCAGTGGACCACATGAGACGCTCGTGCCCAGTCTCTTTGCGAGGGAGCCGAGAGCGCGCCAGAGCGCCACCCGTGACACACGCCCACAAACCACGCGCCGCCCTCGCCGCGTGTAAGCAGGATCACGACCACCCTAGCAACACCGCAGACATGCTCGTTCGCGGCAGCGCGGACCATAGATGCTATGCGCCATTAAAACTATCGTCGGACCCGCTTAGAGAACCGCGACATTCCGACCATTTCGCACTGCCCCACGCCGCGTGAACATTCCGTTGAGCTACGCAAGGGAGCACAACACCACCCCTTATCGTCTCCCATGAATTTAGCTTGTTGTGCCGACGACCACGACGAGCTCTACCCGCGCCCGTCGGTTCCCTTCTGGCACTATAAATAGAGGCCACCCCCGCTCGATTTCTTCACACCATCTCACTCCCCTCTCTCAGAAGCACCCTACCTCACCCAGGAGCAAGGCAAGCAGCACATCGCCAGAATTTGGCCGGAGTCTGCCGTGGAGGAGGAAGAAGGGAGCCAGCGATTGGAGCTGCCCCAGGAGGAGCTGCCGGTACTAGGAGGTTCGCCTTCGTCGACTTTGTGGTTCACCGCCGTTGCTGACCATCGACTGAGCCCCGGTGATCCCCCGTAGACCCCCACTGGCCGTGCTAGGGTTCTGTCTCGCCGGCGTTGCCCGACATGGATGATGAACCACAACCATTAGATTAGAGTTTGATCGCATGGCCTAGATCGCCCCATACCGCTTCGCACCCCCTGTCTCGCTGACTGGTGGGTTCATTCAGTTAAATCCACCCACGTGTGTGCTGTGCACCATGGGCCGGCCCAGTTAGCATCCCGCGCAACCCAGCTAGTTTGAATTTGTATTTTCCAATTTAGTTCAAACCTAGTTCTATACCTAGATTCAAAAATCAACCCAGCTCGATTCATTGAACCAAATTGCATGAAACCAATTTTGTTAGAAAGGTACTGGAATTATTAATCTAAGCCCATTGGATTCAAACCAATTGGATTTGTTGATCACCCAGGGTAAAAATAACAAGGCAGAAGCTTTTCTACCTTGTGAAGATTGTCCACATGTGCAGTTCCCAAGATGACAGTTGGTCATGGTTGGGAGGACAAACTCATAGGAGAAGTGCCTATACTAGGGCTTGTAATTGAAAGGTTAGGATTGATTATCCGCATACTAACTATGGTGAATTTAGGATTGTTCCTGACGGATGTATCGAATGTTGTGGTGAAAGTGTACCACCTCTACAGAGTGCCAAACTATTCGAATAGCCGCGTCCGCGGTTATGGACAGTTGGAGTGGCCATACTGTTCCATCGTCAGATGATTTCAAAATGACTTATGAAATGATTCATGACTTTGAATTGACCACAACAGGGTTGTGATATGAAATTCAAGTTCCCACTTAGGTGTTACAAAACTTTCAACTAGCTTTCTATGCTTCTGAACTCAGTAGAGATAAATCTGGCTTTTTGCAAAACAACCTAGAGCCTAGCATTTCCTACTCAAAAACCACTTCACTTGTTAGTATTAGTTTTCGAGTACTTAAAGAGTACTCATGGCTTTGTCCCTGGCTATTCCTCTGGCCAGACTATGAAGAGGACTATTAGGAGGACAGACAGCCAGAAGGTATTTCTGGGACCATCTCCCATCGTCAGCATTGCCTGTGACCATGAAGATGGAGTCTCTCCCACACTACCGTTATCATTACATTATTCTGCTGCTATGATTGTATTAAGACTGGATCATGAGATCTTTTATTTGTTGTAAGACCTTATGTATGGTTTGTAATGGATGATGTACTGTGATATCCAATCTGTTATGTCTCAAAAAAGTGGTAATCCTAGGATTGCGATGTATGGCATAACAGGCATTTGGGATTAAAAATCCGGGTGTTCACAATATGGAAATTCCTATTTTTCCAGAAGACGAAGGAAGCTAGAAGGGGAAGTGGAGATGGGCCACAGGGGGCCCACACCATCCCCTGGCGTGGGCCCACCTGGGTCGCGCCACCAGGTGGTGTGGCCACCCTGGCCCACCTCTGGCGTCGCCCTTTCGCCTATATCATCCCCCCGAAACCCTAATACTCGGGGAGTGACCACAAAAAGATTTCGCCGCCTCTACGGGGCGCAAACTATAGAGAGATAAAGAGCTCTCTGTCAGACAGATTTCTGCCGAGGAAATTCCTTCCTAGAGAGGGTAGGTCGTCGCCATCAACACCATCATCAAGCTAGACTTCATCGGGATGATCATCATCCTCACCACCATCTCCACCAGCACCTTCATCACCACTCCATCCCGCTGTAATAATTGGGTTGAATCTTGCATAGTTCTTAGGGGAAACTTTCCTGGTGTTGATTACTTTTGTAGTTGATGCTTTTGAGTGGAACCATTGAATTATTGTTTATGTTCAGATTATTACCTATCATTATATCATCTCTGACCTTGATCCATATGATGTCTCGTGAGTAGTTCTTTAGTTCTTGAGGTCATGGGAGAAGTCATGTTGTTAGTAGTGGAATTGTGTTGAGAGATATTCAATGGTTTGATATTTAAGTTGTGGTGTTATTCTTCTAGTGGTATCATGTGTGTAGGGTTTGCAGCATAGAAAACAAAAAATTTCCTACGATGGGAACAACTATGTACCAAGATCTATCTACTAGATACAAGAAACAGGGGGATGTATATCCGTAGAGAACATACCCTTGAAGACCGACAAAGCTTAACAAGTTCAAACTCATGGTTGATGTAGACGATCTCTTGCCGATCTCAAGATCGAGAGGAAGTCCTAGCGCAGCAAAACAGCAGCGCATCCGTGCTTGCGCACATGTACAAGACACTGAGCAACCTCCGCCTCCTCGCTCCAGCGATGCAGCAGAAGCACAACTCTTTCTTGCCGAAAAGCCACCGGGAACATGTATCTCGGTAGTCCGAGACCATCGAGAATAAATACTAGAGGGGGAGAGAGATCCTTCATGTAACATCCCAAAAATATTAAACTTGGATCATCAAACTCTAATCATCAAAATTAGGGTTAACAAAAACTTTTCAAATTAAAAATATGAAAGCATTCATATGTGTAAGCATTACAATTTGGATTCTTTTGAATTGCCATGCTTGTGTGTTTATTTTCTTGTAAAATGATTCTTAGGTGAAATAAACATCATCTAAACAATCCCCACACTTTTCCCAAAGACAAACAAATCAAAACAAACAAATTAAGTGAATGGTCACTTTGGCCAAATTAACTCACATGCCTACTTTGGCTATCCCTAACTTTCAGAACTTAACAGAAACATGTTTGGATCTTTGCACCCCTTGATATTACTCATAACAAAGTAATCAAGGCCCACTTTGTCATCATCCAAAATCATTCAAATGCATAGTTTAAGTGACAGTTTAAAATTGAATCTATATCATATGGAAAGATCCCACTTTATCAAAAACCACTCAAAAAAGCTCAACTTTCAAAACCCAAGCATCCACAGTATCACCAGTACATGCCTAGCACACCCACCAAAAATCTTTTCAAAATTCAAAACTTCATGCGGCCATTTCATCAAACACCTTGGAGATGCAAATCAAACAAATCCTAAACACTATAGTGTGTAGTGATTCTGGCCTAACTTGTTCCCTCTCTGGACACCACTAGCCTTAGTAGATCATCTAACAACCCTAACTAATCACTAGCACCACTGTAAGCTGGACATTGTCATTAATGGTGAACAGGTCGAGAGCACCATTGTCACCCCAGTGTGGATAGCAAGCTAGGAGAAGAACTAGCCTCGCCAACCTTGTGTGGGAGCAAGCTAGCATCCCGCCGCCACTCCCTGTCCCAGCCGCGAGCAATGCCAGCCACTGGACCACACGCCCGAGCCATGCCAAGCCGCTCTGCGAGCATGCCAAGAGAGCGCCTCATGCGCCACGCTCGACCAGCACCCACAGACCGCGCGCCGCCCTCGCCGCGTGCACGCGTGATCACCACCGTCCCAGCAACCCCGCAGACACGCCCGTTCGCCGCCGCGCTGACCACGCGCGTTGTGCGCCATTAAAACTTCCGTCAGGCATGCGCAGAGCACCGCAGGTTCCGACCGATCAGCACCGCCGTGGATCTTCGCCAGGGAGCACAAAACTGCCCCCTATCGTCGCCCACGCTGATAGCCCTCTGTGCCGTCGACCACGACAAGCTCAGCTTGTCCCCGTCGGTCCCCTCTCGCCACTATAAATAGAGGCATCCAACACTCGAATTCTTCACACCACTCTACTCCCTCTCACCCAGAACCACACCACCCGATTCCCGGAGCAAGGCGAGCAGCGCATCGCCAAAATTTGGCCGGATCTCGCCGCTGCTGGAGAAGAAGGAAGCCATCGATTGGAGCCGCCCCAGGAGGAGCTGCCGGTACCAGGAGGTTCGCAGTCGTCGACTTCATCGTTCGCCCTCATCGCCGACCTTCGCCTGAGCCCCGGCGAGCCTCCCACGACCCCCACCTGCCGCGTTAGGGTTCTGTCTCGTCGGCGCTGCCCGGCGTGGACGATGAGCCGTAGCCGTTTGATTAGACTTAGATCGTGCGGCAGATATCGCCCTATACTGCTTCGCGTTTAAAGAGCCACTCACTGGTGGAACCTCCTGTCAGTTGCGTCCCGCGCCACGGAGTGATACTGGGCCGGCCCATTTCCCCTTCCCGCGCAGCCCACTCGTTTGAATTTAGATTTTTCTATTTTCATTCAAACACAGTTCTGGACCTAGTTTCAAAAATCAACCCAGCTCGATTCAGTAAACCAAATTGAATGAAACCAATTTTGTTAGAAAGGTATTGAAATGCTTAATCCAAGCCCGTTTGATTCAAATCGTTTGGATTTGTAGATCACCCTTGGTAGAAATAACAAGGCATAAGCTTTTCTGCATTCAAACATTTTTCAAATTTAAACTATAATAGCTTTTGAGTTGATTCCAACTCTCAAAAATCACATTTGACCATACCTTTCATAATATATAAAAATATATGGGTTTACTTACAGAAATAATGTTCAAGTAATAAAAGAATTCCACATAGGAATTTGTAGTCACTTTATTTATTTAAAATAAAAGGGTTAAACCTTATTAAATTGTGACACCGCTTTAAATCACATTCCCATGTACTGAAATATGTGGTGATGACATGTGTCAACATGATCCCATGTTTGGTTTGGATAATATTAAATCTTAAGTAGTTTTCCAATGAGTAGAAATTACTTTTCTAAAAATAAAATCAATAAGACAAATGCTTTAGTCTTGTAATGTTAGTGATGATGCTAGATCATCTATAGAACCCCTTTGTGTGATGATTGAAAGTAGTTAATTATTGTTTGGTGATTGTGTACCTCGTATTTATTTATAGAAGCTAGTACCGACCAAGGATATGAGGAGGAAGGAGGATACTACGAAGAAGAAGCCGAGGAGAACTTCAACCACTGCTCTGCACAAGGCAAGCCTAATACTACTAGTTGAATGTGCAAGCTAACACTTGCAAATATGAAAGTATATAACCTATGCAATGCACTAAGCATGCTTGGTTGGACACATTTGATGATACCCAATCCTACTTTTACTTGCAAGCTTCTACTTTATTTCTTTATCAAGGCTATTACTTAGAGTTTACTTAAGTAAATTGTAGATACTAGAAAGATAATTGAAGTTTGCATAAAGAGCATAAAATTTGGCCTAAGCTAGATAATCTGGATGTGATCCTAAGGCATGAGATTGAACTTAGTTAAAACTCCACTAGTTTATCACCCCTCATTAGTATTCACCCCCACTTGTAGATGCTAGTGCTAAGAATAAAACCTGATCAACTTTAGATGGGAATACTTGGTGGAAAGTGGTTATGAAAACCTTAGAATGATGAGTCATTCTACTGAGATGTTTTGACATGTGTTTCCGAACACCAGATGATTTGGGAGATGAAAATGTTAAGGCATGAGCCTTAGCCCTTTATAAAACTGATGGTTGTCTAGATGCGATACCATTCCAATTTTACCGTACAACCACAATACCCGAAGATTGGGTAGGGCTTGACTGGAAACTTATATACCTTAGTATTGGTTCCCTCACGGCCAAGGGCTGAGCTGAGGCTACCTTGTGAAGATTGTCCACCTGTGAAGTACCCAAGATGACAGTTGGTCATGGTTGGGAGGCCAAACTCACAGGAGAGGTGCATATACTAGGGCGTGTAATTGAAAGGTTAGGATTGATTATCCGCATACTGAGTATGGTGAATTCAGGATTTGTTCCTGACGGATCTGTCGAATGTTATGGTGAAAGTGTACAATCTCTATAGAGTGTCAAACTATTCGAATAGCCGCGTCCGCTGTTATGGACAGTTGGAGTGGCCATACTGTTCCCCGTCAGATGTTTTCAAAATGACTTGTGAAATGAATTGAGATTTTGACTTGACCACAACAGAGTTGTGATATGAGATACAACTTCCCACTTGGGTGTCATAAAATTTCAACTAGCTTTCTTTGCTTCTGAACTTAGTAGAGGTAAATCTGGCTTTTTGCAAAACAACCCTAGAACTTAGTGTCCTACTATAAAAACCCCCTTCACTTGTTAGTATTAGTTTGCGAGTACTTAAAGAGTACTCATGGCTTTGTCCCTGGCTATTCCCGTGGCCAGACTATGAAGAGGAGTACCAGGATGATGGACCCCAGGAAGGTTACGACAACTAGGATCTTCTCCCATCGTCAGCATTGCCTATGACCCCGAGATAGAGCTTCGCCTACGCTACCTTTATTATTATGTATTTCCGCTGCTTGAGTTGTATTAAGAACTGGATCATGAGATCCTTATTTGTGTAAGACCTTATGCATGGTTTGTAATGGATGATGTACTGTGGTATCCAATTCTGTTATGTCTCGCAAAAATGGTAATCATGGGATTGCAATGTATGGCATAACGGGCATCTGGGATTAAAAACCCGGGTGTTGACAAGTTGGTAACAGAGCCATCCTGACCATAGGAGACCCTAGTTAGACTGGACTTTTGAATCAAAAACTTAGTTTCAAAATCAAAGGAAGCAAATATTTACAAAAAACTTATTCCCATTCTTATCACTTTGCTTCTTTCATGAAAATTCATGTTCCTCAAAAACTCTGGAAAAATACATAAAATTTGACACACTTGATCACCCTACTAACTTACTCATCCTATATTCTTATATATGGACATAAAGTACAACAAGTTTTATCAGTTGGGGAACGGAGGAGACCTTATCTTTGAGCGGGATTTGGACCAGCTTTCGGAACTTCTGGAGCGTCCGCACCCCGAGTTCTTCGGAGCTCAGCTCAATGATCAAGGAGGAGAAGATCTGCAGTGGCTAATTGTTGCAAGTCTCCGAGGAAAGATTGAACCTCCCACTGCTGAGGGAATTCAGTTCACCTTAAGAGAGAACAACTAGCTCGATGGACTTGCCAGCACCATGCAGGAAGCTCTTGCCCGTCTGTGTGGGCAGAGTATCAACCAGATCAAGGGTAACCGCTTTGAGTTTTGTCCAAGGCGTGATGCTAATGGACATCTACTGGAAGCCCCATACCACCCCGAGGTGAAAACTTAGTTGGACCACCTTAGCTTCATGATGTACGATCGTCAGCAGGAATTGGACAATTGTCGTGACTACTCCAACCACAAGACCGCCATCATCAAGACGAAGGATCATACCATCGCCATGCTAGCGAAGGATCGCAAGTCTCGCCGCCGTTAGCTCGACAAGAAGGAGCGCATCATTGCCCGTCTTTGCCACCGCATCTCGGATTTGGAGGAGACCATCCACGAGAGAGACATGCAGTTGGAAGAAAGGGAGAATGCTGGAGAGGATCTTCGTGGAGACCCCTACTCCTATCTCAGCGATGATGATGATTTTCTGGAGGATCAGGCTATGGACTTCTTCACCGATGAGGATGATTTCGCCTTCATCCATGACGATGAGGATGATGAGGATGATGACTACACCGACTCCGAGGAGTAGTAGCACTTGAGCACTAGCGTAGTGAATTGTATTCGGTCCCACTGTATCGTAGTTTCCAGAATGGTTCTTAACACCATCTGTTTACCTTTGTTGTGGTGTGTGTTTGTATCGTGTGCTATGAATGAATGAAAAACAAGTTGCTATAAAAATCTGAGTCAAACTTTAAAAACTTTTCAAAGTCCCGGAACCTTAGAAATTTCCCTCTTTTCTCATGATCTATCTCAATCTTCAGATGCCATGCGGAGGAAGTGGTTCATCCCTGGACCCAATGTTGCAGATCCTGCAAATGTTGTTTTCTGACCGCGAAGCTGAAAGGGTTGAACGTCAAGCCAACCTAGCCACCCTTCAGTAGATAGCTCAGCTGGCCCACAACAACCAAGGCCAAGGAAATCAGGACAACCATGGATCTAAGCTCAAGAATTTCCAGAATACCAACCCACATGTTTTCACTAAGACTGAAGAGCCCCTAGATGCCGATGATTGGCTGCAAACCATGGAAAACAACCTGGATGTAGCCGGAGTGGAAGCTAACGAGAAAGTTCTGGTCGCCACCCACTATCTAGCCGGAGATGCAAGAGCGTGGTGGAACAGCGTTCGTGCAATGACCGGAGGACAGCTGATGACCTAGGAGGAATTCAAGGTCAAGTTCAGCAGAACCCATGTGCCACCGAGTTTGATCAAGAGAATGAGAGATGAGTTCAGAGAACTAAAGCAAGAAAGGATGACCGTAGTGGAATACCGTGACAAATTCTTGTCATTAGCTAGGTATGCCCCGGATGAGATCGACACCGAAGCCAAGAAGAAAGAGAGATTCTTGAATGGTCTGCACGATGAGATGCAGACTGTGTTAGTCAATATCCCCTTTGCTGATATTGAAGACCTTGTCAACTCTGCCATCCAGATGGAAGGAAAGATCAACCAAGCCAATGAGAACCGCAAGCGTCGCTTGATGCATCAGCCAGGAACCCATCAGACCCCAAATATCGCCCTAACCCATATCCAGGATTTGCCCCGAGAACCAATAGACCCCCAATGAACCATCCGACCTATCCCAACCGTGGAAAGCCAAGGCCCGGAGGAAACCCCAACAACCCCGGCAATTCTGGCCATTTCAACCGTGCCCCACCCAAGTTCAACAACAATGCTGCCGCCAACACCAACACTGCCCCGAGGACTGGAAGCAATGTTGTGCATGTTGCAGCAAAGGACAAGTCGTAAGTGACTTGTTATGACTGTGGAAATAAGGGTCACTACTCCAACGAGTGCCCCAACAAGAAGAATGTCGCAGCCCCCAATACCAATGCCCCAGCTCAGCAGCAGCGTCGTGTTCAGCCTGGAAGAAGATATGCCCCAGGGAATTCGCTCAACCGCAACGGCCGTCTTTTTCTCATGCATGCTGAAGAAGCCCAGGAAGCGCCAGACATCGTGTTGGGTATGTTTTCTGTTAATTCAGTACTTGCTAGAGTGTTGTTTGATTCTGGTGCATTACACTCATTTTTCACCGAAGAATTTGCATGCACTAGTAAAATTCTACCAACCAAACTGAAGCATGTCATGATCGTTCAAATCCCCGGTTCCACCACCAAGGCTAGGCAAATTTGCAAAGCCATCCCTATCTGAATCCATGGCATATATTTTTATACTAATCTGATAGTACTCGGAACTAAAGGTTTGGAAGTAGTACTAGGAATGGATTGGATGTCCAAACATAAAGGATTGATTGACTGTGCCAAGAAAGCCATAACCATGACCAGTACAGCCAGAATATTAGTCGAGCATATATCTGAAACCTTACCGCGTCAATTCATGTGCAACAAGAGTATAGCCCAACCTACCCTTGACCAAGTCCGGATAGTCTGTGAATACCCCGATGTATTTCTAGATGTTTTGCCCGGTATGCCCCCAGATCAGGATATCGAGTTTATCATTGAACTAATCCCCGGAACAGGACCCATAGATCAGAGACCCTATAGTATGTACCCATCTGAACTAGAAGAACTGAAGAAGCAACTGGATGCCATGCTGGAAATTGGATTGATTCAACCAAGTGCATCACCACGGAGATCACCTGTCCTATTTGTGGACAAGAAGGATGGAGGAAACCGTTTGTTTACGGATTATCGGAAGTTGAATGATGTCACCATCAAGAACAAGTACACATTGCCCAAGATAGAAGATTTTTTGATCAGTTGACCAGTGCCAAAGTGTTTTCTAAGATTGATCTTAGAACAGGCTATCATCAACTCAAGATTCGCGCAGAGGATATTCCCAAGACTGCCTTTACCACCATATATGGATTATACGAGTATACTGTCATGTCTTTTGGATTAACCAATGCCCCTGCTTATTTCATGAATCTCATGAATAAGATTTTTATGGACTTCCTGGATAAGTTTGTCATTGTTTTCATCAATGAGATACTGATTTATTCCAAATCGGAAGAAGAACATGAGCTACACCTAAGGACCATTCTCGGAACCCTTAGATAGCATCAGTTGTATGCCAAGTTTAGCAAATGTGAATTGTGGTTACAGGAGGTAGGATTCCTCGGCCACATTGTATCATCCGGAGGAATTGCCGTTGACCCTGCAAAAGTGAAGGATGTAGAAGATTGGCAAGCCCTAACCACTTAAACCCAAGTTCGTGCATTTCTCGGATTGGCGGGATATTACCGCAAGTTCGTAGAAGGATTCTCCAGTATCGCCAGACCCATGACCCAATTGCTGAAGAAGTACAATAAGTTTGAATGGACCGACAAATATTAAGCGAGTTTTCAAGAACTCAAGAGGAGATTGATTTCAGCCCCAATCTTAATCATGCCGGATATCACAAAGCCCTTCGACGTGTATTGTGATGCATCCAAGATTGGTATCGGATGTGTGATAATGCAAGAAGGCAAAGTTATATCTTATCTATCCCGACAACTGAAACAACATGAGCAAAATTACCCAACCCATGACCTCGAACTCGCAGCCGTAGTTCTAGCCCCGAAGACATGGAGGCATTACCTGATGGGAAATCGTTGTGAGATCTATTCGGATCACAAGAGTCTGAAGTATATATTCACTTAGAAGGAGCTGAATATGAGGCAGAGACGATGGATTGAGCTAATCAAGGATTACGACCTGGACATTCACTATCACCCTAGTAAAGCCAATGTGGTAGCAGATGCCCTTAGCAGATTGCCGTGCCGCTTGAACTCCATGATTTTGAAGGAGCAACCAAGCTTGCACAAAGAGATGGAAGATTTTCGAATGGAATTAGTGAGTGAAGGATTTTTTGCTAGCATATAACTTCAACCCACTTTGATCACGCAGATCAAAGAGGCGCAGAAAGGAAATGCTAGTATCAACGGAATCAAACGTCGTATCGGTACAAGCAAAGTACTAGGATTCACCGAAGACGAAGAAGGAGTTCTATGGTACAATGGACGCCTTTGTGTACCAGCAGATTCTGAGTTGAAAGAAGTTATTCTAAAGGAAGCTCATGATACTCTTTATTCCATCCATCCCGGAGGAACAAAGATGTATCAAGATTTGAAAGAGCAATTTTGGTGGCATAAGATGAAGAGAGAAATCGGAAGCTATATCGCCAAGTGTGATATATGTCAGCGAGTCAAGGTAGGACATCAAAGACCTGCTGGATTGTTGCAACCATTGCAGATTCCGGAATGGAAATGGGATTCCGTTGGAATGGACTTTATCACCGGATTACCTACTTCTAGTAGGGGAAATGACTCTATCTGGGTCATAGTGGACAGATTGTCCAAAGTCGCCCATTTCTTACCCGTCAAGACCACATATCAGAGTTTGAAGCTAGCGGAGTTATACATCACTAGAATCGTCAGTTTGCATGGAGTCCCCAAGAACATCGTATCAGATCGAGGAACTCAGTTTACCTCGAGATTCTGGAAGAAAGTCCAAGAAGGTTTAGGGACCCGCCTAGATTTCAGTACCGCGTATCACCCTCAGACCGATGGACAAACAGAGCGAGTAAATCAAATACTCGAAGATATGCTGAGAGCCTGTGTGTTAGAATATGGATCTAAGTGGGAAGACTGTCTGCCATTTGCAGAATTTTCATACAACAACAGTTATCATGCTAGTTTGCAAATGGCCCCATTTGAATTCATGTATGGAAGGAAGTGTCGCACCCCTTTGAACTGGTCGGAAGTAGGGAGAGTCAGATTTTCGGACCTGACATCCTACGAGAAGCAGAAGAGAAGGCTCAAAAGATTCGTGAGCACCTCAAGACCACCTCAAGAAGAGTTCCACCGACAAGAGACGTCGAGACCTCGCCTTCAACCTAGGAGATTTTGTGTATCTGAAAGTGTCGCCATTGAAAGGAATGCAGCGTTTCCAACTCAAAGGAAAGTTAGCCCCCAGATATATTGGACCCTTCAAGATTCTGAACCGCCGAGGAGAAGTTTCGTATCAATTGGAACTCCCCGAAGAGATGTCAGCCGTGCACAATGTGTTCCATATCTTATTACTTCGCAAGTGCCTCTTTGTTCCTGAGAAGACCGAAGTGTTCAAGAATATCGATCACCAGACCATAGAGATCAACGATGACCTGACCTATCCTGAAGTACCCATCCGTATTTTGGAAGAAGCTTTCAGAACTACCAGAACCCGAAACATCAAGTTTCTCAAGATTCAGTGGAGCAACCACACAGAAGAGGAAGCTACCTGGGAGCACGAAGATCACATCAGGACGGAGTTTCCCGATCTCTTCAAATCCTAGGTAATCTTTTTCGTCCTTTTTCAAATCTCGGGATGAGATTTTGTTTAAGGGGGGAAGGTTTGTAACATCCCAAAAATATTAAACTTGGATCATCAAACTCTAATCATCAAAATTAGGGTTAACAAAAACTTTTCAAATTAAAAATATGAAAGCATTCAGAACTTAATTAATTGCTTGTAAAATGATTCTTAGGTGAAATAAACATCATCTAAACAACCCCCACACTTTTCCCAAAGACAAACAAATCAAAACAAACAAATTAATTGAATGGTCACTTTGGCCAAATTAACTTCCATGCCTACTTTGGCTATCCCTAACTTTCAGAACTTAACAGAAACATGTTTGGATCTTTGCACCCCTTGATAGTACTCATAACAAAGTATCAAGGCCAACTTTGTGATCATCCAAAATCATTCAAATGCATAGTTTAAATGACAGTTTAAAATTGAATCTATATCATATGAGAAGATCCCACTTTTTCAAAAACCACTCAAACAAGCTCAACTTTCAAAACCCAAGCATCCATAGTATCACCAGTACATGCCTAGCAGACCCACCAAAAATCTTTTCAAAATTCAAAACTTCATGCGGCCATTTCATCAAACACCTTGCAGATGCAAATCAAACAAATCCTAAACACTATAGTGTGCAGTGATTCTGGCCTAACTTGTTCCCTCTCTGGACACCACTAGCCTTAGTAGATCATCTAACAACCCTAACTAATCACTAGCACCACTGTAAGCTGGCCATTGTCATCAATGGTGAACAGGCCGAGAGCACCATTGTCACCCCAGTGTGGACAGCAGGCTAGGAGAAGAACTAGCCTCGCCAACCTTGTCTGGGAGCAAGATAGCATCCCACCGCCACTCCCTGTCCCAGCCGCGAGCAATGCCAGCCACTGGACTACACGCCCGAGCCATGCCAAGCCGCTTTGCGAGCATGCCGGGAGCGCGCCCCGTGCGCCATGCTCGACCAGCACCCACATACCGCGCGCCGCCCTCGCCGCGTGCACGAGTGATCACCACCGTCCCAGCAACCCCGCAGACACGCCCGTTCGCCGCCGCGCGGACCACGCGTGTTGTGCGCCATTAAAATTTCTGTCGGGCACGCGCAGAGCACCGCAGCGTTTCGACCGATCAGCACCGCCCCACGCCTCGCCACCATGCCGTGGAGCTTTGCCAGGGAGCACAGCACCGCCCCCTACCGTCGCCCACGCCGATAGCCCTCTGTGCCGTCGACCACGACGAGCTTAGCTTGTGCCCGTTGGTCCCCTCTCGCCACTATAAATAGAGGCATCCCCCGCTCGAATTCTTCACACCATTCTACTCCCCTCTCACCCAGAACCACCCCACCCCATTCCCGGAGCAAGGCGAGCAGCGCATCGCCAGAATTTGGCCAGAGCTCGCCGCTGCTGGAGAAGAAGGAAGCCATCGATTGGAGCCGCCCCAGGAGGAGCTGTCGGTACCATGAGGTTCGCCGTCGTTGACTTCGCCGTTCGCCCTTATCGCCGACCTTCGCCTGAGCCCCGGTGAGCCTCCCACGACGCCCACCTGCCGCGTTAGGGTTCTGTCTCGGCGGCACTGCCCGACGTGGACGATGAGCCGTAGCCGTTCGATTAGACTTAGATCGTGCGGCCGATATCGCCCATACCGCTTCGCGTTTAAAGAGCCACTGACTGGTGGAACCCCCTGTTAGTTGCCTCCCGCGCCGCGGAGTGATACTGGGCCGGCCCATTTCCCCTTCCCGCGCAGCCCACTCGTTTGAATTTAGATTTTTCTATTTTCATTCAAACACAGTTCTGTACCTAGTTTCAAAAATCAACCTAGCTCGATTCAGTGAACCAAATTGAATGAAACCAATTTTCTTAGAAAGGTCTTGAAATGCTTAATCAAATCCCATTGGATTCAAATCATTTGGATCTGTAGATCACCCTTGGTAAAAATAACAAGGCAGATGCTTTTCTGCATTCAAACATTTTTCAAATTTAAACTATAATAGCTTTTGAGTTGATTCCAACTCTCAAAAATCAAATTTGACCATACCTTTCAGAATATATAAAAATATATGGGTTTACTTCCAGAAATAATGTTCAAGTAATAAAAGAATTCCACATAGGCATTTCTAGTCACTTTATTTATTTAAGATAAAAGGGTTAAACCTTATTAAATTGTGAAGCCACTTTAAATCACATTCCCGTGTACTGAAATATGTGGTGATGACATGTGTCAACATGATCCCATGTTTGGTTTGGATAATATTAAATCTTAAGTAGTTTTCCAATGAGTAGAAATTACTTTTCTTAAAATAAAATCAATAAGACAAATGCTTTAGTCTTGTAATGTTAGTGATGATGCTAGATCATCTATAGAACCCCTTTGTGTGATGATTGAAAGTAGTTAAGTATTGTTTGGTGATTATGTACCTCGTATTTATTTATAGACGCTAGTACCGACCAAGGATACGAGGAGGAAGGAGGATACTACGAAGAAGAAGCCGAGGAGAACTTCAACCACTGCTCTGCACAAGGCAAGCCTAATACTACTAGTTGAATGTGAAAGCTAACACTTGAAAATATGAAAGTATATAACCTATGCAATGCACTAAGCATGCTTGGTTGGACACATTTGATGATACCCAATCCTAGTTTTACTTGCAATCTTCTACTTTATTTCTTTATCAAGGCTATTACTTAGAGTTTACTTAAGTAAATTGTAGATACTAGAAAGATAATTGAAGGTTACATAAAGAGCATAAATTTTGGCCTAAGCTAGATAATCTGGATGTGATCCTAAGGCATGAGCTTGAACTTAGTTAAAACTCCACTAGTTTATCACCACTCATTAGTACTCACCCCCACTTGTAGATGCTAGTGCTAAGCATAAAACCTGATCAACTTTAGATGGGAATACTTGGTGGAAAGTGGTTATGAAAACCTTACAATGATGAGTCATTCTACTGAAATGTTTTGACATGTGTTTCCGAACAGCAGATGATTTGGGAGATGAAAATGTTAAGGCATGAGCCTTAGCCCTTTATAAAACTGATGGTTTTCTGGATGCGATACCATTCCAATTTTACCATACAACCACAATACCCGAAGATTGGGTAGGGCTTGACTGGAAACTTATATACCTTAGTATTGGTTCCCTCACGGCCAAGGTCTGAGCTGAGGCTACCTTTTGAAGATTGTCCACCTGTGTAGTACCCAAGATGACAGTTGGTCATGGTTGGGAGGCCAAACTCACAGGAGAGGTGCCTATACTAGGGCGTGTAATTGAAAGGTTAGGATTGATTATCCGCATACTGAGTATGGTGAATTCAGGATTATTTTCCTGACGGATGCATCGAATGTTGTGGTGAAAGTGTACAATCTCTGCAGAGTGTCAAACTATTCGAATAGCCGTGTCCGCGGTTATGGACAGTTGGAGTGGCCATACTATTCCCCCGTCAGATGTTTTGAAAATGACTTGTGAAATGAATTGAGATTTTGACTTGACCACAACAGAGTTGTGATATGAGATACAAGTTCCCACTTGGGTGTCATAAAATTTCAACTAGCTTTCTTTGCTTCTGAACTTAGTAGAGGTAAATCTGGCTTTTTGCAAAACAACCCTAGAGCTTAGTGTCCTACTATAAAAACCCCCTTTAGTTGTTAGTATTAGTTTGCGAGTACTTAAAGAGTACTCATGGCTTTGTCCCTGGCTATTCCCGTGGCCAGACTATGAAGAGGAGTACCAGGATGATGGACCCTAGGAAGGTTACGACAACTAGGATCATCTCCCATCGTCAGCATTGCCTGTGACCCCGAAGATGGAGCTTCGCCTACGCTACCTTTAATATTACGTATTTCCGCTGCTTGAGTTGTATTAAGAACTAGATCATGAGATCCTTATTTTTGTAAGACCTTATGTATGGTTTGTAAGACCTTATGTATGGTTTGTAAGATCCAATTCTGTTATGTCTCGCAAAAATGGTAATCCTGGGATTGCGATATATGGCATAACAGGCATCTGGGATTAAAAATCCGGGTGTTGACACTTCACGAGGAGGTGTACTTTGAGAGGAGGAGAGGGGTCCTTTTATAGGGAGAGAGGGGGCACCCCAAGGGGCTTGGCGCCAGCCATGGTGGCTGCCCCCACCTCTTCCACATTTATGTTGGTGGAGCTCCCACTCAAAATGAAAAGCCTCCACTCCCATAAAAGAGCCTCCACTTAAAAATCCACTAACATGCATTAAATTTCCACCAAATTTAATGCAAGCTCTCATTTAAATAAAACTCTTTTATTTATTTATTCAGAATTTGGTTAATTACTTTAATTAACAAACATTCAAATAAAACCCCTTTCTAGTATTCAATTTCACATGTAGAACCAGTTTCAGCAATTTCAACCGAAACTGTTTCGGTGTCTAGTCAAATAAATTCATGCGCTTGTTATTCTTTCCGGCATGAAACTTTTGCTCCAATTGGATGTCAGTGTCCCTTAAGTGTGCCACCCTACGGTTCGCGAATAATGCGTACATGATCGAGACCCTTCTCCGATCAATAATAAGAAGAGGGACCTGGAGATCCATACTAACTCCCACATATTCAACGATGACTTTCCTGTCATCGTCGGAACCTTTTACGCTAGTATCTTAATCCCTTTGTTTCATGATATATTACATGTCCGAGATTCGATCATCGGTATCTCCATACCTAGTTTGATCTCGTTGCTGACATGCCCTCTTTTCTCATTCTTGTGATATAACATTCTAGTGATCAAATCACTTGCTTGCAAGCTAATCAATGTGATATCACCGAGAGGGCCCAGAGCATATCTATCCGTCATCGGGATGAAAAAATTCCACTCTCGATCCATGAGCCTCAACATAACACTTTAGTAGTTCTGAAGCCATCTTTATAATCACCCAGTTATGGTGTGACGTTTGATGTCATCAAGAAACTCTTCCGGTGTTAGTGATTGACATGATCTCATGGTCTAAGGATTAGGATCACTTTGTAAGTTGTTATAGCAATATAAACTCAATGACTTTGATCTTAATGCTATACTTCAGATGAATGTTCATCACATCATTACACTAATGTTGTGACCTTGTTATTAACAACATCCAATGTCCATGATCAGGAAACCTTTGATCATCTTTTTAATCAATGAGCTAGTTTATAAGAGGCATAACTAGGAACTTCCTTCAGTCTCCCACTTGCATTAGAGACAATAATCTAGTTTGAAAACTGTGCGTATTGAACACATATGGCTTTCTGGTTTTCCATATACCCAATTGCAAGTGGTTAACATAATCTATGGATCTGACACTTTCAAGTCCGTGTGTATTTGCATGTCTTTGAGTCTTCACGCATCACTCATTCTCCAATGAGATGGCATTGTATAAATTTGGTCTTTTGGTGAGACCTTTAGTTCCTTGGGGTTAAATCACGTCGATACTATTGTCGTACAATATATCTTTAGTTTTAGCCCGTTGCGAACCACACCTTAGTTTGATAATAAACTACTTGACACAAATGCCCTCTTTTGCTTTTACTATAGCAGTCATATACTTAGCCCCTTTGTTGTAGTATCTGTCACTTTGTGCCACCCATAGTTTAAATTGAGATAAACTTAATTTGTATCTTGTGACAAAACTAGTATCAATGTAACGCTTTACAATGAACTATTTGTAATTATTTGTCACCTCTACACAAATATATTCTTAGTTCTTCCAAAAGATCATAAGAATATCCTCACTATCGTCCAATGATCATTTTATGATTCATTCTGGTATATGCTCATAACACTTAGAGCATAGGACATATCTGGATGTGTACATATCATGGTATGATTGATCAAAACATTCTTGTTATTTCACTCATCAAGTGTTAAAGCACTTGAATCTTGTTTCACTTATCAAGTGTCGATACACTTGAATCTTGATTCAATTATTTTCCATACGACAAGAACTGTTTCTTGTCTTTTCTATATTGAACTCCTTCAATATCTCATATATGTACGTTTGGCACAACCATATTAGCGTCATAGTCTATCCACTATAGATATTCATGCTAAATATTCGGGTTTTGCCTAAGTCTTTCATTATAATGAAATTCTTAAGCTTTGTCGATAAAAATTACATCATTTATAATAAACAAGATGTCCTCCACATAATGTATTAGGAATATGTCTCAGCGCTTCCACTTATTTTCTTGCAAATGTAAGCATCTTCATCGTCTCCTGATGAAAACTCCTTTTCATCATGGTGAAGATTCTAACTCCGTGATGCTTACTTCACCCATTTAAGTTTGCATGCCCTTTAGCATCCTTTGAATTAACAAAACCCTTTCGACCGTGTCATGTACACGTTCTAGGTAACCATTCTATTAGAAAAACTTTGTTTTGTTTATTCATCTACCATATACCAAATTATATGTAGTGGTTGCTACTTTAATCTGTCCAGACTAAATATCGCTATGAAAGATCAAATCTTGTCATAGTCAAATCCTTGAAATTTTTCATAAAATACTTTACGACATGTCGACTATTTCATAGATGTGAAACATCCATGTCTGTTACTTTATATATCCAAATATGACCGATAGGATTTTACACCTTTCCGGAGGGTCTTCCAAGTTCGAAACTTGATTTCTCGTGTATGGAACTATCACAGATTTTATGGCTTCAAGCCATTTTATGGAGTCAGGGCCCATCATCGCTTCTTTGTATGTAGTCGGTTCATCATTGTCAAACAATAATGATTTACTCTCAAATCTCAACATTTGATTGTTTATCCGACCTACTTAATTCAATAGGAACATAGATCTCTGTGACCACAACCTTTGAGGCACATAAGCTATGAGCATTATGGCATCCTCCGGAACCATTTCCGACGCAGCGCAACTCAGCACATTTAGCTAAGGTTCGTTAACCTTATCAAAGTTCTATTGTCCTCCCACTTAACTTTTGCGAAAAATTCCTTTTTCAAGAAACTTCACATTTCAAGCGACAAACCCTTTTGTCCTTGGTGTTATGGAGGAATATCCAATTGTTATTCGAAATAACCTACAAATACATGCTCATCCGACTTTGGTTGTAAACATCTTACTTATGCTTAGCATACCAAAATTTAAGAAAGGACAACTTGGGTTTTACCACAAACCATAACTCATATGGTGTCATTTCATGTTGGGCCACACAGAGATAAAACAAAAACTTTTCCTCTAACGCGGTGATCCCAAGATCTAGCTAAGGTAGAAGGCCACGAGGTTTACCACTAGAGGCGCAGTTGCGGATTACTGATAAAGCGCGTCAGTTGATGCAGTGCAGTCCTCACGATCCGATCGTCCTGGTGCTGATCGCACAACACCTCTGCTGGTATCCACACGTACAAGGAGGAGCGCCGGCGGCGAACTGATAGGTTCGTAACGACGGCTGGACTGCTGTGGACCTAGGGTTTCCAACACATGGAATGACCTAACCGAACAACGATTAACCTTTCTGGGTTAAGGTGCTCCACTATATATAGGGAGTGAACGTGGGCTCTGCTCGCGCGACCCATTCACTAAAACCCATATAACACTAGTCACTGTGAGTCCAACTCACTAACTCAGTCCTAATCGGGTTTAGGTCCAACCCAACCAGATTATATGTTCAGATCCAATCCGAACTTGCTCCCGCTCTTAAGTGTGTGACCCCGCAGGCTCATGGCTACTTGGACACGATAGGATTCCGACTCTCAATCGATTAGTCGGTAGCGACTCCTAGCGTGCCGACTCCCAAGTACCAAAGAGTCATGATGACTTGCCTTTCCAATGCGACTTGCGTCCGAGTCCCTTTTGCCTCACGATATACCTTGTCAGACTATAGGCGGATATATGTCATCCCTTAAATAGTCCGACTCTCTTCTCGATCCGAGATAAGTGATTCACCCAACTAACTCTTAGTCGATCGCCTCGGTTATCACTTAACCGAGTCGTGCATGGCCATGCTTTCCGAATCATATCTCACAAGAGGGCCCAGAGAATATCTCTTCAAGTGGAGGGGCAAAATCCCATCTTGGTTATTCACATCATGTAGCTTGATTCTCAGTCGACCCGAACCCTGCCTTTATAACTGCCTAGTTACGGATCAGCGTTTGACAGAACCTAAGTCGGTGATCCTCAACTCGGACTATGCAACAACCTCAGGTCTAAGGATTACATTGATTGAGCTATACAAATGACAACTTGTTCGTTGTGCCTCAATATGGGTCAATCCGACTCGCTAAACTCTTTAGTCGAATCTGTGTAAGTTGGAATAGCATCTCCATGCCCATGACAAGTGGAACCGAGTCATCAAGCCAACTTTCACATTGGTCTAAGTTGTGTGTCCAGCACAACCTCAATGACCAAGGATATTTAGTACAAACAACATGAATGCATAGTTCCACAACCGAATCACATATTCAATGATACACATCAGATGTTTATACAAGGACTACTTAATATCCTGATGAATACAATGGGAAAACTCATCATACATGATTGCCTCTAGGGCATATTCCCAACATTTCAACGGATCAAGATGGAGCTCTTTTCAGTGTAAAAGAGGTAGTCTTGTAAAATCCCAAAAATCATGATTTATAAAGTTGCACATCATTCATGCATCCTCATGCATTTTAAAATTTATTTCAAACAAGATTGCAAAATAGAAGCCAATTGTTGCCTATTATTTTATGTAAGAAAGGCAAAGGCTTCATTTACATTTTTAAATCATGAGAATACTTTGTTTCAACTAGAAAAGGTTTGAATGTTGATTCCAAAGCTTGTTCAAAGTTTCAACACAAAAATCTAAATTTAAAACCATTTATATGCCTATTATAAATATTTAATTAAGGCATGGTTTTAATTCTATTTTAATTGGACCAAAGAGTTTGTGATCAATCAGCAAGGTTTTATACACAAATATATGCTTGGAGTACTTTACAAAAATCCAGAGGAAATTTGAATTCAAACTCATTTGAATAGCATTTGAAAATGATTTCAAAAATCAAATCAGAAATAGAAAAGGAATAAGAAAATAAGAAAAGGCCGGTGCCACCATTTCAGCCCAACAGCAGATGCGGCCCAAAAGCCAGCCCACCCGGGTTCCCCTCTCCTCTATGTTTCTCACCCGTGCGCGCACTCCCCCTCTCACTGATGCCCTGGTCCCACGTGCCCCGCATCATCGTCCCCAAAATGTCGCACCCGCAGACCGCGTCGCCGCTACCGTTGCTGCCGATAATGGCGCGGCGTAACTAGCCTTGATTCCGCATGCGTTTCCTATAGCACTGCCGCCTACTTAAACCCCTGCACCCCACGGTCATTTCCCCTCACTCAAATCACTCGCTCCGCCACCAGGCTGCCAGTATTTCGCACCGCACCGCCGCTGCCCGACGAGCTCCGGCAAGCGATTACGGTGAGCTCCGACCACCCCTTTCCTTCTAGTTCAAACGAGCGTGATCCTCGTGTCCTTGTGCATCTTTTGACAGCTCTTGTTTGCCTATGCGTGACCCAGGTCGCCATTCCCGTCCACCTCTGCAAACGACCGAGCCGCTGCTCAACTCTGTCGAGCAATCTAGGTAAAGCCCAAGTGCTCTTTGCCTTCTCCCTGACCCTATCATGTTCGTATGATCTTTGCGCACGCACTGATGCCCTTGGTTTGTGCTAGAGCAGTCCAGAACATCGCCAACGTCGCCGTCTGCACTAACCCGACGCCGCACGCAACTCCGAAGGAGCACTAGCCTCTGCTACAGGCCGCCTCTGTCCGTGCCACACCACAACCCCCAGGCCATCCTGTACTTGCTGGACCGTCTCCGCCAGTAGCGCCGCCGCCGCTGCAACCGCGCGCGCCGCCAGTTCTTGGCCAAGCCAGCGTAGGCCATTAGATCTAGATCATGCGTGCCAGATTAGATCACTTAACGAAGGGGTATGATTAGATCTGGCCCGTGCGATTTCATTTAAATCTTGCGGCTCTTGTTGATCGATCCAGCCGAACCGGTACGGGCCAATCATACATGCCCACATGTCTGAGTTTTTAAATTAAAATCTTTTTTTGAATCTATTAGTTATTTAAACTTGTAAATTCAATAACATTTGTTCTGTTTATCCAAAAAATACAAATAATATATCATTGGAATCAGAAAAATAAATCCTACACATATGTAGGCTTGGTTTTGTGATTTGCTTCTGTTAAAATAGAAATTTATGCAGAGACATTTGTAGGCCTATTTCGTGTATAAAAATTATTTGGAAAATGTTTTAAAAGCCAAATTAAGTTTATTTGGTGTATAAATGTTTAGTTTATTGTTCAGTACTATTTTACTTGTCTTGTTTAGTTTATAAAAATCATCACATGGCATTTTCATGCATTCATATATTTTTGCTTGATTATTTGAAATATGAATTTGGTGCTATTGTTTTATGTGTAGATTTTGGTGCTAGTGGTGATTGTGACTGTGAGGATTGTTGTTACTCCCCAACTACCAAGGCAAGTGGTGCTTCATATTTTTGTCCCAATATTTTTACTATGCATTAGTGGTATTTTGTATAGGGCTTGCATGATAATTTTTGCTAAGTATCTATATGCTATGCTTGGGAAATCCTAGTAGTAGTAGAATTGTTTGAATTTTCTCTAAGTTAAGATACTTGTTATTGCCATGTTTAGCCTAGCTAGTAGTAACCAAGGGTGGAATATATACATGCTATGGAAATATTGCTAAGTCTTTTGACTTGTGTTTTTGCTTAATAAAACAACTAAGTGAATGAATCACCTGGGTGGAATGGTATGTTTGGGTTATGTTGAGTGGTTACACAAGGACCATATATATGGTCTAACTTGTGTATCACACTTGTGGAAAGCCACCCAGGAACAAAGGGAATTGAGATGCCATATGTTAAGAAGCTTCTAGTGCAGCCACATGGCATTATGGGCTCTGCCTGTATCATATAGGTTGCAATAACTTAGCCAAATGGACAGTTGGTGGTAGGGGGTGATAGGTTTGGGAACGTGTCCATTTTGGTCTAAGGGAAGGCTTCTGAAAGGTCCTGTCTCGGTGCATGTCGAGTCTTGTGGGGAAAGTGCACCACCTCTCGAGAAGGAAGAATCTAAGTACTTAGCAGTGTCCCCGGCAATGGACAATTTGAGCACCAAGACATGGAAGCTATCTAGAATCTCCTCATCCCAATTTCTAAGTTAAAAACTTGTGGTTGAACAAGGGTAAAGGTTCACCAATGTCTATTGGTGGTTCCTTGGGAGTTTTTGTCAAACAAAAACTTAGTGTTTTCAACTGATAGGTAAAACCTATTTTGAGCGAAGCAAGCCTAAGCTACAGTTAGCCAAATTCATGTAGAAGCTAGAGACTAATATTCTACTAAGGTATCACTTTCCAATACTATTCCAATGTATTGACCCACTGTGGCTGTAACTTGTGATGTTGTAGGTTACTCTGATGAGGATTAGGGTTGTGAGTCTACACTCAACATGCTTGCCTGTGGCACATGAAGATGAAGACTTTTATTTATATTGTTAAGTTAAACTTTGTACTAGCCTATGGCTATGGAGTTGTAAAAGACTATGTTATCTCTGGAATGACGATGTAATAATGACCTTTGTTTCTGTGTACTTCATCTTAAACTGTGGATGCTAGCATTTGATCCATGGACTAGCATTGCAATCATAGGGACCTTTACCTTTATAAAGGTGGGGTCTTACAGATGGTATCAGAGCACTGTGTTGCCTATAGGATTATGACCCTAGGTTGGATTAGACTAAGAAACCACTAAGGAAAAAATTTCAACACTTTGAAAAATTTCCACACTTGTCATTTTCTTCTCGTAAACTTTTCTAATCTTCTTTCTCATCTCTATTTTTAGATGAACTCCATCAACGGAGCGTGAGGAAGGGACCACTCATGACCATGACTTTGGAGTGTGAGATTGAATTTCCCAAGGCACTCATGAACCTTACGGTTACCATGGGGATACATGGTACAGCTGTGTACAAGGGATTCCCTGCGATGGATGAAGGAGAAGAGTATTGGTGGGTGCAACTTCACTTGTACAAAAAAATGAAGACAACCACAAGGAGTCAGGATTTTGCATGGTCACCAACTCCGAAATGCACACAACATTCTTTGACTCTGCAAGAAATTCATCTTGGAATGCTATCAAGGAGCTTGGTGATAGACTCAAGTGCAGAATGCTCAACACCCAAAATGACCTTAGAGAAGAAAAGAAGCATACCCAAGAACTAGAGGCTACCAACCAACAACTAAGGGGAGATATCATAGACCTATTATGGGAGTCTTGTGAACAAGATAGACAGATGGCCACTAAGGATGCCCTGATAGCTATTTTGTCTAGTGAATGAGAATTGTAACGTAATTCGTTAGTTGGACCACCACACTTATCGTATTTACTTCCAAAAATTTGTTTAAATTATGTTGAACCTTTGATGTTTGTAATGGTTTGTGTATGCCATGACTTGTGTGTTTGTTGCTAAAATATGTGCTTCTTATATTTTGTCTTGTGAATTTTCTCTACTTGTGTTGGTTCTAACTTTTCGCTATCTTATAAAAATAGATGCCTAATGTTGTTATCTGCACGGCCGAGGATTTCAAGGGAACTCGTTTTGGTACTCGTCTCATTGAGCTCACTAGTGTGCTCAACCTTCCACTTCCTAGCATCACGACACTTCAGCTCACCAAGTTTGAGAGGAAGGACCTATGGGGCTTCAGAGTCACACAGCCGGGACGCTAGGAAGAGCCACCCACAGAGGCTATCACTTTCAAGCTGATGCATGACGACAAGGAGAGAGGCTTAGATGTAGTCATGCAGGAGTTAGTTGGACGCCTGGTAGGGAGACACTCCACCGAGCTTAGAGGTCTTTACTTTCACCCCTTCAGGAGAAGCAACAAGGAGGGTGAGGCTATAGAGTACAATGATGCTACTAGAGAGACGATGGAGCCGATTCGTGTGTACCTTCAGGACCTAGAGGGTCTTATTAGACACCTTGATACTGATAGGACCAACGTCATGCTTAGCAATGACGAGCTCCAGGTTCAGCTACGAGAGAAGGACAAGCTCTTCGCGAAGTAAGACGAGATCGTCAAGGAAATGGAGGCCAAATTTGAAAGCCAAGACAAGAAGTTCAAGAGCCAGGAGAAAAGAGTCCAAGACAGGAACAAGAAGATCTGGGAGATGAAGGAAGAGTTAGAGTCCAAAGACTTCGAGCTTGAGCACCAGCAGGGAGTGATCGAGAGGCTTCGCTCACAGAAGAGGGCTCTTAGGGCCAAGATTGAGGCCTTGACCACTAGTGTTGATGAGTATAAGACTGCCATGGAGAATGCAGGTATTACCCTTGTTGATGTGGAGATTGATGCGGAGGAGTAGTGTAGACTACTCGATTATCTTTCATCTATCGTACTTTGATTGTTGAGTCGCAATGACCATCCAACATGTGGATGGCTTGCTATGGTGTGTTTGATTTTTTTTAAAACTTGTTGTTTATGTCGTTCAAACTCTATGTTATTTTTTATGCTTGGTTATTGTGTTTGTTCTATGTGATGTATTGTGCATGTTAATCATCTATGGGTACCTCATTCTTATCCTTATTAAAACCACAGATGCCTCCTCGATGTGCCAACCCCAACCAAAACAACAACGTCACTCCCGAGATGCAACAGTTGATGATAGTGAAACCTCAACTGATGCAGATGATGACAACATTCATGCAGAACCAGAACCAGAATAACAACAACAACAACAATAACAACAACAACAACAATAACAACAACAACTAGAATAATCCGCCAGGATTTGACATGCTCACCAGATTTCTTAGACTAAGGCCTGCAAAGTTCTCAGAAACCACTGATCCAATGGTAGCCAATGACTGGTTACACTCAGTGAACAAGGACTTAGTAACTGTTGGCTGCACCGACGAAGAAAAGGTCAGGTTCCTAGCACATCTGCTTGATGGGCCAGCAACAACCTGGTGGGACAAATTTCAGATCACCACTCCCATTGAAGATGTGACTTGGGCTATCTTTGAGGATGGATTCTGTACAGCTCACATCTCATCCGGAGTGATGAATTTGAAGAAAAAGGAGTTTTAAAATCTGAAACAGCGTCACCGCAGTGTGGCTGAGTACATTGATGAATTCAACAATCTGGCGCGTTATGCACTAGATGAAGTTCATACAGATGCCAAGAGGAAGGAAAAATTCCTCAAAGGAATTAATGATGTGTTGAACCTGCAACTGTCTGTTGCCTATGTTCCAACCTACCAATCACTTTGTGACAAGGCTACCATCTTGGAAAACAAGATGAAACAGGTTGAGATCAGAAAGAGGAAGCATAGCTTTGATAAGCACAGCTCGGGATCGTCTCACAAGCGTTCCCATCATGTTGATAGTGGGAGTTCTGGATCCCACAAACATGGAAAGTACAAAAACCACCATAGCCACAACCGCCATCATGACAACAAGCATCACCGCAGTCATGATAATGACAAGTATAAGAACCACAAGAGTGGACACAAGAGCCACCATAGTGGAGGTGGAAGTGGAAGTGGGAGTCAGCCTGTAAAGAAACATCTCAGTCAGGTTGAATGCTTCAAGTGTAAGAAGATGGGGCACTATGCTAATGAGTGCCTAGAAAAGAAAGTTGAAGGTGCCAACAAGCCCAATCCCTTCCAAAAGGGACAAGTGAACCACATCAATGTGGAAGAAATATATGAAGAATCTGATGTTGTGGCTGGTAAGTTCAAACTCAATTCTGTTCCAACACTTGTTCTTTTTGATACTGGCGCATCGCATTCATTCATATCAAGAGAATTTGTTGATAGAAATGGACTTCCAGTTGAAACTATTGGGTGTCCTATAAAAGTAAGTGCTCCTGGTGGAGAAATGATAGTGAACTCGGGATGTCATGATCTAGTGATAGAATTTGGGAGGTATAAGTTTCCCGTTAGTTTGATAATCCTAGATTCCAAAGGATTGGATGTCATTTTGGGAATGAATTGGATGACTAAGTACGAAGGAGTACTAGATTGTGCCAATCGTACTGTCACACTCACAACCCCGGATAAGAAATGGATTAGATTCAAGTCCAACTTTGAACCGAAAGGGAGTAAGCTAAATTCTCTTAAGGGGGTTAGCATAGACAGTGTGCTAATTGTGATAGAGTATCCGGATGTGTTTCCGGAGGAATTGCCTAGGATGCCCCCAGATAGGGATGTTGAGTTTCTGATTGACTTGCTGCCAGGATCAGGACCAATAGCAAAGAGACCTTACAAGATGTCAGTTGATGAGTTGAAGGAACTCAAGAAACAACTTGGAGAACAGTTGCAGAAAGGATTTATTCAACCAAGTTCTTCATCTTGGGGAGCACTAGTCTTGTTTGTTGAAAAGAAAGATAGAAGTCAAAGGTTATGCATAGATTACCGATCACTCAATGAGGTGACTATCAAGAACAAGTATCCTTTGCCCAGAATCAATGATTTGTTTGATCAGTTAGAAGGAGCCCGTGTGTTCTCAAAGATTGATCTCCGATCAGGCTACTTTCAGCTAAAGATAAGAGAACAAGACATACCTAAGACTGCTTTCACCACTAGGTATGGATTGTATGAGTACACCGTGATGCCATTTGGTTTGACAAATGCACCAGCCTACTTCATGAATATGATGAACTAGGTGTTCATGGAATTTCTTGACAAATTCGTTGTCGTTTTTATCTATGACATTTTGATCTATTCCAAGAGCAATGAAGAGCATGAAGAACATTTGCGATTGATACTTGAAAAGCTTAGGGAGCATAAGCTGTATGCTAAATTCAGCAAGTGTGAATTCTGGCTGAATGAAGTCGGATTTCTTGGACATATTGTGTCAGGAGATGGTGTAGCAGTTGATCCCACAAAAATGTCAGCTGTAACTGAATGGGAATCTCCTAACTCAGTGAAAGAAGTTCGTAGTTTCCTTGGCTTGGCAGGATACTATAGAAGATTCATTGAGAATTTCTCAAAGGTAGCTAATCCAATGACAGAGTTACTTAAGAAAGACAAGAAATTCGATTGGACTGAAGGATGTGAAGTCAGTTTCCAAGAGTTGAAGAAGAGACTAGTGACAGCACCAGTCTTATGTCTGCCAGATTTGGAGAAGGATTTCCAAGTGTTTTGTGATGCATGTCACCAAGGTTTAGGTGCAGTTTTGATGCAAGAAGGGGAAGTTGTGGCTTATGCCTCGAGACAACTCAAAACTCATGAGGTGAATTATCCTACTCATGATTTAGAGCTAGCCTTTGTTGTCCATGCACTCAAAACATGGAGACATTATCTTTTGGGAAAGCATTGCGAAGTGTTCACAGTTCACAAAAGCTTGAAGTATATCTTCACTCAGAAAGAAATCAACATGAGACAAAGAAGATGGCTAGAACTCATAAAGGACTATGACTTGAGTTTGCAATACCACCTCGGTAAAGCAAATGTTGTAGCGCATGCATTAAGCCGTAAGATTTATGTGAATGGCCTTACTAAGGGAGAATTTCCAAATGATTTGTGTGCCCAATTCAAGGATCTCAGATTGGAGATAGTTCCTGAAGGACATCACATGTCATTGGATGTTCAACCCAACTTGTTGGATAAAATCAAGGAAGCCCAAAAGTTGGACAAGGAAATTGAAGAGATTAAGGAAAAAATTAGCAAAGGGAAAGCCAAAGGATTCCATGAAGACGAACATGGTACTTTATGGTATGGAAAGCGTATCTGCATTCCGAAAGATCCGGAGCTTCAGAAACTGATTTTACAAGAAGCACACAACTCACCATATTCCATTCATCTGGGTAACACCAAAATTTACATGGATGTGAAGGAAAGATTTTGGTAGAATAGTCTCAAGAAGGACATCGCCGAACATATTGCTTTGTGTGATGTATGTAGTAGAGTGAAAGCGGAACATATTGCTTTGTCTCAGGATTGTTACAACCACTACCTATTCCTGATTGAAAGTGGGACAAGATTGGCATGGATTTCATTACCGGACTGCCAAGGACTAGATCAGGATATGATTCTATTTGGGTCGTGGTAGATCGCCTAACCAAAGTGGCTCATTTCATACCCGTGAATACAACCTATACAAGTGCCAAGTTAGCCAAGATTTATATGAATAGGATTGTGTGTCTGCATGGAGTACCTAAGAGTATTGTGTCTGATAGGGGAACTCAATTCACTTCCCATTTTTGGAGGCAACTGCATGAGTCATTGGGAACGAGATTGGAATTCAGCACTGCTTTTCATCCCCAGACTGATGGACAGACAGAAAGGACCAACCAGATTTTAGAGGATATGTTGAGGGCATGTGCCCTAGATTATGGAGCTAGTTGGGATGAAAGTATGCCTTACGCAGAATTCTCTTCAACAACAGCTATCAAGCCAGTATTGAGATGGCACCGGTTGAATTTCTCTATGGAAGAAAGTGTACTACACCATTGTTATGGAATGGTGTTGGAGAAAGAAATTTGTTCGGGCCAAAACTAATCAAGGAAGCTGAAGAGGAAGTCAACTTGGTAAAGGACAGATTGAAGATAGCACAGTGCCGACAAAAGAGTTACGCAGATCCAAAGCATAGAGAAGTCACCTATGAGGTGGGTGATAGAGCTTATCTTAGAGTATCACCACTTCGTGGAGTCAAAGGAAAATTGGCACCAAGTTATGTTGGACCATTCAAGATTCTGAGTCATAAAGGAGAAGTATCATATGAGATTGAATTGCCTGAATCATTGTCTGCCAGTCACAATGTATTTCACGTAAGTCAGCTAAAGAAATGCCATCCGGAGATGGAAGAGACTTCTTTGAAAGATATTATACCTTTGGAAGAGGTCCAATTGGAAAGTGATCTCACCTATGAAGAAAAGCCTATCAAGATTCTTGAGACAGCAGAAAGAGTTACTCGGACTAAGACTATCAAGTTTTGCAAAGTTCAGTGGAACCACCATTCCGAAGAGGAAGCAACCTGGGAAAGAGAAGATGATCTTAGGAAAGACCACCCTCACCTATTTGCTAGCCAATCCGAATCTCGAGGGCGAGATTCACCTTAAGGGGGTTAGATTTGTAACATCCGAAAAATCATGATTTATAAAGTTGCACACCATTCATGCATCCTCATGCATTTTAAAATTTATTTCAAACAAGATTGCAAAACAGAAGCCAATTATTGCCTATTATTTTATGTAAGAAAGGAAAAGGCTTCATTTCCTTTTTTAAATCATGAGAATACTTTGTTTCAACTATAAAAGGTTTGAATGTTGATTCCAAAGCTTGTTCAAAGTTTCAAAACAAAAATGTAAATTTAAAACCATTTATATGCCTATTATAAATATTTAATTAAGGCATGGTTTTAATTCCATTTTAATTGGACCAAAGAGTTTGTGATCAAACAACAAGGTTTTATACACGAATATATGCTTGGAGTACTGTACAATAATCTAGAGGAAATTTGAATTCAAACTCATTTGAATAGCATTTGAAAATGATTTCAGAAAATCAAATCAGAAATAGAAAAGGAATAAGAAAATAAGAAAAGGCCGGCGCCACCATTTCAGCCCAATAGCAGATGCGGCCCAAAAGCCAGCCCACCCGGGTTCCCCTCTCCTCTCTGTTTATCACCCGCGCGCGCACTCCCCCTCTCACTGTCGCCCCGGTCCCACGTGCCCCGTCATCATCGTCCCCCAAATCTCGCACCCGCAGACCACTTCGCCGCTGCCATTGCTGCCGATAATGGTGCATCGTAATTATCCTTGATTTCGTATGCGTTTTCTGTCGCGCTGCCGCCTACTTAAACCCCTGCACCCCATGTTCATTTCCCCTCACTCAACTCACTCGCTCCGCCCCCAGGCTGCCAGTTGAAGGGAATATGCCCTGAGAGGCAATAATAAAGTGTTTATTATGTGTATTCCAAGTATATGATAGATGTTTATTTTGCATGCAATAATTGTATTAATACGGAAACATTAATACTTGTTTAATAAACAAACAGAAAGTTCCTAGTTATGCCTCTCTCATAAACTAGATCGTTGATTAACAAGATGATCAAGGTTTCCTGATCATGGACATTGGATGTTGTTAATAACGGGATCACAACATTAGTGTAATGGTGTGATGAACATTCATCCGAAGTATAGCATTACGATCAAAGTCATTGAGTTTATATTGCTATAACAACTTACGAAGTAATCCTAATCCTTAGACCATGAGATCATGTCAATCGCTAACACCGGAAGAGTTTCTTGATAACATCAAACGTCACAACGTAACAGGGTGATTATAAAGATGGATTCAGAACTAATAAAGTGTTATGTTGAGGCTCATGGATCGAGAGTGGAATTTGTTCATCCCGATGACGGATAGATATACTCTGGGCCCTCTCGGTGATATCACATTGATTAGCTTGCAAGCAAGTGATTTGATCACTAGAATGTTATATCACGGGAACGAGAAAAGAGTGCATGTCAGTAACAAGATCAAACTAGGTATGGAGATACCGATGATCGAATCTCGGACATGTAATATATCGTGAAACAAAGGGATGAAGATACTAGAATAAAAGGTTCCGACGATCACAAGAAAGTCATCGTTGAATGTGTGGGAGTCAGTATGGGTCTCTAGATCCCGCTTCTGATTATTGATCCGAGAGGGATCTCGATCATGCCCGCATTATTCACGAACCGTAGGGTGACACACTTAAGAGACACCGACATCCAATTGGAGCAAAAGTTTTATGCTGAAAGAATGAACAAGCGCAGGAATTTATTTCACTAGATACCGAAACAGGTTTTCGGGTGAAATTGCATAAAGTGGTTATGCATGTGAAATAGAATTCTAGCAAGGGGTTATTTGTGAATGTTTGTCATTAAAGTAATTGACAAAATTCTGAATAAAATAAAAGAGTTTTATTTAATGAGAGTTTGCATTAAATTTGGTGGAAATTTAATGGCAAGTTTGAGTGGGATTTTGAGTGGAGGCATATGAATGGATTTTTGTGAGTGGAGTGTCCACCCACATGAATGAAGGAGGGGAGGGGGGCAGCCCGCATGGCCGGCGGCCACCCCCTTGGGTGCCCCCCTCGTCCTATAAAAGGAGACCCTCCTCTCACTTCTCACTCACACCTCCTCATGAAGGATCTCTCTCCCCCTCTAGAATTTATCCCCATGGTCTCGGACTAGCGAGATGCATGTTCCCGGTGGCTATTCGGCAAGAAAGAGTTGTGCTTCCGCTGCATCTCTGGAGCGAGGAGGTGGAGGTTGCTCGGTGCCTCAAACATGTGTGCGAGCACGGATGCGCTGCTGATTTGCGGCGCTAGGACTTCCTCTCGATCTTGAGATCGGCAAGAGATCGTCTACATCAACCACGAGTTGAACTCGTTAAGCTTTGTCGGTCTTCAAGGGTATGTTCTCTACGGATATACATCCGCCCGTTGTTTGTATCTAATAGATAGATCTTGGTACATAGTTCACATCGTAGGAATTTTTTTGTTTTCTATGCTGCGAACCCTACAGTGGTATCAGAGCCGGATCTATGCGTAGATGCTTTACACGGGTAGTACACATATGAGTATGTGGGCGATGATGATCATGTTGTTGCTGCTTTGATCACTAGAATGTTATATCACGGGAACGAGAAAAGAGTGCATGTCAGTAACAAGATCAAACTAGGTATGGAGATACCGATGATCGAATCTCGGACATGTAATATATCGTGAAACAAAGGGATTAAGATACTGGCATAAAAGGTTCCGACGATCACAAGAAAGTCATCGTTGAATGTGTGGGAGTCAGTATGGGTCTCCAGATCCCGCTTCTGATTATTGATCCGAGAGGGGTCTCGATCATGTCCGCATTATTCACGAACCGTAGGGTGACACACTTAAGATACACCGACATCCAATTGGAGCAAAAGTTTCATGCCGAAAGAATGAACAAGCGTAGGAATTTATTTCACTAGATACCGAAACAGGTTTTCGGGTGAAATTGCATAAAGTGGTTATGCATGTGAAATAGAATTCTAGCAAGGGGTTATTTGTGAATGTTTGTCATTAAAGTAATTGACAAAATTATGAATAAAATAAAAGAGTTTTATTTAATGAGAGTTTGCATTAAATTTGGTGGAAATTTAATGGCAAGTTTGAGCGGGATTTTGAGTGGAGGCATATGAATGGATTTTTGTGAGTGGAGTGTCCACCCACATGAATGAAGGAGGGGAGGGGGGCAGCCCCCATGGCCGGCAGCCACCCCCTTGGGTGCCCCCCTCGTCCTATAAAAGGAGCCCCTCCTCTCACTTCTCACTCACACCTCCTCATGAAGGATCTCTCTCCCCCTCTAGAATTTATCCCCCATGGTCTCGGACTAGCGAGATACATGTTCCCGGTGGCTATTCAGCAAGAAAGAGTTGTGCTTCCGCTGCATCGCTGGAGCGAGGAGGCAGAGGTTGCTCGGTGCCTCAAACATGTGTGCGAGCACGGATGCGCTGCTGATTTGCGGCGCTAGGACTTCCTCTCGATCTTGAGATCGGCAAGAGATCGTCTACATCAACCATGAGTTGAACTCGTTAAGCTTTGTCGGTCTTCAAGGGTATGTTCTCTGCGGATATACATCCGCCCGTTGTTTGTATCTAATAGATAGATCTTGGTACATAGTTCACATCGTAGGAAATTTTTTGTTTTCTATGCTGCGAACCCTACAGTGGTGTCAGAGCCGGATCTATGCGTAGATGCTTTACACGGGTAGTACACATATGAGTATGTGGGCGATGATGATCATGTTGTTGCTGCTTTGATCACTAGAATGTTATATCACGGGAACGAGAAAAGAGTGCATGTCAGTAACAAGATCAAACTAGGTATGGAGATACCGATGATCGAATCTCGGACATGTAATATATCGTGAAACAAAGGGATTAAGATACTAGCATAAAAGGTTCCGACGATCACAAGAAAGTCATCGTTGAATGTGTGGGAGTCAGTATGGGTCTCCAGATCCCGCTTCTGATTATTGATCCGAGAGGGGTCTCAATCATGTCCGCATTATTCACGAACCGTAGGGTGACACACTTAAGAGACACCGACATCCAATTGGAGCAAAAGTTTCATGCCGAAAGAATGAACAAGCGTAGGAATTTATTTCACTAGATACCGAAACAGGTTTTCTGGTGAAATTGCATAAAGTGGTTATGCATGTGAAATAGAATTCTAGCAAGGGGTTATTTGTGAATGTTTGTCATTAAAGTAATTGAGAAAATTCTGAATAAAATAAAAGAGTTTTATTTAATGAGAGTTTGCATTAAATTTGGTGGAAATTTAATGGCAAGTTTGAGTGGGATTTTGAGTGGAGGCATATGAATGGATTTTTGTGAGTGGAGTGTCCACCCACATGAATGAAGGAGGGGAGGGGGGCAGCCCCCATGGCCGGTAGCCACCCCCTTGGGTGCCCCCCTCGTCCTATAAAAGGAGCCCCTCCTCTCACTTCTCACTCACACCTCCTCATGAAGGATCTCTCTCCCCCTCTAGAATTTATCCCCCATGGTCTCGGACTAGCGAGATACATGTTCCCGGTGGCTATTCGGCAAGAAAGAGTTGTGCTTCCGCTGCATCGCTGGAGCGAGGAGGCGGAGGTTGCTCGGTGCCTCAAACGTGTGTGCGAGCACGGATGCGCTGCTGATTTGCGGCGCTAGGACTTCCTCTCGATCTTGAGACCGGCAAGAGATCGTCTACATCAACCACGAGTTGAACTCGTTAAGCTTTGTCGGTCTTCAAGGGTATGTTCTCTACGGATATACATCTGCCCGTTGTTTGTATCTAATAGATAGTTCTTGGTACATAGTTCACATCGTAGGAAATTTTTTGTTTTCTATGCTGCGAACCCTACAGTGGTATCAGAGCCGGATCTATGCGTAGATGCTTTACACGGGTAGTACACATATGAGTATGTGGGCGATGATGATCATGTTGTTGCTGCTTTGTTGTAATTTCGGATATTGGTAGCATAGTGGGATGAAGCGGCCTGGACAAACTTTACATGTCCTCGCACATGAGACCTGTTCCACGCTTGACATGCAACTAGTTTGCATAAGTGGCTAGCGGGTGTCTGTCTCTCCTACTATAGTCAATATCTATTTTGCAACGAGTTTTCAACAATTTGGTTATCCTCGTTGTGGTTCATGTTCGTAGGTAAGAACGGTTCTATCTCGAAAGCCCTAATCCGCGTAAAACTTGCAATGGATAAATTAGAGGCGTCTAGTTTAGATTGTTGCTGGGCTAGTGTTATGATATGGTGATGTTGTAAGTAGAAGTATGAGATGATACTCTTACAACACACATAGCGTGTAAACTCCATAGACCTTGTATTTACACATATAGGTATGATAGTGATCATACCACGATGCACATGATAGAGATCATCTGCGGGAACCATAACATTTCACTAATAAACATGTGATGTTTGATAGCATCTTATATTGCTTGTTTAGCGCTTTGTTAGCATAATAAGATGATCCCTCATTTAAATATCAAGATAAGAATGTGTTCTTCCTTTAGTATGCACCGATTATGTTTCGTCGCTCCAAGACATCACGTGATGATCGGGTGTTCTTGGATCCACGACCATATTTCGGGTGTAAAACAGTTACACACGCGAATACTAAGGTTCTAACTTGGCGAGCCTAGCATGTACAGACATGGCCTCAGAACACGGATCGAAATGTTAAGAATGAATCATATAGTTGATATGATGCCCATTTGATGCTCGCCTTTGAAGCTATACCGACTCACGTGATGATCAGACTTGGTATAGTGGATTTGGTTCATGTAATCACCAAAAAGGCACGAGGGATGTCGTTTTTGAGTGGGAGTTCCTTCATAATATGGATTAGTTGAACTCAATGTATCATACACTTAGTCTAAACTTTACAAATTCTGTTGTAGATGGCACCACCTTCTTTTAATTTCAATGTGTTCATGGAGAAAGAGAAACTAGCAACGAACGGTAGCAACTTTACCGAATGGGCCATGAATTTGAGGATTCTCCTCTCTACTGCACAAAAGCAATACGTGTGTAAGGGGGTCCCAACCTTCAATAAGGTAGAGATCCCTGTGTTTACAATGCTAGTCCCTGGATCAATAGCTAGCATCCACAGTTAAGATGTAATATCAAGGAACAAAGGTCATAATATAACTTTATAACCAGGAATAACATAATTTTATTACATCTTACATAGCTCATTTGGCTATTATATTACATTGAAGCGGAATAACTATAAGCATGGGGTCCTTCATCTTCAAAGTGCCATAGGCAAACATGTTGGTTGTAGACTTGTAATCCTAATCAATCAACTTCACTAATATCAATCAAACCTGCAACATTACAAGTTACAGCCACAAGGGTCAATACATTTGAATTGTATTGGCAAGTTTCACTACTATGTAGAATATAAGTGGATCCTATCATTACATGCATATTTGGCTAAGTAGGGTTTTAGGCTCATTTGCAGAAAGCAATACTTTATCCTATCTTTTCAAAATGGTTTTGATCTTTTGTCAAATCTCTTTATCAAGATCCCTTGAACTCCTTGGTAAATCCCCAAGTGTTCAAGTCCTTGTCAAAATCTCTTGAGCTCCTTGGTAAATCCCCAAATGCATCAAGTTTTTATCAAAATCTCTTGAGCTCCTTGGTACCCCCAAGTGCATCAAGTCTTTTGTTGTCACTTAAAAGTTTTTATTTTAGAAATTGGAATGTCGAGATTTCCCATAGCTTCAAGCTTTACTTGCTCAGTATTGTCCATAACCGGGGACACGGCTAAGTACTTATAATTTTGATCTTCTGCAGAAGTTGTACACTTTACCCACATGACACAATCTCATCTTGATGCCACCAGTGGCCACTGGATAAGTACTCACCAAGATGGAGTGCTGGCAGATTGAGAATGTGACAAAGTCTTTCCATAGGAGTCCTCCCAATACAAAATGCTAGCTTGTCTACCAGGCACCAATGTAGGTTTCAAGTTCCCTTACACAAATCTAGTTAACCTGAAGATGCCAATGCATGGGTCTTCCACTATGTAGTTGACTAAGCCAGAGCCCATTTAGCATGTGGCTGTACACGGAAGCCACTGTACGAGAAACATGTTCAATCTCTAAGTCCCTGGGTGGTTTTCTTCTAGTGCACAACAAAGAGAGATTGCCATATAAACATGGTTCCTTTTGTTGCCACCTTGTTCAAAAGCTTGAGTATCCTTGTCCACCCAGGTGGTTCATTGAGTACTTGTTTTATTATATAAAACATAAGTCTTTTCAATACTTCATATAATCATAACATGTATCCATCCCGATATATAGCTGGGCTAAGCATACTACAACTACATTGTTTTCACTAAGGAATATATAGGGGTATCCTATTAGGATTTAGCATAGCATAAGTATAGAAATTCTTTTCATGCATGTTCCAAAATCCACTAAGTATAATGAAAATAGTAGGACTTTGGATGATAGTGTAGCTTGTCTTTTTGGTAGGGAATGATGGTTCACTTCTTGATCTTGCTAGTTTCACACTTTTCTAACTTCACTACAAATCAATCAAGCAAACACAATATCAACTAGCATTCCAACCAATAATCAATCAAACAATTTCACACACATAAAACAATGGGATCTAAGTCATGCATGCAAGCATGCAAAAGATAGTTTTATTTGCAAAGGCGGTATCCACTAGGCTCTAAACTTTTTAAGGTTCAAAGTGGTCATTTTCCAAGTGGCAAAATCATTTGCAAAAGGGTTTTTCCTATAGAACATTTTTAAATCCAATCATTATTTTATGTGGTGGAAAATGTTTTTATCAAAGCAACAACTTCATGTTCTTCACCAAATAAGTTGTTAATTCTCAAAACTTGGTGTTTAGGGTTAGTAGGTTTGATCCAAATCATTTTTCCAAAGTTTTTACTCTAAAGTCATTTCCATAACAAAAACAATATTTTTATTTGACTAGAAATGGCTAATTCAAGTTTTTATTCCTAAACTTCACAAAATCCATTTTTAAATCCATGGGTTGGTTCCTAGGGTCAGTAGGTTCACAACAAACCAATTTGCAAAGGTTTCAACCCTAAAAACATTTTGGAATAATATTTACAACCTAAACATGCATACAAATGTTTCTGCAAAAACAAACATTTTACCAGAAGCTTTTTACTAAACACATTGCATGTTTGGCTAGGGCTTGTTCCACTGATTCCATTGATATAATGTTTGCAATTTTTGGACGTGTGGATCAAAAGTTACAAGGGTTTCAAATTTGCATCTACATCTGTTTTCAAATTCTGTTTTAAACAAACTGGTGCCACACGGCGTAATATGACTGGCCGGTACCGGTTCGCACGGATCGAGCGATGCGGACCTTTGGATTAAATTACATCGCACGGCGCTGAGATGCTACTTACCGCTTCGCCTAGTTTCTATCGTGTGCGTCCGATCTAGAACCTACGGACACCACTACTTGGTCAACAACGGGCGGCGCCGTGCGGCGGCTGGCGGCGGCGCACGCTCAGACGGTGGGCTAGCGGCGGTTCTAGGAAGCAAGAAGGGAAGGGGAGGTTCTTACCGTGTTCGCAGTAGCGTGGGGAAGCTCAACGTGTTGTTGGTTCGACGAGGGGCGCGCAAGGTTGCGGTTAATTGCTCGCCGGAGACGTGGTCGGCGTCAGATGGTCCTGGAGCTCGTCGAGGGTGGTGCTGTGGTTCGCCCCGTGGAAAAGCAAGGGCATGGTTAGATGCAGCCGAGGTTGGGGAGTGTAGGAGCATCATCGGGAAAGAGCGGGGCGGTCAGGTGCTTACCAGAAGGGTCGCCGGAGAAGGAAGCAGACGCAGCGGCGCTCAGAGGTCGTCGAAGCCGAGGTTCTAGGGTGCCCGCGGTTGAACGGATGGCACAGGAAGAAGCGCCTGGGAGTGGGGGTCACGGTCGTGTGCTCAGGGAGGCAAGGGGTGGCGAGGTTGGGCCGGAATTGGAGCAAAGGCTCGTCGGAGACCGCGGTGGTGCGAGCAACAATGGGAGCGGCCTGGGGGCAGAGAGTGGGTGGTTCCTGGGGGGAAACGGAGAGGAGGAGCAGGGGTTTAAGTGTGCGTGATCGGGGCGGGGTTTACTCCAGCATTTAGAGCAAATTTAACGGATTGATTTCCGGCCAGAAATGGCAGCGAGGAGAGGGGCGAGGTCATCGGCGGGTGAAGACGATGGATACGAGGCGGTGGGGTCTATCTGGCAGTGAGGGAGAGAGAGAGAGAGGGGAAGAGGGTCCACCAATCAGTGTCTCTGCGGGTATGTGTTCAGGTGCGAAACATTTTCTTCGGGAGAGAGGGAGTGGGCTGGTTGTTGGGCTTATTGGGCTGGCCGACTGGGCTGTGTCCAATTCTATTTTTTTCTTCCTGAATGCTTTTTATTTTTCCAATTCTATTTTCTATTTTGAATTTCAAACAACAATCAAACATTCAAATCAAATCAAACTCTCACCAAACCTGTAATGAGTTTTTGGTTCTGTTTAACAACATAAACCAAATCCCAAATACAAAAATAATACTTTTATTTTAGGGTCCATTATTTAGTTAAATAAATAGACCTTGTTTATTAAATCAAAATAGAATTTGTTTTATTTTAAATCTTCATATTTTCAAAACCAAATCAGTAGGTTTTATTTGGAAATAAAGAATACTTGGAAAACTTGTTTAAAATAAATAAATAAGTTTTGATGTTTAGTAAAATAGTAAATCCTTTATTTTTAATAAACTTGGATATTAATTCCTTATTATTTTATTTTAAATAAACCTTTACTATTTTTATCAAATAGGAATATTTTATTTCAAAGGCTTGGCCAAGTTTTAATTTGGCTCTTTAAAATAATCCTTAATTATATTTCTACCTTCTCAGTTGAAAATAAATCTTTTTATTAAAAGATCCAAAATAGTAATTCCAAATATTTTTATTTTCTTTTATTAAATGTTTATCTTTTTAAATCCCTTCAGGATTTTATTTGATCCAAATAGTTTTTGAAGTTTCCAATTGGATTCAAAAAGTTTCTTCTCACCCTAAAAATCAACAAAGTTTTATTTTATTCATTTATTTTTCACATTACAAGATTTGGAAAATCTTGGGATGTGACAGGCTACCACCCTTAAAATAAATCTCGTCCCGAGATTTGGGAACTCTAGGGTTACAAGTAGGCTCAAAACATCTAGGGTACTACCACCCTTAAAAAAATTCTCCAACTAAATTACATATTGGCCTTCTTGGAATCTTGGGGAAACTTATCTGGGCAAACATCTGCTTAGTGTCCTTTTGTTTCCACACTTGACTCATGGGCCAAGGTTGAGATCCTTCATAGGCTTGTTTAGATTGTTCTTCATCTTTTCTAGACAATTGCTTGCATAATGTCCTGGTTCTTTGCAATTGAAGCATATGATATCTTTGAGTTCTTTACGTGTCTCTTGTGGACAAGTTGCTGCATAATGGCCTAGCTCTTTGCAGTTGTTGCACCATACTTGACCAATTTCCTTATACTTTTGTTTCTCTGGACATTCACTGGAATAGTGTCCCATTTCTTTGCAATGATGACATTGCACATGCCTTTTGTCCTTATTTTGCTTTTTGGGTTTCTCCAAAGCTAGGAGTGCATTCAGTTCATGTTGTTCATATGTTATATGGTAGGTAGGAATGTCTACATGTTTCTTGGACCTTCTATTGCTCTTTGGAAAATTCATATGCATCTTCTTTGGTCCTTTGAATTGGGTTGTATTGCATGGAGGTATAAGTGGACCTTTTCCTTTATCATCATTCTTCTTGGTAGATTTGGATCCTTCTTGATAGTTTGCAATCATTTGTTGCACTCCATCTTGTTTCCTTTGTTCAACTATGGAATAGATGGGGCATTGGATAGGGACATGATTGTTTCCTTCACATAGGTAACAAGTAGCTTGAGAGGTGGGACATTGGCCAACTGGATGTTTCTCTTCACAATTGGGGCATTGATCTCCATGCTCCTTGGAAGTATGATCCTTGTCTCCACAAATAATGCAAGCTGGGGCTCCATCTAGAATAACATTTCTGTCATCCTTGTTGTCATAAACTCTTTTGGAATAGTTGTTTTCCATGTTGATCATTTGATCAGTCACCTTAAGCATCAATTGGGCTTGAGTTTCCAAAAATCCTTGCAGGGTTGGATCTTCCCCACTGGTGTTGGCTATGAATTGAGCTGTCATTTGGTTCAACTGGTTTTGGGTTGCTATGAGCTCTTTCATGTTGTCCTCTTGGTTGGTGTTGGTGTCATCAACCTTGATGTTGGAGTCTCTTGGAGTAGTCATCTGTTTGGGTTGAATTGAGATTAGAATAGGCAAGATATTTCTAAGGAATCAATTCTAATCACACACATCACAATTCACACAAACAATGTGTAAGCAATCACAAACAACTTTTCACTCAAACATCAAAGTTCAAGCACATTTTTAGGCAACAAAATATTTTTGTTACACCACATAAGTTGGTGTGTTTGTCTTAAAATAAAATATGGTGGTCCATCTATATGGTTCACTTGTGATCTTTCCATCCTTCTTGGTGGATTCTTCTTGCATGAGATCATGGTTTCCTTGGGAAAAACTCTTAGTCACATGTAACATCCCTAAAATCATGATTTCAAAGATTGCATATCATTCATGCGTGCATATAGAATTGAGATCATTTTCAAAACTCATTTCAGAAAAACAAAGCACATAGTGCTATCATTTTATGTGAGCAAGCTAAAATCAAATGGCCATCACCATTTGAGAGTTTGAATGTTTTAAACCTAGAATGTTTGTCCCCTTTGTTGAATAGATTGAGTGTGGAAATTTGAATCAAGTTTTACAAAATGGAAATGGTTCAAAAACCATTTTTCAAACATTTGCAAATCAGGTACCAAGTCCCTGATATTTTGTTCTCCAAGAGTGACCAAGCTTTTGCAAAGCAACCACATGATTTCATGCCTAGTATCTGAGACTATTGCACCCTGCAAAAACCCCAAGTGATTTGAATTCAAATGAGATTTGATTTCATTTGAAAACCTTACCTGAAAATCAAAACAGAAAAAGAAAAGGACAAAAGAAAAGAAAAGGGCCAGGCGCCAGGATTCTAGCCCAACAACAGAACTAGCCCAACTAGCCCACCCGGCCTTCCTCTCTCTCTCGCACGCGCAAGCGCACCCAAGCAGTCGCTGACAACCAGACCCCACCTCATCTCTGCGCGTTTCACTGATGAGCGGGCCCTATCCACGTCAGCGTCGTCTTTCCCAAATCCCGCGCACGAACTCCGCCGCTGCCCGTTGCTGCCTTCATTTCGTGAGGTAAATTGCATTGATGCAGCAAGCGTTTCTTGTCGAGCCTCTGGCTATATAATCCCCACACTCTCGCGACCATTTCCCCTCAAACAATTTCTCCTTCACGCCACCAGGCTGCCCACAACTCGCTCGACGCCGCCGCTGTTCCGACGACCGCGCCGATGAATTCCGGTGAGCCCCGTGTTCCCCTCTCTCTCTGAATCATGCTATCAAATCTATCAAGTCTTTGCGCACCTATTGACACTCCCCATTTGTCCTCGCATGATCCGTAGCTCTAGCAACGACTCCGACTGACGCCACCGTTCTCTGCACGAACTCCGGCGACCTCTCTTTGTAAGTAGCCTCCGCCCCTTGCCCTCTGACTGATGCACCTAGAATCCCCATCGACTTGCGCATCTAACAGTACCTCTCTTTTGGCTTAGCGCGACGAGGAACCTCGCCAACGTCGACGACTGACCGTGCCTGACGCATTCGCAAACTCCGGCGAGGAATCTCGGACGACCCCGTGCGCCCCTTCCCAAGCCATCGCCACCTTGAGCATCAGCAGCCTCCTGCGGTTCTGGTAAGCATCTCCTCTATTCCCCGGGCGACCTAGAACGCCAGCACCGCCCTGACTGACGCGCCGCCGCCAACCGCCGCCGCTAGCGCCGCTCGATTTTGGTTAGATGATTTATAGCCGTCAGATCCAGATCCAGCGCGTAGAATTAGTCCACTTAGCGAAGCGGTATGGTTAGATCTGAACCGTGCATCGTTAGTTAGATCCTACGGCTCGCGAGCGTGATCCAGAGCGAATCGGTATGCGCCAGTAGGAACATGACGCGTGGCTAGGGTTAAATTCAAAAACAGATTTGAAATCAGAATTTGATCCAAAATTGAAATAGCTATAACTTTTGATTTCCACGTTAGATTTTTGCAAATTTTATACCGTTGGAATCAGGGAGACAAGCCCTTTCTGAATCTGCAATGTGTTTAGTGAAAAGTTTCTGTTAAAATGACTTTTTATGCAGAAACTTGTTTAGGACTAATCTAAGTATAGAATTTTTTTAGCAATTTGTTTTAGTGCTAAATAAGTTTGGTTTGGCAAGTTTTCAACTTGCTTATGGTTCAGTATTATGCACTTGCTTGGTGGAGTTTCAAAAATCATCACTTAGCATTCTTGCATGCATGCATACATATTTTTGTTTGTATATGAATTGTATGTGATTGTGGTTATAATCTTTGTGTAGATTTTGGTGCTAGTGATTGTGATTGTGAAGAGTGCTACTCTCCCCATTACCAAGGCAAATGGTACTTCATGAATATTTCCATCCCTATATTTTGTACAAGCATTAGAAGTATTTTGCTAAGTCTTGCATGTTGTTATTTTTTGCCAAATGCTATGTTGGGAAAATCCTAAGTAGTTGTAGAATTGTAGAATTGCTAGGAAATTTCCTAAGTTAAGATACAATGCCATGCTTAGCCTAGCTAGTAGTAAACAAGGGTTGGTAAAGTATATACATGATATGATGAAAATATTTCTAAGTCTTTGGACTTATGCTTTCCTAATAAAACAACTAAGTCAATGAACCTCCTGGGTGGAATGGGACTTGAATGGTGGTTTTTGGTTGAGTGGTTACACAAGGCCCATGCACATGGTTTACCTTGTGTATCTCACTTGTGGTATGCCACCCAGGCACAAAGGGATTTTGGAGGCCAAGTGTTGAGAAGCTTATAGTGCAGCCACTTGGCAATATGGGCTCTGCCTTGATCATATAGGTTGCTAGAACTTAGTCATTTGGACAGTTGGTGGTAGTGGGATGATAGGTTGGAACGCGTCCATTTGGCTAAGGGAAGGCTTCTGAAAGGTCCTGTCTTGGGAAACCAAGTCTGGTGGGGAAAGTGCACAACCTTTGCAGATGGAAAATCTAAGTACTTAGCCAAGTCCATGGCAATGGACAACTTGAGCATCAAGACATGGAAGCTATCAATAATCTCATCACTCCAACTTCTAAGAAAAATTGTGGGTGAACAAGGGTGAAGGACCCCAATGTCAATTGGTGGTTTCTTGGGAAAGTTTTTGACAAAGAAAAATTTAGTGATTTCAACTAATAGGAAAAACCTATTTTGAGCAAAGCAAGCCAAGCTACACTTAGCCAAAATGCATATAGTAATATAGTCCACTTAAAATTTACTAAGGTATCACTTGCCAATACTATTCCAAAGTATTGACCCACTGTGGCTGTAACTTGTGATGTTGCAGGTTACTCCGATGATGATTAGGTGTCATGAGTCTACACTCAACATGCTTGCCTGTGGCACATGAAGATGAAGACTTATGCTTATTTACTTATTCCAAAACTCTTGTATTAGGCATGTGGCCTTGAGTTGTAAAAGACTATGTTTTATCTCTGGAATGGATGTAATAAATGACCTTTGTTTCTGTGTACTTCATCTTAAACTGTGGATGCTAGCATTGATCCATGGACTAGCATTGCAATCACAGGGATCCTTTTCCTTTAAAAAGGAGGCATCTTACATCACAAAAACTTCAAAGGTGATGTTGGCTCCTTCTAACTTGTGTTTCCTTAGTCTCCAAATCTTGAGCAAGATTTCCTTGTCTCACTTGTCCTTAGTGGTATCCAAGATTGAAATCCTTCGTGAATATGCTGAAGATGTTGAAGTCATTAGAGTTTAAGAAGTTGAAGTCATTAGAGTTGAAGATGTTGAAGTCATTAGAGTTGAAGATGTCCTTTGCACATGGTGAAGTCTTGGGCCATGGGGTAGGTTTTTCCATCAAGTTGAAAATAGATGAGATGTAGAATCAAAATCAAAGTGGTTGAGGAAAGAGTTTACAAGTTTGTTTGTAAATAAGTTTTGGAACAAGAACAACTCCTATTTTCCTAAGGGTTTTTGTCCAATCCTAGGGTTACAAATCCTACAGGCAACACAGTGCTCTGATACCATCTGTAAGGGGGTCCCAACCTTCAATAAGGTAGAGATCCCTGTGTTTACAATGCTAGTCCCTGGATCAATAGCTAGCATCCACAGTTAAGATGTAATATCAAGGAACAAAGGTCATAATATAACTTTATAACCAGGAATAACATAATTTTATTACATCTTACATAGATCATTTGGCTATTATATTACATTGCAGCGGAATAACTATAAGCATGGGGTCCTTCATCTTCAAATTGCCACAGGCAAACATGTTGGTTGTAGACTTGTAATCCTAATCAATCAACTTCACTAATATCAATCAAACCTGCAACATTACAAGTTACAGCCACAAGGGTCAATAAATTTGAATTGTATTGGCAAGTTTCACTACTATGTAGAATATAAGTGGATCCTATCATTACATGCATATTTGGCTAAGTAGGGTTTTAGGCTCATTTGCAGAAAGCAATACTTTATCCTATCTTTTCAAAATGGTTTTGATCTTTTGTCAAATCTCTTTATCAAGATCCCTTGAACTCCTTGGTAAATCCCCAAGTGTTCAAGTCCTTGTCAAAATCCCTTGAGCTCCTTGGTAAATCCCCAAGTGCATCAAGTTTTTATCCAAATCTCTTTAGCTCCTTGGTACCCCCAAGTGCATCAAGTCTTTTGTTGTCACTTAAAAGTTTTTCTTTTAGAAATTGGAATGTCGAGATTTCCCATAGCTTCAAGCTTTAGTTGCTCAGTATTGTCCATAACCGGGGACACGGCTAAGTACTTAGAATTTTGATCTTCTGCAGAAGTTGTACACTTTACCCACATGACACAATCTCATCTTGATGCCACCAGTGGCCACTGGATAAGTATTCACCAAGATGGAGTGCTGGCAGATTGAGAATGTGACAAAGTCTTTCCATAGGAGTCCTCCCAATACAAAATGCTAGCTTGTCTACCAGGCACCAATGTAGGGTTCAAGTTCCCTTACACAAATCTAGTTAACCTGAAGATGCCAATGCATGGGTCTTCCACTATGTAGTTGACTAAGCCAGAGCCCACTTAGCATGTGGCTATACACGGAAGCCACTGTACGAGAAACATGTTCAATCTCTAAGTCCCTGGGTGGTTTTCTTCTAGTGCACAACAAAGAGAGATTGCCATATAAACATGGTTCCTTTTGTTGCCACCTTGTTCAAAAGCTTGAGTATCCTTGTCCACCCAGGTGGTTCATTGAGTACTTGTTTTATTATATAAAACATAAGTCTTTTCAATACTTCATATAATCATAACATGTATCCCATCCCAATATATAGCTGGGCTAAGCATACTACAACTACATCGTTTTCACTAAGGAATATATAGGGGTATCCTATTAGGATTTAGCATAGCATAAGTATAGAAATTCTTTTCATGCATGTTCCAAAATCCACTAAGTATAATGAAAATAGTAGGACTCTGGATGATAGTGTAACTTGCCTTTTTGGTAGGGAATAATGGTTCACTGCTTGATCTTGCTAGTTTCACACTTTTCTAACTTCACTACAAATCAATCAAGCAAACACAATATCAACTAGCATTCCAACCAATAATCAATCAAACAATTCACACACATAAAACAATGGGATCTAAGTCATGCATGCAAGCATGCAAAAGATAGTTTTATTTGCAAAGGTGGTCTCCACTAGGCTCTAAACTTTGTAAGGTTCAAAGTGGTCATTTTCCAAGTGGCAAAATCATTTGCAAAAGGGTTTTTCCTATAGATCATTTTTAAATCCAATCATTATTTATGTGGTGGAAAATGTTTTTATCAAAGCAACAACTTCATGTTCTTCACCAAATAAGTTGTTAATTCTCAAAACTTGGTGTTTAGGGTTAGTAAGTTTTATCCAAATCATTTTCCAAAGTTTTTTACTCTAAAGTCATTTCCATAACAAAAACAATATTTTTATTTGACTAGAAATGGCTAATTCAATTTTTTATTCCTAAACTTCACAAAATCCATTTTTAAATCCATGGGTTTGTTCCTAGGGTCAGTAGGTTCACAACAAACCAATTTGCAAAGGTTTCAACCCTAAAAACATTTTGGAATAATTTTTACAACCTAAACATGCATACAAATGTTTCTGCAAAAACAAACATTTTACCAGAAGCTTTTACTAAACACATTGCATGGTTGGCTAGGGCTTGTTCCACTGATTCCATTGATATAAAGTTTGCAATTTTTGCACGTGTGGATCAAAAGTTACAAGGGTTTCAAATTTGCATCTAAATCTGTTTTCAAATTTTGTTTTAAAAAAACTGGTGCCACGCTGGCGTAATATGACTGGCCGGTACTGGTTCGCACGGATCGAGCGATGTGGGCCGTTGGATTAAATTACATCGCACGGCGCTGACACGCTACTTACCGCTTCGCCTAGTTTCTATCGTGTGCGTCCGATCTAGATCCTACGGACACCACTACTTGGTCAACAACGGGCGGCGCCGTGCGGCGGCTGGCAGCGGCGCACGCTCAGACGGTGGGCTAGCGGCGGTTCTAGGAAGCAAGAAGTGAAGGGGAGGTGCTTACCGTGTTCGCAGTAGCGTGGGGAAGCTCAACGTGTTGTTGGTTCAACGAGGGGCGCGCAAGGTTGCGGTTAATTGCTCGCCGGAGACGTGGTCGGCGTCAGATGGTCCTGGAGCTCGTCGAGGGTGGTGCTGTGGTTCGCCCCGTGGAAAAGCAAGGGAATGGTTAGATGCAGCCGAGGTTGGGGAGTGCAGGAGCATCATCGGGAAAGAGCGGGGCGGTCAGGTGCTTACCAGAAGAGTCGCCGGAGAAGGAAGCAGACGCGGCGGCGCTCAGAGGTCGTCGAAGCCGAGGTTCTAGGGTACCCGCGGTTGAACGGATGGCACAGGAAGAAGCACCTAGGAGTGGGGGTCACGGTCGTGTGCTCAGGGAGGCAAGGGGTGGCGAGGTTGGGCCGGAATTGGAGCAAAGGCTCGTCGGAGACCGCGGTGGTGCGAGCAACAATGGGAGCAGCCTGGGGGCAGAGAGTGGGTGGTTCCTGGGGGAAAACGGAGAGGAGGAGCAGGGGTTTAAGTGTGCGTGATCGGGGCGGGGTTTACTCCAGCATTTAGAGAGAATTTAACGGATTGATTTCCAGCCAGAAACGACAGCGAGGAGAGGGGCGAGGTCATCGGCGGGTGAAGACGATGGATACGTGGCGGTGGGGTCTATCTGGCAGTGAGGGAGAGAGAGAGAGGGGAAGAGGGTCCACCAATCAGTGTCTCTGCGGGTATGTGTTCAGGTGCGAAACATTTTCTTCGGGAGAGAGGGAGTGGGCTGGTTGTTAGGCTTATTGGGCTGGCCGGCTGGGCTGTGTCCAATTCTATTTTTTTCTTCCTGAATGCTTTTTCTTTTTCCAATTCTATTTTCTGTTTTGAATTTCAAACAACAATCAAACATTCAAATCAAATCAAACTCTCACCAAACCTGTAATGAGTTTTTGGTTCTGTTTAACAACATAAACCAAATCCCAAATACAAAAATAATACTTTTATTTTAGGGTCCATTATTTAGTTAAAAAAATAGACCTTGTTTATTAAATCAAAATAGAATTTGTTTTATTTTAAATCTTCATATTGTCAAAACCAAATCAGTAATTTTTATTTGGAAATAAAGAATACTTGGAAAACTTGTTTAAAATAAATAAATAAATTTTGATGTTTAGTAAAATAGTAAATCCTTTATTTTTAATAAACTTGGATATTAATTCCTTATTATTTTATTTTAAATAAACCTTTACTATTTTTATCAAATAGGAATATTTTATTTCAAAGGCTTGGCCATGTTTTAATTTGGCTCTTTAAAATAATCCTTAATTATATTTCTACCTTCTCAGTTGAAAATAAATCTTTTTATTAAAAGATCCAAAATAGTAATTCCAAATATTTTTATTTTCCTTTATTAAATGTTTATCTTTTTAAATCCCTTCAGGATTTTATTTGATCCAAATAGGTTTTGAAGTTTCCAATTGGATTCAAAAAGTTTCTTCTCACCCTGAAAATCAACAAAGTTTTATTTTATTCATTTATTTTTCACATTACAAGATTTGGAAAATCTTGGGATGTGACAACGTGCTAGAAGCGCCACTAAGCCCCCCACCTTTTGAGGACGCCCCTGACAAGGAGAAGAATGTCTATCAGACTCGTCAGGAGGACCACAACTTAGTTCATTGCGGCATATTGTATGGGCTAGAGCCGAAACTTCGAAAGCGTTTCGAAAACGGCAATGCATTTGATACAATGGGTGAGTTGAAAATGATTTTCGACACACATGCTGCTGTAGAGAGCTACAACGCTTCAGATAAGTTCTTTAGCTGCATGATGGAAGAGCACAGCTCCGTTAGTGAGCATGTACTCAAGATATCGGGTTACGCTGATAAGCTTGTGTCCTTGGGAATAACGATTCCCATTTACTTAGACATCCATCGTGTTCTGCAGTCTCTACCACCTAGCTATAAGAGCTTTGTGATGAACTATAATATGCAAGGCATGAAGAAGTCTCTCCCCGAGCTTCTGTTAATGCTTAAAACTGCAGAAGTGGAGATCAAAAAGGAACATCAAGTGTTGATGATCAATAGGAACACTGGTTTCAAGAAAGACAAGAAGGGAAAACGGAAGGGAAGTAAGGGCGGCAAGCCTGTTGCCGTGCCTGAAAAGAAACCCTGAGTTGGACCTAAGTCTGATACTGAGTGCTACTATTGTAAGGGGACTGGCCACTAGAAGCGCAACTGCCCCAAGTATTTGGCAGACAAGAAGGTCGGCAAGGCAAACAAAGGTATATATGATATACATGTTATTGATGTGTACTTGACTAGTGCTCGCAGTAGCACCTGGGTATTTGATACCGGTTCAGTTGCTAATAGTTGTAACTCGAATCAGGGGCTGTGGAACAAGCGACCGCTAGCTAGGGGTGAGGTCAAGATGTGTGTCGGCAATGGATCAAGCGTTGATGTGATCGCCATCGGAACGCTGCCTCTCCATTTGCCGTCGGGATTAGTTATAAACTTGAATAATTGTTATCTGGTGCCTGCACTGAGCATGAACATTGTATCTGGATCGTGTTTGATGCGAAGTGGTTATTCATTTAAATCCGAGAACAATGGTTGTTCCATTTATATGAATGAAATCTTTTATGGTCATGCACCGATGATGAATGGTTTATTTATATTAGATCTCGATGATAATGTTACACATATTCATAATGTTGATGCTAAAAGGATTAAACTTAATGATGATATATCCGCATATATGTGGCACTGCCGTCTAGGTCATATTGGCGTTAAACGCATGAAGAAGCTCCATGCGGATGGACTTTTGGAATCACTTGATTTTGAATCATTTGATACATGTGAGCCATGCCTTATGGGCAAGATGACTAGAACGCCGTTTTCCGGTTCAATGGAACGGGCGACAGATTTATTGGAAATCATACATTCTGATGTATGTGGTCCAATGAGTGTGTCGGCGCGAGGTGGATATCGTTATTTTGTTACTTTCACGGATGATTTGAGTAGGTATGGTTATATCTACTTGATGAAACACAAGTCTGAAACCTTTGAAAAGTTCAAGGAATTTCAGAATGAAGTGGAAAATCATCATAATAGAAAGATCAAATTTCTATGGTCCGACTGTGGAGGTGAGTATCTAAGTTACGAGTTTAGCACTCACATGAAAGAGTGTGGAATTGTTTCACAACTCACGCCTGCCGGAACACCACAGCGAAATGGTGTGTCGGAACGTTGTAATCGTACTTTATTAGATATGGTTTGATCTATGATGTCTATGACGGACTTGCCGTTGTCATTTTGGGGTTATGCACTAGAAACTGCTGCATTCACTTTAAATCGGGCACCATCTAAATCCGTTGAAAAGACACCGTATGAATTGTGGTTTGGAAACAAACCTAAGCTGTCATTTCTTAAAGTTTGGGGATGCGATGTTTATGTGAAGAAACTTCAACCGGTAAACTCGAACCCAAAGTGGAAAAATGCGTCTTCATAGGTTACCCTAAGGAAACTATTGGGTATTCCTTCTATCACAGATCCGAGGGCAAGGTTTTTGTTGCCAAGAATGGATCCTTTCTAGAGAAAGACTTTCTCACGAAAGGTGTGAGTAGTCGGAAGGTAGAACTCGAAGAGGTTATTGAACCTTCTCTTCAAAGTATGGCGAGTAGCGCAGCGCTGGAAGTTGTTCCAGAGTTGGCTCCACCTGTTGAAGAGGGAACTAATGATAATGATCATGAAACTCCAAAAGACAGTACTACCGAACCTCGCAGGTCAAGCAGGACGCGTGCACCTCCCGAGCTGTACGGAAATCCTGTCATGAATTTCATGGTTGATGAAAATGATGACCCTGCGACGTATAAAGAAGCGATGATGAGCCTGGATTCCAACAAATGGTTAGAAGCCATGAAATCCTAGATGGAATCCATGTATGAAAATCAAGTTTGGAACTTGGTGGAATTATCTCACGACCGAAAGGCCGTGGAGAACAAATGGATTTTCAAAAGGAAAACTGATGCTGATGGTAATGTGACCGTCTATAAAGCTCGACTTGTCGCAAAGGGGTTTCGACAAATTCAAGGAGTTGACTACGATGAGACATTCTCTCCCGTAGCGATGCTAAAGTCAGTTAGGATTATGTTAGCAATTGCTGTATATTTCGATTATGAGATATGGCAGATGGATGTCAAAACCGCGTTTCTCAATGGTAATATTGAAGAAGAGTTGTATATGATACAACCAAAGGGTTTTGTCGATCCTAAGGATGCTAACAAGGTGTGCAAGCTTCAGCGATCCATCTATGGATTGAAGCAAGCATCACGAAGTTGGAATCTCCGCTTTGATGAGGTGATCAAAGAGTTTGGATTTGTCCAAACTTATGGAGAAGCTTGTATTTACAAGAAAGTGAGTGGGAGCAATGTGGCATTTCTGATATTATATGTGGATGACATATTATTGATCGGAAATGATATAGATCTTTTAAATAGTGTTAAAAGTTATCTAAACAGCAAATTTTCAATGAAGGACCTAGGTGAAGTGTCATACATATTAGGCATAAAGATCTATAGAGATAGATCTAGACGCCTAATAGGGCTATCGAAAAGTACATACCTTGATAAGATTTTAAAGAAGTTTAAAATGGACGGAAGTAAGATGGGGTTCTTACCTATGTTGCAAGGCAAGACATTGAGTAAGACTCAAAGTCCGGCTTCGGCGGAAGAAAGAGAGATAATGGACAAAGTCCCCTATGCTTCAGCCATAGGCTCTATAATGTATGCCATGCTATGTACAAGACCGGATGTGGCACATGCTATTAGTTTGACTAGTAGGTACCAATCGGATCCAGGTTCGGAACACTGGAGAGCGGTCAAGAATATCCTTAAGTACTTACGAAGAACTAAGGATATGTTTCTTGTATACGGAGGTGAAGAAGAGCTCGTCGCTAAGTGTTATGTTGATGCTAGCTTTGACACCGATCCGGATGACTCTAAGTCTCAATCCGGATACGTATTTCTCATGAATGGCGGAGCGGTTAGTTGGAGGAGCTCCAAACAACCTGTGGTAGCAGGATCAACGACGGAGGCCGAATATGTTGCTGCTTCACAAGCGGCTCAGGAAGCAGTTTGGATGAAGGAGTTCATATCCGAACTAGGAGTGGTTGCAAACGCGTTGGACCCAATGGTGATCTATTGTGATAACAATGGTGCCATTGCCAATGCCAAAGATCCAAGGTCTCACAAGCATTCCAAGCATATTAAGCGCCGGTTTCACTCCATCCGCGAGCATGTCAAGGATGGAGATATAAAGATTTGTAAAGTACATATGGATCCTAATGTAGCAGATCCGTTGACTAAAACTCTCCCTAGAGCAAAACATGATCAACACCAGAACTCAATGGGTGTTAGATTTATCACTATGTAACTAGATTATTGTCTCTAGTGCAAGTGGGAGACTGAAGGGAATATGCCCTGAGAGGCAATAATAAAGTGTTTATTATGTGTATTCCAAGTATATGATAGATGTTTATTTTGCATGCTATAATTGTATTAATACGGAAACATTAATACATGTGTGTTTAATAAACAAACAGAAAGTTCCTAGTTATGCCTCTCTCATAAACTAGCTCGTTGATTAACAAGATGATCAAGGTTTCCTGATCATGGAAATTGGATGTTGTTAATAACGGGATCACAACATTAGTGTAATGGTGTGATGAATATTCATCCGAAGTATAGCATTACGATCAAAGTCATTGAGTTTATATTGCTATAACAACTTACGAAGTAATCCTAATCCTTAGACCATGAGATCATGTCAATCGCTAACACCGGAAGAGTTTCTTGATAACATCAAACGTCACACCGTAACAGGGTGATTATAAAGATGGATTCAGAACTAATAAAGTGTTATGTTGAGGCACATGGATCGAGAGTGGAATTTTTTCATCCCAATGACGGATAGATATACTCTGGGCCCTCTCGGTGATATCACATTGATTAGCTTGCAAGCAAGTGATTTGATCACTAGAATGTTATATCACGGGAACGAGAAAAGAGTGCATGTCAGTAACGAGATCAAACTAGGTATGGAGATACCGATGATCGAATCTCGGACATGTAATATATCGTGAAACAAAGGGATTAAGATACTAGCGTAAAAGGTTCCGACGATCACGAGAAAGTCATCGTTGAATGTGTGGGAGTCAGTATGGGTCTCCAGATCCCGCTTCTGGTTATTGATCCGAGAGGGGTCTCGATCATGTCCGCATTATTCACGAACCATAGGGTGACACACTTAAGAGACACCGACATCCAATTGGAGCAAAAGTTTCATGCCGAAAGAATGAACAAGCGCAGGAATTTATTACACTAGATACCGAAACAGGTTTTCGGGTGAAATTGCATAAAGTGGTTATGCATGTGAAATAGAATTCTAGCAAGGTGTTATTTGTGAATGTTTGTGATTAAAGTAATTGACAAAATTCTAAATAAAATAAAAGAGTTTTATTTAATGAGAGTTTGCATTAAATTTGGTGGAAATTTAATGGCAAGTTTGAGTGGGATTTTGAGTGGAGGCATATGAATGGATTTTTGTGAGTGGAGTGTCCACCCACATGAATGAAGGAGGGGAGGGGGCAGCCCCCATGGCCGGCGGCCACCCCCTTGGGTGCCCCCCTCCTCCTATAAAAGGATCCCCTCCTCTCACTTCTCACTCACACCTCCTCGTGAAGGATCTCTCTCCCCCTCTAGAATTTATCCCCCATGGTCTCGGACTAGCGAGATACATGTTCCCGGTGGCTATTCGGCAAGAAAGAGTTGTGCTTCCGCTGCATCGCTGGAGCGAGGAGGCAGAGGTTGCTCGGTGCCTCGAACATGTGTGCGAGCACGGATGCGCTGCTGATTTGCGGTGCTAGGACTTCCTCTCGATCTTGAGATCGGCAAGAGATCGTCTACATCAACCACGAGTTGAACTCGTTAAGCTTTGTCGGTCTTCAAGGGTATGTTCTCTATGGATATACATCCGCCCGTTGTTTGTATCTAATAGATAGATCTTGGTACATAGTTCACATTGTAGGAAATTTTTTGTTTTCTATGCTGCGAACCCTACACCAGTATTTCTCACCGCATCGCCGTTGCCCGATGAGCTCCGGCAAGCGATTATGGTGAGCTTCGACTGCCCCTTTCCTTCTGGTTCAAACGAGCGTGGTCCTCATGTCCTTGTGCATCTTCTAACGCCTGGTTTCCCTGCGCGTGACCCAGGTCGCCGTTCCCATCCACCTCTGCAAACGACCAAGCCGCCGCTCAACTCCGTCGAGCAATCTAGGTAAACCCCGAGCGCCCCTTGACTTCTCCCTGACCCTATCGTGTTCTCCTGATCTTTGCGCATGCACTGATGCCCTTGGTTTGTGCTAGGGCGGTCCAGAACGTCGCCAACGTCGCCGTCCGCACGAACCTGACGCCGCCTGCAACTCCGACGAGCGCTAGCTTCTGCTACAAGCCGCCCCTGTCCACACTAGCAGCACGTTGAGCTTCCTCGTGTTCTTGCGAGTCAGGTATGCCACACCACAACCCCTAGGCCCTCCTGTACTCTCCGGACCGTCACTGCCAGTAGCGCCGCCGCCGCTGCAACCACGCGCGCCGCCAGTTCTTGGCCAAGCCAGCGTAGGCCGTTAGATCTAGATCCTGCGTGCCAGATTAGATCACTTAACGAAGGGGTATGGTTGGATCTGGCCCGTGCGATTTCATTTAAATCTTGCAGCTCTCGTTGATCGATCCAGCCGAACCGGTATGGGCCAATCAGACACGCCCACGTGTCTAGGTTTTTAAATTAAAATATGTTTTTGAATCTATTAGTTATTTAAACTTGTAAATTCAATAACTTTTGTTCTTTTTATCTAAAAAATACAAATAATATATCATTGGAATCACAAAAATAAATCCTAAACATCTGTATGCTTGGTTTTGTGATTTGCTTTTGTTAAAATATAAATTTATGTAAAGACATTTGTATGCCTATTTTGTGTATAAAAATTATTTGGAAAATGTTTTAAAATCCAAATTAAGTTTATTTGGTGTATAAATGTTTAGTTTATTGTTCAGTACTATTTTACTTGTCTTGTTTAGTTTATAAAAATCATCACATTGCATTTGCATGCATTCATATATTTTTGCTTGATTATTTGAAATATGAACTTGGTGCTATCATTTTCTGTGTAGATTTTGGTGCTACTGGTAATTGTGACTGTGAGTATTGTTGTTACTCCCCCAACTACCAAGGCAAGTGGTGCTTCATATTTTTGTCCCAATATTTTGACTATGCATTAGTGGTATTTTGTATAGGGCTTGCATGATAATTTTTGCTAATTATCTATATGCTATGCTTGGGAAATCCTAGTAGTAGTAGAATTGTTAGAATTTTCTCTAAGTTAAGATACTTGCTATTGCCATGCTTAGCCTAGCTAGTAGTAACCAAGGGTGGAATATATACATGCTATGGAAATATTGCTAAGTCTTTTGACTTGTGTTTTTTCTTAATAAAGCAACTAAGTGAATGAATCACCTGGGTGGAATGGTATGTTTGGGTTATGTTGAGTGGTTACACAAGGCCCATATCTATGGTCTACCTTGTGTATCACACTTGTGGAAAGCTACCCAGGAACAAAGGGATTTGAGATGCCATATGTTAAGAATCTTCTAGTGCAGCCACATGGCATTATGGGCTCTGCCTGGATCATTTAGGTTGCAATAACTTAGCCAAATGGACAATTGATGGTAGGGGTGATAGGTTTGGGAACGCTTCCATTTTGGTATAAGGGAAGGCTTCTGAAAGGTCTTGTCTCGATGAATGTCGAGTCTTGTGGGGAAAGTGCACCACCTCTCGAGAAGGAAGAATCTAAGTACTTAGCCGTGTCCCCGGCAATGGACAATTTGAGCATCAAGACATGGAATCTATCAAGAATCTCCTAATCCCAATTTCTAAGTTAAAAACTTGTGGTTGAATAAGGGTAAAGGTTCACCAATGTCTATTGGTGGTTCCTTGGGAGTTTTTATCAAACAAAAACTTAGTGTTTTCAACTGATAGGTAAAACCTATTTTGAGCAAAGCAAGCATAAGCTACACTTAGCCAAATTCATGTAGAAGCTAGAAACTAATATTCTACTAAGGTATCACTTGCCAATACTATTCCAATGTATTGACCCACTGTGGCTGTAACTTGAGATGTTGCAGGTTACTCTGATGAGGATTAGGGTTGTGAGTCTACACTCAACATGCTTACCTATGGCACATGAAGATGAATACTTTTATTTATATTGTTACGTTAAACTCTTGTAATAGCCTATGGCTATGGAGTTGTAAAAGACTATGTTATCTTTGGAATGACGATGTAATAATGACCTTTGTTTCTGTGTACTTCATCTTAAACTGTGGATGCTAGCATTTGATCCAGGGACTAGCATTGCAATCACAGGGACCTTTACCTTTATAAAGGTGGGGTCTTACAAGTCTCTAAATCTTAAATCTTTTTAAAACATAATGGAAGTTTTATAAATAACACCATTGATGCAACCATGTCAAACAAGTTTTCATTACAAATCTCAAACACTCCATACTCCTATGGTGTTTCGGGAGATGTAAATCTAGGTGTTTTGCTAAACTTGCAACTCAAATAAATCCCTTTATGATAAATCATAATAAATTTATTTTCTTGTTACACTTGTAACTCAAATAAATCCCTTTATGATCAAATCATAAATCATTTATTTTCTTGTTACAATGATTTTCCACTTTATCTTGAAAGTATTTGAAAAGTTTTTCAAATATTTATTTTCTTGTTACAATGATTTTCCACTTTATCTTGTAAGTGAACATTCACTCAAATTTCTGGAGAAAGCATATGAAGTTGAAATCCATCGCTTACGACTATACATAATGGACTACATACATCGATATGTATAAATTCCAATAATTTAGTCGTTCGTTCTTCTTTGGCCTTTGAATGAAGTTTTAATTATCCCGAGGAAAGTCTCACAAGCATCACTTGATCAAATCAAAGACTCCAAAATCCATGCATATGGAGTTTCTTCATGTTTTATTTCTAATATAATTTAAACGGCGATATCACTTTGTAAGTGATCTTCCAATCATAGCATTAGGTTTTATGGATGTGATTTCTCCACCTAGATTTGTAAATCATCCATCTTATATGGAATACAGTAATTATTTGAACAACCTTTGTTCTCATAATACCTGATTTAAATAAAAATTATTAAAACAAATCTTGAAGGCAAGTTTCGATGTCAACGAGAAATACAAACAACGGTTTGTTTATTTTCGATGAACATCATCACATATTCTCTTGCTAGTTACTTAGGCCATTGTAGTTCATGAATTGTGTCGTTCTGTATGAAATTTCATATCAACCAATTCGGTATCCAATACCCAAGAACCACATTGTTTAACAAGCAAAGAATACAACCATAACATGTATATCATCCATATACCTAAATTGGATATTTCCAATCTTTTCTTTTCTGCCAAATATATTTTATAGATTCTCTTTCAGCATTTACTTTTCCTTTTAAAAGAATCTATCAACATCAAAAGTGGCGCCATATACATGACACATAGTCCAAAGCGTGTATATTCAAATAATAATACCCTTGGACTTGCACTTTGAAGTAGATCACCTATCATCAAAATGATCGGCATTCTTTAAAAATCCATTCTTTAGTAATCTTTTACTGTAGTAAACACTTTACATACATCTTCTATTCATCCTTATCATGACGAATTTCATGATCAACTAATGTAGCTTATAAAGACGAATCGTGAGTATAACGTTACTTTCCAAAACCCTTTTGGATGATTAGGATGTCTAGCATCTCTAACCTTTGTAAATTCTCATCCAATATGAGAACATACATTATACTCTATTATATTGAAACCAAAACATTGTTTTAGATATCGTTATATCTGTCACACATGATGGTTTCTGAAACAATTCTTTCAGCTCCTAGATAAACTTGATATTAAAATAATTAAGAATCATGGAGGCAAACATGATACTTAAGATACTAACATTGGAATTGTTAGTCTCGATTTAATACCAATTATTAAATTTCACGGAGTAAACGGAGTTTGATGAAAGTTTGCAATAGGACTTTAAACTTTAGATTGACACTCAACACAACATGATAAAGTATATATCCAGAATTATATAGTTCTATTATCTCAATTACAACTGTGCATAAGGTGGTGAACGAATGCCAATGACTACAACAAATTATGCAAGTTCACTTTGATTTAATTTATGATAAATTGAGTTCTACTAATGAAAATTAGAAATGAACTCCCACTCAAAAACGACATCCCTCGTGTCTTTTTGGTGATTACATGAACCAAATCCACTACACCAAGTCTGATCATCACGTGAGTCGGTATAGCTTCAAAGGGAGCATCAAATGGGCATCATATCTTTCATATGACGCATGCTTAAACTTTCGGTCCGTGTTCCGAGGCCATGTCTATACATGCTAGGCTCGCCAAGTAAGAACCTTAGTATTTGCGTGTGTAACGGTCTTACACCCGAGATATGCTCGTGGATTCAAGTACACCCGATCATCATGTGATTTCTTGAAGCGACGAAACATTATCGGTGCATACTTAAGGAAGAACACATTTTTATATTGATATCTAAATGTGAGATCATCTTATTATGCTAATAAAACGCCAAACAAGCAATATAAGATGCAATCAAACATCTCATTTTGTAAGTGAAATGATATGGTTCCCGCATATGATCTCCATCATGTGCATCATGGTATGATCTCTATCATACCTATATGTGTAAGGACAAGGTCTATGGAACCTACACGTTATGTGTGTTGTAAGAGTATCATCTTATACTTCTACTTACACCATATCATAACACTAGCCTAGCAACAATCTAAATTATACGCCTCTAATTTATCCATTGCAAGTTTTACGTGGTTAGCTTAGGGCTTTCGAAGATAGAAGCGTTCTTACCTCCGAACATGAACCACAACAAGGATAATCAAATTGTTGACAACTCGTTGCAAATTAGATATTTACTATAGTAGGAGAGACAGACACCCGCTAGCCACTTATGCAAACTAGTTGCATGTCAAGTGTGGAACAGGTCTCATGTGCGAGGACATGTAAAGTTTGTCCGGGCCGCTTCATCCCACTATGCCACCAATCTACAAAGTACAACTAAGAAGCAGTAAAATGATCATCATAGCCCACATACTGTAAGGTTCCCAACCTTTAATAATGTAGAGATCCCTGTGTTTACAATGCTAGTCCCTGGATCAATAGCTAGCATCCACAGTTAAGATGTAATATCAAGAAACAAAGGTCATAATACAACTTTATAACCAAGAATAAAATAATTCATTACATCTTACATAGCTCATTTGGCTATCTCATTACAATGCAGCAGAATATAACAATATCATGGGATCCTTCATCTTCAAAGTGCCACAGGCAGTCATGTTGGTTGTAGACTTGTAATCCTAATCAATAAACTTCACTAACATCAAACAAACCTGCAACATAACAAGTTACAGCCACAAGGGTCAATACATTTGAATTGTATTGGCAAGTGATACTATGGTAGTATAGTGGAGTCTATCATCTATATGCACTTGGCTAACTGGAGCTTAGGCTTGCATTGCTCAAAATAGATTTTCCTTATCATTTGAAAATACTAAGTTTTTGTTTGTCAAAATCACCCAAGGCATCTCCCAATAGAAATTGGTGATCCTTCAACCCTTGTATCAACCACAAGATTTTAACTTAGAAATTGGGATGAGGAGATTCTTCCATGTCTTGATGCTCAAATTGTCCTTTACCAGGGACATGGCTAAGTACTTAGATTTTTCACTCTGCAGAGGTGGTGCACTTTCCCCACAAGACTTGGTTTCACCAAGACAAGATCTTTCAGAAGCATTCCCTTAGACCATAATGGACGCGTTCCAACCTATCAAACCCCTACCACCAACTGTCCATTTGGCTAAGTTATTGCAACCTATATGATCCAGGCAGAGCCCATAATGCCAAGTGGCTGCACTTGAAGCTTCTCAACATTTGACATCTCAAATCTCTTTGTTCCTGGGTGGCCATCCACAAGTGAGATACACAAGGTAAACCATAGAAATGGGCCTTGTGTAACCACTCAACACAAACCATTCTTTCCATTCCACCCAGGTGGTTCATTCACTTAGTTGTTTTATTAAGCAAAAACACAAATCCAAAGACTTAGAAATATTCCATAGAATGAATATATTCCACCCTTGTTTTCTACTAGCTAAGCTAAGCATGATGGTAGTAGGAATCTTAACTTAGGAAATTTCTACTAAGGTTTCATCTACTAGGATTTCCCATGGTATACTTTACATTTAGCAAAAATTCCATGCAAGTCCTACTTTAGAAATATCACTAATGCATAGTGAAAATAATGGGACAAAAGTATGAAGCATCACTTGCCTTTTTGGTAGAGAATATAAGTTCACTCCTTGATCTTGCAATATTCACACTCTTCAAATGTCACTACAATTCAATCAAGCAAGGCACAAATTCAATCTACCATTCAAGCAAACATCACATAAAATAATAGAATCAAAACAATGCATGCAAGCATGCCAAAGATTGTTTTATTTGGAAAAGTGATTTCTAATGGATTATAAACATTCTAAAACATTTATTGGTCTTTTTATAAAAGTGTCAAGACTATTTGCAAAAGATTTTATCTATAAACTCTTTTTAAATCAAAACATTATTTTATTTGGTTGAAAATGCCTTTAGCAAAGCAACAATCTTTATAGGGTTCACCAAAAACATTTTTAATTCTAAAACTTGGTGTTTGGGATCAGAGAGTTTAAATCAAAACATTTTCCCAAAGGTTTTCCTCCAAAAGCATTTTTAAACCATAATCAACATTTTTATTTGACTAGAAATGCTTTTGTCACATCCCAAGATTTTCCAAATCTTGTAATGTGAAAAATAAATGAATAAAATAAAACTTTGTTGATTTTCAGAGTGAGAAGAAACTTTTTGAATCCAATTGGGAACCTTCAAACCAATTTGGATCAAATTAAATCCTAAAGGGATTTAAAAAGATAAACATTTAATAAAGGAAAATAAAAATATTTGGAATTACTATTTTGGATCTTTTAATAAAAGGATTTGGTTTTCAAAAGAAAAGGTGGATTTATAAATAAAGGTTATTTTATAGAGCCAACTTAAACCTTGGCCAAGTATTTGAAATAAAATATTTCTATTTGATAAAAATAGTAAAGGTTTATTTAAATAAAATAATAAGGATTTAATATCCAATTTTATTTGAGTAAAGGCTTTTCCCACTTTAAATAAACACAAAAACTTATTTATTTATTTTAAAAATAAGTTTTCCAAATATTTTATATTCTCAAATAAAACCTACTGAAGTGTTTTGGTTTTATTTTAGATTTCAAATTAAAGTTTTTAATAAAACAAATCCTATTTGATTTTATAACAAAGGTCCATTTTATTTAATTAATAATGGAACCTAAAATAAAAGGTATTTTGTTTTAAACAAGTTTCCAAGTATTCTTTATTTCCAAATAAAACCTACTGATTTGGTTTTGAAAATATTTGGATTTCAAATGGAGATTTTATTAAATAAATCAAACCCTATTTGATTAAATAACTAAAGGTCCATTTTATTTAATTAATGAATGGATCCTAAAAAGAATAAAAATATTTTTTATTTTATTTTTGGGATTTGGTTTATGATTGATAAACAGAACCAAAAACTCATTACAAGTGTGGTGATTCTTTGGATTGTTTGAATGTTTGAATAGTTGATTGAAATTCAAAACAGAAATTAAATTGGAAAAAGAAAAAGATTCAGACAGAAAAAAAAATATGGAAACGGACCTGACCCAACTGAGCCAGCCCAACAGCCCAGTCCAGCCCACCTGTTCCCTCGCCCCCGAACCGTTTTCTTCACCGCAGAAGCAACCCGCGAGGACGCTGACAAGTGGACCCCCCCCTCACTTCCTTTCTCGCTAACAGGTATGCCCCACCCTTTTCCTGATCATCGTCTCCACCACTGCGACCCATTCTTCCCCGCTCCTGCCATTGATTCCTCAGGCTTAATTCTCCTTAATGCCGCGATTAAAACTCGCAGTGATCACGCGTGATAAATCCCCTCTTCCTCCTCTTCCATTCCCCCCAAACACCACGCCTCGAGAGCCACCAGGCTGTTCCAAATTTCTTCTGCACCGCCGCCGTCTCCGACTAGGTTCTCGGCCAACTCCGGCAGCACCGCATCGCCCCTGCCTCACCGACTAAGCTCACATCCTCCCCAGACCGTGGCGCATCTCTCTGTGGCCTCAGCTCGGCCGCGAGTGTCCTGCAAGCTCGACAACGTCCTCGACTGAGCACCACCGCCCAACCACATCAGCTCCGGTGACCCTCCCCGTAAGCCCCGTCCTTCCCCCTTTCTCTAGAGGACACCACTACACCATGCGTTCCTTCGTGCTTCTAATGCCCCATGTTTCGCGTCCTGTCGCACCTTGTAGGATCATCTCCGACAGCACCAGAGCACGCCGTCGCCAGAAGGAACTCCGGCGAGAAATTATCGCTACCCTCGTACGCCCCCTGCTTCCCCGAGAGCACGTTGAGCATCAGCATCATTCAGCGAACCAGGTGAGCACCCTCTCCCTCCTTCTCGCTTCCTGTAACACCGGCGACGCCACTGTCAAGCCGCCGCCGCCGCGCGTTAGAGTCCAGCGCCGCCAGTTTCTGGTCGGGGCACTGAGAGCCGTTAGATCCAGATCGGAGCGATAGGATAGTTCACTTAAATGAAAGGATATGCGATGATCTGAGCCGCACATGCCCCTTTTAATCCTGTGGTCTGTATCGCTCGATCCACATGAATCGGTACTGCCCAATAAGAAACAGCCACGTGGCCTGTAGTTGATTTAAAAGACAGATTTGATCTATTAGATTTCCAATTTTGTAAATTGCACAACTTCTAAACCACACGTCCAAATTTTGCAAACTTTATATCATTGGAATCACCAAGACAAGCCCTAGCCAACCAAGCCATTTGTTTAGCAAAAAGCTTCTGTTAAAATGTTTGATTTTGTAGAAACATTTGTATGCTTGTTAAGGGTGTAAAAATTGTTCAAAAATGATTTTGAGGATAAAATCTTTGGAAAATGATGTTATTTGAACCTACTGACCATAGGAAACACTTTGTGGATCCAAAAATGTTTTTGGTGAAACAAAATAATGATTCTTTGATTTAAAACCATTTCTAGTCAAATAGAAATGTGGTTTATTTATTAAAAATAGTTTTGGAAGAAAACTTTTGGGAAATGTTTTGTTCTAAACTCTCTGACCCCAAACACCAAGTTTTATGGTTTGAAAACATATTTGGTGAACCCTATAGATTAATGCCTTAGTAAAAATATTTCTACACCACATAAAATGATACCTTGTTTTGAAAATGGTTTTTGAGGTGAAACCTTTTGCAAATGACTTTGCCACTTTACCAAATGACCATTAGGTGTTTTCAAATGTTTATGACCCATTAGGAACGACTTTTTCAAACAAAACAAAGCTTGGCATGCTTGCATGCATTACTTTGACTTTGTCATTTTTATGTGTTGTTTTGCTTGATTGGTAGATTGAGTTTGTGCCTTGCTTGATTGAATTGTAGTGACTTGAAGAGTGTGATTGTTGCAAGGACAAGGAGTGAACCTATACTCTACCAAAAACCTAAGTGATGCTTCATACTTTTGTCCCATTACTTTCTTTATGCATTAGTGATTTTCTCTAAGTAAAACTTGCATGGAATTTTGCTAAGTATAAACCTTGCTATAGGAAATCCTAGTAGTTGAAACCTTAGTAGAAATTCCTAAGTCAAGATACCTACTACTATCATGCTTAGCCTAGCTAATAGAAAACAAGGGTGGAATATATATCCATACTATGAAAAATTTCTAAGTCTGAGGACGTGTGTTTTTGTTTAATAAAACAACTAAGTTAATGAATCACCTGGGTGGAATGGTAATTGCTTGGTGGATTTTGGTTGAGTGGTTCACAAGGCCCATGTCTATGGTTTACCTTGTGTATCTCACTTGTGGATGGCCACCCAGGAACAAAGAGATTTGAGATGTCAAATGTTGAGAAGCTTCAAGTGCAACCACTTGGCAATATGGGCTATGCCATGATCATATAGGTTGCAAGAACTTAGCCATATGGACTGTGGGTGGTAGAGTTTTGATAGGTTGGAACGCGTCCATTTTGGTCTAAGGGAAGGCTTCTGAAAGATCTTGTCTTGGGAAACCAAGTCTTGTGGGGAAAGTGCACCACCTCTGCAGAGTGTAAAACCTAAGTACTTAGCCATGTCCCTGGTAAAGGACAATTTGAGCATCAAGACATGGAAGCAATCAAGAATCTCATCATTCAAATTTCTAAGTTAAAACTTGTGGTTTGAACAAGGGTTAAAGGATCTTCAATCTTTGATTGAGAAAAATGTTTTGTCAAAGCAAAAACTTAGTATTTTCAAAATGTTAAGGAAAAATCTATTTTGACCAATGCAAGCCTCAACTCCACTTAGACAAGTGCATATAGATGTTAGACTCCACTATACTACCATAGTATCACTTGCCAATACAATTCAAATGTATTGACCCTTTGTGGCTGTAACTTGTATGTTGCAGGTTTGATTGATTTAGTGAAGTGTGTGGATTAGGATTACAAAGTCTACAACCAACATGTCTGCCTGTGGCACTTTGAAGATGAAGGACCCCATGCTTATAGATTTCTGCTGCAATGTAATGTAATAGCCAAATGAGCTATGTAAGATGTAATAAAATTATGTTATTCCTGGTTATAAAGTTGTATTATGACCTTTGTTTCTTGATATTACATCTTAACTGTGGATGCTAGCTATTGATCCAGGGACTAGCATTGTAAACACAGGGGACTCCACCTTATATTAAATAAAGGTTGGGACACTCCCTCTACAGATGGTATCAGAGCATTGTGTTTCCTGTAGGATTTGTAAACCTAGGATTGGACAAAAACCCTTAGAAAAATAGGAGTTGTATTTGTTCCAATACTTATTTACAAAAATTCTTGTAAACTCTTTCCTTAACCATTTTTGTTTTTGAACTCTACATCTCTTCTATTTTCAACTTGATGGAAAAACCTACCCCATGACCAAAGACTATACCATGTGCAAAGGACTCCATCAACTCTAATGACTTCAACATCTTCAGCATATTCACCAAGGACTTCCAACTTGGATACCACTAAGGACTACAAGTGAGACAAGGAAATCTTGCTCAAGATGTGGAGACTAAGGAAATGCAAAATTAGAAGGAGTTCACTTCCCTTGAAGTATTGTGACCAAAAGTTTTTCCAAGGAAACCAAGATCTCATGCAAGAAGAATCAACCAAGAAGGAAGGAAAGATCACACGTGAACCATATAGATGGACCACCATATTATAGTTAAGTCTAACACACCAACTTATGTGGTGTAACAAAAATATTTTGTTGCCTAAAAATGTGCTTGAACTTTGTTGTTTGAGTGAAATGTTTGGCTTGTGATTGCTTGCACATTGCTTGAGTGAATTGTGATGTGTGTGATTAGAATTATTCCCTTAGAAATATTTTTGCCTATTCTAAATCCCAATCCAACCCAAACAGATGACTTCTCCAAGAAACTCCAACATCAAGGTTGATGACAACAACAACAACCAAGAGAACAACATGAGAGAACTCATAGCAACCCAAAACCAATTGAGCCAAGAGACAACTCAGCTTTTAGCCAACAACAATGGACTAGACCCAGCCATACAAAGGATTTTGAAACTTCAATCCCAAATTGTTGCAAGGATTGATTACTCAAATGATCAACATGGGAGAGAACTTTTCCCAAAGAGCTAATGACAACAAGGATGACAAAGATGTTAATCTAGAAGGAACCCAAGCTAGCAATATTTATGGAAGCAAGGATCATGCATCCAAGGAACATGAAGATCAATGCCCCAAGAAGAGAGAAAGATTTTCCACCTATGAAGAACATGAACTAGAAGAACTCCTAGCTTTGGAGAGACCCAAAAAGAAGAAGAAGAAGAAATGCCCCAACCCTAACAAGGAGGATGTTACTCAAGTGCAATGTTACAATTGCAAAGAGATGGGACACTATGCCAATGAATGCCCAGAAAAGAAGAAGAACCAAGGAAACAAACAAGAGGCAATGATACCAAAGGAAAAGAAAGATATCAGCCAAGTGATGTGTTTCAAATGCAAGGAACTAGGCCACTATGTAAACTTCTGTCCAGGAAAGAGGAAGCACAAGATAAACCAACCTATAAAAGATCTCATCCTTGTCACATGTTTCAAGTGTGAAAACAAAGGACACTATGCGGATGTTTGCCCAGAGAAGTTTCCCCAGGATCCCAAGAAGGCCAACATGTAATTTAGTTGGAAAATTTTTAAGGGTGGTAGTACCCTAGATGTTTTGAGCCAACTTGTAACCCCTAGCCTCCCCAAATCTCGGGACGAGATTTATTTTAAGGGTGGTAGCCTGTCACATCCCAAGATTTTCCAAATCTTGTAATGTGAAAAATAAATGAATAAAATAAAACTTTGTTGATTTTCAGAGTGAGAAGAAACTTTTTGAATCCAATTGGAAACCTTCAAACCAATTTGGATCAAATTAAATCCTAAAGGGATTTAAAAAGATAAACATTTAATAAAGGAAAATAAAAATATTTGGAATTACTATTTTGGATCTTTTAATAAAAGGATTTGGTTTTCAAAAGAAAAGGTGGATTTATAAATAAAGGTTATTTTATAGAGCCAACTTAAACCTTGGCCAAGTATTTGAAATAAAATATTTCTATTTGATAAAAATATTAAAGGTTTATTTAAATAAAATAATAATGATTTAATATCCAATTTTATTTAAGTAAAGGCTTTTTCCCATTTTAAATAAACACAAAAACTTATTTATTTATTTTAAAAATAAGTTTTCCAAATATTTTATATTCTCAAATAAAACCTACTGAAGTGTTTTGGTTTTATTTTAGATTTCAAATTAAAGTTTTTAATAAAACAAACCCTATTTGATTTTATAACAAAGGTCCATTTTATTTAATTAATAATGGAACCTAAAATAAAAGGTATTTTGTTTTAAACAAGTTTCCAAGTATTCTTTATTTCCAAATAAAACCTACTGATTTGGTTTTGAAAATATTTGGATTTCAAATGGAGATTTCATTAAATAAATCAAACCCTATTTGATTAAATAACTAAAGGTCCATTTTATTTAATTAATGAATGGATCCTAAAAAGAATAAAAATATTTTTTTATTTTATTTTTGGGATTTGGTTTATGATTGATAAACAGAACCAAAAACTCATTACAAGTGTGGTGATTCTTTGGATTGTTTGAATGTTTGAATAGTTGATTGAAATTCAAAACAGAAATTAAATTGGAAAAAGAAAAAGATTCAGACAGAAAAAAAAATATGGAAACGGACCTGACCCAACTGAGCCAGCCCAACAGCCCAGTCCAGCCCACCTGTTCCCTCGCCCCCGAACCGTTTTCTTCACCGCAGAAGCAACCCGCGAGGACGCTGACAAGTGGACCCCCCCCCCTCACTTCCTTTCTCGCTGACAGGTATGCCCCACCCTTTTCCTGATCATCGTCTCCACCACTGCGCCCCGTTCTTCCCCGCTCCTGCCATTGATTCCTCCGGCTTAATTCGCCTTAATGCCGCGATTAAAACTCGTAGTGATCACGCGTGATAAATCCCCTCTTCCTCCTCTTCCATTCCTCCCAAACACCACGCCTCGAGAGCCACCAGGCTGTTCCAAATTTCTTCTGCACCGCCGCCGTCTCCGACGAGGTTCTCGGCCAACTCCGGCAGCACCGCATCGCCCCTGCCTCACCGACCAAGCTCACATCCTCCCCAGACCGTGGTGCATCTCTCTGTGGCCTCAGCTCGGCCGCGAGTGTCCTGCAAGCTCGGCAACGTCCTCGACTGAGCGCCATCGCCCAACCACATCAGCTCCGGTGACCCTCCCCATAAGCCCCGTCCTTCCCCTTTCTCTAGAGGACATCACTACACCCTGTGTTCCTTCGCGCTTCTAATGCCCCATGTTTCGCGTCCTGTCGCACCTTGTAGGATCATGTCCGACAGCACCAGAGCACGCCGTCGCCAGAAGGAACTCCGACGAGAAATTATCGCTACCCTCGTACGCCCCCTGCTTCCCCGAGAGCACGTTGAGCATCAGCATCATTCAACGAACCAGGTGAGCACCCTCTCCCTCCTTCTCGCTTCCTGTAATGCCGGCGACGCCACTGTCAAGCCGCCGCCGCGGCGCGTCAGAGTCCAGCGCCGCCAGTTTCTGGTCGGGGCACTGAGAGCCGTTAGATCCAGATCGGAGCGATAGGATAGTTCACTTAAACGAAAGGATATGCGATGATCTGAGCCGCACATGCCCCTTTTAATCCTGTGGTCTGTATCGCTCGATCCACATGAATCGGTACTGCCCAATAAGAAACAGCCACGTGGCCTGTAGTTGATTTAAAAGACAGATTTGATCTATTAGATTTCCAATTTTGTAAATTGCACAACTTCTAAACCACACGTCCAAATTTTGCAAACTTTATATCATTGGAATCAGCAAGACAAGCCCTAGCCAACCAAGCCATTTGTTTAGCAAAAAGCTTCTGTTAAAATGTTTGATTTTGCAGAAACATTTGTATGCTTGTTAAGGGTGTAAAAATTGTTCAAAAATGATTTTGAGGATAAAATCTTTGGCAAATGATGTGATTTGAACCTACTGACCATAGGAAACACTTTGTGGATCCAAAAATGTTTTTGGTGAAACAAAATAATGATTCTTTGATTTAAAACCATTTCTAGTCAAATAGAAATGTGGTTTATTTATTAAAAATAGTTTTGGAAGAAAACTTTTGGGAAATGTTTTGTTCTAAACTCTCTGACCCCAAACACCAAGTTTTATGGTTTGAAAACATATTTGGTGAACCCTATAGATTAATGCCTTAGTAAAAATATTTCTACACCACATAAAATGATACCTTGTTTTGAAAATGGTTTTTGAGGTGAAACCTTTTGCAAATGACTTTGCCACTTTACCAAATGACCATTAGGTGTTTTCAAATGTTTATGACCCATTAGGAACGACTTTTTCAAACAAAACAAAGCTTGGCATGCTTGCATGCATTACTTTGACTTTGTCATTTTTATGTGTTGTTTTGCTTGATTGGTAGATTGAGTTTGTGCCTTCCTTGATTGAATTGTAGTGACTTGAAGAGTGTGATTGTTGCAAGGACAAGGAGTGAACCTATACTCTACCAAAAAGGCAAGTGATGCTTCATACTTTTGTCCCATTACTTTCTTTATGCATTAGTGATTTTCTCTAAGTAAAACTTGCATGGAATTTTGCTAAGTATAAACCTTGCTATAGGAAATCCTAGTAGTTGAAACCTTAGTAGAAATTCCTAAGTCAAGATACCTACTACTATCATGCTTAGCCTAGCTAATATAAAACAAGGGTGGAATATATATCCATACTATGAAAAATTTCTAAGTCTGAGGACTTGTGTTTTTGTTTAATAAAACAACTAAGTTAATGAATCACCTGGGTGGCATGGTAATTGCTTGGTGGATTTTGGTTGAGTGGTTCACAAGGCCCATGTCTATGGTTTACCTTGTGTATCTCACTTGTGGATGGCCACCCAGGAACAAAGAGATTTGAGATGTCAAATGTTGAGAAGCTTCAAGTGCAACCACTTGGCAATATGGGCTCTGCCATGATCATATAGGTTGCAAGAACTTAGCCATATGGACAGTGGGTGGTAGAGTTTTGATAGGTTGGAACGCGTCCATTTTGGTCTAAGGGAAGGCTTCTGAAAGATCTTGTCTTGGGAAACCAAGTCTTGTGGAGAAAGTGCACCACCTCTGCAGAGTGTAAAACCTAAGTACTTAGCCATGTCCCTGGTAAAGGACAATTTGAGCATCAAGACATGGAAGCAATCAAGAATCTCATCATTCAAATTTCTAGGTTAAAACTTGTGGTTTGAACAAGGGTTAAAGGATCTTCAATCTTTGATTGAGAAAAATGTTTTGTCAAAGGAAAAACTTGTATGTTGCAGGTTTGAGCAAAATCTATTTTGAGCAATGCAAGCCTCAACTCCACTTAGACATGTGCATATAGATGTTAGACTCCACTATACTACCATAGTATCACTTGCCAATACAATTCAAATGTATTGACCCTTTGTGGCTGTAACTTGTATGTTGCAGGTTTGATTGATTTAGTGAAGTGTGTGGATTAGGATTACAAAGTCTACAACCAACATGTCTGCCTGTGGCACTTTGAAGATGAAGGACCCCATGCTTATAGATTTCCGCTGCAATGTAATGTAATAGCCAAATGAGCTATGTAAGATGTAATAAAATTATGTTATTCCTGGTTATAAAGTTGTATTATGACCTTTGTTTCTTGATATTACATCTTAACTGTGGATGCTAGCTATTGATCCATGGACTAGCATTGTAAACACAGGGGACTCCACCTTATATTAAATAAAGGTTGGGACACTCCCTCTACAGCTTTAATTCAAGGATTTATTATCTTGCTTCGGAAAATATGTTTTTTCATCCACAAGTTGGTTTATATGGTTAGTAGGTTCAAAACAATCCATTTGCCAAAGGTTTTATCACCAAAATAATTTTAGAACAATTTTTATATCCAAAATATGCCTACACAAGTTTCTGCAAAAACAACCATTTTTCCAGAAGCAATTCATTAAAAAAAGTGCATGGTTGGAAATTACTTGTCTTGGTGATTCCATTGATATAAAATTTGCAAAATTTGGACATGTGGTTTGAAAGTTATGAATTTTACAAAATTGAACATCTAATAGATCAATTTTTGTTTTTATAACAAAGTCTGAGCCACGTGGAGCAATCTCATTGGGCAGTATCGCTTCGGTCGGATCGACCTTTCTGGGTCGTCAGATCTAAATGACTACGCACGGCACAGTTCAAAGGATACCCCTTCGGTTAAGTTTCTATCACAACCATTTGATCAAGATCCTACGGCTCACAACCACTGGACATATAATGGCGGCGCTAGCGGCAGCGTGCTCAGACAATGACGGTGTCGGCGTTACAGGAAGCGAGAGAGCGAGGGGAGAAGCTCACCGAGTTCGCCGTGCCGTGGGGATACTCAAGGTGGTTGTTGCCGACTGAGGGGCACACGGTAATGGCGGGTATTGCTCGTCGGAGTTCACGTCTCCGTCGGGTTTGTCTGTTCGTCGTCAAAGGCGAGTGTACGGTTAACGCCAAACTAAACAAAAAATGCTATTAGGTTCGCACGAGAAAGGCGAATACGGAAGTATCAGTCAGAGGGGACGGGGTGGTCAGGAGTTACCAGGGGGTCTCGCCGGAGAGGTAGCAGACGACGGCGGCGTGCAGAGGTCGTCCTTGCCGACGCTCTAGGCAAGCGCCGCCAGGCTGGCACCACAGTTAGATGCGCACTAGTCTGGAGAGTGAGCTCACGTGCACAAGGGGGCAGGATACGGTTAGGGTTCGCCGGAATCAGCCGGAAATGTCGTCGGAGACAGAGGTGGTCTCAGCTCCAATTGGAACGGCCTGGAGGCTGAGAGGGAGGGGCGAATGAGGGAAAATGGGGAGGAGTCGTGGGCGTTTAAGGGTGCGTGGTCACAGCGAGGAGTAACCGCGGCGTTAAGGCGAATTAAGCCCGCGAATTTACAGCAGAGAACGGCGAGGAGGGAAGGAAGAAGGGGTCGCGGCGGGTGGAGACGAGAATTGACAGGCGGGACCGTTTCGTCAGCGAGAGAGGAAGAGGGGCAGTGGGGTCTAGTAATCAGTGACACTGCGGGTCAGAGTCTGGGTGGAAAAACGATTCACTCGGGGTTAGAGGAATGGGCTTATGATGGGCTTAGTGGGCTAGGTTAGTTGGGCTGGCTTTGCTCACTTTTTTTTGTTCTGTTTTGATTTTGTTTAACCAATTCAAACATTCATTTGAATTCAAACTTCTCTCAAACTTTGTGTAGATTCAAACACTGATTAATAATACATTCTGAAGTCAAATTTAGAATAATTTATTTATTCTTTTTATGGGATAATAATTAATTAAAATAGGCCCTTGTATTATTTCAAATAAGATTTAATAATGTTTTTCAAACTCCATTTGAAATCTAAATTCTTCCAAATCTTTCTAGTAGGTTTTATTTGTTTATTTGGGTGTGAAATAATTCACCTTGAATTATTAGGAATGTTTTTAATATGATTTATAAATCATTTGAATTGGGTATTTGTCTTTATTCCTATGAAATTAAATATAGTTTTAATTCCATAAATTTTATTTGGAAGATTTCTTTGATCTTGTTTAAGTTAATTAAACAACTTTTATCCCACTTGGGTAAATTCCAAATTCTATTTTCCCATGATTTATTTAATCATTTTTAATAGGGATTTTATCTTTATTCAAATAGAATTGGATTTGGTTAATGCCCTTTTAATAAATTTGAAAATTCTTTATCCATTATTTTATTTGGATTTGGATTATATTTATTCCATTTGCTTATGGATTAGGCCAAGATTTAATTTGGTCTTTAAATATTGCTCATTTAATATTTCTTTCTTTACCTTATAAAATCCATATCTTTTTATTTAAAGATCCAAACTTGGTGATTCCAATTTGTACATTTTTATTTAATGTTTATTAATCATTTTAAATATCTTTAGGATTATTTACTCACCATTTGGTATGGATTTCTTGATAGGTGCTTTATTAGCTTTGGAAATTACTTTTCCTTATCTTATTAAATTCACAAGATTTTATTTATGGCTCCAAATTAAGTGAAACCAATTTATATGGTTTTATAATATTTCTATTTGTCATTCTTGATCATTTATAAATGTTTGTTGACAAATTTTTATTTGGAACAAATTCATGGTCTTAGAGATATCTTGAAAATGATTTTCTTCCATTAGGGTTTTAGGGTTTTGGTTTATTCTCCAAGTGTTCATATTTTCAGATGCATTTAAGAAGAATGCATTCACTTGATTTGAATTTAGTTGGATTCAAATATTAACCAAATTTTGTTTAAGATGGGATTTTTAAGTTTCGATTTAGAAATAAAAAGTTTATTTTCACCCTAAATTTCAACAATTATTTATTTTGTCTATTTATTTTTCACATTACAAATTTTGGAAAATTTTGGGATGTGACAGGCTACCACCCTTAAAATAAATCTCGTCCCGGGATTTGGGAAAGATAGGGGTTACAAGTTGGCTCAAAGCAACTAGGGTACTACCACCCTTAAAATATTTTCCAACTAGATTACTTCTTGGCTTGCTTGGAATCTTGATGATACTTCTCTGGGCAAACATCTGGATAGTGTCCTTTGTTTCCACACTTGAAACATTTGACAAGGCTGAGATCCTTCATAGGCTTTATCTTGTGCTTCATCTTTTCTGGACAATTGCTTGCATAATGTCCTTGATTACCACAATTGTAACATGTGACAATATTGAGTTCTTCACGTATCTTCTGTGGACAAGTTGACACATAATGGCCTAGATCTTTGCAGTTGTTGCACCACACTTGGTTAATCTCCTTATATTTCTTATTCTTCTCTGGACATTCATTGGCATAGTGTCCCATTTCTTTGCAATGGCAACATTGCACTTGGCTTTTGTCCTTCTTCTTCTTGGGCTTCTCCAAAGCTAGGAGTGCTTCTAGTTCATGCTCTTCATATCTTATCTCAAAGGTTGGAAAGTTTCCTGGTCTCCTTGATCTTTTCCTTGGATAATACATATGTCTCCTCTTTGGTCCATCAAATTGAGTCATATTGCATGGAGGTGCAAGCTGAGATTTTACTTTGTCTTCATCCTTCTTCGTAAAAGTTGTTCCCTCATGGTAGTCTGCAATCAGTTGTTGCACTCCACCTTGTTTCCTTTGTTGAACTATGGAATAGATGGGGCATTGGATAGGGACATGATTATTTCCTTCACATAGGAAACAGGTAGCTTGAGATGTGGGGCATTGGTTAGTTGGATGTTTTTCTTCACAATTGGGGCATTGATCTTCATGCTCCTTGGAAGTGTGATCCTTGTCTCCACAAACATTGCAAGCTTGGGTTCCTTCTAGAATATCATCCTTGACATCCTTGTTGTCACAAACTCCTTGGAAAGAGTTGTCTCCCATGTTGATCATTTGATTTTTCACCTTATGCAACAATTGGGTTTGGGTTTCCAAAAACCTTTGCATGGTTGGATCTAAATCACTGGTGTTGGCTAAAAATTGAGCTGTCACTTGGTTCAACTGGGTTTGGGTTACTATGAGTTCTCTCATGTTGATCCCTTGGTTGTTGTTGTTGTTGTCACCATCCTTGATGTTGGAGTTTCTTGGAGTAGTCATCTGTTTGGGTTGGATTGGGATTAGAATAGGCAAAAGATTTCTAAGGAATCAATTCTAATCACACACATCACAATTCACTCAAGCAATGTGCAAGCAATCACAAACAAACATTCCACTCAAACAACAAGGTCAAGCACATCTTTAGGCAATAAAATATTTTTGTTACACCACATAAGTTGGTGTGTTTGATTTAATCTAAATATGGTGGTCCAACTATATGGTTCACTTGAGATCATTCCTTCCTTATTAGTTGATTCTTCATGAAAAAGATCTTTGTATTCTTTCTTGCATCTTGGTCACAAAACTTCAAGGTGATGATGGTTCCTTCTATGTTGTGTTTCCTTAGTCTTCAATTCTTGAGTAACATTTCTTGTCTCACTTGTAGTCTTTAGTGATATCCAAGTTGAAGTCCTTGTTGAGAATAAGGTTGAAATCACTTGAGTTGGTGAAGTCCTTTGCTCATGTTGAAGTCTTTGGCCATGGGGTAGGCTTTGTCCATCAAGTTGAAGTAGAAGAGGTGTAGAATCAAAACCAAAATGGTTGAGGAAAGAGTATACAAGATTGTTTGTAACTATGTTTTGGAACAAATACAGCTCCTATTTTTCTAAGGGGTTTTGTCCAATCCTAGAGTTATAAATCCTACAGGAAACACAGTGCTCTGATACAATCTGTAAGGTTCCCAACCTTTAATAAGGTAGAGATCCCTATGTTTACAATGCTAGTCCCTGGATCAATAGCTAGCATCCACAGTTAAGATATAATATCAAGAAACAAAGGTCATAATACAACTTTATAACCAAGAATAAAATAATTCATTACATCTTACATAGCTCATTTGGCTATCTCATTACAATGCAGCAGAATATAACAATAGCATGGGGTCCTTCATCTTCAAAGTGCCACATGCAGTCATGTTGGTTGTAGACTTGTAATCCTAATCAATAAACTTCACTAACATCAAACAAACCTGCAACATAACAAAAGTTACAGCCATAAGGGTCAATACATTTTAATTGTATTGGCAAGTGATACTATGGTAGTATAGTGGAGTCTATCATCTATATGCACTTGGATAAGTGGAGCTTGCTTGCATTCCTCAAAATAGATTTTCCTTATCATTTGAAAATACTAAGTTTTTGTTTGTCAAAATCACACAAGGCATCTCCCAATAGAAATTGGTGATCCTTCAACCCTTGTATCAACCACAAGATTTTAACTTAGAAATTGGGATGAGGAGATTCTTGATAGCTTCCATGTCTTGATGCTCAAATTGTCCTTTACCAGGGACATGGCTAAGTACTTAGATTTTTCACTCTGCAAAGGTGGTGCACTTTCCCCACACGACTTGGTTTCACCAAGACAAGATCTTTCAGAAGCCTTCCCTTAGACCAGAATGGACGCGTTCCAACCTATCAAACCCCTACCACCAACTGTCCATTTGGCTAAGTTATTGCAACCTATATGATCCAGGCAGAGCCATAATGCTAAGTGGCTGCACTTGAAGCTTCTCAACATTTGACATCTCAAATCTCTTTGTTCCTGGGTGGCCATCCACAAGTGAGATACACAAGGTAAACCATAGAAATGGGCCTTTTGTAACCACTCAACACAAACCATTCTTTCCATTCCACCCAGGTGGTTCATTCACTTAGTTGTTTTATTAAGCAAAAACACAAGTCCAAAGACTTAGCAATATTTCCATAGAATGAATATATTCCACCCTTGTTTTCTACTAGCTAAGCTAAGCATGATGGTAGTAGGAATCTTAACTTAGGAAATTTCTACTAAGGTTTCATCTACTAGGATTTCCCATGGTATAGTTTACATTTAGCAAAAATTCCATGCAAGTCCTACTTTAGAAATATCACTAATGCATAGTGAAAATAATGGGACAAAAGTATGAAGCATCACTTGCCTTTTTGGTAGAGAATATAAGTTCACTCCTTGATCTTGCAATATTCACACTCTTCAAATGTCACTATAATTCAATCAAGCAAGGCACAAATTCAATCTACCATTCAAGCAAACATCACAAAAAATAATAGAATCAAAACAATGCATGCAAGCATGCCAAAGATTGTTTTATTTGGAAAAGTGATTTCTAATGGATTATAAACATTCTAAAACATTTATTGATCTTTTTATAAAAGTGTCAAGACTATTTGCAAAATATTTTATCTATAAACTCTTTTTAAATCAAAGCATTATTTTATGTGGTTGAAAATGCCTTTAGCAAAGCAACAATCTTTATAGGGTTCACCAAAAACATTTTTAATTCTAAAACTTGGTGTTTGGGATCAGAGAGTTTAAATCAAAACATTTTCCCAAAGGGTTTCCTCCAAAAGCATTTTTAAACCATAATCAACATTTTTATTTGACTAGAAATGCTTTAATTCAAGGATTTATTCTCTTGCTTCACAAAATATGTTTTTGCATCCACAAGTTGGTTTATATGGTCAGTAGGTTCAAAACAATCCATTTGCCAAAGGTTTTATCACCAAAATAATTTTAGAATAATTTTTATATCCAAAATATGCCTACACAAGTTTCTGCAAAAACAACCATTTTTCCAGAAGCAATTCATTAAACAAAGTGCATGATTGGAAATTAATTGTCTTGCTGATTCCATTGATATAAAATTTGCAAAATTTGGACGTGTGGTTTGAAAGTTATGAATTTTACAAAATTGAACATCTAATAGATCAATTTCTGTTTTTATAACAAAGTCTGAGCCACGTGGAGCAATATCATTGGGCGGTACCGCTTCGGTTGAATCGACCTTTCTGGGCCGTCAGATCTAAGTGACTACGCACGACACAGATCAAAGGATACCCCTTCGGTTAAGTTTCTATCGCAACCATTTGATCAAGATCCTACGGCTCACAACCACTGGACATATACTGGCGGCGCTAGCGGTGGCGAGTGGCGGCAGCGTAATCAGACGATGACGGTGTCGGCGTTACAGGAAGCGAGAGAGCGAGGGGAGAAGCTCACCGAGTTCGCCATGGCGTGGGGATGCTCAAGGTGGTTGTTGTCGACTGAGGGATGCACGGTAATGGCGGGTATTGCTCACCGGAGTTCACGTCTGCGTCGGGTTTGTCTGTTCGTCGTCGGAGGTGAGTGTACGGTTCACGCCAAACCAAACAAACAACGCTATTAGGTTCGCGCGAGAAAGGCAAATACGGAAGTATCAGTCAGAGGGGATGGGGTGGTCAGGAGTTACCAGGGGGTCTCGCCTGAGAGGTAGCAGATGACGGCGGCGTGCAGAGGTCGTCCTTGCCGACGCTCTGGGGCAAGCGCCGCCAGGCTGGCACCACAGTTAGATGCGCACTAGTCTGGAGAGTGAGCTCACTAGCACAAGGGTGCAGGATATGGTCAGGGTTCGCCGGAATCGGCCAGAAACGTCGTCGGAGACAGGGGTGGTCTCTGCTCCAATTTGAACGGCCTGGAGGCAGAGAGGGAGGGCGAGTGAGGGAAAATGGGGAGGAGTCGTGGGCGTTTAAGGGTGTGTGGTCACAACGAGGAGTAACTGCGGCGTTAAGGCGAATTAAGCCCGCGAATTTACAACAGAGAACGGCGAGGAGGGAAGGAAGAAGGGGTCCCGGCAGGTGGAGACGAGAACTGACAGGCGGGACCGTTTCGTCAGCGAGAGAGGAAGAGGGGCAGTGGGGTCTAGTAATCAGTGACACTGCGGGTGGGAGTCTGGGTGGAAAAACGATTCACTCGGGGTTAGAGGAATGGGCTGATGATGGGCTTAGTGGGCTAGGTTAGTTGGGCTGGCTTTGCTCACTTTTTTTTGTTCTGTTTTGATTTTGTTTAACCAATTCAAACATTCATTTGAATTCAAACTTCTCTCAAACTTTGTGTGGATTCAAACACTGATTAATAATACATTCTGAAGTCAAATTTAGAATAATTTATTTATTCTTTTTAGGGGATAATAATTAATTAAAATAGGCCCTTGTATTATTTCAAATAAGATTTAATAATGTTTTTCCAACTCCATTTGAAATCTAAATTCTTCCAAATCTTTCCAGTAGGTTTTATTTGTTTATTTGGGTGTGAAATAATTCACCTTGAATTATTAGGAATGTTTTTAATATGATTTATAAATCATTTGAATTGGGTATTTGTCTTTATTCCTATGAAATTAAATATAGTTTTAGTTCCATAAATTTTATTTGGAAGATTTCTTTGATCTTGTTTAAGTTAATTAAACAACTTTTATTCCACTTGGGTAAATTCCAAATTCTATTTTCCCATGATTTATTTAATCATTTTTAATAGGGATTTTATCTTTATTCAAATAGATTTGGATTTGGTTAATGCCCTTTTAATTAATTTGAAAATTCTTTATCCATTATTTTATTTGGATTTGGATTATATTTATTCCATTTGCTTATGGATTAGGCCAAGATTTAATTTGGTCTTTAAATATTGCTCATTTAATATTTCTTTCTTTACCTTATAAAATCCATATCTTTTTATTTAAAGATCCAAACTTGGTGATTCCAATTTGTACATTTTTATTTAATGTTTATTTATCATTTTAAATATCTTGAGGATTATTTACTCACCATTTGGTATGGATTTCTTGATAGGTGCTTTATTAGCTTTGGAAATTACTTTTCCTTATCTTATTAAATTCACAAGATTTTATTCATGGCTCCAAATTAAGTGAAACCAATTTATATGGTTTTATAATATTTCTATTTGTCATTATAGATCATTTATAAATGTTTGTTGACAAATTTTTATTTGGAACAAATTCATGGTCTTAAAGATATCTTGAAAATGATTTTCTTCCATTAGGGTTTTAGGGTTTTGGTTTATTCTCCAAGTGTTCATATTTCCAGATGCATTTAAGATGAATGCATTCACTTGATTTGAATTTAGTTGGATTCAAATATTAACCAAAGTTTGTTCAAGATGGGATTTTTAAGTTTCCATTTAGAAATAAAAAGTTTCTTTTCACCCTAAATTTCAACAATTATTTATTTTGTTTATTTAATTTTCACATTACAAAATTTGGAAAATTTTGTGATGTAACACATACTCATATATGTACTACCCGTGCAAAGCATCTATGCATACATCTAGCTCTGATACCACTGTAGGGCACGCAGCATAGAAAACAAAAAAATTCCTACAATGGGAACAACTATGTACCAAGATCTATCTACTAGATACAAGCAACGGGCACATGTATATCCATAGAGAACATATCCTTGAAGACCGACAAAGCTTAACGAGTTCAAACTCGTGGTTGATGTAGAAGATCTCTTTCCGATCTCAAGATCGATAGGAAGTCCTAGCGCAGCAAAACAGCAGCGCATCCATGCTCGGACACACGTACAAGACACCGAGCAACCTCCGCCTCCTCGCTCCAGCGATGCAGCGGAAGCACAACTCTTTCCTGCCGAAAAGCCACCGGGAACATGTATCTCGCTAGTCCGAGACCATGGGGAATAAATACTAGAGGGGGAGAGAGATCCTTCACGAGGAGGTGTACTTTGAGAGGAGGAGAGGGGGCCTTTTATAGGGAGAGGGGGCACCCCAAGGGGCATGGCGCCAGCCATGGTGGCTGCCCCCACCTCTTACACATTCATGTGGGTGGAGCTACCACTCAAATGAAAAGCCTCCACTCCCATAAAAGAGCCTCCACTCAAAAATCCACTCACATGCATTAAATTTCCACCAAATTTAATGCAAGCTCTCATTTAAATAAAACTCTTTTATTTATTTATTCAGAATTTTGTTAATTACATTAATTAAAAAACATTCACATAAAACCCCTTGCTAGTATTCAATTTTACATGTAGAACCAGTTTCAGCAATTTCAACAAAAACAGTTTCGGTGTCTAGTGAAATAAATTCCTTCGCTTTTAGTCTTTCCGGCATGAAACTTTTGCTCTAATTGGATGTCAGTGTCCCTTAAGTGTGCCACCCTACGGTTCGCGAATAATGCGGACATGATCGAGACCCTTCTCTGATCAATAATCAGAAGCGGGACCTGGAGATCCATACTGACTCCCACACATTCAACGATGACTTTCCTATGATCGTCGGAACCTTTTACACTAGTATCTTAATCCCTTTGTTTCACGATATATTACATGTCCGATATTCGATCATCGGTATCTCCATAACTAGTTTGATCTTGTTACCAACATGCACTCTTTTCTCGTTCATGTGATATAACATTCTAGTGATCAAATCACTTGCTTGCAAGCTAATCAATGTGATATCACCAAGAGGGCCCAAAGCATATCTATCCGTCATCATGATGAACAAATTCCACTCTCTATCCATGAGCCTCAACATAACACTTTAGTAGTTCTAAAGTCATCTTTATAATCACCCAATTATGGTGTGACATTTGATGTCATCAAGAAACTCTTCCGGTGTTAGTGATTTACATGATCTTATGGTCTAAGGATTAGGATAACTTTGTAAGTTGTTATAGCAATATAAACTCAATGACTTTGATCGTAATGCTATACTTCGGATGAATGTTCATCACATCATTACACTAATGTTGTGACCTCGTTATTAACAACATCCAATGTCCATGATCAGGAAACCTTTGATCATCCTGTTAATCAACGAGCTAGTTTATAAGATAGGCATAACTAGGAACTTCCTTTTTGTTTATTAAACACACATGTATTAACGTTTCCGTATTAATACAATTATAGCATGCAAAATAAACATTTATCATAAACAAGGAATACAATAATAACCACTTTATTATTTCCTCTCGGGCATATTCCCTTCAATGTGAACATAGACTACTTGATACTTCACCATTTACAAGCATAGGGGAATGCATTATGTATTTGGCTACTAATTATGGGGTTGCCGGAGTGACAGAAACCTGAACCCCCATTAGGAAACCTTTGCACAAGGGAGTGTAGGATCTCAGAGTTTAATGTTGTGGTTAGGTTTTTATCTTAATTACTTTATTGTAGTTGCGGATGCTTGCAAGGGATATAATCACAAGTATGTCTAAGTACAAGTAAGGTCAGTACATTAGCATAGGTTCACCCACACAACACTTATCCAACCAAAGAAGATTAATCAACTATATGAAGCGAAAGCACTTAACAGTATTCCCATGTGTCCTCGAGAACGTTTGGTCCTCATAAGTAATACAACCCGCTTGTCCTTTGTTGAAGAAAGGATTGGGCCACTTGCTGTAATTATTATTATTGTCTTTATTACTTGCACTTTATTTCTTTGCATCATCAAAAACCCCTAAAAATCCATTTGCTAAGTATTTACAGAGAATTCCTGATCCAAACCACTTGTCAACACCTTCTGATCCTCGTTGGGATCGACACTCCTATTTATCAAAAGTACTATGATACACCCCCTATACTTGTGGGTCATCAAGACAATTTTCTAGCGCTGTTGACGGGGAGTGAAGCGCTATTGAAGAGTGTAACTGGTAAAGGAAAGTTATACTATGAGTATTGCTTTTATTTCTGTTTGTTACTTTTTCCAATATGGATAATCCACTTGGTTTCCTATTGGGGAAAGCTACTACCACTGCTAGGGTAGTAGATTAACCACCACCTACTGAAATAGATCCTTTTAAGATACCTACAAAAATTGTTGATCGTGTTATGGATAACTATTATTTTGGGATGGAACTGTCGATCCTGGTGATCACTTGCTTTTTATCCATGAATTATGTGGGTTGTTTAAGTATGCAGGTATCACAACGGAACAAGTTAAGAAAAAGTTAATCTCTATATCATTGAAAGGAAGAGCTGAAGAATGGTATAAGCTGCTGAAGAATGGACAGTCTATGGAATGGGAGGAAATTGTACCTCTCTATTATTCTAAATTCCATCCTCCTAGTGAGATTCATAAAGACAAGAATCAAATATATAACTTTTGGCCTCGTGATGGAGAAAGTATAGCCCAAGCTTGGGGGAGATTGAAGTTACTAATACTCCAATGTCCTATTCATGAGCTCCCTAGTAATATTATTATTAATAACTTTTATGCAAGACTTTCTCTTCATGATAAAGATTTATTAGATGCTTCTTGTGATGGATCATTCACATGTTTGAAACAAGAAGGTAAATGGGTTCTTCTAGACCGTATTCAAGAAAATACTGAAGCATGGGAGAATGACAAATGAAGGAAGTCAGGTATAAATTATGATTATGAATGCATTAAATCTTTTATGGGAACTGATGACTTTCATAATATTAGTACTGAGTATGGTCTTGATTCTCAAGTTCTTGCAAATTGTTTTAAGGCCTTTGCCTCTTATATTGAAATTCCAAAAAGGAGTGGAACAAATACCATGTACCTTATAAAGATATTGTTAATCATGTTCCTGCTAGAAATACTGAAGTTTATACTGTTGATCATATTTTGCTTGAACCTTATATTTAGAAAATACCTTTCCCTGCTAAGGTAAAGGAACATTCTATTATAGCTAATGTGTTTATAAAAAGTACAAAGAAAGTTGTAGAACCTGATGAACAAATAAATATTGAACCTTTAGTAGCAATTGTGAAAGACCTTGTCACTAAAATGTAAAAGATGGGCACATTATATTTTGTGAATATGCTTCTAATATTGTTTAACGTCCTAGTAAAACTAGGAGAGCTAGTGTCCCTATGATTTCTATTAGAATTGGTGATCATTGCTATTATTGTTTATGTGATATTGGTGCAAGTTCAAGTGTTATTCCTTATGAGATTTACAAATAAATTATTCATGAAATTGGTCCTTGTGAACTTGAAGACAATGATGTGGTTATTCACCTTTCTAATAGAGAGACCGTCTGTCCAATTGGTATTGTAAGAGATGTGGAAGTTCTTTGTGGTAAGATTAAATATCCTACTGATTTTCTAGTGCTTGGTAAGGAAGCTAGTAAAACTTGTCCTATCATTTTTGGTAGACCTTTCTTGAACACTTGTGGAGATATTATAGATTGTAAGAAGGATAATTTTTTAACTAAATTTGATGGAGAATCTTATGAGTTGAACTTTTCCAAATTTGCCAAAACTCCTTGTGAAAATGAAGTTCCTAATGAGGATTTCAGAGTTGAACAACTTTCTTCTATTTCTCTTGCTCCTAACAATGCTTTGCAGCAATACATGTAAGATTAGGAAAGTGATGTATTCATGGAAGAAAGAAATGAGATTGACGAGATTTTCCTTCGTCAACCTGAGATGCTTAAGCATAACCTACATGTGTAAGATTTGGGTACCACACTACCACCTAAAGGGGATCCTTCCTTCGATTTAAATCCTCTGCCTGATGATCTTAAGAATACTTATCTAGATGATAAGAAAATATATCCTATTATTATTAGTTCTAAACTTTCAGGAAAGGAAGAGGAAAGATTATTGGAAGTATTGAAGAAACACGAAGGAGCAATGGGTTATACTCTTGATGATTTAAAAGTGATTTCTCGTACTATATGTCATCATGCTATTAATATAGAACCTCATGCAAAGCTAGTTGTTGAACATCAACGCCATTTAAATCCTAAGATGAAGGAAGTGGTAAGAAATGAGGTATTAAAAATTCTTGATGCTGGTATTATTTTTCCTAATGATGATAGTAATTGGATTAGTCCTGTTCATTGTGTCCCTAAGAAAGGAGGAATTACTATTGTGCCTAATGAAAATAATGAGCTTATACCTCAAAAAGTAGTAGTTGGTTATAGGATGTGCATTGATTTAGAAAGGTGAATAAAGTCACTAAGAAAGATCATTATGCTTTGCCTTTTATTGATAAAATGCTAGAAAGGTTGTCCAAGAAGACTCACTTTTTTTTTCTTGATGGTTACTCTGGGTTTTCTCAAATTGCTGTTAAAGCATAAGACCAAGAGAAAACCACTTTTACGTGTCCTTATGGAAATTATGCTTATAGGCATATGCCTTTTGGTTTGTGTAATGCTCCTGCTAATTTTCAGAGGTGTATGTCTGCTATCTTTCATGGCTTTTGTGAAGAAAATGTGGAAGTATTCATGGACAATTTTTTAGTCTATGGAACTTCCTTTTATAATTGTTTGCACAACCTTGATAAAGTTTTCCAGAGATGTGAAGAAACTAATCTTGTTCTTAATTGGGAGAAATTCCACTTCATGGTTAATGAAGGAATTGTTCTTGAACTTAAAATTTCTGAAAGAGGCATCGAAGTTGATAGAGCCAAAGTTGAAGCAATTGAAAAAATTCCTTGTCCTAGGGATGTTAAAGGTATTCGTAATATCCTTGGTCATGCTGGTTTCTATAGAAAGTTTATTAAAGATTTCTCCAAAATATCAAAACCCCTTACTAATATTTTCCAAAAAGATGTACCTTTTGTTTTTGATGATGATTGTAAGGAAGATTTTGAAACTCTAAAGAAGGCTTTAACTACTGCTCATATTGTCCAACCACCTGATTGGAATTTACCCTTTGAAATTATGTGTGATGCTAGTGATTTTTCTGTAGGTATTGTTCTTGGGCCACAGATAGATAAAGAATTAAATGTTATCCATTATGCTAGTAAGACTCTTGATGTTTCTCAAAAGAATTATGCTACTACTGAAAAAGAGTTCTTAGCTGTAATATTTGCTTGTGATAAGTTTAGACCTTATATTGTTGATTCAAAGGTTACCATTCATACTGATCATGCTGCTATTAAGTACCTTATGACAAAGAAATATGCTAAGCCTAGGCTTATTAGATGGGTGTTGCTTTTACAAGAGTTCGATCTACATATTGTAGATAGGAAAGGTGCTAAAAATCCTGTTGCTGATAATTTATCTCAATTGGAAAACATTTCTTTTGGTCCTATGCCTGTTAATGATAGTTTTCCAAATGAACAGTTAGCTGCAATAAAGGTAAGCTCGCAAGAGAGTCCTTGGTATGCTGATTATGCTAACTTTATTGTTTCCAAGGTATTTGCCTCCAACCTTTACAGCCTAGCAAAGAAGAAAATTCTTTTATGATCTGAGGCATTATTTTTGGGATGACTCACATTTATATAAAGGAGTGGATGGTATTATGCGAAGATATGTTCCAGAATATGAACAACAAGAGATATTGAGAAAATGTCATGGTAGTGCTTATGGAGGACATCGTGCTGGAGATAGAACCACACAAAAGGTTTTACAATTAGGTTTTTATTGGTCTACTCTTTTAAAGATGCAAGAAAGTTTATTTTATCATGTGATGAATGTGAAAGAGTTGTCAACATTTCTAGATGCAATGAAATGCCTATGAATTATTCTCTTATTATTGAACCATTTGATTGTTGGGATTCGACTTTATGGGTCCTTTTCCTCCTTCAAAAGGGTATACTCATATTCTTGTTGATGTTGATTATGTTACTAAGTGGGTAGAAGCCATACCTACAAAAAGTGTTAATGGTGAGACCTCTTTAAAAATGCTTAAAGATGTTATTTTTTCTAGGTTTGGTGTGCCTAGATATCTTATGACTGATGGAGGTTCTCATTTTATTCATGGTGGTTTTAGGAAGACCCTTGCTAAATATGATGTTAATCATAGAATTCCTTCAGCTTATCATCGTCAAACCAGTGGGAAAGTAGAACTATCGAATAGAGAAATTAATGAAGGGAATATGCCCGAGAGGCAATAATAAAGTGGTTATTATCGTACTCCTTATTTATGATAAATGTTTATTTTGCATGCTATAATTGTATTAATACGGAAACGTTAATACATGTTTGTTTAATAAACAAAAAGAAAGTTCCTAGTTATGCCTCTCTTATAAATTAGCTCGTTGATTAACAAGATGATCAAAGGTTTCCTGATCATGGACATTGGATGTTGTTAATAACGAGGTCACAACATTATTTGAATGATGTGATGAACATTCATCCGAAGTATAGCATTACGATCAAGGTCATTGTGTTTATATTGATATAACATCATACGAAGTAATCTTAGTCCTTAGACCATGAGATCATGTCAATCACTAACACTGGAAGAGTATCTTGATAACATCAAATGTCACACCGTAACAGCGTCACTATAAAGATGGGTTCAGTACTACGAAGGTGTTATGTTGAGGCTCATGGATCAAGAGTGGAATTTGTCCATCCTGACGACGGAGACATATACTGTGGGCCCTCTCGATGATATCACATTAGTTATCTTGCAACCAAATGATTTGATTACTAGAATGTTATATCATGGGAATGAGAAAAGAGTACATGTCGATAACGAAATCAAACTAGGTATGGAGATACCGATGATCGAATCTTGGACATGTAATATATCGCGAGACAAAGGGATTGAGTTACATGTGTATAAGGTTCACACGATCACAGAAGTCATTGTTGAATATGTGGGAGTCAGTACGGATCTCCAGGTCCCGCTGCTGATTATTGATCGGAGAGAGGTCTCGATCATGTCTACATTATTCGTGAACCGTAGGGTGACACACTTAAGGGATACCGACACCATTTCGAGCAAATAATATGCCAGAGAAACAAAAAGGAAAGCGCAGGAATTTATTTCACTAGACACCAGAACTGTTTCGGTTGAAATTGCTAAAACTGGTTCTGCATGTGAAATTGAAATGTTATAAGGGGTTTTATATGAATGTTTGTTAATTATAATAATTAACAAAATTATGAAGAAATGAATAAAAGAGTTTTATTTAAATGAGAGCTTGCATTAAATTAAGTGGAAATTTAATGCATGTGAGTGGATTTTTAAGTGGAGGCATGTTTATGTGAGTGGAGGCTTTTCATTTTGAGTGGGAGCTCCACCCACATGGATGTGGAAGAGGTGGGGGCAGCCACCATGGGCTGGGCGCCATGCTCGTTGGGTGCTCCCCCTCTCCCTATAAAAGGCCTCCCTCTCCTCCTCTCAAAGTACACCTCCTCGTGAAGGATCTTTCTCCCCCCCTTTAGAATTTCCCCATGGTCTCGGATCACCGAGATACATGTTCCCGATGGATTTTTCTGGAAGGATTTGTTGCTTCCGCTGCTTCACTGGAGCGAGAGCGTGGAGGTTGTCGGGTACCCGGACGTGTGTGTGATCACGGATGCACCACTACTTTGCGGTGCTGGACTTGGTGGTGCTGGACCGGCTGGACCAGATGGACTTCATGACGATCTTGAGATCGGCAAGCGTTCGACTACATCATCCATTAGTACAACCTCGTTAACGCTATTCGGTCTTCGAGGGTATGTATTCTATGGATGTATATCCACCCGTTTCTTGTATCTATGTCAACACCCGGATTTTTCAATCCTATATGCCTGTTATGCCATACATCGCAATCCCAGGATTACCATTTTTGCGAGACATAACAGAATTGGATACCATAGTACTTCATCCATTACAAACGATACATAAGTTCTTACACAAATAGGGATCTCATGATCCAGTCCTCAATACAACATCAAGCAGCGGAATACGTAATAATAACGGTAGCGTAGGCGAAGCTCCATCTTCGGGGTCACATGCAATGCTGACGATGGGAGATGATCCTAGTTGTCGTAACCTTCCTGGGGTCCATCCTCTAGGTACTCCTCTTCATAGTCTGGCCATGGGAATAGCCAGGGACAAAGCCATGAGTACTCTTTAAGTACTCGCAAACTAATATTAATAGGTAAAGGGGGTTTTTGGATAATAGGACACTAGGCTCTAGGGTTGTTTTACAAAAAGCCAGGTTTATCTTTACTCAGTTCAAAAGCTAGTCACAATTTTATAAATTCCTAAATGGGATCTTGTAATTCAGGTCACAACTCTGTTGTGGTCAAGCCAAAGTCGCAATTCATTTCACAAGTCATTTTTAAAGGTCTGGCGGGGGAACAATATGGCCACTCCAACTGTCCATAACCGCGGATGCGGCTATTCGAATAGTTTGACACTCTGCAGAGATTGTACACTTTCACCACAACATTCGATACATCCGTCAGGAACAAATCCTGAATTCACCATACTCAGTATGCGGATAATCAATCCTAACCTTTCAATTACACGCCTTAGTATAAGCACCTCTCCTGTGAGTTTGGCCTCCCAACCATGACCACTGTCATCTTGGGTACTGCACAGGTGGACAATCTTCACAAGGTAGCCTTAGCTCAGACCTTGGCCGGGAGGGAACTAATACTAAGGTATATAAGTTTCTAGTCAAGCCCTACCCAATATTCGGGTATTGTGGTTGTACGCTTAAATTGAAATGGTATCGCATCCAGACAACCATCAGTTTTATAAAGGGCTAAGGCTCATGCCTCAACATTTTCATCACCAAAATCATCAAGCGTTTGGAAACACATGTCCAAAACATTTCAATAGAATGATCCATCATTCCAAGGTTTTCATAACCATTTTTCCACCAAGTATTCCCATCTAAAAGTTGATCAAGTTTTATGCTTAGCACTAGCATCTACAGGTGGGGGTAGTACTAATGAGGGGTGGTACTAGTGGAGTTTCACTAAGTCCAACCTTATATCTTAGGCTGATATCAAGGTTTCTAGCTTAGGCCAAATTTTATGCTCTTTATGCAACCTTCAGCACAATTGTCTAGTATCTACCAAACTCTTAGGTAGACTCTAAGTAAGCTTTGATAAAGAAACAAAGTAAGAAGCTTGCCATAAAACTAGGATTGGTTTTTAACAAGCAAGTAGGGTCACAAGTATGGGTTTGTGGCATCAGTAGGGTATCTTGCAAGTGCTAGCTTGCATTGCCCCGTACCGCTTCGCACCCCCTCGTCTCACTGACGCGTGGGGACAGCGACTTAATCAGCCCGCGTAAGAGCTGTGCTTAGCAGGCCGGCCCAGTATCGCTTCCCGCGCAGCCCAGTTATTTGAATTTGGATTTTTCCATTTTCATTCAAACACACTTCTGCACCTAGTTTCAAAAATCAACCCAGGTTGATTCAGTGAACCAAATTGAATGAAACCAATTTTGTTATAAAGGTCTTGAAATGATGAATCCAAGCCCGTTGGATTCAAACCATTTGGATCTGTAGATCACCCTTAGTAAATATAACAAGGCAGAAGCTTTTCTGCATTCAAACATTTTTCAAATTTAAACCATAATAGCTTTCGAGTTGATTCCAACTCTCAAAAATCACATTTAACCATAACTTTAATATTATATAAAAATATATGGGTTTACTTACAGAAATAATGACCAAGTAATAAAAGAATGCCACATAGGCATTTCTAGTCACTTATTTAATTAAAATAAAAGGTAAAACCTTATTAAATGATGACACCACTTTAAATCACATTCCCATGGACTAAAATATGTGGTGATGACATGTGTCAACATGATCCCATGTTTGGTTTGGAGAATATTAAATCTTAAGTAGTTTTTCAATGAGTAGAAATTACTTTTCTAAAAACAAAAGGAATTAAACCAAGCCTTAATCTTGTAATGTTAGTGATGATGCTAGATCATCTATAGGACCCTTTTGTGTGATGATTGCAAGTAGTTAATTATTGTTTGGTGATTGTGTACATCGTATTTATTTATAGACGCTAGTACCGACCAAGGATACGAGGAGGAAGGAGGATACTACGAAAAAGAAGCCGAGGAGAACTTCAACCGCTGCTCTGCACAAGGCAAGCTTATACTGATACTGTGCAAGCCTTACTAATCAAGTTGACCTATGCAAGCTTATACTTGCAATTGTGCAAGCTAATACTTCCTTGTTACCATGCCCACTATATGCCCTAAGCATATGTGATCATAACCATTTGATACCCAATCAAAGTTTTACTTGCAAGCCTTCTACTTTATTTCTTTATCAAAGCTTTAACTTAGAGTTTACTGAAGTAACTTGTAGATTCTAGGAAAATATTTGAAGGTTGCATAAAGAGGAGCATAAAATTTGGCCTAAGCTAGATAATCTTGATGTCATCCTAAGGCCTAAGATTGAACTTAGTTGAAACTCCACTAGTTTACCATCCCTCACTAGTGCTTACCCCCACTTGTAGATGCTAGTGCTAAGCATAAAACTTGATCAACTTTAGATGGGAATAATTGGTGAAATTGGTTATGAAAACCTTAGAATGATGGATCATTCTATTGAGATGTTTTGACATGTCTTTCCGAACACCAGATGATTTTGGTGATGAAAATGTCGAGGCATGAGCCTTAGCCCTTTATAAAACTGATGGTTGTCTGGATGCGATACCATTCCAATTTTACCGTACAACCACAATACCCGGATATTGGGTAGGGCTGGACTGGAAACTTATATACCTTAGTATTATTTCCCTCACGGCCAAGGTCTGAGCTGAGGCTACCTCGTGAAGATTGTCCACCTGTGCAGTACCCAAGATGACAGTTGGTCATGGTTGGGAGGCCAAACTCACAGGAGAGGTGCTTATACTAGGGAGTGTAATTGAAAGGTTAGGATTGATTATCCGCATACTAAGTATGGTGAATTCAGGATTTGTTCCTGACGGATTGGAAATTAATTGTCTTGCTGATTCCATTGATATAAAATTTGCAAAATTTGGACGTGTGGTTTGAAAGTAATGAATTTTACAAAATTGAACATCTAATAGATCAATTTCTGTTTTTATAACAAAGTCTGAGCCACGTGGAGCAATATCATTGGGCGGTACCGCTTCGGTTGAATCGACCTTTCTGGGCCGTCAGATCTAAGTGACTACGCACGACACAGATCAAAGGATACCCCTTCGGTTAAGTTTCTATCGCAACCATTTGATCAAGATCCTACGGCTCACAACCACTGGACATATACTGGCGACGCTAGCGGTGGCGAGTGGCGGCAGCGTAATCAGACGATGACGGTGTCGGCGTTACAGGAAGCGAGAGAGCGAGGGGAGAAGCTCACCGAGTTCGCCGTGGCGTGGGGATGCTCAAGGTGGTTGTTGTCGACTGAGGGACGCACGGTAATGGCGGGTATTGCTCGCCGGAGTTCACGTCTGCGTCGGGTTTGTCTGTTCGTCGTCGGAGGTGAGTGTACGGTTCACGCCAAACCAAACAAACAACGCTATTAGGTTCGCGCGAGAAAGGCGAATACGGAAGTATCAGTCAGAGGGGATGGGGTGGTCAGGAGTTACCAGGGGGTCTCGCCTGAGAGGTAGCAGATGACGGCGGCGTGCAGAGGTCGTCCTTGCCGACGCTATAGGGCAAGCGCCGCCAGGATGGCACCACAGTTAGATGCGCACTAGTCTGGAGAGTGAGCTCACTAGCACAAGGGGGCAGGATATGGTCAGGGTTCGCCGGAATCGGCCAGAAACGTCGTCGGAGACAGAGGTGGTCTCTGCTCCAATTTGAACGGCCTGGAGGCAGAGAGGGAGGGCGAGTGAGGGAAAATGGGGAGGAGTCGTGGGCGTTTAAGGGTGTGTGGTCACAACGAGGAGTAACTGCGGCGTTAAGGCGAATTAAGCCCGCGAATTTACAACAGAGAACGGCGAGGAGGGAAGGAAGAAGGGGTCGCGGCAGGTGGAGACGAGAACTGACAGGCGGGACCGTTTCGTCAGCGAGAGAGGAAGAGGGGCAGTGGGGTCTAGTAATCAGTGACACTGCGGGTGGGAGTCTGGGTGGAAAAACGATTCACTCGGGGTTAGAGGAATGGGCTGATGATGGGCTTAGTGGGCTAGGTTAGTTGGGCTGGCTTTGCTCACTTTTTTTTGTTCTGTTTTGATTTTGTTTAACCAATTCAAACATTCATTTGAATTCAAACTTCTCTCAAACTTTGTGTGGATTCAAACACTGATTAATAATACATTCTGAAGTCAAATTTAGAATAATTTATTTATTCTTTTTAGGGGATAATAATTAATTAAAATAGGCCCTTGTATTATTTCAAATAAGATTTAATAATGTTTTTCCAACTCCATTTGAAATCTAAATTCTTCCAAATCTTTCCAGTAGGTTTTATTTGTTTATTTGGGTGTGAAATAATTCACCTTGAATTATTAGGAATGTTTTTAATATGATTTATAAATCATTTGAATTGGGTATTTGTCTTTATTCCTATGAAATTAAATATAGTTTTAATTCCATAAATTTTATTTGGAAGATTTCTTTGATCTTGTTTAAGTTAATTAAACAACTTTTATTCCACTTGGGTAAATTCCAAATTCTATTTTCCCATGATTTATTTAATCATTTTTAATAGGGATTTCATCTTTATTCAAATAGATTTGGATTTGGTTAATGCCCTTTTAATTAATTTGAAAATTCTTTATCCATTATTTTATTTGGATTTGGATTATATTTATTCCATTTGCTTATGGATTAGGCCAAGATTTAATTTGGTCTTTAAATATTGCTCATTTAATATTTCTTTCTTTACCTTATAAAATCCATATCTTTTTATTTAAAGATCCAAACTTGGTGATTCCAATTTGTACATTTTTATTTAATGTTTATTTATCATTTTAAATATCTTGAGGATTATTTACTCACCATTTGGTATGGATTTCTTGATAGGTGCTTTATTAGCTTTGGAAATTACTTTTCCTTATCTTATTAAATTCACAAGATTTTATTCATGGCTCCAAATTAAGTGAAACCAATTTCTATGGTTTTATAATATTTCTATTTGTCATTCTAGATCATTTATAAATGTTTGTTGACAAATTTTTATTTGGAACAAATTCATGGTCTTAAAGATATCTTGAAAATGATTTTCTTCCATTAGGGTTTTAGGGTTTTGGTTTATTCTCCAAGTGTTCATATTTCCAGATGCATTTAAGAAGAATGCATTCACTTGATTTGAATTTAGTTGGATTCAAATATTAACCAAAGTTTGTTCAAGATGGGATTTTTAAGTTTCCATTTAGAAATAAAAAGTTTCTTTTCACCCTAAATTTCAACAATTATTTATTTTGTTTATTTAATTTTCACATTACAAAATTTGGAAAATTTTGTGATGTGACACATACTCATATATGTACTACCCGTGCAAAGCATCTATGCATACATCTGGCTCTGATACCACTGTAGGGCACGCAGCATAGAAAACAAAAAATTCCTACAATGGGAACAACTATGTACCAAGATCTATCTACTAGATACAAGCAACGGGCACATGTATATCCATAGAGAACATATCCTTGAAGACCGACAAAGCTTAACGAGTTCAAACTCGTGGTTGATGTAGATGATCTCTTTCCGATCTCAAGATCGATAGGAAGTCCTAGCGCAGCAAAACAGCAGCACATCCATGCTCGCACCCACGTACAAGACACCGAGTAACCTCCGCCTCCTCGCTCCAGCGATGCAGCGTAAGCACAACTCTTTCTTGCCGAAAAGCCACCGAGAACATGTATCTCGCTAGTCCAAGACCATGGGGAATAAATACTAGAGGGGGAGAGAGATCCTTCACGAGGAGGTGTACTTTGAGAGGAGGAGAGGGGGCCTTTTATAGGGAGAGGGGGCACCCCAAGGGGCATGGCGCCAGCCATGGTGGCTGCCGCCACCTCTTACACATTCATGTGGGTGGAGCTACCACTCAAAATGAAAAGCCTCCACTCCCATAAAAGAGCCTCCACTCAAAAATCCACTCACATGCATTAAATTTCCACCAAATTTAATGCAAGCTCTCATTTAAATAAAACTCTTTTATTTATTTATTCAGAATTTTGTTAATTACATTAATTAAAAAACATTCACATAAAACCCCTTGCTAGTATTCAATTTTACATGTAGAACCAGTTTCAGCAATTTCAACAAAAACAGTTTCGGTGTCTAGTGAAATAAATTCCTTCGCTTTTAGTCTTTCCGGCATGAAACTTTTGCTCTAATTGGATGTCAGTGTCCCTTAAGTGTGCCACCCTACGGTTCGCGAATAATGCGGACATGATCGAGACCCTTCTCTGATCAATAATCAGAAGCGGGACCTGGAGATCCATACTGACTCCCACACATTCAATGATGACTTTCCTATGATCGTCGGAACCTTTTACACTAGTATCTTAATCCCTTTGTTTCACGATATATTACATGTCCGATATTCGATCATCGGTATCTCCATCACTAGTTTGATCTTGTTACCAACATGCACTCTTTTCTCGTTCATGTGATATAACATTCTAGTGATCAAATCACTTGCTTGCAAGCTAATCAATGTGATATCACCAAGAGGGCCCAAAGCATATCTATCCGTCATCATGATGAACAAATTCCACTCTCTATCCATGAGCCTCAACATAACACTTTAGTAGTTCTAAAGTCATCTCTATAATCACCCAATTATGGTGTGACATTTGATGTCATCAAGAAACTCTTCCGGTGTTAGTGATTTACATGATCTTATGGTCTAAGGATTAGGATAACTTTGTAAGTTGTTATAGCAATATAAACTCAATGACTTTGATCGTAATGCTATACTTCGGATGAATGTTCATCACATCATTACACTAATGTTGTGACCTCGTTATTAACAACATCCAATGTCCATGATCAGGAAACCTTTGATCATCCTGTTAATCAACAAGCTAGTTTATAAGATAGGCATAACTAGGAACTTCCTTTTTGTTTATTAAACACACATGTATTAACGTTTCCGTATTAATACAATTATAGCATGCAAAATAAACATTTATCATAAACAAGGAATACAATAATAACCACTTTATTATTTCCTCTCGGGCATATTCCCTTCAATGTGAACATAGACTACTTGATACTTCACCATTTACAAGCATAGGGGAATGCATTATGTATTTGGCTACTAATTATGGGGTTGCCGGAGTGACAGAAACCTGAACCCCCATTAGGAAATCTTTGCACAAGGGAGTGTAGGATCTCAGAGTTTAATGTTGTGGTTAGGTTTTTATCTTAATTACTTTATTGTAGTTGCGAATGCTTGCAAGGGATATAATCACAAGTATGTCTAAGTACAAGTAAGGTCAGTACATTAGCATAGGTTCACCCACACAACACTTATCCAACCAAAGAAGATTAATCAACTATATGAAGCGAAAGCACTTAACAGTATTCCCATGTGTCCTCGAGAACGTTTGGTCCTCATAAGTAATACAACCCGCTTGTCCTTTGCTGAAGAAAGGATTGGGCCACTTGCTGTAATTATTATTATTGTCTTTATTACTTGCACTTTATTTCTTTGCATCATCAAAAACCCCTAAAAATCCATTTGCTAAGTATTTACAGAGAATTCCTGATCCAAACCACTTGTCAACACCTTCTGATCCTCGTTGGGATCGACACTCCTATTTATCAAAAGTACTACGATACACCCCCTATACTTGTGGGTCATCAAGACAATTTTCTAGCGCTGTTGACGGGGAGTGAAGCGCTATTGAAGAGTGTAACTGGTAAAGGAAAGTTATACTATGAGTATTGCTTTTATTTCTGTTTGTTACTTTTTCCAATATGGATAATCCACTTGGTTTCCTATTGGGGAAAGCTACTACCACTGCTAGGGTAGTAGATTAACCACCACCTACTGAAATAGATCCTTTTAAGATACCTACAAAAATTGTTGATCGTGTTATGGATAACTATTATTTTGGGATGGAACTGTCGATCCTGGTGATCACTTGCTTTTTATCCATGAATTATGTGGGTTGTTTAAGTATGCAGGTATCACAACGGAACAAGTTAAGAAAAAGTTAATCTCTATATCATTGAAAGGAAGAGCTGAAGAATGGTATAAGCTGCTGAAGAATGGACATTCTATGGAATGGGAGGAAATTGTACCTCTCTATTATTCTAAATTCCATCCTCCTAGTGAGATTCATAAAGACAAGAATCAAATATATAACTTTTGGCCTCGTGATGGAGAAAGTATAGCCCAAGCTTGGGGGAGATTGAAGTTACTAATACTCAAATGTCCTATTCATGAGCTCCCTAGTAATATTATTATTAATAACTTTTATGCAAGACTTTCTCTTCATGATAAAGATTTATTAGATGCTTCTTGTGATGGATCATTCACATGTTTGAAACAAGAAGGTAAATGGGTTCTTCTAGACCGTATTCAAGAAAATACTGAAGCATGGGAGAATGACAAATGAAGGAAGTCAGGTATAAATTATGATTATGAATGCATTAAATCTTTTATGGGAACTGATGACTTTCATAATATTAGTACTGAGTATGGTCTTGATTCTCAAGTTCTTGCAAATTGTTTTAAGGCCTTTGCCTCTTATATTGAAATTCCAAAAAGGAGTGGAACAAATACCATGTACCTTATAAAGATATTGTTAATCATGTTCCTGCTAGAAATACTGAAGTTTATACTGTTGATCATATTTTGCTTGAACCTTATATTTAGAAAATACCTTTCCCTGCTAAGGTAAAGGAACATTCTATTATAGCTAATGTGTTTATAAAAAGTACAAAGAAAGTTGTAGAACCTGATGAACAAATAAATATTGAACCTTTAGTAGCAATTGTGAAAGACCTTGTCACTAAAATGTAAAAGATGGGCACATTATATTTTGTGAATATGCTTCTAATATTGTTTAACGTCCTAGTAAAACTAGGAGAGCTAGTGTCCCTATGATTTCTATTAGAATTGGTGATCATTGCTATTATTGTTTATGTGATATTGGTGCAAGTTCAAGTGTTATTCCTTATGAGATTTACAAATAAATTATTCATGAAATTGGTCCTTGTGAACTTGAAGACAATGATGTGGTTATTCACCTTTCTAATAGAGAGACCGTCTGTCCAATTGGTATTGTAAGAGATGTGGAAGTTCTTTGTGGTAAGATTAAATATCCTACTGATTTTCTAGTGCTTGGTAAGGAAGCTAGTAAAACTTGTCCTATCATTTTTGGTAGACCTTTCTTGAACACTTGTGGAGATATTATAGATTGTAAGAAGGATAATTTTTTAACTAAATTTGATGGAGAATCTTATGAGTTGAACTTTTCCAAATTTGCCAAAACTCCTTGTGAAAATGAAGTTCCTAATGAGGATTTCAGAGTTGAACAACTTTCTTCTATTTCTCTTGCTCCTAACAATGCTTTGCAGCAATACATGTAAGATTAGGAAAGTGATGTATTCATGGAAGAAAGAAATGAGATTGACGAGATTTTCCTTCGTCAACCTGAGATGCTTAAGCATAACCTACATGTGTAAGATTTGGGTACCACACTACCACCTAAAGGGGATCCTTCCTTCGATTTAAATCCTCTGCCTGATGATCTTAAGAATACTTATCTAGATGATAAGAAAATATATCCTATTATTATTAGTTCTAAACTTTCAGGAAAGGAAGAGGAAAGATTATTGGAAGTATTGAAGAAACATGAAGGAGCAATGGGTTATACTCTTGATGATTTAAAAGTGATTTCTCGTACTATATGTCATCATGCTATTAATATAGAACCTCATGCAAAGCTAGTTGTTGAACATCAACGCCATTTAAATCCTAAGATGAAGGAAGTGGTAAGAAATGAGGTATTAAAAATTCTTGATGCTGGTATTATTTTTCCTAATGATGATAGTAATTGGGTTAGTCCTGTTCATTGTGTCCCTAAGAAAGGAGGAATTACTATTGTGCCTAATGAAAATAATGAGCTTATACCTCAAAAAGTAGTAGTTGGTTATAGGATGTGCATTGATTTAGAAAGGTGAATAAAGTCACTAAGAAAGATCATTATGCTTTGCCTTTTATTGATAAAATGCTAGAAAGGTTGTCCAAGAAGACTCACTTTTTTTTTCTTGATGGTTACTCTGGGTTTTCTCAAATTGCTGTTAAAGCATAAGACCAAGAGAAAACCACTTTTACGTGTCCTTATGGAAATTATGCTTATAGGCATATGCCTTTTGGTTTGTGTAATGCTCCTGCTAATTTTCAGAGGTGTATGTCTGCTATCTTTCATGGCTTTTGTGAAGAAAATGTGGAAGTATTCATGGACAATTTTTTAGTCTATGGAACTTCCTTTTATAATTGTTTGCACAACCTTGATAAAGTTTTCCAGAGATGTGAAGAAACTAATCTTGTTCTTAATTGTGAGAAATTCCACTTCATGGTTAATGAAGGAATTGTTCTTGAACTTAAAATTTCTGAAAGAGGCATCGAAGTTGATAGAGCCAAAGTTGAAGCAATTGAAAAAATTCCTTGTCCTAGGGATGTTAAAGGTATTCGTAATATCCTTGGTCATGCTGGTTTCTATAGAAAGTTTATTAAAGATTTCTCCAAAATATCAAAACCCCTTACTAATATTTTCCAAAAAGATGTACCTTTTGTTTTTGATGATGATTGTAAGGAAGATTTTGAAACTCTAAAGAAGGCTTTAACTATTGCTCATATTGTCCAACCACCTGATTGGAATTTACCCTTTGAAATTATGTGTGATGCTAGTGATTTTTCTGTAGGTATTGTTCTTGGGCCACAGATAGATAAAGAATTAAATGTTATCCATTATGCTAGTAAGACTCTTGATGTTTCTCAAAAGAATTATGCTACTACTGAAAAAGAGTTCTTAGCTGTAATCTTTGCTTGTGATAAGTTTAGACCTTATATTGTTGATTCAAAGGTTACCATTCATACTGATCATGCTGCTATTAAGTACCTTATGACAAAGAAATATGCTAAGCCTAGGCTTATTAGATGGGTGTTGCTTTTACAAGAGTTCGATCTACATATTGTAGATAGGAAAGGTGCTAAAAATCCTATTGCTGATAATTTATCTCAATTGGAAAACATTTCTTTTGGTCCTATGCCTGTTAATGATAGTTTTCCAAATGAACAGTTAGCTGCAATAAAGGTAAGCTCGCAAGAGAGTCCTTGGTATGCTGATTATGCTAACTTTATTGTTTCCAAGGTATTTGCCTCCAACCTTTACAGCCTAGCAAAGAAGAAAATTCTTTTATGATCTGAGGCATTATTTTTGGGATGACTCACATTTATATAAAGGAGTGGATGGTATTATGCGAAGATGTGTTCCAGAATATGAACAACAAGAGATATTGAGAAAATGTCATGGTAGTGCTTATGGAGGACATCGTGCTGGAGATAGAACCACACAAAAGGTTTTACAATTAGGTTTTTATTGGTCTACTCTTTTAAAGATGCAAGAAAGTTTATTTTATCATGTGATGAATGTGAAAGAGTTGTCAACATTTCTAGATGCAATGAAATGCCTATGAATTATTCTCTTATTATTGAACCATTTGATTGTTGGGATTCGACTTTATGGGTCATTTTCCTCCTTCAAAAGGGTATACTCATATTCTTGTTGATGTTGATTATGTTACTAAGTGGGTAGAAGCCATACCTACAAAAAGTGTTAATGGTGAGACCTCTTTAAAAATGCTTAAAGATGTTATTTTTTCTAGGTTTGGTGTGCCTAGATATCTTATGACTGATGGAGGTTCTCATTTTATTCATGGTGGTTTTAGGAAGACCCTTGCTAAATATGATGTTAATCATAGAATTCCTTCAGCTTATCATCGTCAAACCAGTGGGAAAGTAGAACTATCGAATAGAGAAATTAATGAAGGGAATATGCCCGAGAGGCAATAATAAAGTGGTTATTATCGTACTCCTTATTTATGATAAATGTTTATTTTGCATGCTATAATTGTATTAATACGGAAACGTTAATACATGTTTGTTTAATAAACAAAAAGAAAGTTCCTAGTTATGCCTCTCTTATAAATTAGCTCGTTGATTAACAAGATGATCAAAGGTTTCCTGATCATGGACATTGGATGTTGTTAATAACGAGGTCACAACATTATTTGAATGATGTGATGAACATTCATCCGAAGTATAGCATTACGATCAAGGTCATTGTGTTTATATTGATATAACATCATACGAAGTAATCTTAGTCCTTAGACCATGAGATCATGTCAATCACTAACACTGGAAGAGTATCTTGATAACATCAAATGTCACACCGTAACAGCGTCACTATAAAGATGGGTTCAGTACTACGAAGGTGTTATGTTGAGGCTCATGGATCAAGAGTGGAATTTGTCCATCCTGACGACGGAGACATATACTGTGGGCCCTCTCGATGATATCACATTAGTTATCTTGCAACCAAATGATTTGATTACTAGAATGTTATATCATGGGAATGAGAAAAGAGTACATGTCGATAACGAAATCAAACTAGGTATGGAGATACCGATGATCGAATCTTGGACATGTAATATATCGCGAGACAAAGGGATTGAGTTACATGTGTATAAGGTTCACACGATCACAGAAGTCATTGTTGAATATGTGGGAGTCAGTACGGATCTCCAGGTCCCGCTGCTGATTATTGATCGGAGAGAGGTCTCGATCATGTCTACATTATTCGTGAACCGTAGGGTGACACACTTAAGGGATACCGACACCATTTCGAGCAAATAATATGCCAGAGAAACAAAAAGGAAAGCGCAGGAATTTATTTCACTAGACACCAGAACTGTTTCGGTTGAAATTGCTAAAACTGGTTCTGCATGTGAAATTGAAATGTTATAAGGGGTTTTATATGAATGTTTGTTAATTATAATAATTAACAAAATTATGAAGAAATGAATAAAAGAGTTTTATTTAAATGAGAGCTTGCATTAAATTAAGTGGAAATTTAATGCATGTGAGTGGATTTTTAAGTGGAGGCATGTTTATGTGAGTGGAGGCTTTTCATTTTGAGTGGGAGCTCCACCCACATGGATGTGGAAGAGGTGGGGGCAGCCACCATGGGCTGGGCGCCATGCCCGTTGGGTGCTCCCCCTCTCCCTATAAAAGGCCTCCCTCTCCTCCTCTCAAAGTACACCTCCTCGTGAAGGATCTTTCTCCCCCCCCTTTAGAATTTCCCCATGGTCTCGGATCACCGAGATACATGTTCCCGATGGATTTTTCTGGAAGGATTTGTTGCTTCCGCTGCTTCACTGGAGCGAGAGCGTGGAGGTTGTCGGGTACCCGGACGTGTGTGTGATCACGGATGCACCACTACTTTGCGGTGCTGGACTTGGTGGTGCTGGACCGGCTGGACCAGATGAACTTCATGACGATCTTGAGATCGGCAAGCGTTAGACTACATCATCCATTAGTACAACCTCGTTAACGCTATTCGGTCTTCGAGGGTATGTATTCTATGGATGTATATCCACCCGTTTCTTGTATCTATGTCAACACCCGGATTTTTCAATCCTAGATGCCTGTTATGCCATACATCGCAATCCCAGGATTACCATTTTTGCGAGACATAACAGAATTGGATACCATAGTACTTCATCCATTACAAACGATACATAAGTTCTTACACAAATAGGGATCTCATGATCCAGTCCTCAATACAACATCAAGCAGCGGAATACGTAATAATAACGGTAGCGTAGGCGAAGCTCCATCTTCGGGGTCACATGCAATGCTGACGATGGGAGATGATCCTAGTTGTCGTAACCTTCCTGGGGTCCATCCTCTAGGTACTCCTCTTCATAGTCTGGCCATGGGAATAGCCAGGGACAAAGCCATGAGTACTCTTTAAGTACTCGCAAACTAATACTAATAGGTAAAGGGGTTTTTTGGATAATAGGACACTAGGCTCTAGGGTTGTTTTACAAAAAGCCAGGTTTATCTTTACTCAGTTCAAAAGCTAGTCACAATTTTATAAATTCCTAAATGGGATCTTGTAATTCAGGTCACAACTCTGTTGTGGTCAAGCCAAAGTCGCAATTCATTTCACAAGTCATTTTTAAAGGTCTGGCGGGGGAACAATATGGCCACTCCAACTGTCCATAACCGCGGATGCGGCTATTCGAATAGTTTGACACTCTGCAGAGATTGTACACTTTCACCACAACATTCGATACATCCGTCAGGAACAAATCCTGAATTCACCATACTCAGTATGCGGATAATCAATCCTAACCTTTCAATTACACGCCTTAGTATAAGCACCTCTCCTGTGAGTTTGGCCTCCCAACCATGACCACTGTCATCTTGGGTACTGCACAGGTGGACAATCTTCACAAGGTAGCCTTAGCTCAGACCTTGGCCGGGAGGGAACTAATACTAAGGTATATAAGTTTCTAGTCAAGCCCTACCCAATATTCGGGTATTGTGGTTGTACGCTTAAATTGAAATGGTATCGCATCCAGACAACCATCAGTTTTATAAAGGGCTAAGGCTCATGCCTCAACATTTTCATCACCAAAATCATCAAGCGTTTGGAAACACATGTCCAAAACATTTCAATAGAATGATCCATCATTCCAAGGTTTTCATAACCATTTTTCCACCAAGTATTCCCATCTAAAAGTTGATCAAGTTTTATGCTTAGCACTAGCATCTACAGGTGGGGGTAGTACTAATGAGGGGTGGTACTAGTGGAGTTTCACTAAGTCCAACCTTATATCTTAGGCTGATATCAAGGTTTCTAGATTAGGCCAAATTTTATGCTCTTTATGCAACCTTCAGCACAATTGTCTAGTATCTACCAAACTCTTAGGTAGACTCTAAGTAAGCTTTGATAAAGAAACAAAGTAAGAAGCTTGCCATAAAACTAGGATTGGTTTTTAACAAGCAAGTAGGGTCACAAGTATGGGTTTGTGGCATCAGTAGGGTATCTTGCAAGTGCTAGCTTGCATTGCCCCGTACCGCTTCGCACCCCCTCGTCTCACTGACACGTGGGGACAGCGACTTAATCAGCCCGCTTAAGCGCTGTGCTTAGCAGGCCGGCCCAGTATCGCTTCGCGCGCAGCCCAGTTATTTGAATTTGGATTTTTCCATTTTCATTCAAACACACTTCTGCACCTAGTTTCAAAAATCAACCCAGGTTGATTCAGTGAACCAAATTGAATGAAACCAATTTTGTTATAAAGGTCTTGAAATGATGAATCCAAGCCCGTTGGATTCAAACCATTTGGATCTGTAGATCACCCTTAGTAAATATAACAAGGCAGAAGCTTTTCTGCATTCAAACATTTTTCAAATTTAAACCATAATAGCTTTTGAGTTGATTCCAACTCTCAAAAATCACATTTAACCATAACTTTAATATTATATAAAAATATATGGGTTTACTTACAGAAATAATGACCAAGTAATAAAAGAATGCCACATAGGCATTTCTAGTCACTTATTTAATTAAAATAAAAGGTAAAACCTTATTAAATGATGACACCACTTTAAATCACATTCCCATGGACTAAAATATGTGGTGATGACATGTGTCAACATGATCCCATGTTTGGTTTGGAGAATATTAAATCTTAAGTAGTTTTTCAATGAGTAGAAATTACTTTTCTAAAAACAAAAGGAATTAAACCAAGCCTTAATCTTGTAATGTTAGTGATGATGCTAGATCATCTATAGGACCCTTTTGTGTGATGATTGCAAGTAGTTAAGTATTGTTTGGTGATTGTGTACATCGTATTTATTTATAGACGCTAGTACCGACCAAGGATACGAGGAGGAAGGAGGATACTACGAAAAAGAAGCCGAGGAGAACTTCAACCGCTGCTCTGCACAAGGCAAGCTTATACTGATACTGTGCAAGCCTTACTAATCAAGTTGACCTATGCAAGCTTATACTTGCAATTGTGCAAGCTAATACTTGCTTGTTACCATGCCCACTATATGCCCTAAGCATATGTGATCATAACCATTTGATACCCAATCAAAGTTTTACTTGCAAGCCTTCTACTTTATTTCTTTATCAAAGCTTTAACTTAGAGTTTACTGAAGTAACTTGTAGATTCTAGGAAAATATTTGAAGGTTGCATAAAGAGGAGCATAAAATTTGGCCTAAGCTAGATAATCTTGATGTCATCCTAAGGCCTAAGATTGAACTTAGTTGAAACTCCACTAGTTTACCACCCCTCACTAGTGCTTACCCCCACTTGTAGATGCTAGTGCTAAGCATAAAACTTGATCAACTTTAGATGGGAATAATTGGTGAAATTGGTTATGAAAACCTTAGAATGATGGATCATTCTATTGAGATGTTTTGACATGTCTTTCCGAACACCAGATGATTTTGGTGATGAAAATGTCGAGGCATGAGCCTTAGCCCTTTATAAAACTGATGGTTGTCTGGATGCGATACCATTCCAATTTTACCGTACAACCACAATACCCGGATATTGGGTAGGGCTGGACTGGAAACTTATATACCTTAGTATTATTTCCCTCACGGCCAAGGTCTGAGCTGAGGCTACCTTGTGAAGATTGTCCACCTGTGCAGTACCCAAGATGACAGTTGGTCATGGTTGGGAGGCCAAACTCACAGGAGAGGTGCTTATACTAGGGAGTGTAATTGAAAGGTTAGGATTGATTATCCGCATACTAAGTATGGTGAATTCAGGATTTGTTCCTGACGGATGTATCAAATGTTGTGGTGAAAGTGTACAATCTCTGCAGAGTGTCAAACTATTCGAATAGCCGCGTACGTGGTTATGGACAGTTGGAGTGGCCATACTGTTCCCCCGTCAGATGTTTTCAAAATGACTTGTGAAATGAATTGAGATTTTGACTTGACCACAACAGAGTTGTGATATGAAATACAAGTTCCCACTTAGGTGTATAAACTTCAACTCGCTCTCTTGTTTCTGAACTTAGTAGAAATAAATCTGGCTTCTTACAAAACAACCCTAGAGCCTAGTGTCCTATTATCAAAAAACCCCTTTACTTGTTAGTATTAGTTTGCGAGTACTTAAAGAGTACTCATGGCTTTGTCCCTGGCTATTACCGTGGCCAGACTATGAGTACCTGGAGGATGGACCCCAGGAAGGTTACGACAACTAGGATCATCTCCCATCGCCAGCATTGCCTGTGACCCCGAAGATGGAGCTTCGCCTACGCTACCATTATTATTACGTATTCCGCTGCCTGAAGTTGTATTAAGACTGGATCATGAGATCCTTATTTGTGTAAGACCTTATGTATGGTTTGTAATGGATGATGTACTGTGGTATCCAATTCTGTTATGTCTCGCAAAAATGGTAATCCTGGGATTGCGATGTATGGCATAACAGGCATCTGGGCTTAAAAATCCAGGTGTTGACAATGTCACATCCCAAGATTTTCCAAATCTTGTAATGTGAAAAATAAAATAAACAAAATAAATTATTGTTGAAAATCAGGGTGAAAAGAAACTTTTGTTTCTAAAAGGAAACTTAAAACCCCATCTTGAACAAACTTTGGTAAAAGTTTGAATCCAACAAAAAAATCCAAATCAAGGGAAATGCATTCCTCAATGAATGTATCTAGAAATTTAAACACTTGGAAAATAAATCCAAACCCTAAACCCAAATGGAATAAAATCATTTCCAAGTTATTTCCAAATCCATGGATGAGATCCATATAAAAATTGATCAACAAACATTCACAAAGGATCAAGAAAGACAAACAGAAATATTATAAAACCATATAAATTGGTTTCACTTAATTGGAACCATAAATAAAATCTTATGAATTTAATAAGATAAGAAATTGAATTCCCAAAGTTAATAAAGCATCTATCAAGAAACCCATACCAAATGGTGAGCAAATAATCCTAAAGATATTTAAAAAAGATAAATAAATATCAAACAAGATTTTATAAATTGGAATCACCAAGTTTGGATCTCTAAATAAAAAGATAAGGATTTTATAAGATAAAGAAAGAAATATTAATTAAAGAATATTTAAAGACCAAACCAAACCTTGACCTAATCCATAAACAAATGGAATGAATTTAGTCCCAATCCAAATAAAATAAAAGGATAAAGAATTTCCAAAATAAAATAAAATGGCTTAAACCAAATTCTATTTGAATAAAGACAAATCCAATTTTTTTAAATGATTAATAAACCTTATTAAAAGCTTTTCCAAATAATTCAAGATGAATTATTTGACACCCTTTTAAGTAAAAAAACCTACTGAAAAGATTTGGAAGGTTTAAAAGAATTTAAATGGTGTTTGAAACATTTTGGAAACCTAATTGATAAAATACAAGGACCTACTTTAATAATTAAAAAGACCCAAAAAGGAATAAAGTAAATTCCAAAAATTGACATCAGAATACAATACTAATTAGTGTATAAAGCTACACAAAATTTGGCAAGGTTTTGAATTCAAATGGATGTTTGAATTGACCAAACAAAACCAAAACAGAATAAAAGAAAAGGAAAAAGAGAAAACAAACAGAACAGAAAAAATAAGAAAAGGACCCAGCCCAACTAGCCTGGCCCATTAAGCCCAGCCAGCCCACCACTCCATCTCTCCCGCAGGAAAACGGTTGGCACCAAAGACAGAACCCGCAAAGCCGCTGACAGAACGACCCCACCCCCACTCTATCTCACACGCAGACAACCAGGCCCCACAGCCACGTCACCTTCTTCCCCACCCGCGGACTACTCCCCTCACCTCGCCGGCCGTTGCAGGCGATTAACACCCGGCTTAATCCGCATTACTGGCGCAATGAATCCTTCCCCTGACGATGCCCTCTTAACCGCCTGCGTTTCCCCTCCATTTCCCCTCTGTCGCCCCACCTTAGTGTGCCCCCAGGCCGCCCAATTCATCTCCGCACCACCCTCTGTCCGATGACGCTCCGATGATGATTCCGGCCAGTATTCACTGCCCCTTGCCTCCTCGACCAAGCTCACATACTCCCCACCTCATGGCGCACCTCCCAGTGTCGCCCGTTCATCCGCGCATGCTGTAAATCGTCAACAACGACATCACTGAGCAAGCGCCGCCGTCTGCTTCCTCTCTGGCGGAGCTTCTGGTAAGAACCTGACCACGCCTCGCATTCTCCTTCACACACGCATCATTGCCAGGACCGTGCGCATCTGACCATGTCTTCCACTTGTCCTAGCACGCGCCGTAGCCTCGCCCCCGTCGACGTCTGACCGTACCCGACGCCAGCAAGATCTCCGGCGAGGAATTCCGATCAACCCCGTGCTCCCCTTGCACTCTCGCGGGCACCTTGAGCATCACCGCGACTCCGCGATTCTGGTGAGAACCCCCTTCTTCTCCCTCGCTTCCTAGGCTCGCCGAACCACCGCCACCATACACGCCGCCGCCAGTCGCCGCCGCCAGCGCCGCTGGGTAATGGTCAAAGTAGTTAGGTCCGTAGGATTACGATCTGACGGATGCGATAGAACGCGAGCGAAAGGGTAAGTAGCAACCAGTGCCATGCGATCAAGTGAAATCCTACGGTCTGTGTTAGCCGATCCGCGCGAAGAGGTATAGACGAATCAGAACCAGCCACGTGTCTCGGTTGATTTGAATCAAAACAGATTTGATCTATTAGATACCAGATTTTGTAAAATCTATAACTTTTGATCTACACGTCCAAATTTTGCAAACTTTATATCAATGGATTCAGAAAAACAAGCCCTAGACAATCATGCACTTTGTTTAGTAAAAAGCTTCTGGTAAAATGTTTGTTTTTGCAGAAACTTGTGTATGCATGTTTAGAGTATAGAAATTGTTTTAAAATGATTTTGAGGAAAAAATCTTTGGCAAATGGTTTGTTTGAACCTACTGACCCTAGGAAACAATTGTGGTTTCAAAAATGTAATTGGTGAAACAAAATAATGAATCTTGGATTTAAACCAATTCTAGTCAAATAAAAATATGGTTTAATTATTAAAAAAATGGTTTTCGAAGAAAACCTTTGAGAAATGTTTTGGAAATAAACTCTCTGACCCTAAACACAAGATTTTATGGTTTGAAACATATTTTGTGAACCCTATAGATTAATGCCTTATTGAAAACATTTTTACACCACATAAAATGATACCTTGTTTTAAAAAGGGTTTATAAAGTGAAACCTATTGCAAATGACTTTGCCACTTTATAAAATGACCAATATGTGTTTGCAAATGTTTACAACCTACTAGAAACCACTTTTACAAATAAAACAACTTATTGCATGCTTGCATGCATTACTTTGATTTTATCATTTTATGTGATGAATTGCTTGAATGGTAGTTTGAAATGTTGTTTGCTTGATTGAATTGTAGTGACTTGAAGCGTGTGAACATTGCAAAGACCAAGAAGTGAACTTATACTCTCAACCAAAAAGGCAAGTGATGCTTCATATTTTGTCCTACTATTTTCACTATTCATTAGTGATATTTCTAAGTAAGATTTGCATGGAATTTTTGCTAAGTATAAACTATGCTATGGGAAATCCTAGTAGATGAAACCTTAGTAGAATTTCCTAAGTTAAGATTCCTACTACTACCATGCTTAGCTTAGCTAGTAAAAAACAAGGGTGGAATATATAATCATGCTATGGAAAAATTTCTAAGTCTGATGACTTGTGTTTTGTTTAATAAAACAACTAAGTGAATGAATCACCTGGGTGGAATGAAAGGAATGGTTTGTGTTGAGTGGTTACACAAGGCCAGGGGACTGGTGAACCTTGTGTATCTCACTTGTGGATGGCCACCCAGGAACAAAGAGATTTGAGATGTCAAATGTTGAGAAGCTTCAAGTGCAACCACATGGCATTATGGGCTCTGCCTGGATCATATAGGTTGCAATAACTTAGCCAAATGGACAGTTGGTGGTAGGGGATTGATAGGTTGGAGCGCATGCATTTTGGTCTAAGGGAAGGCTTCTGAAAGATCTTGTCTTGGTGAAACCAAGTCTTGTGGGGAAAGTGCACCACCTCTGCAAAGTGTAAAATCTAAGTACTTAGCCATGTCCCCGGCAAAGGACAATTTGAGCATCAAGACATGGAAGCTATCAAGAATCTCATCATCCAAATTTCTAAGTTAAAAACTTGTGGTTGAACAGGGGTTGAAGGATCACCAATTTCTATTGGGAGATGCCTTGGGTGATTTTGTCAAACAAAAACTTAGTATTTTCAAAAGATATGGAAAATCTATTTTGAGCAAAGCAAGCCTAAGCTCCACCTAGCCAAATGCATATAGATGATAGACTCCACTATACTACCATAGTATCACTTGCCAATACAATTCAAATGTATTGACCCTTGTGGCTGTAACTTGTTATGTTGCAGGTTTGTTTGATATTAGTGAAGTTTAATGAATAGGATTACAAGTCTACAACCAACATGTCTGCCTGTGGCACTTTGAAGATGAAGGACCCCATGCTATTGTTATATTCTGCTGCATTGTAATGAGATAGCCAAATGAGCTATGCAAGATGTAATAAATTATTTTATTCCTGGTTATTAAGTTGTATTATGACCTTTGTTTCTTGATATTACCTCTTAACTGTGGATGCTAGCTATTGATCCAGGGACTAGCATTGTAAACACAGGGATCTCTACCTTATTAAGGGTTGGGAACCTTACAGATGGTATCAGAGCATTGTGTTGCCTGTAGGATTGTAAACCTAGGATTGGACAAAACCTCTTATAAAAATAGGAGTTGTATTTGTTCCAAAACTTATTTACAAACAATCTTGTAAACTCTTTCCTCAACCATTTTGGTTTTGATTCTACATCTCTTCTATTTCAACTTGATGGATAAAGCCTACCCCATGGCCAAAGATTTCACCATGTGCAAAGGACTTCATCAACTCTAATGACTTCAACATCTTCAACCTTGGATATCAACTCTAATGACTTCAACATCTTCAACTCTAATGACTTCAACATCTTCAAAATTTTCACCAAGGACTTCAACCATAGATATTACTAAGGACTACAAGTGTGACAAGAAATGTTACTCAAGACTTGAAGACCAAGGAAACACAACTTAGAAGGAGCCATCATCACCTTTGATGTTTTGTGACCAAGAGTTTTCCCAAAACCATGATCTCATGCAAGAAGAATCAACCAAGAAGGATGGAAAGATCTCAAGTAAACCATATAGATGGACCACCATATTAAGTATAGATCAAACACACCAACATATGTGGTGTAACAAAAATATTTTGTTGCCTAAAAATGTGCTTGAACTTGGTTGTTTGAGTGAAATGTTGTTTGTGATTGCTGCACATTGCTTGTGGGAATTGTGATGTGTGTGATTAGAATTATTTCCTTAGACATCTTTTTGCCTATTCTAATCCCAATTCAACCCAAACAGATGACTACTCCAAGAGACTCCAACATCAAGGTTGATGACAACAACAACAACCAAGAAGACAACATGAGAGAACTTATAGCAACCCAAAACCAGTTGAACCAAGTGACAGCTCAATTCATAGCCAACACCAGTGGGGAAGATCCAACCATGCAAAGGTTTTTGGAAACCCAAGCCCAATTGTTGCATAAGGTGATAGATCAAATGATCAACATGGAAGGCAACTCTTCCAAAGGAGTTTGTGACAACAAAGATGACAAAGATGTTATTCTAGAAGGAACCCAAGCTTGCAATATTTGTGGAGACAAGGATCACACTTCCAAGGAGAATGGAGATCAATGCCCCAATTGTGAAGAGAAACATCCAGCTGACCAATGCCCCACATCCCAAGCTACTTGTTACCTATGTGAAGGAAATAATCATGTCCCTATCCAATGCCCCATCTATTCCATAGTTGAACAAAGGAAACAAGGTGGAGTGCAATAACTGATTGCAGACTATCAGGAGAGAGCCAAGTCTACCAAGAAGGATGAGGACAAAGGAAAATCTTCACTTGTACCTGCATGCAATATGACCCAATTTAAAGGACCAAAGAAGAGGCATATGAATTATCCAAGGAGCAATAGAAGGTCAAAGAAACCAGTAGACATTCCTACCTATGAGATAACATATGAAGAACATGAACTGGAAGCACTCCTAGCTTTGGAGAAACCCAAGAAAAAGAAGGACAAAAGCCATGTGCAATGTAATCATTGCAAAGAAATGGGACACTATGCCAGTGAATGTCCAGAGAAGAATAAGTATAAGGAGATTGGCCAAGTATGGTGCAACAACTGCAAAGAGATAGGCCATTATGTAGCAACTTGTCCACTGAAGATACGTGATGAACTCAATCTTATCACTTGTTACAACTGTGGTAACCAAGGACACTATGCAAGCAACTGTCCAGAAAAGATGAAGCACAAGATAAACAAGCCTATGAAGGATCTCAGCCTTGTCACATGTTTCAAGTGTGGAAACAAAGGACACTATGCAGATGTTTGCCCAGAGAGATTTCAACAGGATCCCAAGAAGGCCAATATGTAATCTAGTTGGAAAATTTTAAGGGTGGTAGTACCCTAGTGGTTTTGAACCAACTTGTAACCCTAGCCTCCCCAAATCTCGGGACGAGATTTATTTTAAGGGTGGTAGCCTGTCACATCCCAAGATTTTCCAAATCTTGTAATGTGAAAAATAAAATAAACAAAATAAATTATTGTTGAAAATCAGGGTGAAAAGAAACTTTTGTTTCTAAAAGGAAACTTAAAACCCCATCTTGAACAAACTTTGGTAAAAGTTTGAATCCAACAAAAGAAATCCAAATCAAGGGAAATGCATTCCTCAATGAATGTATCTGGAAATTTAAACACTTGGAAAATAAATCGAAACCCTAAACCCAAATGGAATAAAATCATTTCCAAGTTATCTCCAAATCCATGGATGAGATCCATATAAAAATTGATCAACCAACATTCACAAAGGATCAACAAAGACAAACAGAAATATTATAAAACCATATAAATTGGTTTCACTTAATTGGAACCATAAATAAAATCTTATGAATTTAATAAGATAAGAAATTGAATTCCCAAAGTTAATAAAGCATCTATCAAGAAACCCATACCAAATGGTGAGCAAATAATCCTAAAGATATTTAAAAAAGATAAATAAATATCAAACAAGATTTTATAAATTGGAATCACCAAGTTTGGATCTCTAAATAAAAAGATAAGGATTTTATAAGATAAAGAAAGAAATATTAATTAAAGAATATTTAAAGACCAAACCAAACCTTGACCTAATCCATAAACAAATGGAATGAATTTAGTCCCAATCCAAATAAAATAAAAGGATAAAGAATTTCCAAAATAAAATAAAATGGCTTAAACCAAATTCTATTTGAATAAAGACAAATCCAATTTTTTTAAATGATTAATAAACCTTATTAAAAGATTTTCCAAATAATTCAAGATGAATTATTTGACACCCTTTTAAGTAAACAAAACCTACTGAAAAGATTTGGAAGGTTTAAAATAATTTAAATGGTGTTTGAAACATTTTGGAAACCTAATTGATAAAATAGAAGGACCTAATTTAATAATTAAAAAGACCCAAAAAGGAATAAAGTAAATTCCAAAAATTGACATCAGAATACAATACTAATCAGTGTTTAAAGCTACACAAAATTTGGCAAGGTTTTGAATTCAAATGGATGTTTGAATTGACCAAACAAAACCAAAACAGAATAAAAGAAAAGGAAAAAGAGAAAACAAACAGAACAGAAAAAATAAGAAAAGGACCCAGCCCAACTAGCCTGGCCCATTAAGCCCAGCCAGCCCACCTCTCCATCTCTCCCGCAGGAAAACGGTTGGCACCAAAGACAGAACCCGCAAAGCCGCTGACAGAACGACCCACCCTCACTCTATCTCACACGCAGACAGCCAGGCCCCATAGCCACGTCACCTTCTTTCCCACCCGCGGACTACGCCCCTCACCTCGCCGGCCGTTGAAGGTGATTAACACCCGGCTTAATTCGCATTACTGGTGCAATGAATCCTTCCCCTGACGACGCCCTCTTAACCGCTTGCGTTTCCCCTCCATTTCCCCTCTGTCGCCCCACCTTAGCGTGCCCCCAGGCCGCCCAATTCATCTCCGCACCACCCTCTGTCCGACGATGATTCCGGCCAGTATTCACCACCCCTTGCCTCCTCGACCAAGCTCACATATTCCCCACCTCATGGCGCACCTCCCAGTGTCGCCCGTTCATCCGCGCATGCTATAAATCGTCGACAACGACATCACTGAGCAAGCGTCGCTGTCTGCTTCCTCTCCGGCGGAGCTTCTGGTAAACCACGCCTCGCATTCTCCTTCACACACGCATCATCGCCAGGACCGTGCGCATCTTACCATGTCTTCCACTTGTCCTAGCACGCGCCGTAGCCTCGCCCCCATCGACGTCTAACCGTACCCGACGCCAGCAAGATCTCCGGCGAGGAATTCTGATCAACCCCGTGCGCCCCTTGCACTCTCGCGGGCACCTTGAGCATCACCGCGACTCCGCGATTCTGGTGAGCACCCCCTTCTTCTCCCTCGCTTCCTAGGCTCGCCGAACCACCGCCACCAGACACGCCTCCGCCAGTCGCCGCCGCCAGCGCCGCTGGGTACTGGTCAAAGTAGATAGGTCTGTAGGATTACGATCTGACGGATGCGATAGAATGCGAGCGAAAGGGTAAGTAGCAACCAGTGCCGTGCGATCAAGTGAAATCCTACGGTTTGTGTTAGCCGATCCGCGCGAAGAGGTATAGACGAATCAGAACCAGCCATGTGTCTCGGTTGATTTGAATCAAAACAGATTAGATCTATTAGATACAAGATTTTGTAAAATCTATAACTTTTGATCTACATGTCCAAATTTTGCAAACTTTATATCAATGGATTCAGAAAAACAAGCCCTAGCCAATCATGCACTTTCTTTAGTAAAAAGCTTCTGGTAAAATGTTTTTTTTTTGCAGAAACTTGTGTATGCATGTTTAGAGTATAGAAATTGTTTTAAAATGATTTTGAGGAAAAAATCTTTGGCAAATGGTTTGTTTGAACCTACTGACCCTAGGAAACAAATTGTGGTTTCAAAAATGTATTTGGTGAAACAAAAGAATGAATCTTGGATTTAAACCAATTCTAGTCAAATAAAAAGATGGTTTAATTATTAAAAAAATGGTTTTGGAAGAAAACCTTTGAGAAATGTTTTGGAAATAAACTCTCTGACCCTAAACAAAAGATTTTATGGTTTGAAAACATATTTTGTGAACCCTATAGATTAATGCCTTATTGAAAACATTTTTACACCACATAAAATGATACCTTGTTTTAAAAAGGGTTTATAAAGTGAAACCTATTGCAAATGACTTTGCCACTTTATAAAATGACCAATAGGTGTTTCCAAATGTTTACAACCTACTAGAAACCACTTTTACAAATAAAACAACCTATTGCATGCTTGCATGCATTACTTTGATTTTATCATTTTATGTGATGAATTGCTTGAATGGTAGTTTGAAATGTTGTTTGCTTGATTGAATTGTAGTGACTTGAAGTGTGTGAACATTGCAAAGACCAATAAGTGAACTTATACTCCCTACAAAAAAGGCAAGTGATGCTTCATACTTTGTCCTACTATTTTCACTATTCATTAGTGATATTTCTAAGTAAGATTTGCATGGAATTTTTGCTAAGTATAAACTATGCTATGGGAAATCCTAGTAGATGAAACCTTAGTAGAATTTCCTAAGTTAAGATTCCTACTACTATCATGCTTAGCTTAGCTAGTAGAAAACAAGGGTGATATATATAATCATGCTATGGAAAAATTTCTAAGTCTGATGACTTGTGTTTTGTTTAATAAAACAACTAAGTGAATGAATCACCAGGGTGGAATGGAAGGAATGGTTTGTGTTGAGTGGTTACACAAGGCCAGGGGACTGGTGAACCTTGTGTATCTCACTTGGGGATGGCCACCCAGGAACAAAGAGATTTGAGATGTCCAATGTTGAGAAGCTTCAAGTGCAACCACATGGCATTATGGGCTTTGCCTGGATCATATAGGTTGCAATAACTTAGCCAAATGGACAGTTGGTGGTAGGGGATTGATAGGTTGGAGCGCGTCCATTTTGGTCTAAGGAAAGGCTTCTGAAAGATCTTGTCTTGGTGAAACCAAGTCTTGTGGGGAAAGTGCACCACCCCTGCAGAGTGTAAAATCTAAGTACTTAGCCATGTCCCTTGCAAAGGACAATTTGAGCATCAAGACATAGAAGCTATCAAGAATCTCATCATCCAAATTTCTAAGTTAAAAACTTGTGGTTGAACAAGGGTTGAAGGATCACCAATTTCTATTGGGAGATGCCTTGGGTGATTTTGTCAAACAAAAACTTAGTGTTTTCAAATGATAAGGAAAATCTATTTTGAGCAAAGCAAGCCTAAGCTCCACCTAGCCAAATGCATATAGATGATAGACTCCACTATACTACCATAGTATCACTTGCCAATACAATTCAAATGTATTGACCCTTATGGCTGTAACTTGTTATGTTGTAGGTTTGTTTGATATTAGTGAAGTTTAATGAATAGGATTACAAGTCTACAACCAACATGTCTGCCTGTGGCACTTTGAAGATGAAGGACCCCATGCTATTGTTATATTCTGCTGCATTGTAATGAGATAGCCAAATTAGCTATGTAAGATGTAATAAATTATTTTATTCCTGGTTATAAAAGTTGTATTATGACCTTTGTTTCTTTATATTACATCTTAACTGTGGATGCTAGCTATTGATCCAGGGACTAGCATTGTAAACACAGGGATCTCTACCTTATTAAGGGTTGGGAACCTTACAGACAACCTCGTTAGTTGGACCACCACACCTATCTTTTTATTTCCAAAAAATTTGTCTAAGTTATGTTGAACCTTGGATGCTTGAAATGGATTTATGTATGCCATGACCTGTGTGTTTGATTGCCAAAGATATGCATGTAATGCTTTGCCTTGTGAATTATCTCTATTGAAGTTGATTCTAACTTTTCTCTATCTTATAAAATAGATGCCTAATGTTACTATAGCATGGCTGAAGAGTTCAAGGGAACTCATTTTGGCACTCGTCTTATTGAGCTCACTAGTGTTCTCAATCTTCCGCTTCCTAGCATCATGATGCTTCCCCTCACCAAGTTTGAGAGAAAGGACCTCTGGGGCTTCAAAGTTACTTAGCCAGGACGCCAGACTGAGCCAGCCACGGAGGCTATCACCTTCAAGCTAATGCATGACGACAAAGAGAGAGGCTTAGAGGTAGTCATGCAGGATTTACTTGGGTGTCTGTTAAGGAGGCACTCCAGGGAGCTTGTCCTTCAGCAGACGTGACAAGGAGGGTGAGGCTATTGAGTTCGAGGATGCTGCTAGAGAGACGGCAGAGCCGATTCGTCTATAACTTCAGGACTTAGAGGTTCTTCTTAGGCACCTAGATACTGATAGGAACAACGTCATGCTTAGGAATGACAAGCTCCAGGTGCAGCTTTGTGAGAAGGACAAGCTCTTCGCGGAGCAAGACGAGATAGTCAAGGAAATGGAGGCTAAGTTTGAGAGCCAGGACAGGAAGTTCAAGAGCCAAGAGAAAAGAGTCCAAGATAGGAACAAGAGGATTCGAGAGATGAATGCAGAACTAGAGGCCAAGGACTTTGAGATCGAGCATCAGCAGGGTGTGATTGAGAGACTTCGATCACAGAAGAGGGATCTTAAAGCCAAGGTAGAAGCCTTGACTACCAATGTCGAGGAGTACAAGACCTCTATGGAGAATGCAGGTCTTACACTTGTTGATGAGGAGGTTGATGCTGAGGAGTAGTGATGACTACTCATTTATCTTTCATTTACCCCATGCTTATGATTATTTAGTCGCAATGACCATCCAACATGTGGATGGCTTGCTATGGTGTGTTTTCTTTTCAAACTTGTTGTTTGTGTTGTTGAACCTTATATTATTTTGATGTTGTTTTGGTGATTGTCTATGTGATGTTTTGTGCATAATAAGCATCTATGGGTATCTCATTCTTATCCTTATGAAAACCACAGATGCCTCCTCGGCGTGCCAACCCCAACCCGAACAACAACAATGTCACACCCTGAGATGCAGCAGCCGATGACAGCACAGGCACTGCTGATGCAGATGATGACCACTTTCATGCAGAATCAGAACAACAACAACAACAACAACAATTAGAACAATCCACCAGGATTTGACATGCTCACCAGATTCCTAAGACTGAGGCCTGCAAAGTTCTCAGGAACCACTGATCCCATGGTGGCCAATGATTCGCAACGTTCGGTGAACAAGGATTTGGTAACTGTCGGCTGCACCGACGAGGAGAAAGTCAGGATTGCAGCACACTTGTTGGAAGGACCAGCAGCTACTTGGTGGGACAACTTCCAGATCACCACTCCCATTGAGGATGTGACATGGGATATCTTTGAAGATGGTTTCCGTACAGCTCACATCTCATCCGGAGTGATGAATTTGAAGAAGGATTTTCATAACCTGAAGCATCAACAATCTGACACGTTATGCACCGGATGAAGCTGATACCGATGCCAAGAGGAAAGATAAGTTCCTCGAAGGATTGAACGATGAACTGAACCTGCAATTACCTGTGGCCTATGTCCCCACCTATCAATCCCTTTGTGACAAGGCTACCATCTTAGAGAATAAGATGAAACAGGTTGAAAGTAGAAAGAGGAAGCACAACTCTAACAAGCACAGCTCGGGATCGTCTCACAAGCGTTCCCATTATGATGATAGTGGGAGTTCTAGATCCCACAAGCACGGAAAATACAACAACCACCACAGCCACAACCGCCATTATGACAACAAGAATCACCGTAGTCATGATAATTCCAAGTACAAGAACCACAAGGGTGGACACAAGAGTCACCACAGTGGAGGTGTAAGTGGGAGTGGCAGTTATCCTGCAAAGAGAGATATCAGTCAGGTTGAATGTTTCAAGTGTAAGAACCTAGGGAATTATGCAAATGAGTGCCCAGAGAAGAAAGTTGAAGGAGCCACTAAGCCCAACCATTTCCAGAAGGGACAAGTGAACCACATCAATGTGGAAGAGATTTATGAGGAGTCCGATGCTGTGGCTGGTAAGTTCAAAATCAATTCTATTCCAGAACTTGTTCTTTTTGATACTGGTGCATCACATTCATTCATATCAAAAGCATTTGTTGATAGAAATGGGTTTCCAACTGAAAACATTGGGTGTCCAATAAAAGTAAGTTCTCCCGGTGGAGATATGATAGTAAGTCTTGGATGTCGTGATCTAGTGATAGAATTTGGAAAGCATAAGTTTCCAGTGAGTCTGATAATCCTAGATTCACAAGGACTAGATGTAATTTTGGGAATGGACTGGATGACCAAGTATGAAGGAGTACTAGATTGTGCCAATCGTTCTATCGCACTCACAACCCTAGAAAATAAACAGATAAGATTCAAGTCTAACTTTGAATCAAAGGGGAGTAAGCTAAATTCTCTTAAGGGGGTTAGTATAGACAGTGTGCCAATTGTGATAGAATATCCGGATGTGTTTCTGGAAGAATTACCGGGAATGCCACCAGATAGAGATGTGGAATTTCTGATTGACTTGCTGCCAGGATCAGGACGAATAGCAAAGAGACCTTACAAGATGTCAGTTGATGAGTTGAAAGAACTCAAGAAACAACTTGGAGAACAGTTCAGAAGGGATTTATTCAACCAAATTCTTCATCTTGGGGAGCACCAGTCTTGTTTGTGGAAAAGAAATATAGAAGTCAAAGGTTATGCATAGATTATCGTTCACTCAATGAGGTGACTATCAAGAACAAATATCCTTTGCCCAGAATCAATGACTTGTTTGATCAGCTAGAAGGAGCCTGTGTGTTCTCAAAGATTGATCTCCGGTCAGGTTATTTTCAGCTTAAGATAAGGGAACAAGACATACCTAAGACAACTTTCACCACTAGGTATGGATTGTATGAGTATACAGTGCTGCCATTTGGTTTGACCAATGCACCATCTTACTTCATGAATATGATGAACAAAGTGTTCATGGAGTTCCTTGACAAGTTTGTTGTCGTTTTCATTGATGATATTTTGATCTACTCTAAAAGCAAAGAAGAGCATGAAGGACATTTGCGTTTGATACTTGAGAAGCTTAGAGAGCATAAGCTGTATGCCAAATTCAGCAAGTGTGAATTCTGGTTGAATGAAGTTGGATTTCTTGGACACGTTGTGTTAGGAGATGGTGTAGCAGTTGATCCCGCAAAAGTGTCAGCTGTAACTGAATGGGAATCTCCTAAGTCAGTGAAGGAATTTCATAGTTTCCTTGGCTTGGCAGGATACTACAGAAGATTCATTGAGAATTTCTCCAAGGTAGCTAAGCCAATGACGGAGTTACTAAAGAAAGACAAGAAATTTGCTTGGTCTGAAGGATGTGAACTCAGTTTCCAAGAATTGAAGAAGAGACTAGTGACAACACCAGTTCTATGTCTTCCATATTTGGAGAAAGATTTCCAAGTGTATTGTGATGCATCTCATCATGGATTAGGTGCAGTTCTAATGCAAGAAGGGAAAGTTGTAGCTTATGCCTCGAGACAACTCAAAACCCATGAGGTAAATTACCCTACTAATGATTTGGAGTTAGCCTCCATTGTGCATGCACTCAAAACATGGAGACACTATCTTTTCGGTAAGCGATGTGAAGTGTTCACAGATCACAAAAGTTTGAAGTATATCTGTAACATCCCTAAAATCATGTTTTCAAAGATTGCATATCATCCATGCATGCATATCATTTAGGGATCAAATATCAAACTCATTTCAAGAAATCAGAAGCACTAAGTGCTATTATTTTATGTGAGCATGCATTAATCTAATGCCACTCTCAAGTGAGGGAATATTTGTTTTAAACCAAGATTAGTTTGCTCTTAAGTTGGTTTGGTTGTGTGTCAAGGCTTGGACAAAAATTTACCAAAACAAATTTGGTTTTAAACCATTTGCAAAACCTATTGAAATCTTGAAGGCACTGTTTATTTGTTTACTCAAAGAGACCAAGCAAGTACAGAGAGACAACATGATTTTATGCACAAAAGTATGAAGGTTACACTTTACAAAAATCTAGAAAAGATTTGAATTCAATTTCTTTTGAATTTATTTGAAAATGATTCCTGAAAATCAACTCAGAAAAAGAAAAAGAAATTGAAAACCCAACTGGGCCTGGCGCCAGCATTCCAGCCCATCAAGCAAAACAGCCCACCCGGGTTCCCCCTTTCTCCTCTGTTTCTCACCGCACCCGCACACACCCCCTCACGCTGACCACTGGGACCGTCCACGTCACCATCGTCTTCCCCAAATCTCGCGAAGAACACGTCACCGCTGGCCATTGCTGGCGTTGATCGCGCGGCGTAATTGCCCTTGATTCCACAGGCGTTTCCTGTCGAGCCCCTGACTACTTAAACCCCTCTGCACTGCGAGTCTTTCACCTCACTCAGCACCCCCACTCCGCCACCAGGCTACCAGCAATTCGAGCTGCAACTCCGCTGCCCGACGCACTCCGGCAACGTATTCCGGTAAACCCCATGCTCCCCTTCACCTCTCGTTCATACGAGCTTGTCTGTCTTGCACGTGCGCATCTTCTCAAACTTTTTGTTTGCTCTATATCGCCCCAGGTCGTCGTCTTCGTTCACGGCCGCAACCACCAGAGCCGTCGCTCAACTCCTACGAGCAATAGCGGTAAGAATCGAGCGCCCCTTGTCTTCTCCTTGAAACCATCTTGCTCACCGTGACCTTGCGCACCCCCTAATGCAACTAACACATGCTAGGGCAACGCAAAACCTTGGCAACATTGTCGTCTGCAAGTACCCGACGCCGCGCATGACTCCGACGAGCTCCAGCGACATCCACAATGCGCCCCTTCGCCAACGAAGCCTACCTTGAGCATCAGCAGCACACGGCGAACTCGGTAAGCCACTTCACCCTCTCCCGCACGACCTAAATCATCGGCAACGTCCCTGACAGAGCCGCCGCCGCCACTCGCCGCCGCTAGCGCCGCCAGGCTTTGGTCGCTTGATCGCGAACTGTTAGATCCAGATCCAACATGTAGAATTAGATCACTTAACGAAGAAGTACGGAGCAGATCTGGCCGTGTGATTTAAGTTAGATCTAACGACCCTCGTTGATCAATCCACACGAAACGGTATCGATGAATCAGAACACGCCGCGTGTCTGTAGGTTTGATTTAAAATCAGAATTTAGATCTATTAGATGTTTAAACTTGAAAAATTCATAACTTTTGATTCCCACGTCCAAATTTGACAAATTTTATATCATTGGAATCAGGAGAGAAAATCCTTTCTATTTATGCAATGTGTTTAATGGTTTGCCTCTGTAAAAATTGTTGTTTTTGCAGAAACAAGTGTAGGCATAAATTGTGTATAGTAATTATTTGAAAAAAAATTATGTTGTTCAAATAAGATTTATTTGGCAAGTTTTGAACTTGTTTAAGATTCAGTACTGTGCACTTGTCTTGTTTGGTGTAGAAAATCAACACTTGTTTAATATTTTTGTTTGTATATATTTTGTATGTGATTTGGTGCCATTATTTTATGTGTAGATTTTGGTGCAAATAGTGATTGTGATTGTGAAGATTGTTGCTACTCCCCAAACTACCAAGGCAAGTGGTGCTCCATGATTTTATTCCCATGTTTTCCAACTATGCACTAGAAATATTTTGCTAGACTTGCATGAATATTTTTGATCTATATGCTATGCTTGGGAAATCCTAGTAGTTGTAGAATTGCTAGAAATTTCTAAGTTAAGATACTTATCAATGCCATGCTTAGCCTAGCTAGTAGCAACCAAGGGTGGTTATATATTCATGCTATGAGAAAATATTTCTAAGTCTTTGGACTTGTGTTTTGTTTAATAAAACAACTAAGTGAATGAAACACCTGGGTGGAATGGAAAGAATGGTTTGTGTTGAGTGGTTACACAAGGCCCATTTACATGGTTTACCTTGTGTATCTCACTTGTGGAAAGCCACCCAGGAACAAAGGGATTTGAGATGCCATATGTTAAGAAGCTTCTAGTGCAGCCACATGGCAATATGGGCTCTGCCTGGATCACACAGGTTGCAATAACTTAGCCATTTGGACAGTTGGTGGTAGTGGGATGATAGGTTGGAGCGCGTCCATTTGGTCTAAGGGAAGGCTTCTGAAATGTCCTGTCTTGGTGAAAATCAAGTCTTGTGGGGAAAGTGCACAACCTCTACAGATGGAAGAATCTAAGTACTTACCCATGTCCCTGGTATAGGACAACTTGAGCATCAAGACATGGAAGCTATCAAGAATCTCCTCATCCCAATTTCTAAGTAGAAACTTGTGGATGAACAAGGGTGAAGGTACACCAATTTCTATTGGTGTTTCCTTGAGAAAGTTTTATCAAAGAAAAACTTAGTGTTTTCAACTAATAGGCAAAACCTATTTTGAGCAAAGCAAGCCTAACCTACACTTAGCCAAATGCATATAGTATCTAGTTGCCAATATTATACTAAGGTATCACTTGCCAATACTATTCCAATGTATTGACCCACTGTGGCTGTAACTTGTGATGTTGCAGGTTATTCTGATGATGATTAGGGGTTATGAGTCTACACTCAACATGCTTGCCTATGGCACATGAAGATGAAGACTTATTTATCTTATTACATTTTTGAACTCTTGTACTAGGCCTGTGGCCATGGAGTTTGTAAAAGACTATGTTTGTCTCTGGAATGACTTGTAATAATGACCTTTGTTTCTATGTACTTCATCTTAAACTGTGGAAGCTAGCATTGATCCAGGGACTAGCATTGCAATCATAGGGATCTTTTCCTTTATAAAGGAGGGATCTTACAGATGGTATCAGAGCAATGTGTTGCCTGTAGGATTATGACCCTAGAATTGGAAACCACTAAGGAAATTTTTTCAACAACTTCCACACTTGTCTTTTCTTCTCGTAAACTTTTCTAATCTTCTTTCTCATATCTATTTGTAGATGAACTCCATCAACGAAGCCGTGAGGAAGGGACCACTCATGACTATGACTTTGGAATGTGAGACAGAATTCCCCAAGGCTCTCAAGGACCTCATGGTTGCCATGGGAATACATGGTGCAGCTGTGTACAAAGGTTTTCCTGTGATGGATGAAGGAGTTGAATACTGGTGGGTGCAACTTCACTTGTATAAAAACAAGGAAGACAACCACAAGGAATCAGGATTCTGCATGTTCACCAACTCAGTGATGCACACCACATTCTTTGATTCAGCAAGGGATGCATCTTGGAAGGCCATCAAAGAAATTGGTGATAGAATCAAGTGCAGAATGCTCAACACCCAGAATGACCTTAGGGAAGAAAAGAAGCATACCCAAGAGTTAGAGGCTACTAACCAAAGTTTAAGGGAGGACATCATAGACTTAGCAATGGAGTCATGTGATCTGGATAGACAGATTGCCTATAGGGATGCCATGTTAGCCAACTTGGCAAGTGAGATGGGATTGTAACGTACTTTGTTAGTTGGACCACCACTTTCATTTTATTTTCCAAATGTTGTTTAAAATAAGTTGAACCTTGTATGATTGTAATGGTTTTATGTATGCCATGACTTGTGTGTTTTGATTTCCAAAAATGTGCATGTGATGCCTTGTCTTGTGATTTATCTTTAATTGTGTTGATTCTAACTTCTTCTATCTTATAAAATAGATTCCTAATGTTACTATCAGCACGGCTGAAGAGTTCAAGGGAACTCGTTTTGGCACTCGTCTTATTGAGCTCACTAGTTTGCTCAATATCCCACTTGCTACCATCATGATGCTTCCCATCACCAAGTTCGAGAGGAAGGACCTTTGGGGCTTCAAGGTTACTCAGCCAGGACGCCAGACTGAGCCAGCCACGAAGGCCATCACCTTCAAGCTCATGCATGATGACAAGGAGAGAGGCCTTGAGGTAGTCATGCAGGATTTGCTTGGACGCTTGATAGGGAGACTGTAGCATCCCAATTGTCTAACAATTGCAATGCTACTAGCCTAGTCTATATATATGCTACTTCCTACATATAATTGTTGCATCAAAATTATATCATGCTCATGTCATCATGCCACCTTGCATTTGAGCATCATATAAAACCCTTTTTGTTTTGGTTCTTCTCTCATATGCATTGTTAATTGTATTTGCCTCTTGATATTGTATTTGGTTATTGATATATTGTTTAAATGCCCAAGTTGAGTTGGGGGCATATCTTTTATTCTACTCCATCACCTTTCTCTGTCACCACCTTATAATTCCACCATCCAACTAAATATGAGCATTGCAACTTATTTGGTTTTACCTCTAGCTCATGTGGGTTGGGATGGATCCAACTCTATCTCCACATGCACTTATATGCACCATATTGCTTCCACATTATTGGTTTATAAGAGCCACATGGCCACCTTTGCACGCCTTGTGAATGGAACCCTTTTCTAGCTTCCATATGTGTTGTTTTGGGGTTATTATCATGTTGGGTTATTTTTGGGCTTACTATATACCTAGTGGCACATACACACTAGCATGTCCCATTTTTATTCAAATATGGTCATCTCCATCTACTCCACATGGGGCATCCTTTCAATTCTTTTAGCTTGGCTTATTCCATATTTTTGGAATGCATATGTATAAATGCCATGGATATTTATTTTGTTTTCACAAGATAAAACCTAGCATTAATGTTTATGCAAGGGCCATGCAATCATAACCCTTGGACTTCTTCTCTTTGTTTTGTTTTATCTTGGTTTGAGCTTTGCTTTTAAATTCAAACTAGATGTTTCTTTGTTTTTGAATCTCTTTAACCATAATACAAACCTACCCTTTGGTTTGGCTAAACCAAACCATCCCTAACCCTAAAACCCCCTCTCTCTTTTCTATCTCTAAACCCTCACCACCTTTTTCTTGCTTGAGTTGTCTTGGTCATGTTAAACCTACCTCTTTGGTTTGGCTAAACCAAACCATCATCCTCACTCTTATCTACCTAGCTAACCAAGATCTTCTATCTCTCTCTATCTACACCTTATCCTAGCTAACCCAAACCCTAACCCTAGCTAAACCTAACCCGAGGCCACCATCTAACCTAGCCGTGCTGGTCCCACCTGACCCCTCTCTTCCCCTGGCCCACACCCCAGCTACCTACCCCATCCCTAGCAAACCCTAAACCACCCCATCTACCTAGCCGAGCTACCTCCTCTCTCTCTCTCTAGCTCTCTCTCTCTGCCTCAGCAGCCCACCCCGAGCTCCCCTCACCCGCCTGGCCCACCTGCAGCCCCTCCCCATGCCTACCTGCCCTAGCACGTGAAGGAGGAGAAGAAAAAGTGGCCGACGCCACCTTTCCCCTCCACCATGCCATCTACCCCTCTCCCCGTTCCTATCTACTCCCCCTCTCTGCCTGTCGACGCCAGATCCACCAGGGCCTAGCCTTGCTACTCCTTCTTCCCCACCTTCCCCTGCAGCCACCTCTCCACCACCGATCACCAACCTTCCTGTCGGCCTCCTCTCGGCTACACCGTACCAGGCGGCGGGCGCGGCGTCCAGGTGTCGAGGAAGACCGAGACGTCCACCTGCATCACCCCTGTACACGGAGGCGAGGAGGGAACGGCCCAGACCTGCTGCACGTCATCGACGCTCGAGCCGAAACCCTAGCTCCAGATCGTCTGCGTCCTCGTCTCTCCATCGCCTCCCTGCACGATCCGACCCCGCCAAAACACTCCCGGTGAGCCCCTGAGATCCCCAGACATCTGCACGCTAATCGTTGCTTCCTGTACGCGCCGCCCGTTTCGTCGAGCACACTCGGCGCGCCACGCTCGCGTTTGCCATCTCGCTGTTGCGCCGCAGATACCACATCTGGTCGCACCGTCGAAACCCATCAACCACCCGAGCCGTCCCAGAGGTAGTAGCCGCCACGCGCGCGCTCCGCGTCGCGGGATCGAGTCCCTGTCTCGCCGCTCGGTGCGGCGTGCTGTTCTTCCGTCAGATCGAGGAGAACGAAGCACAGTGCCGCCGCGCACTTTGCCAAAAAACCCCAGCCTTTTTGTTTTCTAATCCCACGCCCCCTCGAGACCCCACCTGTCTGTGCATGTGGAGTTTTACAGAAAGAGACCTGGTTTTTACAAACCTTAACCCGCGCTCCAGCACGACCCCATCTGTCAGCCTCTACGCGTTCGGCCGCTGGCACGTGGACTCGTAGCCTCTGGTCCCACCTGTCCGCCGCATGGGCTAGCACAACTCGGAGTGAGGAAAGTCCAATGTGCGCCGTTTCGCCCAGTCAGCAACGGTCCCACCCGTCTGTGTCTGTGGCTGGTTCTGCCTGAGTACCAAACGTTTTCTATTTGGCTGTTTAATTTAAATCTTTTTCAATTTGTTTTAAATTCAAAATTCAAATCTGTTTTTAAATAACTTTTCAAATATAATTCAAAATTAAACATGTAATATATGTTTTTGAATCAGAAAAATGTGAGGATTTCAAATATGCCCTCCAAAATATATTTTGAACACTTTAAATTTCAAGTTGATTAAAATTACAATAAAATGCCCTCTTTCTTAATTAATTAATAACTTTTGTTTTATAACTCCAAATTTGATAAATAATATGTCTAAATCGATCAGCTCGACGAGACCTTTCTGTTTATGCATTCCATGTTCTGAAATGCAGCATGCATCATACAAATATAAAGTATACAGCAACTTAATTGAGGATAAAATATGGTTAAAACTCCATAAAATGCTTATTTCTTGTATTCCACACCTCACCCATGCCATGCTACCTTATTTGCCATGCAAATTGTGCATCATTCATCATGGCATGATTGTTTGCTTGACGCATTTTATTCATATGCTTGTGCACTTTATTTATGTTGGCCCTTGTTTGTTTGGTTCTTCTTCGAATAGACGCTGAGCAGGGGATATATCAAGAAACCCAGGAGCACTACCCAGATCCTTCTCTCGCTTCAACTGAGCTGCCAGGCAAGCACTACCACATGCTTGCATACATATAGTACCTATTGCCTGTATCTTATTCTTGCATCATTGAGTCACGATTGCATTAAACTGAATCCCAAGTTCTGCATAGCCTTTACTTTTAAACCCCACCGAAGCTTGTTCCTCCATCCCATGAGCCATTACTACAGGAGTTGTTTGAGCCATGCGGGTCGTAGAACAGCATGTGTAGGGTATGTGAGTGTCTGATGGATAACGAGGTACCTAAACAACTTAACCTGAGTAGTAATGGGATAACTAATGAAAGTGGCATCGGTGAGCAATATCTGCTATTTGGTTTTTCATGCTCACTTGTGTCCCGTAGGACCCCGAGTACTTGATTCCTGTTCCTTGAATATTCGCGCTATCCACATCCGGGAGGCTTATGAACCCCCCTGAGCTAGAGCTTGATTCATTCTTATTTCTTGGGGCCACAATTAGTTTGGGGCTTTATTACTATCCTGTACTTATGCCATGCTTTACTGCTTTATTTAAGATTGTGCGTGGAGCACCTGTACTGTTTAGGTCCGTGACACGTTTTCGCTGTATCGACAAGCCCAGTCACACTTTCGGGTTCCCAGTCGTTTACAGCCGTCCACACAAACCTTGAGTCCGTCTCGGAGCCGGCCAACTTCGTTGCGGGTAGCTTAATGGGGTGGCCCCCTGAAATATTTCTGAATCCTGTGATCGCTTTGTCGTGACTGCCTCGTTGGGTTTTGATTTGGTTTTTCCGAGGTTGATCGAGTGTGTATTGCTATTTGTGCACCCCTGCAGGGTAAAACTTTCTGAAAGCCGTGTCCGCGGTTATGGACGACTTGGAGCACAGTTTCTCGATCATAGACAAGTATAACTAAAGTACCGCTTTTAATTTGACTAAGTACCTGACTAGTAATAGTGCAACACTCATGGAATGGATAATAAAACTGCCAACGGATGGGGGGTTGTTCGTCCGCTTCCTCGTTGGTAAGCGAGGAGGAGGATGGATCTGTTAATACTACTGTTATAACTGTTGTTATTAATTCACGTACATCCGTCTATCATTGGTTAGGCGGATGGTTAGCGAGTATCTATAGAATTGTTAGGTATTATCTTTTGCTGCAATTGCGTCACCCCAGGTTGTGTCCCCTTTAGAGGCATAAAGACTTGCTAAGTACCCCTAGGGTCTCACACGATAAATTATTTGATTTAGATGAACAGGTAAGCTCGCAAGATGGATACTGGGTGGAGGAGACGGACGATGTGGGCAACGATCATTCGGTGTAGAGATTCCGGGAACGGGGATCCGTGAGATCTGTGGGCGGGATGTGTTTATTTATGGGGCATCTTATGCCGATTTGCTTCTTATCCGTACTCGAATCTTCTTTTCCGCTTCCGCCTGATACTCTGATGTTTGATGTATGAGGAGATATCCTAAACTATTATATCTATCTAGGATATTTGGATCTTGCCGTATGGCGTTGCAATATTTCTATTTCTTTTAGATGGAATGGCTCTGAGGACTGTTGTATGGTGGCGTGCATACATACTCATTTGTGTATGTAGTTGATCCCTTCGCCTGCCGATTACGCCGCCCGTTCTTGTCCCGATGTTTGGAAATGGTTAGGACGGCCGAAAGGTCTACCTGTGAGTGGCATTTGGGCCCCACCGTACTATTTTAACCATTTCCGCTCATCCAGGCTTGTAACTAGGAGCGTAATTCACCGAGGTAGTTACAATTGGTATCAGAGCCATCCCGCCCTTCAGGGTCTCAGCTAAATGGTCGTTGTCAGTCTAGCAATTATTTTGGTAGCTATGTATACTAGGGAAAAACAAAACGCGAGAGTAGGACTGCTTCCACTTTTCTTCTTACCCAACCACCCACCCTTTTTCTGGTAAGGAAGTGTAACGTTTTCAATCCTCTTCTTAAAATTCAAACTAGGATTCACGTGTTCTGGGTTTCCGTAGTACCATAGGTTGTGTGTGTGTGTGTGTAATTCCTTGTCTATTTGTTGCATCCAATTTGTTATCACAATCTGCCTTTGGTTATCAACTGTTGGTACATTCCATACTGACAGGCTTTTGAAAACCGGTGCGATCTATCTGACTCCTTGTTAACCAGTGCCATCTTCTTAAGGGTGTCCTTCCTTCTAGCAACTCCACATTCTGTGAAATCATCAGTTGCTAATCGCTACCTGATAAGTGTTTTTGTGCATCTATTGGTATTTTAATGCCGAAAAATGCGGAAAAATTTTCTTTGATACATCTATGCTTCCACACTCCTTCAAATCGTGTGTGAAACACTATCTATCTCTCTTTTATCAGCATGTCCATGCTAACTCATTCTTTTGTCACCGGCGCTTAATCCTGGAATTTTATTTCATCTCCAATTCTCTTGGGCTAATTACATAACATGTGTCGATCCGATGCTGGTGATTGTAATTTGGTTCTCGGCATAGCTATATGACACTTATCATGAGTGGAATATGGAAAATGCTATCAACACTATCCTCCAAATGGTGACGGTTATCTCCTGTGATTTTGAGTACACCGTGATCATATCTATGCATATTCAAGCATCTTTGGCAATCCGGAGTTTCTCAAAGCACTACGGCGGTCTATCATTTGTTCATCATGCTGCACATCTTTTTGAACACCATATCTGCAAAATTCTCTTTGAGACGAGGGAATTGCATCTTTTCGTCGCTGATAGCTTTGCTTAAGGTATGAGTTATCATCGGTTCTTATCCAAGATCTCTTTATCTTTGTAACCGGTGATCCAATCGACAATGTGAACCAGGTGACATCTCTTTTTCTTCCGAAGGACCAGATAATCTATTCTTCCAGTGCATCTTCTTCAACACGAACCCGTGCTCTTAATATTGATCTTTCAAGAGCGTTGAGCTCAGGAAGTGTTCGAGCATTTGTTCGTTTCTCTCGCCTTTTGAACTTGATATTCGGGGAATATCTTGTTAATCCATGGTGGTATATGTTGGTAATATGCTTGCCTATTCGATATCAATGGAAGGACATGGAAGATCATCTGTGTCTCTTTCTCTCAAGCTTCGTGAGGACTGCCTGTGTGCAAAGTCTCAAAGTGAGAATTCTGACTTTTTGAAGTCACCTATCTCGGCCACGTCCTTCTGCTAAATAGACCGCTTCAATTCTGGAATCAGCAAGTCCATTGTTAATTCCATATTCCATCTTCAATCAAACCCGGAGTTTTCCTTGTTGGCAAGTTATCATCGTCGTTCCGCTCAAGTTTTCCTCAAGACCGCTTAACCTCTCTCAATCTTTTCAAGAAGAACATGGAGTTCTTTCACCTCAGTCTCGTCAAGTAATCTCTTGAAACCCTCTCGCTCTATCGTCTATGCTCAATCCACCGGTGGCCATGAAGACCTTCCAGATCTGGTTTTCCTTCTGTTCAAGTTGGTGCTATCTTTTCTGTAGCTGTTGAATCTTGCAGTTGTTCTCCGTAATCTTCCTTCATATCTTTCCGGTGGCTTGGTACTTCAGACATGACGACAACATCATCATCTTTATCTATCTATGAATCCGGCGAATCGTTTGCATATATCCTTTTTTTCTAACGAAGTCCCAGGAGTTTTTGTCAATACCTTCAGTCTGTTTAGGTAGTTGGGTTGCATGGTTTTCTTATTCATGTGCGGAGTAATTCTTTGAGTGCGGGATGGAGTAGCTACCATACCACTACTCTTATCATTCGCTCTTGTACATTGAATTGGTGAACTAATGTGATTTCACTCATTCCACGGAAGTTAGAAGTGGCCTTTATCCCTCGATACTTTTACTTCCGTCTTTGTTTTTCTGGAGTGCTCTCTCGAAGAAAGTAATCAATAATCTCTTGTTGGTGTTCTGTTTATTCTAGGTGGAGCAAAATCTTCAATTATCTGGTGGAAACAGACGCAAACTCTTTTCTGTCCTCGTCTTTCTACCGATGCTCGACACCCCCAAACAAGATGAAAGGAAACTATCTCTCTCTTTGTTTCATCAATTCTTTTTCTGTGGTCAAGCCAATTATGGTTGAGGCCATCAGCCGCAAATCTATTGCGTTAGCCTCAAGGCTAAAGAAGCAATAAGTATCTCTACAATAAACTCCAGATCCTCCATATTCTTTGCTTCTCAGGACTCCACCATGTTCTGGCTTCACATCCGTCTCTAGAAGTTATATCCGCGCACCTCAATTGCGTGATCCTTTTGTTCTTACCGGCGCAAGAAGAATCTAATCCGACGAGGTCTAATCAAATCTTTCTGTTGATATCAAGGGACTCTATTGTTTGAAGGCAATATTGTTTCCGTACTTCATTTCTCAAATCCTAGAGAAGATACAATGCTATTGTCATAGTGGTTTAAAACCTCTCCAACCTAGTCTTCCGGCGACACAAAGATTCATCCTCTCTAGTATCGGTAAATCTTTAACCTTAACGGTGTGTTTTTCTTTATTCAGGATACATCATCTTCTCCTTCCTTTCACAAGTGGTTCTAGTCTTTTATCATGTTTCTTGAGAAAACCGGAGCTATGTCCATCCTATCCTTCTTGTCTCACAACAATCCTACAATTCCTCTAATCTGTTGTTCTTGAAGCAAAACGCAAGACTCGCAACAAGTCTAGCAAGTTTTGCAAGGTGTAGCACTCGAACCATTCTGTTGTTCATCAACTTGGGAACGTGAGGGTCACCTTCGTTCGAACACCCGCCTCTCCTTGTGTTGTTTTTTTTCTAGGAATCTCGGGGCGAGATTCTTGTTTAGTGGGGGAGAGTTGTAGCATCCCAATTGTCTAACAATTGCAATGCTACTAGCCTAGTCTATATATATGCTACTTACTACATATAATTGTTGCATCATAATTATATCATGCTCATGTCATCATGCCACCTTGCATTTGAGCATTATATAAAACCCTTTTTGTTTTGGTTCTTCTCTCATATGCATTGTTAATTGTATTTGCCTCTTGATATTGTATTTGGTTATTGATATATTGTTTAAATGCCCAAGTTGAGTTGGGGGCATATCTTTTATTCTACTCCATCACCTTTCTCTGTCACCACCTTATAATTCCACCATCCAACTAAATATGAGCATTGCAACTTATTTGGTTTTACCTCTAGCTCATGTGGGTTGGGATGGATCCAACTCTATCTCCACATGCTCTTATATGCACCATATTGCTTCCACATTATTGGTTTATAAGAGCCACATGGCCACCTTTGCATGCCTTGTGAATGGAACCCTTTTCTAGCTTCCATATGTGTTCTTTTGGGGTTATTGTCATGTTGGGATATTTTTGGGCTTACTATATACCTAGTGGCACATACACACTAGCATGTCCCATTTTTATTCAAATATGGTCATCTCCATCTACTCCACATGGGGCATCCTTTCAATTCTTTTAGCTTGGCTTATTCCATATTTTTGGAATGCATATGTATAAATTCCATGGATATTTATTTTGTTTTCACAAGATAAAACCTAGCATTAATGTTTATGCAAGGGCCATGCAATCATAACCCTTGGCCTTCTTCTCTTTGTTTTGTTTTATCTTGGTTTGAGCTTTGCTTTTAAATTCAAACTAGATGTTTCTTTGTTTTTGAATCTCTTTAACCATAATACAAACCTACCCTTTGGTTTGGCTAAACCAAACCATCCCTAACCCTAAAACCCCCTCTCTCTTTTCTATCTCTAAACCCTCACCACCTTTTTCTTGCTTGAGTTGTCTTGGTCATGTTAAACCTACCTCTTTGGTTTGGCTAAACCAAACCATCATCCTCACTCTTATCTACCTAGCTAACCAAGATCTTCTATCTCTCTCTATCTACACCTTATCCTAGCTAACCCAAACCCTAACCCTAGCTAAACCTAACCCGAGGCCACCATCTAACCTCGCCGTGCTGGTCCCACCTGACCCCTCTCTTCCCCTGGCCCACACCCCAGCTACCTACCCCATCCCTAGCAAACCCTAAACCACCCCATCTACCTAGCCGAGCTACCTCCTCTCTCTCTCTCTCTCTCTAGCTCTCTCTCCCTGCCTCAGCAGCCCACCCCGAGCTCCCCTTACCCGCCTGGCCCACCTGCAGCCCCTCCCCATGCCTACCTGCCCCATCCCGAGCCTGCCTAGCACGTGAAGGAGGAGAAGAAAAAGTGGCCGACGCCACCTTTCCCCTCCACCACGCCATCTACCCCTCTCCCCGTTCCTATCTACTCCCCCTCTCTGCCTGTCGACGCCAGATCCACCAGGGCCTAGCCTTGCTACTCCTTCTTCCCCACCTTCCCCTGCAGCCACCTCTCCACCACCGATCACCAACCTTCCTGTCGGCCTCCTCTCGGCTACACCGTACCAGGCGACGGGCGCGGTGTCCAGGTGTCAAGGAAGACCGAGACGTCCACCTGCATCACCCCTGTACACGGAGGCGAGGAGGGAACGGCCCAGACCTGCTGCACGTCATCGACGCCCGAGCCGAAACCCTAGCTCCAGATCGTCTGCGTCCTCGTCTCTCCGTCGCCTCCCTTCACGATCCGACCCCGCCAAAACACTCCCGGTGAGCCCCTGAGATCCCCAGACATCCGCACGCTAATTGTTGCTTCCTGTACGCGCCGCCCGTTTCGTCGAGCACCCTCGGCGCGCCACGCTCGCGTTTGCCATCTCGCCGTTGCGCCGTAGATACCACATCTGGTCGCACCGTCGAAACCCATCAACCACCCGAGCCGTCCCAGCGGTAGTAGCCGCCGCGCGCGCGCTCCGCGTCGCGGGATCGAGTCCCTGTCTCGCCGCTCGGTGCGGCGTGCTGTTCTTCCGTCAGATCGAGGAGAACGAAGCACAGTGCCGCCGCGCACTTTGCCAAAAACCCCTAGCCTTTTTGTTTTCTAATCCCACGCCCCCTCGAGACCCCACCTGTCTATGCCTGTGGAGTTTTACAGAAAGAGACCTGGTTTTTACAAACCTTAACCCGCGCTCCAGCACGACCCCATCTGTCAGCCTCTGCGTGTTCGGCCGCTGGCACGTGGACCCGTAGCCTCTGGTCCCACCTGTCTGCCGCATGGGCTAGCACAGCTCGCAGTGAGGAAAGTCCATTGCGTGCCGTTTCGCCCAGTCAGCAACGGTCCCACCCGTCTGTGTCTGTGGCTGGTTCTGCCTGAGTACCAAACGTTTTCTATTTGGCTGTTTAATTTAAATCTTTTTCAATTTGTTTTAAATTCAAAATTCAAATCTGTTTTTAAATAACTTTTCAAATATAATTCCAAATTAAACATGTAATATATGTTTTTGAATCAGAAAAATGTGAGGATTTCAAATATGCCCTCCAAAATATATTTTGAACACTTTAAATTTCAAGTTGATTAAAATTACAATAAAATGCCCTCTTTCTTAATTAATTAATAACTTTTGTTTTATAACTCCAAATTTGACAAATAATATGTCTAAATCGATCAGCTCGACGAGACCTTTCTGTTTATGCATTCCATGTTCTGAATTGCAGCATGCATCATACAAATATAAAGTATACAGCAACTTAATTGAGGATAAAATATGGTTAAAACTCCATAAAATGCTTATTTCTTGTATTCCACACCTCACCCATGCCATGCTACCTTATTTGCCATGCAAATTGTGCATCATTCATCATGGCATGATTGTTTGCTTGACGCATTTTATTCATATGCTTGTGCACTTTATTTATGTTGGCCCTTGTTTGTTTGGTTCTTCTTCGAATAGACGCTGAGCAGGGGATATATCAAGAAACCCAGGAGCACTACCCAGATCCTTCTCTCGCTTCAACTGAGCTGCCAGGCAAGCACTACCACATGCTTGCATACATATAGTACCTATTGCCTCTATCTTGTTCTTGCATCATTGAGTCACGATTGCATTAAACTGAATCCCAAGTTCTGCATAGCCTTTACTTTTAAACCCCGCCGAAGCTTGTTCCTCCATCCCATGAGCCATTACTACAGGAGTTGTTTGAGCCATGTGGGTCGTAGAACAGCATGTGTAGGGTATGTGAGTGTCTGATGGATAACGAGGTACCTAAACAACTTAACCTGAGTAGTAATGGGATAACTAATGAAAGTGGCATCGGTGAGCAATATCTGCTATTTGGTTTTTCATGCTCACTTGTGTCCCGTAGGACCCCGAGTACTTGATTCCTGTTCCTTGAATATTTGCGCTATCCACATCCGGGAGGCTTATGAACCCCCTGAGCCAGATCTTGATTCATTCTTATTTCTTGGGGCCACAATTAGTTTGGGGCTTTATTACTATCCTGTACTTATGCCATGCTTTACTGCTTTATTTAAGATTGTGTGTGGAGCACCTGTACTGTTTAGGTCCGTGACACGTTTTCGCTGTATCGACAAGCCCAGTCACACTTTCGGGTTCCCAGTCGTTTACAGCCGTCCACACAAACCTTGAGTCCGTCTCGGAGCCGGCCCACTTCGTTGCGGGTAGCTTAATGGGGTGGCCCCCTGAAATATTTCTGAATCCTGTGATCGCTTTGTCGTGACTGCCTCGTTGGGTTTTGATTTGGTTTTTCCGAGGTTGATCGAGTGTGTGTTGCTATTTGTGCACCCCTGCAGGGTAAAACTTTCTGAAAGCCGTGTCCACGGTTATGGACGACTTGGAGCACAATTTCTCGATCATAGACAAGTATAACTAAAGTACCGCTTTTAATTTGACTAAGTACCTGACTAGTAATAGTGCAACACTCATGGAATGGATAATAAAACTGCCAACGGATGGGGGGTTGTTCGTCTGCTTCCTCGTTGGTAAGCGAGGAGGAGGATGGATCTGTTAATATTACTGTTATAACTGTTGTTATTAATTGACGGACATCCGTCTATCATTGGTTAGGCGGATGGTTAGCGAGTATCTATAGAATTGTTAGGTATTATCTTTTGCTGCAATTGCGTCACCCCAGGTTGTGTCCCCTTTAGAGGCATAAAGACTTGCTGAGTACCCCTAGGGTCTCACACGATAAATTATTTGATTCAGATGAACAGGTAAGCTCGCAAGATGGATACTGGGTGGAGGAGACGGACGATGTGGGAAACGATCATTCGGTGTAGAGATTCCGGGAACGGGGATCCGTGAGATCTGTGGGCGGGATGTGTTTATTTATGGGGCATCTTATGCCGATTTGCTTCTTATCCGTACTCGGATCTTCTTTTCCGCTTCCGCCTGATACTCTGATGTTTGATGTATGAGGAGATATCCTAAACTATTATATCTATCTAGGATATTTGGATCTTGCCGTATGGCGTTGCAATATTTCTATTTCTTTTAGATGGAATGGCTCTAAGGACTGTTGTATGGTGGCTTGCATACATACTCATTTGTGTATGTAGTTGATCCCTTCGCCTGCCGATTACGCCGCCCGTTCTTGTCCCGATGTTTGGAAATGGTTAGGACGGCCGAAAGGTCTACCTGTGAGTGGCATTTGGGCCCCACCGTACTATTTTAACCATTTCCGCTCATCTAGGCTTGTAACTAGGAGCGTAATTCACCGAGGTAGTTATAGAGACACTCTCGGGAGGTTAGAGGTACTCACTTCCACGCCTTCGGTAGACGTGAGGCCATTGACTTCGAGGATACTGCTAGAGAGATAGCAGAGCCGATTCGTCTGTACCTCCAGGACTTAGATGTTCTTCTTAGGCACCTAGACACTGATAGGACCAACGTCATGCTTAGCAATGACGAACTCCAGGTGCAGCTTCGTGAGAAGGACAAGCTCTTCGCGGAGCAAGATGAGATAGTCAAGGAAATGGAGGCCAAGTTTGAGAGTCGGGATAGAAAGTTCAAGAGTCAAGAGAAGAGAGTCGAAGATAGGAACAAGAGGATTCGAGACATGACTGTAGAACTAGAGGCCAAGGACTTCGAGCTCGAGCATCAGCAAGGTGTGACTGAGAGGCTTCGTGCACAGAAGAGGGATTTCAAAGCCAAAGTAGAGGCCTTGACCACCAATGTCGAGGAATACAAGACCGCTATGGAGAATGCAGGTCTTACACTTGTTGATGAGGAGGTTGATGCAGAGGAGTAGTGATGACTACTCATTTACCATGCTTTTGATTATTGAGTCGCAATGACCATCCAACATGTGGATGGCTTGCTATTGGTGTGTTTACTTTTTCAAAAACTTGTTGTCTATGTTGTCGAACTTTTACTATTATGATGCCTGTTTGGTGAGTGCTTGTGTGATGTATTATGCATGATAGCATCTATGGGTATCTCATTCTTATCCTTATTGAAAACCACAGATGCCTCCCCGACATGCCAATCCCAACCCCAACAATAACAACATCACCCCTGAGATGCAGCAGATGATGACAGCTCAGACGCAGCTGATGCATATGATGACCACGTTCATACAGAACCAAAACAACAACAACAACAATAATAATAACAACAACAATCAGAACAATCCACCGGGTTTTGACATGCTTACTAGGTTCTTAAGACTGAGGCTAGCAAAGTTCTCAGGAACTACTGATCCTATGGTGGCCAATGATTGGCTACGCTATGTGAACAAGGACTTGGTAACCGTTGACTGTACTGATGAAGAGAAGGTCAGATTTGCAGCACACTTGTTGGAAGGACCAGCAGCCACTTGGTGGGATAACTTCCAGATCACCACTCCCATTGTGGATGTGACATGGGCTATCTTTGAAGATGGTTTCTGTACTGCTCACATCTCATCCGGAGTGATGAGTCTGAAGAAGAAGGAATTTCATAACTTGAAGCAGCGCCACCGCAGCGTGGCTGAATATATTGAGGAGTTTAACAATCTGGCGCGTTATGCACCGGATGAAGTTGACACTGATGCTAAGAGGAAGGATAAGTTCCTCGAAGGATTGAACGATGAACTGAACCTACAGCTATCTGTGGCCTATGTTCCCACTTATCAGTCTCTTTGTGACAAGGCTGCTATTTTGGAGAGCAAGATGAAACAAGTTGAAAGCAGGAACAGGAAGCACTCTCACAAGCACAGCTCGGGATCGTCTCACAAGTGTTCCCATTATGACGATAGTGGGAATTCTGGATCCCACAAGCATGGGAAGTACAACAAGCACCACAACCACAACCGTCATCATGACAACAAGTATCATCGTAGTCATGACAATGACAGGTACAAAAATCACAAGAGTGGATATAAGAGCCACCACAATGGAAGTGGAAGTGGAAGTGGAAGCCAACCTGTCAAGAAGGATCTTAGTCAGGTCGAATGTTTCAAGTGAAAGAAGATGGGGCATTGTGCAAATGAATGCCCAGAAAAGAAATTTGAAGGACCCAACAAGCCCAACCCTTTTCAAAAGGGACAAGTGAACCACATTAATGTGGAGGAAATCTATGAGGAACCTGATGCTGTTGCTGGTAAGTTCAAACTCAATTCTATTTCAGCACTTGTTCTTTTTGATACTGGTGCATCACATTCATTCATATCAAAAGCATTTGTTGATAGAAATGGGTTTCCAACTGAAAACATTGGGTGTCCAATAAAAGTAAGTTCTCCCGGAGGAGATATGATAGTAAGTCTTGGATGCCGGGATCTAGTGATAGAGTTTGGAAAGCATAAGTTTCCAGTGAGTTTGATAATCCTAGATTCCCAAGGACTGGATGTAATTTTGGGAATGGATTGGATGACCAAGTATGAAGGAGTACTAGATTGTGCCAATCGTACTGTTGCACTCACAACCCTAGAAAAGAAACAAATTAGATTCAAGTCTAACTTTGAATCAAAAGGGAGTAAGCTAAATTATCTTTAGGGGGTTAGCATAGACAGTGTTCCTATTGTGAGTGAATATCCAGATGTGTTTCCGGAAGAATTGTCAGGAATGCCACCAGATAGAGATGTGGAATTTCTTATTGATTTGCTACCAGGATCTGGACCAATAGCAAAGAGACCATACAAGATGTCAGTTGATGAATTAAAAGAACTCAAGAAACAACTTGGAGAACAGTTGCAGAAAGGTTTTATCCAACCAAGTTCTTCATATTGGGGAGCACCAGTTTTGTTTGTGGAAAAGAAAGATAGAAGTCAAAGGTTATGCATAGATTATTGTTCACTCAATGAGGTGACTATCAAGAACAAATACCCTTTGCCTAGAATCAATGACTTGTTTGATCAGTTAGAAGGAGCTTGTGTGTTCTCAAAGATTGATCTTCGGTCAGGTTATTTCCATCTCAAGATAAGGGAACAAGACATACCTAAGACAACTTTCACCACTAGGTATGGACTGTATGAGTATACCGTGATGCCATTTGGTTTGACCAATGCACCAGCTTAATTCATGAATATGATGAACAAAGTCTTCATGGAGTTCCTTGATAAGTTTGTTGTCGTTTTCATCGATGACATTTTAATCTACTCCAAGAGAAAAGAAGAGCGTGAAGGACATTTACGTTTGATACTTGAGAAACTTAGAGAGCATAAGCTGTATGCCAAATTCAGCAAGTGTGAATTTTGGTTAAATGAAGTTGGTTTTCTTGGACACATTGTGTCAGGAGTTGGTGTAGCAGTTGATCCTGCTAAAGTTTTAGCTGTAACTGAATGGGAATCTCCTAAGTTAGTGAAAGAGGTTCGTAGTTTCCTTGGCTTGGCAGGATACTACATAAGATTTATCGAGAATTTCTCCAAGGTAGCTAAACCTATGACAGAATTGCTAAAGAAAGATAAGAAATTTGCTTGGTCTGAAGGATGTGAACTCGGTTTCCAAGAATTGAAGAAGAGACTAGTGACAGCACCAGTCTTGTGTCTGCCAGATTTGGAGAAGGATTTCCAAGTGTATTGTGATGCATCTAATCATGGTTTAGGTGCAGCGCTAATGCAGGAAGGGAAAGTTGTGGCTTATGCCTCGAGACAACTCAAAACTCATGCACTCAAAACATGGATACATTATCTTTTGGGAAAACAATGTGAAGTGTTCACAGATCACAAGAGTTTGAAGTATATCTTCACCCAGAAAGAAATTAACATGAGACAAAGAAGATGGCTAGAACTCATCAAGGACTATGACAGGAGTTTACTGTACCACCCTGGTAAAGAAAATGTTGTAGCGGATGCTCTAAGCCGTAAGGTTTTTGTGAATGGTCTTACAAAGGGAGAATTGCCATATGATCTATGTGCCCAATTTTGAGATCTCAGATTGGAGATTGTGCCTGAGGGACATCTCATGTCATTGGATTTTCAACCCACTTTGTTGGACAAAATCAAAGAAGCCCAAAAGACAGATAAGGAAATTGAAGAGATTAAGGAAAAGATTGGCAAGGGAAAAGCCAAAGGATTCCATGAAGATGAACAGGGTACTTTATGGCATGGAAAACGTATCTGTGTTCCACAAGATCTGGAACTTCGGAAACTGATTTTACAAGAAGCACACAACTCACCGTATTCCATTCATCCGGGTAACACCAAAATGTACATGGATATGAAAGAAAGATTTTGGTGGAATAATCTCAAGAAGGACATCGCCGAACATATTGCTTTATGTGATGTATGTAGTAGAGTCAAAGCGGAACATCAGAAACCAGCAGGATTGCTACAACCACTACCTATTCCTGATTGGAACTGGGACAAGATTGGCATGGATTTCATTACCGGATTGCCAAGGACCCTGTCAGGAAATGACTCTATTTGGGTAGTAGTGGATCGCTTAACTAAAGTGGCTCATTTTATACCCGTGAAGACAACCTACACATGTGCTAAGTTAGCCAAGATCTATATGAATAGAATTGTATGTCTACATGGAGTACCCAAGAGTATTGTGTCTGATAGGGGAACTCAATTCACTTCTCATTTTTGGAGGCAACTACATGAGTCAATGGGAACGAGGTTGGAATTCAACACTGCTTTTCATCCTCAGACTGATGGACAAACAGAAAGGACCAACCAAATTCTTGAAGATATGTTGAGGGCATGTGCCCTAGACTATGGAGCCAGTTGGGATGAAAGTCTGCCTTACGCATAATTCTCTTACAATAACAGCTATCAAGCCAGTATTGAGATGGCACCATTTGAATTTCTCGACGGGAGAAAGTGTACCACCCCATTGCTATGGAATGGTGTAGGGGAAAGAAGTTTGTTCGGACCAGAACTAATCAAAGAGGCTGAAGAGAAAGTCAATCTAGTTAAGGAAAAATTGAAGATAGCACAGTTCCGAAAGAAGAGCTACGCAGATCCTAAGCGTAGGGAAGTCACCTATGAAGTGGGTGATAGAGCTTATCTTTGAGTGTCACCACTCCGTGGAGTGAAGAGATTTGGAGTCAAAGGAAAATTGGCCCCAAGATATGTTGGACCACTCAAGATTCTAAGTCGTAAAGGAGAAGTAGCTTATGATATTGAATTGCCAGAATCATTGTCTGTCGTTCACAATGTGTTTCATGTGAGTCAGCTTAAGAAATGCCATCCAGAAATGGAAGAGACTTCTTTGAAGGATACTATACCTTTGGAAGAGGTCCAATTGGAGAGTGACCTCACTTATGAGGAGAAACCTATGAAGATTCTTGAGATTGCAGAAAGAGTTACTCGGACTAAGACTATCAAATTCTGCAAAGTTCAATGGAACCATCATTTCGAAGAAGAAGCAACATGGGAAAGAGAAGATGATGTTCGGAAAGACCACCCTCACCTATTTTGCTAGCCAACCCAAATCTCGAGGGCGAGATTCACCTTAAGGGGGTTATATTTGTAACATCCCTAAAATCATGTTTTCAAAGATTGCATATCATCCATGCATGCATGTCATTTAGGGATCAAATATCAAACTCATTTCAAGAAATCAGAAGCACTAAGTGCTATTATTTTATGTGAGCATGCATTAATCTAATGCCACTCTCAAGTGAGGGAATATTTGTTTTAAACCAATATTAGTTTGCTCTTAAGTTGGTTTGGTTGTGTGTCAAGGATTGGACAAAAATTTACCAAAACAAATTTGGTTTTAAACCATTTGCAAAACCTATTCAAATCTTGAACTTTATCACTGTTTATTTGTTTACTCAAAGAGACCAAGCAACTATAGAGAGACAACATGATTTTACGCACAAAAGTATGAAGGTTACACTTTACAAAAATCTACAAAAGATTTGAATTCATTTTCTTTTGAATTTATTTGAAAATGATTCCTGAAAATTAACTCAGAAAAAGAAAAAGAAATTGAAAACCCAACTAGGCCTGGCGCCAGCATTCCAGCCCAACAAGAAAAATAGCCCACCCAGGTTCCCCCTTTCTCCTCTGTTTCTCACCGCACCCGCACACACCCCCTCACGCTGACCACTCGGCCCGTCCACATCACCATCGTCTTCCCCAAATCTCGCGAAGAACACGTCGCCACTAGCCGTTGCTGGCGTTGATCGCGCGGCGTAATTGCCCTTGACTCCATAGGTGTTTCCTAACGAGCCCCTGCCTACTTAAACCCCTCTGCACCGCGAGTCTTACACCTCACACAGCACCCCCACTCCGCCACCAGGCTACCAGCAATTCGAGTTGCAACTTCGCTTCCCAACGCACTCTGGCGATGTATTCCGGTGAACCCCGTGCTCCCCTTCACCTCTCGTTCATACGAGCTTGTCTGTCTTGCCCGTGCACATCTTCTCACACTTTCTATTTGCTCTATATCGCCCCAGGTCGTCGTCTTCGTTCACGGCCGCAACCACCAGAGCCGCCGCTCAACTCCGAGGAGCAATAGCGGTAAGAATCGAGCGCCCCTTGTCTTCTCCTTGAAACCATCTTGCTCACCGTGACCTTGAGCACCCCCTAATGCCCCTAACTCGTGCTAGGGCGACACAGAACCTCGGCAACATCATCGTCTGCAAGCACCCGACGCCGCGCACGACTCCGACGAGTTCCAGCGACATCCACGGTGCGCCCCTTCGCCAACAAAGCCTACCTTGAGCATCAGCAGCGCACGACGAACTCTGTAAGCCACTTCAACCTCTCCCGCACGACATAAATCGACGGCAACGTCCCTGACAGAGCCGCCGCCGCCACTTGTCGCCGCTAGCGCCGCCAGGCTTTGGTCACTTGATCGCGAACCGTTAGATCCAGATCCAACATGTAGAATTACATCACTTAACGAAGAAGTATGGAGCAGATCTTGTTGGAGATATGCCCTAGAGGCAATAATAAATGTAGTTATTATTATATCTTTGTGTTTATGATAAATTTTTACATTCATGCTATAATAGTATTAACAAGGAAACATTAATACTTGTGTGATTTGTAAACTTAAATTGAAGTCCCTAGTAAAGCCTCTTCATAATACTAGCTTGTTGGTTAATAAATGATTGTGGTTTCCCTATCATGAACATTGAGATGTTATTAACAACAAGATCATATCATTAGGAGAATGATATGGTGGACATACTCCTATAGATAAGCGTAGCATAAAGATCAAGTCATTTTAATAGTTCAATTGCTATATGCTTTCTGATACATAGTAACCTAATTCCTTCGGCCATGAGATCATGCATATCACCTTTACCAGAAGGATGCTTTGTGACATCAAACACCACACCGTAACTGGGTGGCTATAAAGGTGGCATTGAGTGTTCAGAAAGTATTGGTTGAGACACATGGATCAAGAATGGGATTTGTCCATCCATATGACGGATAGATATACTCTGGGCCCTCTCGGTGGAATGTCATCCAATTAGCTTGCAAGCATGTGACTGGCTCAAAAGGTATCACATATCACGGGAACGAGAAAAGAGTACTTATCGGTAACGAGGTTGAACTAGGTATGCAGAGATACCGACGATCATAACCTCGGACAAGTAAACTATCGTGAGACAAAGGGAAATTGGTATCGTATGTAAGTGGTTCATTCGATCGCAAAGTAATCGTAGAAATATGTGGGAGCCATATGAATTTCCAGATTCCTCTATTGGTTATTGTTCGGAGAAGTGTCTTGATCATGTCCGCATAATTCACGAACCGTAGGGAGACACACTTAAGGATTCGATGTTGTTTGAGTAGTTATGGAATGATGAGAAAGAGACCGAATGTTGTTCGGAGTCTCGTATGGGATCCGGGATATCACAAGGAGATCCGGAATGGTCCGGAGAATAATATTCATATAAGGAAAGTCCTATTTCGGAGTTGGAGAATGGTTCCGGTGTTTTCATCGGGAATGTTCTAGAAGGTTCCGGAATGTCCGGAACTCTGGAGGGGAAGGGTACATGAATGTGTCATACCAAGTTGGAATGATTGCATCATGTACTAGGTGTCATCGCTGAACAAAATAAAGGGTTTAATCAAATCCTTGTTTGAAAAGTCAAACGCCAATTTGAAAAGTCAAACGGCTATTTTGGGAAGTGGAGGGGAAGGTGGAAACCGAGTTGGGGAGGAGTTCCTCCCCTCCACCGTCGGCCCCCTTGGGAAACCGAGTTGGGGAGGGACTCCCTTCCCTTGGCCGGCACCTCCCACCTATAAAGGGAGGGGCAGGGATGCCCCTCCTAGCACACAAATTCTCCACCCCAAAACCCTAGCCCGGCGCCGCCACCTCCTGCTGCCGTCGCCGCCTAGGGCTCCCCTAGCCACCGACTTGGGCACCTCCAAGCCCTAGACGCCGGCCCTAGCACCTCTTCCTCGGTGTGTCTAAACCCTAGAACACCGAGGGCTCTGTCATAGTCCACCATACTTGCTCCGGCTTAAGGCGAAGCCCTGCGAGATCTCCCCTCTACTTCCGGTACCACGCCGTTGTGCTGCCGGAATCACGAGGAGAGTGCTACAACCTCCGCTGCCTGCTAGAACAAGGGAGAGGAAGGTCTTCGTCGAGTACCAAACGTGTGACCGACTGCGGGAGCGCTGCCGGAACGCAGCGCCGGAAGGATTGTCTACGCGATCTTGAGATCAGAAAGAGTACGACTACATCACCCACGAGAATCCGCTCTCGTTAAACACTTTGGAATCTTCGAGGGTGAGTTATTCCATCGACTCATTGCTACAATCTAGTAGATAGATCTTGGCTTGTTTGTTTGTATGCGGTAGAATTTTTTTGTTTTCCATGCTACAAATCCCTACAGTGGTATCAGAGCCGTGTCTATATGTAGATCTGTTGCACGAGTAGAACACAATGGTCATTGTGGGCGTTGATGCTTTTATTGTCGATTGCTTCTTGTGTACTTTGCATCTTGCGGGATGTTGGGATGAAGCGGCCCGGGCTAACCTTACATGACATCGTTCATGAGACTTGCTCCACGCTTGACATGCAACTTGTATTGCATAAGTGGCTTTGTGGGTGCCTGTTTCTCCCAGCATAGTTAAGATTCAATTTACAACGGGTGATTAACAATGCTAGTATCAATGTTGTGGTTCTTGTTCGTAAGTTAGAACGACACTTATTGAAAGCCCCAAACCACGTAAAACATGCAAAGAAAGTAGAAGAGTATAACTTTGTTTTGCAGGGGTGTGCAGTGATGTGATATGGCCATGATTGTGATTATATTTGATGTATGCAATGATCCTTATTGTAAGTTGGCAACCGGCAGGAGCCATATGGTTGTCTTTAATTTATGTTAAGACCCGTGTGTCTATTCAAAGTAGTTGTAATAGTTGAAGCCGGTGGACGACAACCATGGAGAAGCGTCATTGACCTTGATGCAATGCCGGTGATGATGGAGATCATGTTCGTGCTTGAAGATGGAGATCGGAAGCACAAAGAAGAAAGGCCATATCGTATCACATATTATGAATTGCATGTGATGTTAATCCTTTTATGCATCTTGTATTGCTAAGTTAAACAACGGTAGCATTATAAGATGATCCCTCATGCACAAGAATTTCAAGTCATAAAGTGTTCACCCTTAGTTAGCACCGTTGCTAAAGCTTGTTGTTTCGAAGCACCACGTGATGATCGGGTGTGTTAGATTCCGCAAGTGTATACAATGTGAGCAAGCCAGATTTGCTCATGCGGAAGCTAAGGTTTGAACTTGACGAGCCTAGCATGTACAGACATGGTCTCGGAACACGAATCACTGAAAGGTAAAGCATGAATCATATAGTAGATATGATGAACATGTCGATTGTTCGCCATTGAAACTATATCAACTCTCGTGATGATCGGTGTTGATGTGGTGGATTTGGTTCATGTGATCACTAAAACAATGTGAGGGATATTGTTTTGAGTGGGAGTTCACCTAGATTAATTTAAATATTAATTAGAACTCAATTTGTCATAAACTTAGTCTAAACTATTGCAAATATGTTGTAGATCAATGGCGGCCCCTACCATCAATTTTAATGCGTTCCTAGAGAAAGAAAAGTTGAAAAACAATGGAAGCAACTTCGCGGATTGGTTCCGCAATTTGAGGATTGTCCTCACAGCTGGTAATTTGACCTATGTGCTGGATGCACCGCTGGGTGACCCGCCTGCAGCTGATGCTGCCAACGAATTAAAGAATGTTTACCTTGCTCGGAAGACTCAGTACTCCACAGTTCAGTGTGCTATCTTGTATGGTTTAGAATCGGAGCTTCAGAAAAGGTTTGAGAATTCAGACCCACATGATATTGTCTGTGATCTCAAACTGATCTTTGAGACTCACGCGGCAATTGAGAGCTATGAGGCTTCTGAAAAGTTCTTTAACTGCAAGATGGAAGAGGGCAGCTCCGTCAGTGAGCATGTGCTTAAGATGTCTGGGCACGCAAACAAACTTCAAAGCTTGGATATAGTGATTCCTAATGCTTTGGGAATTTATCGTGTCCTCCAATCACTACCACCAAGTTACAAGAACTTTGTGATGAACTACAATATGCAAAACATGAACAAGAAGTTGCCAGAACTCTTTGCCATGTTAAAATCTGCAGAAGTGGAGATCAAGAAAGAGCACCAAGTGTTGATGGTCAATAAGACCACCAAATTCAAGAAAGGAAAGTCTAAGCAAAAGGGAAACTTCAAGAAGGGTGGTAAGAAAGTTACTGCACCGACGAAGAAGACCAAGGCTGGACCTAAGCCTGATACTGAGTGCTTTTACTGCAAGGGAGAAGGTTACTGGAAGCGGAATTTCCCAAAGTACTTGGCGGATTTGAAGAACGGCAACATCAAGAAGAAAGGTATATCCGATATACATGTTATTGATGTGTATCTCACTAGTACTCGTAGTAGTGCCTGGGTATTTGATACTAGTTCGGTTGCTCATATTTGTAACTCGAAAGAGGTGCTGCAGAATAAACGGAAGCTAGCGAAGAACGAGGTGACGATGCGCGTGGGAAACGGATCAAAGGTTGATGTGATCGCGGTCGGCACTCTACCCCTTCATCTACCATCGGGATTAGTTTTATACTTAAATAATTGTTATTTGTTGCCTGCGTTAGGCATGAACATTATATCGGGATCTTGTTTATTGCGAGACGGTTACTTGTTTAAGTCCAAGAATAATGGTTGTTCGATTTATATGAGTAATATGTTTTATGCACATGCACCTTTGATAGATGGTCTATTCTTATGGAATCTCGATAGTGGAAATACACATATTAATAACATTGAGGCTAAACGTTTGAAATCAAGCGATAACTCGACCTATATGTGGCACTGTCGTCTTGGTCACATTGGAGTGAAGCGTATGAAGAAACTCCATTCTGATGGACTTCTTGAATCACTTGATTTCGAATCACTTGAAAGATGCGAAGCATGTCTGATGGGTAAAATGACTAAGACTCCATTTTCTGGTATGATGGAGCGAGCTACGGACTTATTGGAAATCATACATACCGATGTGTGTGGTCCAATGAGTGTAGCATCGCGCGGTGGTTATCGTTATGTTCTTACCTTCACGGATGATTTGAGTAGATATGGGTATATCTATTTCATGAAACATAAGTCCGAAACTTTCGAGAAGTTTAAGGAATTTCAAAGTGAGGTAGAGAATCAACGTAACAAGAAGATTAAATTTCTACGTTCTGATCGTGGAGGTGAATATCTAAGTTACGATTTTGGCAAGCATTTGAAGAAATGCGGAATACTTTCACAATTGACACCGCTGGGAACACCACAGTGTAATGGTGTGTCCGAACGTCGTAATCGAACTCTCTTAGATATGGTTCGTTCTATGATGTCACTTACAGATTTACCGCTATCATTTTGGGGTTATGCATTAGAAACAGCCGCATTCACTTTAAATAGGGCACCATCTAAATCCGTTGGAACGACACCGTATGAATTATGGTTTGGGAAGAAACCTAAATTGTCGTTCCTTAAAGTTTGGGGTTGCGAAGCCTATGTAAAGAAGTTATAGCCGGACAAGCTTGAAACCAAAGCGGAAAAATGCGTCTTCATAGGAGACCCGAAGGAAACTATTGGGTATACCTTCTATCATAGATCCGAGGGCAAAATCTTCGTTGCCAAGAATGGATCCTTTCTAGAGAAGGAATTTCTCTCGAAAGAAGTGACTGGAAGGAAAGTAGAACTCGACGAGGTTGTCGAACCTTCTCTCGAAATTGCGATTAGCGCAGCACCGGAAGAAGTTCCTGTGGTGCCTACACCAATAAGAGAGGAAGCTAATGATGATGATCATGAAACTTCGGTTGTAGTTGCTACAGAGCCTCGCAGGTCAACGAGAACTCATACCACTCCAGATTGGTATGATCCCGTTATGAGTGTCATGTTGGTGGACAACACCGATGACCCTGCGACATATGAGGAAGCGATGATGAGCCCAGATTCCAATAAATGTCAATAAGCCATGAAATCCGAGATTGGATCCATGTACGAAAACCAAGTATGGACATTGGTGGACTTACCGGATGGCCGGAAGGCTGTCGAGAACAAATGGATTTTCAAGAAGAAAACAAATGCTGATGGTAATGTTACTGTCTATAAAGCTCGACTTGTCGCAAAAGGGTTTCGACAAATTCAAGGAGTTGACTACGATGAGACTTTCTCACCAGTAGCGAAGCTAGAGTCTGTGAGAATAGTGTTAGCAATCGCTGCATATTATGATTATGAGATATGACAGATGGATGTCAAAACAACATTCCTCAATGGAGACATTGATGAAGAGTTGTATATGATGCAACCCAAAGGTTTTGTCGATCCTAAAGATGCTAACAAGGTATGCAAACTTCAACGGTCCATCTATGGATTGAAGCAAGCATCCCGAAGTTGGAATCAACGTTTTGATAAGGTGATCAAAAGTTTTGGTTTTGTACAAACTTATGGAGAAGCTTGTATTTACAAGAAAGTGAGTGGGAGCTCTGTAGCATCCTTAATACTATATGTAGATGACATATTGTTGATTGGGAATGATGTAGACCTTCTTAATAGTGTCAAGGAATATTTGAATAATAGTTTTTCAATGAAGGATCTTGGCGAAGCAGCTTACATATTGGGTATAAAGATTTATAGAGATAGATCGAGAAGCCTAATATCATTGTCACAAAGTACATATTTGGACAAAGTTCTAAAGAGGTTTGGAATGGAAGATAGCAAGAAAGGGTTCTTGCCCATGTTGCCCAATATGACCTTGAGTAAAACTCAAAGTCCGACAACGGCAGAAGATAGAGAAAGGATGAGTAAGACTCCCTATGCCTCAGCCATAGGATCTCTAATGTATGCCATGCTATGTACTAGACCCGACATTGCATATGCTGTTAGTTTAACTAGCAGATATCAAAGTGATCCAGGAGTGGATCATTGGACAGCGGTCAAAAACATCCTTAAGTACTTGAGAAGAACTAAGGATATGGTTCTTTCTTATGGAGGTGATGAACAGCTCGTTGTTAATGGTTACATCGATGCTAGTTGGAACACCGATCCGAATGATTCTAAGTCACAATCTAGATACATATTTACTTTGAATGGTGCAGCAGTTAGCTGGAGGAGTGCAAAGCAAAGCGTTGTGGCGAGATCTTCAACTGAATCGGAATACATGGCTGCTTCGGAGGCTTCACAAGAAGCGATATGGATGAAAGAATTCATTATAGAGCTGGGTGTGGTTCCTAGTGCGCTGGACCCAATGTCTATCTACTGTGATAACATGGGCGCCATAGCCAATGCGCAAGAACCAAGGTCACACAAGAAGCTGAAGCACATCAAGCTACATTTTCACGCTATTCGAGAACATGTCCAAGATGGGGACATAAATATTTGCAAAGTACACACAGATCTGAATGTGGCGGATCCGTTCACTAAACCTCTCCCGAGGGCAAAACATGACCATCACCAAACTGCCATGGGTGTTCGGTATATTACCATGTAATCTAGATTAGATGACTCTAGTGCAAGTGGGAGACTGTTGGAGATATGCCCTAGATGCAATACTAAATGTAGTTATTATTATATCTTTGTGTTTATGATAAATGTTTACATTCATGCTATAATAGTATTAACAAGGAAACATTAATACTTGTGTGATTTGTAAACTTAAATTGAAGTCCCTAGTAAAGCCTCTTCATAATACTAGCTTGTTGGTTAATAAATGATTGTGGTTTCCCTATCATGAACATTGAGATGTTATTAACAACAAGATCATATCGTTAGGAGAATGATATGGTGGACATACTCCTATAGATAAGCGTAGCATAAAGATCAAGTCATTTTAATAGTTCAATTGCTATATGCTTTCTGATACATAGTAACCTAATTCCTTCGACCATGAGATCATGCATATCACCTTTACCGGAAGGATGCTTTGATGACATCAAACACCACACCGTAACTGGGTGGCTATAAAGGTGGCATTGAGTGTTCAGAAAGTATTGGTTGAGACACATGGATCAAGAGTGGGATTTGTCCATCCATATGACGGATAGATATACTCTGGGCCCTCTCAGTGGAATGTCATCCAATTAGCTTGCAAGCATGTGACTGGCTCACAAGGGATCACATATCACGGGAACGAGAAAAGAGTACTTATCGGTAACGAGGTTGAACTAGGTATGCAGAGATACCGACGATCATAACCTCGGACAAGTAAACTATCATGAGACAAAGGGAAATTGGTATCGTATGTAAGTGGTTCATTCGATCGCAAAGTAATCATAGAAATATGTGGGATCCATATGAATTTCCAGATTCCTCTATTGGTTATTGTTCGGAGAAGTGTCTCGATCATGTCCGCATAATTCACGAACCGTAGGGAGACACACTTAAGGATTCGACGTTGTTTGAGTAGTTATGGAATGATGAGAAAGAGACCGAATGTTGTTCGGAGTCTCGGATGGGATCCGGGATATCACAAGGAGATCCGGAATGGTCCAGAGAATAAGATTCATATAAGGAAAGTCCTATTTCGGAGTTGGAGAATGGTTCCGGTGTTTTCATCGGGAATGTTCTAGAAGGTTCCAGAATGTCCGGCACTCCGGAGGGGAAGGGTACATGAATGTGTCATACCAAGTTAGAATGATTGCATCATGTACTAGGTGTCATCGCTGAACAAAATAAAGGGTTTAATCAAATCCTTGTTTGAAAAGTCAAACGCTAATTTGAAAAGTCAAACGGCTATTTCGGGAAGTGGAGGGGAAGGTGGAAACCGAGTTGGGGAGGAGTTCCTCCCCTCCACCGCCGGCCCCCTTGGGAAACCAAGTTGGGGAGGGACTCCCTCCCCTTGGCCGGCGCCTCCCACCTATAAAGGGAGGGGCAGGGCTGCCCCTCCTAGCACACAAATTCTCCACCCCAAAACCGTAGCCCGGCGCCGCCACCTCCTGCTGCCGCCGCCGACTTGGGCACCTCCAAGCCCTAGCCGCCGGCCCTAGCACCTCTTCCTCGGTGTGTCTAAACCCTAGAACACCGAGGGCTCTCTCATTGTTACATCCCAAGATTTTCCAAATCTTGTAATGTGAAAAATAAATGAATAAAATAAAACTTTTTTGATTTTCAGGGTGAGGAGAAACTTTTTGATTCCAATTGGAAACTTTCAAAACCTATTTGATCAAATAAAATCCTAAAGGGATTTAAATAGATAATTAAAATAATAAAGTTAAAAATATTTGTAAATACTATTTTGGATCTTTTACTAAAAAAGATTTGGTTTCCAAATAAAAAGGAAGAAATTTAAATAAGGAATATATTATAAGCCAAATTAAAACTTGGCCAAGTCTTTGAAATAAAATATTTCTATTTGATAAAAATAGTAAAGGTTTATTTAAAATAAATTAATAAGGATTTAATATCCAAGTTTATTAAAAATAAAGGTTTTACTATTTTAATTAAACATCAAAACTTATTTATTTATTTTAAACAAGATTTCCAAGTATTCTTTATTTTCAAATAAAACCTATTGATTTGATTTTGAAAATAATTAGAATTCAAATGGAGAGTTCAAATAAATTAAAATCCATTTGATTTGCTAACTAATGTCCATTTTATTTAATTATAAATGGACCCTAAAATAAAAAATTTATATTATTTTGAGACTTGGACTATTGTTGTTAAAACAGAACCAAAACTCAATGCAAAGTTTGGAGGAAATTTGAATTGAATTGTTGATTGTTTTGTTTGATTGAATTTCAAAACAGAAAATAGAAAAAGAAAAATATAAAACTTTCAGAAAGAAAAAAATAGAAACAACAGCAGCCCAATTAAACCTGGCCCAGAAGCCCAGTACCAGCCCAGCTATTCCCCCACGCGCGAAGCGTTTTCCACCTGAACCTGCACCCGCAAAGCGACTGACCAGTGGCCCTTCTTCCCCTCTCTCTCCCTACTGACGCCAGGACCCCACACCACTGTTCATCATCTTCAAACCCGCGCTGATTCCTCCCGCAGTTTCCTGTCCTTTACTCCGGCGATCAATTCGCGCTGTTAACGGCCATTACTCCCCCTGCGACCACGCTGTTTTAAACGCCCGCGTCTTACCTCTCTTTCCCCCCAGACCGCTCTCTCCCTCTGCCTCCAGGCTGCGACTATTTCGCCCCGCACCGCCACTGCTCCGACCACCGTCCCCAGCCAATGCCGGCGACTCTACGCTACCCCTTGCCTCCCCAAGCACACGGACACCTTCCCCAGATCCTTGTGCACCTACCCGTGTCATCCGTTCACCTGCGGGCGCCCCAGAGCGTCGACTCCGACCACCCCTGAGCACCGCCGCGTCTGCTACTATCTCCGGCGACGTCCCCTGGTAAGCCCAGACTGCCCCACGCTCTCTCGTTCATGCTCCTGCACTCGCCACACTCGGCCGCATCTAACCGCGCCTTTGTTTTCCCTCGGGGCGAACCGCAGCACCGCCCTCGACAACGACCAGAGCTGCCCGACGCCGTCCCCCACTCCGGCGAGGAATCCCGCTAGAACCAGAGCGCCCCTCGACGAGCTGACCGTACCTTGAGCATCCCCACGTCACTGCGATTACGGTGAGCATCCTCGTTTCCTCTATTGATTCCTGTAGCCGCCGATAGCACATCGTCTGAGCGTCCCCGCCGTCTGCCGCCGCGCAGTGCCGCCAGCCTTTGGCCAAGCGTCTGCGATCGTTAGATCGATATCGTGTGGCTGTGATAGAACATAGACGAAGGGGTATCGTATGCCTCTACGCCACTCGATCTAAGTTAGATCCTACGGTCCAGAAAACACGATCCGACCGAAGCGGTATCAGCCAGTAATATTGCGCCGTGTGGCCAGTCTTTGTTCTAAAACAGAATTTGAAATCAGATTGATTTGCAAATTTGAAACCCTTGTAACTTTTGATCCAAACGTCCAAAAATTGCAAACTTTATATCAATGGAATCAGTGGAACAAGCCCTAGCCAACCATGCAATTTGTTTAGTAAAAAGCTTCTGGTAAAATGTTTGTTTTTGCAGAAACATTTGTATGCTTGTTTAGGTTGTAAAAATTATTCCAAAATGATTTTGAGGTTGAAATCTTTGCAAATTAGTTTGTTGTGAACCTACTGACCCTAGGAACCAACTATTGGATTTTAAAATGAATTTTGAGAAGATTAGGGTTGATTAATTGAATTAACCTAATTCTAGTCAAATAAAACATTGATTTTGTTATGGAAATGGTTTTTAAACAAAAACCTTTGGAAAATGTTTTGGTTCAAACCTACTGACCCTAAACACCAAGATTTGAGAATTAACAACTTATTTGGTGAACAACATAAAATTGTTGCTTGGATAAAAAACATTTTCCACCACATAAAATAATGATTTGATTTAAAAATGATCTATAGGAAAAACCCTTTTGCAAATGGATTTGCCACTTTAGAAAATGTCCACTTTGAGCCTTACAATGTGTAGAGCCTGGTAGAGACCACCTTGGCAAATAGAACTATCTTTTGCATGCTTGCATGTATGACTTGGTTTCTATTATTTTATGTGTGTTTGATTGTTTGAATATTGGTTGGAATGCTAGTTGATATTGTGTTTGCTTGATTGATTTGTAGTGAAGTTAGAAAAGTGTGAAACTAGCAAGATCAAGAAGTGAACCAACATTCCCTACCAAAAGGCAAGTTACACTATCATCTAAAGTCCTACTATTTTCATTATACTTAGTGGATTTTTGAAACATGCATGTAAAGAATTTCTATACTTATGCTATGCTAAATCCTAATAGGATACCTTATATATTCCTTAGTGAAAACAATGTAGTTGTAAAATGCTTAGCCATGCTAAATATTTTGAGAAGAGATACATGTTGAGATTTAGTTTTGAAGTTGAGAAAAGACTTGTGTTTTTGTATAATAAAACAAGTACTCAATGAACCACCTGGGTGGACAAGGATATTCAAGTTTTTGACAAGGTGGCAACAAAAGGAACCATGTCGATGGCAATCTCTTTGTGTTGTGCACCAAAAGAAAACCACCCAGGGACTTAGAGATTGAACATGTTTCTCCAATTATGGCTTTCATGTACAGCCACATGCTACATATGGCTCTGGCTTAGTCAACTACATTGGGAAGACCCATGCATTGTCTTCAGGTAGTGAAAATGAGGGAACTCGAAACCCTACATGGGTGCCTGAAGACAAGCTAGCAATGGTGTATGGGAGGACCCTCTGGAAAGACTTCGTCACATTCTCAATCTGCTAGTACTCCATCTTGGTGAGTACTTATCCAGCGGCCACTGGTGGCAACAAGATGAGAGTGTGTCATGTGGGTAAAGTGTACAACTTCTGCAGAAGATAATAAAATCTAAGTACTTAGCTGTGTTCCCGGTTATGGACAATACTGAGCAACTAAAGTTTGAAGCTATGAGAAATCTCGACATTCCAACTTCTAAAAGAAAAACTTTAAAGTGACAACAAAAGACTTGAAGCACTTGGGGGTACCAAGGAGCTCAAGAGATTTTGATAAAAACTTGAAGCACTTGGGGTTTTACCAAGGAGCTCAAGAGATTTTGACAAAGACTTGAAACACTTGGGGATTTACCAAGGAGTTCAGAAAGATTTGACAAAAGGAACAAAACCATTTTTAAAGGATAGGATAAATTTTTGCTTTCTCCAAATGAGCCTAAAACCCTACTTAGCCAAATATGCATGTAATGATAGGATCCACATATATTCCACATAGTAGTGAAACTTGCCAATACAATTCAAATGTATTGACCCTTGTGGTTGTAACTTGTTATGTTGCAGGTTTGATTGATATTAGTGAAGTTGATTGATTAGGATTACAAAGTCTACAACCAACATGTTTGCCTGTGGCACTTTGAAGATGAAGGACCCCATGCTTATAGATATTCTGCTGCAATGTAATGTAATAGCCAAATGAGTTATGTAAGATGTAATGAAATATTTTATTCCTGGTTATAAAGTTGTATTATGACCCTTGTTTCTTGATATTACATCTTAACTGTGGATGCTAGCTATTGATCCAGGGACTAGCATTGTAAACATAGGGATCTCTACCTTATTTTAAGGTTGGGACCTCTACAGATGGTATCAGAGCATTGTGTTGCCTGTAGGATTTGTAAACCTAGGATTGGACAAAAACCCTTAGAAAAATAGGAGTTGTATTTGTTCCAAAACTTATTTACAAACAATCTTGTAAACTCTTTCCTCAACCATTTTTGGTTTTGATTCTACATCTCTTCTATTTCAACTTGATGGACAAACCTAACCCATGACCAAGGACTTCACCATGTGCAAAGGACTTCTTCAACTCTAATGACTTCAACATCTTCAACTCTAATGACTTCAACATCTTCAGCATAATCACCAAGGACTTCAACCTTGGATATCACTAAGGACAAGTGAGACAAGAAATCTTGCTCAAGATTTGGAGACTAAGGAAACACAACTTAGAAGGAGCCATCAACACCTTTGAAGTTTTTGTGACCAAAATTTTTCCAAGGAAACCATGACCTCATGCAAAAAGAATCAACCAAGAAGGATGGAAAGACCACAAGTGAACCATATAGATGGACCACCATATTTTAGTTAAGTCAAACACACCAACTTATGTGGTGTAACAAAAATATTTTGTTGCCTAAAAATGTGCTTGAACTTCATTGTTTGAGTGAAACGTTTGTTTGTGATTGCTTGCACATTGCTTGTGTGAATTGTGATGAATGTGATTAGAATCCTTACTTAGAAATGTCTTGCCTATTCTAATCTCAAATCCAATCCAAACAGATGACTACTCCAAGAGACTCCAACATCAAGGTTGATGACAACAACACCAAACAAGAGGACCACATGGAGGGACTCATAGCAACCCAAAACCAGTTGAACCAAATGGCAGCTCAATTCATAGCCAACACCAGTGGGGAAGATCCAAGCCTACAAGGATTTTTGGAAAACCAAGCCCAAATGTTGCATAAGGTGACAGACCGAATGCTCAACATGGAAAGCAACTTTTCCAAAGGAGACAAGGATGTTATTCTAAAAGGAGCCAAGTCTTGCAATATTTGTGGAGACAAGGATCACACTTCCAATGTAACATCCCAAATTTTACAATAACAGATGTTACTAGAAGCATGCATCATATCATTGCATCATGGCATAACATATCAAAAATTGCATCAGGTATTTTCCAAAACCCCATAGTCATATAAAAGTCTAAAAGGGTTAAACAATGTCAGTCCACCTAAACCTTTGCAAAAGTGTTATTTTTATAATCTCATTCTAATCCTCTTCTTTTTACAAAATTTTAGAGACCGATTTCACTTAATTTGGAATCCGTTTGCAAAAGTTATTAGATAAATAGTGAAACAGAAAATAAAAGGAATAAAAAAAAGAGAAGCCTAACCTAGGCGGGCCAGTCGAAACCAGCCCGCATCTATCTACCGCGCGCACCGCGAGCGAGCGGCGCACAGCGCAGCGACACGCAGGCCGGCCCAGCAGGCCGCACCAGCCGCCAGCCCCCCCCCCCCCCCCCCCGCCTCTCACCGACGAGAGGGCCCCACCTGTCATCCCCATCCTAAGCGTGTTCGTCGCCAACTCCTCTGCCGACGCAATCCCACCAGATTCTGTTGGATTTAGAGACGAATCCGACCCCTTCCGCACGAAAAACCCCCCTTATAACCCTCCCCATCGAGCCCTGGCTCTTTTCCCAAAAAAACCACAAACCCTAGCCCCGCCTTCATCGCCGCCGACGCGCCGCCGGAGCTCCGCCTCGGGAGGTTATCGCCGTCATCGATACCAAGCCCTTCCCCCTCTCTTTCTTCCAAAATCGGAACCACCGCTAACTCCTCTGTCTCCCCCTCGTTTTTCCCTCTCTTTAGCACAGTGAACCGCCGGCAATTGGTCGCCCGAGTCTTGCCGGAGACGGGAGAGAACGACGGAGCGCCACCGCGGGCAGAGAAGGGGAGGACCGACGCCGACCATACCAGGGAGACCGTGAGAAGGAGGGGAACATCGTCGTCCAGCTCGTGCAGCCGGGGGCCAGCCGGAACACCGCCGGCCATCGCCACCGCCGCCGCCGTCGCCGTCGTCGTCAATGTCACCGCCGGTCAGCCCTCCGTCCCCGGCCGTCGGATCTCGATCCGGCGGTACAGATTGCGTTGACCTAGCGAACCGGTACCGCCCAATCTCGCGCTGCCACGCGTCCGCGCCGCGTCAGCTCCGCGTACCCGCCCTGGACCAATCCTGCGCCGCCACTTGGCGCTGCACAGCTGGCCACCGTCCTGCTTTCTTTTAAATGGGCAGAAAATAATTTAAACTTGTAAAATCCATAGTAATTCGAGTTTAGGTCCAAATTTTGCGTATAATATACCGTTGGATTCATAATTTTGAGTAGAACACAGATCTACAATAATATTGCTGTTTTAGCACAGCAATCTTGCAGTAGGATTTAAAGTTTAGATTAGAGTATTTTTAATTCTAGAAAATTATCCGTAGCTCCGTTTTAGTTGAATATTGTTGCGTTGGCTTTGTTTCGACGAGACCTTCTGTAGAAAATTGTCTGATCATGCTTAGGGTGTTTAGATCTGTCTCGAGGTAGATTGGAGTTGTAGGTCTAGTTTTGAGCTTGGTTATTTAGGGTTTTATCCAAAATACTTAAAATCTGTGGGGAATCGATTCTAATGACATCCCCAACTCAACAACACCCCTGAATAAAACCCTTGGTCAATTTTGAATCCACCCTTGCATACTACCATGTTGCATGGATGCATGTTTTCCTTTGTGTATGCTTTGAACAAGTTGTGATCAGATCTATGTTTGTGATTCGTTAGATTGCTCGGAGTGCGCTAAGGAGTGCTATTGTGTAGAGTGCTGCTCGGATCAAGGCAAGTTACACCACTTGTTCATAATTTTGTCCCAGTTTTTGTTCTATGCATGTGATCTTCAAAAGTTCTGTAGTATGCATGTGTAGAATATTCTAGTAGAATTTTTCCTTAATATTATTTTGCAAGTGCGATGATTTTGTAGTATGCCATGAGTAGCTCTATACTTAGGATTTCCCATCCTAATAGGTTACCCCTGTTTTTGCTAAGTATTGCTTGCTATGCTATATATACAAAGTACCGTTGGGGGGTTCGAAAAACAAAGAATTTTTCTAAGTATAAAGGCTCCCTAGAGCAAACTTTTCTTCTCAAATCCACTTCAAAATAAAACTGAGTTTTCTTCTGGGCGGAATGGTTGTCGGGTCAACGAGTGTGATTTTGGTGGAGGGCGGCCGCCCAGGAATCAAAGAAGTCTGCCATGTTTCAAAATTCAGAAGCTTCCAGTGCAACCACAATACATTATGGGCTCTGTCTTGGCCTAGTACTTAGTGGGAAACCTCACCTGGGTACCAACATTTGGAGGTTCTTGGCACGGTTGGATCCGGAAGGTAGAGGGGCTAATAAGGGAAAGCCTTGCCATGGTCTTGTCTGTAAAAGGACGTGATCGTGGATTCTGGGTAAAGTGCACAAACTCTAGAGAGTATTGCAATCTGATCGATCAGCCGTGTTCACGGAAACAGAACAACATTGAGCATCTGAAGGATGGAGCCTCTGAAGGATCTTCCTCTCTCTTTTCTAAAAACAAATTTTTGAAACCCCATGGCGTGCGTAATATCGCTAATGGGTGGGAATTTGGGAACTTGGTGTGTAATATCCAAGTGACGCTTGGTGCGTAATATCCAAGTGTTTGGTTGTTTGGACACTTGGTGCGTAATATCCTCGTGAGCCACTCAACCTTATTTTATCAAAGCAAATGTTTACAAAGTAGGACAATTCTCTATTCTTCTCTCTACTTAAGAAAACTAGCTTTATGCAAATGAACTCCAAAGCCTAAACTAGCCTTGCATGTAGAGATAGTCTATTCTCTCCTTGGTGTAATTTGCCAATACATTCAAAGTATTGACCCAACTTGTTGGCTGCACGTCTTATGTGCAGAATCCGAAGATTGAAAGGTGCGTAGGGATCGGGTCTACACTCGACAAGCCTGGGCGTTGATGGACTCATGCTGCTTTTATGTTTCCGCTGTTATTTGAGCTAGCATAATGCTAAGCAACTTTTGTAATAATTTCATACTCTGGATTCTCCGTGTAATAAAGACTTTGTGTTTTACATGATATTTCATCGACTGTGATTGCTAGCTATTGATCCAGGGACTAGCATGTTAATCACAGGGACTTAGGATCCTTACCGCTCTGAGGTCACTACAGATGGTATCAGAGCACATCGTTGCCTGTAGGACGTGACCCTAGGATTGGAACCACCTCTAACTTTAGTGTCTTACTTGTTTCCTACTAAGTTATTTTCCGCACCTCTAGTATCTGATTTCCTCTACTTGTTTAAGTATCTAACCCTCATTCTTCTAACTCAAAGATGACAAGCTTCCTCTACGACACCGTCGCGGACATCGAGCCCCTTTGCTTTGGAGGATGCCTCATGGATCTACTCACACGTTTGGACCTTCCTCTCCCAACAATCCAAGGGAGCACAATGAAGAAACTCCACAAGGACGGCTGTTGGGGAGTCAAGGTCATTCAACCAGGAAAAGAGCGAGGCAAGAACCCGGAGGAAGACATAGCAATCCACATTGTTAGCGATTCCAAGGAGAAGGCCCTTAGCATTAGCTTGCAGCAACTCATTGGTCGCCTATGTGGACGTCATAATGAAGCTCTCCAAGGACACTGCGGCGGCCTCTTTGGAAGACGAGATGAGGATGGAATTCCCATGGAGTTAACCTTTGAGGAAAGAACTTCTACCAAGCGCCGAAGAACACAATATCAAGACTTGGAGTGCCACATCCATGACCTTGAGAAGGGTACCTTCCTTGAGGTGTTGAAGAATGACGAGCTGTGCGCCCTCATCAAGGAGAAAGAAGAAGTGATCAAGCAGCAGGAGGAGGCAATGAAGCTCCAAGAGATAAAATTCCAGGACCAAGAGAAGAAGTTCGCTAACCAAGAGAAGAGGGTGATAAATAAAAACAAGAGAATTAGGGAACTCAAACAGCAGATCGATGGAGATGAAGTGCAAACTGAAGGCCTTTGCAAGATAATCGATGATGTGCGTGCTTCCAAGAGGGACTTGGCAAAGCAACTTGAAGCCGCAATGAAGTCAAGTTTAGTGGAGGAGCTACAAAGCGAGAAGGAGGGTCTTCAGGAGCAGCTGGAAGCCACTACCAAGAAGCTACAAGATGAGATAAAGGACCTCCAAGAGAAGCTTAAAGCCACCACAAAGGAGATGGAGTTGTACAAGACAACTCTAGAGCAAGAAGGCTACTCGTTCGAGGACGAGGAAGAGGAAGGCGTGGAAGATGTGTAATAGTTGGACCACCTTTAATTCTATAGTAGAACGTTATTCGCAATGTAATAAATACCAAGATAAAGTCTGGTTTAGTTAAAAACTTGGTTGTTAATCTGTGTTGTTATGTCTTGTGTGCCTTGTGTGCTTGGTGTGTTTTTATAAGGGTAGGAGTTTATTACCTAGTCTTTCTGTCTTTTTCTTAACTACTCTCTTAAACCCCACAGATGCCGCCAAGACGTGCGGATCTCAAAATCCCGCCAGAAATAGCAGAACTTTTGGCCACTCAGAACCAGCTGATCCAACTACTCACTCAGAACATGCAGAACAACAACAACAACCCGCCGCCACCACCACCTCCGCCACCTCCTCAACAGGATCGCTTGACTCGGTTTTTGAGGATGAACCCACCTACCTTCACTAGCAGCACTGAACCAATCATCGCTGATGACTGGCTACGTACGATCAACAAGAAGCTAGACACCGTGCAAGCTGTCGGAGCCGACAGGGTGCGTTATGCCGCGCACCAGCTTGAAGGACCTGCTGCAGAATGGTGGGATAACTACCAAGTCACCCACCCGGACATTGATGCTATCACTTGGGAATAGTTTGAGTTAGCTTTTCGCACTCATCATGTGGCTGCTGGTGTCATGGCTCTAAAGAGGCGCGAGTTTCGCGACCTACACCAGCTGCACCGTTCTGTCACCGAGTATGGTGAGCTTTTCAATAAGCTAGCCCGTTATGCACCCGATGATGTTTCCACTGATGCCAAGAGACAGGAGGAGTTCTTAAGAGGGCTCAATGATGAGATATCCATTCAGCTTGTGGCTCAGAAATTTGACAACTTTCAGGAACTCCTGGACAGAGCCATTGTGGTTGAATCAAAGAGAAAGAGCATAGAAAATCGCAAGAGGAAATCCAACCCTCACAAACACTCTGTTCCGTACCAGAAGCAGCGCAATTCCTCACCACCACCTTATAACAATAATGGCCACAACCATAACGGTCATAACCATGGTGGCCACAAACACAATGGGCACAAAAACCGCAATGGCAATGGCGGCAATGGAAAGGATCTCAGTGAGGTGACATGCTTTAAGTGCAACAAGACAGGGCACTATTCAACCTCTTGCCCCGAGAGGAAGAGTGGCAATGGTAATGGGAATGGAAATGGACACAACCATGGCAATGGGAACGGGAAGAAGCCAAATCCTTTTGTCAAAGCCACGGTGAATCATGTTTCTATGGAGGATGCTTGTGAGGCGCCAGACTCTGTGATTGGTAAGTTCAAACTCAATTCTATTCCCGCAGTTGTTCTTTTTGATACTGGTGCATCACATTCATTCATATCAAGGGTATTTGTGGAAAGAGGCAAGATACCAACGGAGACTATAAACTTTCCTCTAAGGGTAAGTTCTCCTGGGGGAGAAATAGTGGCAAACTCCGGTTGCCGGGATTTAGAACTAAGGATTGGGACACACATTTTTCCCACCAGTCTAGTAGTTCTAGAATCACAAGGTTTAGACATAATCTTGGGCATGAATTGGATGACCGAATATGAAGGAGTCATAGATTATGCCAAGAGAACTGTCATGCTCACAACACCGGAAGGGAAAAGGATTCGTGTCAAGTCGAACTTCGCACTCAAAGAAGTCATGGTGAACTCTCTTAAGGGGGTTAGCTTGGAGGAGGTACCTATTGTAAAGGAATACCCAGATGTCTTCCTAGAAGAGCTACCCGGAATGCCACCCGACCGTGATATCGAGTTTCTCATTGACTTAATGCCAGGCACGGGGCCGATAGCTAAGAGACCATACAAGATGGATGTGGACGAGTTAAAGGAACTCAAGAAACAGCTTAGGGAACAATTGGACAAGGGGTTCATTCAGCCCAGCGCATCATCTTGGGGAGCACCCGTCCTATTTGTGGAAAAGAAGGATAAGACCAAGAGGCTAGTTGTGGACTACCGCTCGTTGAACGAAGTGACAATTAAGAATAAGTACCCTCTGCCCAACATCAACGACCTGTTTGACCAGCTAAAAGGAGCCAGTGTGTTCTCAAAGATCGATCTACGATCGGGCTATTTTCAGCTAAAGATTCGAGAATAGGATGTGCCCAAGACAGCATTCACCACAAGATACGGATTGTATGAGTACACCGTGATGTCTTTTGGTCTAACCAATGCCCCAGCATACTTCATGACCATGATGAACAAGGTGTTCATGGAATACTTGGACAAGTTTATCGTAGTATTCATAGATGATATACTCATATACTCAAAGGATGAGAAGGAATATGAGAAACATCTGCGCCTTATTATGGAGAAACTAAGAGAACATAAGTTGTATGCCAAGTTCAGCAAGTGCGAGTTCTGGTTAAAGGAAGTGGGATTCCTTGGTCATGTTGTGTCAGCTAAAGGAGTTGCCGTAGATCCTAGCAAGGTAGCTTCCGTGACGGAATGGGAGTCACCCAAGAATGTGGGAGATATTAGAAGTTTCTTGGGCCTCGCAGGATATTACCGTAGGTTCATCGAAAACTTTTCTAAGGTAGCAAAACCCATGACGGAACTATTAAAGAAGGAAAAGAAATTCCTATGGACCGAGACATGTGAAGCAAGTTTTCAAGAGTTGAAGAAACGCCTGGTAACGGCACCAGTTCTGTGTCTGCCTGATATCCAGAAGGATTTTCAAGTCTATTGCGACACTTCTCGACTAGGACTTGGAAGTGTATTGATGCAGGACGGGAAAGTGGTATCCTATGCCTCCCGACAACTTAAGAACCACGAACACAATTATCCCACGCATGATTTGGAACTTGCATCTGTGGTTCATGCACTCAAGGTATGGAGACACTACCTCATGGGCAAACATTGTGATGTGTTCACAGATCATAAAAGTTTGAAGTACATCTTCACCCAAAAGGAGTTGAATGTGAGACAACGAAGATGGCTTGAGCTAATAAAGGATTATGACTTGGAATTACAGTACCACCCCGGAAAGGCAAACGTGGTGGCTGATGCCTTAAGTCGCAAGGTATATGTAAATGGACTTACCGCAGGGGAACTTCCAGAGGATTTATGCAAGCAATTCAGGGACCTCAGGCTAGAGATAGTCCCGAAAGGACACGTAGCGACTATGGAAATAGTGTCCACCTTCCAAGAAAGGATCCAAGAAGCACAAAAGGGGGATAAAGAGTTGGAAGAAATAAGAGTCAGGATAAATGAAGGAAAGACTAAAGAATTTCGTCTGGACGAACAAGGAACCCTCTGGTATGGGAAGCATTTGTGCGTTCCCAATGACCCCGATATCAGGAAGTTGATTTTACAAGAAGCTCATGATTCGCCATACTCAATTCATCCAGGCAACACAAAGATGTACATGGATGTGAAGAATAGGTTCTGGTGGAATAACCTAAAGAGAGATATTGTAGAGTATATTTCTCTGTGTGATGTGTGCAACAGAGTTAAAGCCGAGCATCAGAAACCAGCAGGATTACTACAACCACTACCTATACCCGACTGGAAGTGGGACAAGGTAGGCATGGATTTCATCATGGGATTACCCCGAACTCGTTCTGGATTTGATTCTATCTGGGTAGTGGTGGACCACTTCACCAAGGTGGCTCACTTCATCCCCGTAAAGACCACATATACAAGTGCTAAGCTTGCTAAGATATACATGTCAAGGATTGTAAGCCTACATGGTGTTCCCAAGGGAATTGTGTCAGACAGAGGCACCCAGTTTACTTCAAAGTTCTGGCGACAACTACATGAGTCTCTTGGGACCCAACTAGAATTCAGTACTGCCTTCCACCCTCAAATAGATGGCCAAACAGAAAGGGTGAATCAAATTTTGGAGGATATGTTGAGAGCTTGCGCACTAGACTATGGGTCTAGTTGGGACGATAACCTGCCATATGCTGAGTTCTCATACAACAATAGCTACCAGACAAGTATCAAGATGGCTCCTTTTGAAGTTCTATATGGCAGGAAGTGTAGGACTCCATTGCTATGGAATGGAGTTGGAGAACGCAGTCTTTTTGGACCTGACTTGATAAAGGATGCCGAAGAAAAGGTGCGACAGATTCAGGATAGGCTAAAGGTAGCCCAATCTCGACAGAAGAGCTACGCTGATTCCAAACGCAGAGATGTGGCTTATGAAATAGGGGACCGTGCGTATCTCCGAGTTTCACCCCTACGTGGAGTTAAGAGGTTCGGAATCAAGGGCAAGTTAGCCCCACGATTCATAGGACCGTATAAGGTTCTGGCCCGTAGAGGAGAAGTTGCTTATCAGTTGGAGCTACCAGAAGGACTGACTGTTCATGATGTGTTTCATGTGTCGCAACTAAAGAAGTGTCACCCGGAGATGGCTGAAACACCGCTAAGAGACACCGTTCCCCTAGACGAGGTTCAATTGGAGAATGACCTCTACGAGGAAAAACCCATCAGAATACTGGAAACAGCTGAAAGGATTACCCGCACCAAGACTATAAGGTTCTGCAAGGTACAATGGAACCACCACTCCGAGGAAGAAGCTACGTGGGAGCGTGAAGAAGACTTGAAGGCAGAACACCCACACCTATTTGCTAGCCAACCCGAATCTCGAGGACGAGATTCTTCTTAAGGGGGGTAGGTTTGTAACATCCCAAATTTTACAATAACAGATGTTACTAGAAGCATGCATCATATCATTGCATCATGGCATAACATATCAAAAATTGCATCATGTATTTTCCAAAACCCCATAGTCATATAAAAGTCTAAAAGGTTTAAACAATGTCAGTCCACCTAAACCTTTGAAAAAGTGTTATTTTTATAATCTCGTTCTAATCCTCTTCTTTTTACAAAATTTTAGAGACCGATTTCACTTAATTTGGAGTCCGTTTGCAAAAGTTATTAGATAAATAGTGAAACAGAAAATAAAAAGAATAAAAAAAAAGAGAAGCCTAACCTAGGCGGGCCAGCCGAAGCCAGCCCGCATCTATCTACCGCGCGCACCGCGAGCGAGCGGCGCACAACGCAGCGACACGCAGGCCGGCCCAGCAGGCAAAGCACCAGCCGCCAGCCCCCCCCGCCTCTCACCGATGAGAGGGCCCCACCTGTCATCCCCATCCTAAGCGTGTTCGTCGCCAACTCCTCTGCCGACGCAATCCCACCAGATTCTGTTGGATTCAGAGACGAATCCGACCCCTTCCGCACGAAAAACCCCCCTTATAACCCTCCCCATCGAGCCCTGGCTCTTTTCCCAAAAAACCACAAACCCTAGCCCCGCCTTCATCGCCGCCGACGCGCCGCCGGAGCTCCGCCTCGGGAGGTTATCGCCGTCATCGATACCGAGCCCTTCCCCCTCTCTTTCTTCCAAAATCGGAACCACCGCTAACTCCTCTGTCTCCCCCTCGTTTTTCCCTCTCTTTAGCACAGTGAACCGCCGGCAATTGGTCACCGGAGACGGGAGAGAACGGCAGAGCGCCACCGCGGGCAGAGAAGGGGAGGACCGACGCCGACCAAACCAGGGCGACCGTGAAAAGGAGGGGAACATCGTCGTCCAGCTCGTGCAGCCGGGGGCCAGCTGGAACACCGCCGGCCAGCGCCACCGACGCGCCGCCGCCGTCGCCGTCGTCGTCAACGTCACCGCCGGTAAGCCCTCCATCCTCGACCATCGGATCTCGATCCGGCGGTACAGATTGCGTTGACCTAGCGAACCGGTACCGCCCAATCTCGAGCTGCCACGCGTCCGCGCCGCGTCAGCTCCGCGTACCCGCCCTGGACCAATCCTGCGCCGCCACTTGGCGCTGCACAGCTGGCCACCGTCCTGCTTTCTTTTAAATGGGCAGAAGATAATTTAAACTTGTAAAATCCATAGTAATTCGAGTTTAGGTCCAAATTTTGCGTATAATATACCGTTGGATTCATAATTTTGAGTAGAACACAGATCTACAATAATATTGCTGTTTTAGCACAGCAATCTTGCAGTAGGATTTAAAGTTTAGATTAGAGTATTTTTAATTCTAGAAAATTATCCGTAGCTCCGTTTTAGTTGAATATTGTTGCGTTGGCTTTGTTTCAACGAGACCTTCTGTAGAAAATTGTCTTATCATGCTTAGGGTGTTTAGATCTGTCTCGAGGTAGATTGGAGTTGTAGGTCTAGTTTTGAGCTTGGTTATTTAGGGTTTTATCCAAAATACTTAAAATCTGTGGGGAATCGATTCTAATGACATCCCCAACTCAACAACACCCCTGAATAAAACCCTTGGTCAATTTGGAATCCACCCTTGCATACTACCATGTTGCATGCATGCATGTTTTCCTTTGTGTATGCTTTGAACAAGTTGTGATCAGATCTATGTTTGTGATTTGTTAGATTGCTCGGAGTGCGCTAAGGAGTGCTATTATGTAGAGTTCTGCTCGGATCAAGGCAAGTTACACCACTTGTTCATAATTTTGTCCTAGTTTTGGTTCTATGCATGTGATCTTCAAAAGTTCTGTAGTATGCATGTGTAGAATATTCTAGTAGAATTTTTCCTTAATATTATTTTGCAAGTGCGATGATTTTGTAGTATGCCATGAGTAGCTCTATACTTAGGATTTCCCATCCTAATAGGTTACCCCTGTTTTTGCTAAGTATTGCTTGCTATGCTATATATACAAAGTACCGTTGGGGGGTTCGAAAAACAAAGAATTTTTCTAAGTATAAAGGCTCTCTAGAGCAAACTTTTCTTCTCAAATCCACTTCAAAATAAAACTGAGTTTTCTTCTGGGCGGAATGGTTGTCGGGTCAACGAGTGTGATTTTGGTGGAGGACGGCCGCCCAGGAATCAAAGAAGTCTGCCATGTTTCAGAATTCAGAAGCTTCCAGTGCAACCACAATACATTATGGGCTCTGTCTTGGCCTAGTACTTAGTGGGAAACCTCACCTGGGTACCAACATTTGGAGGTTCTTGGCATGGTTGGATCCGGAAGGTAGAGGGGCTACTAAGGGAAAGCCTCGCCATGGTCTTGTCTGTAAAAGGACTTGATCGTGGATTCTGGGTAAAGTGCACAAACTCTAGAGAGTATTGCAATCTGATCGATCAGTCGTGTTCACGGAAACAGAACAACATTGAGCATCTGAAGGATGGAGCCTCTGAAGGATCTTCCTCTCTCTTTTATAAAAACAAAGTTTTGAAACCCCATGGCGTGCGTAATATCGCTAATGGGTGGGAATTTGGGAACTTGGTGTGTAATATCCAAGTGACGCTTGGTGCGTAATATCCAAGTGTTTGGTTGTTTGGACACTTGGTGCGTAATATCCTCGTGAGCCACTCAACCTTATTTTATCAAAGCAAATGTTTACAAAGTAGGACAATTCTCTATTCTTCTCTCTACTTAAGAAAACTAGCTTTATGCAAATGAACTCCAAAGCCTAAACTAGCCTTGCATGTAGAGATAGTCTATTCTCTCCTTGGTGTAATTTGCCAATACATTCAAAGTATTGACTCAACTTGTTGGCTGCACGTCTTATGTGCAGAATCCGAAGATTGAAAGGTGCGTAGGGATCGCGGGTCTACACTCGACAAGCCTGGGCGTTGATGGACTCATGCTGCTTTTATGTTTCCGCTGTTATTTGAGCTAGCATAATGCTAAGCAACTTTTGTAATAATTTCATACTCTGGATTCTCCGTGTAATAAAGACTTTGTGTTTTACATGATATTTCATCGACTGTGAGTGCTAGCTATTGATCCAGGGACTAGCATGTTAATCACAGGGACTTAGGATCCTTACCGATCTGAGGTCACTACATCCAAGGAGCATGGAGATCAATGCCCTAACTGTGAAGAGAAACATCCTGTTGACCAATGTCCCACCTCTCAAGCTACTTGCTACCTATGTGTAGGAAACAACCATGTCCCTATCCAATGCCCCATCTATTCCATTGTGGAACAAAGGAAACAAGGTGGAGTGCAACAAATGATTTCAAACTATCAAGAAGGATCCAAGTCTACCAAGAAGAATGATGACAAAGGAAAAGCTCCACTTATACCTCCATGCAAAACAACCCAATTCAAAGGACCAAAGAAGAGGCATATGAATTTTCCAAAGAGCAATAGAAGGTCCAAGAAACATGTAGACATTCCTACCTACCAGATAACATATGAACAACATGAACTAGATGCACTTCTAGCTTTGGAGAAGCCCAAAAAGAAAAAGAAGGACAAAATCCATGTGCAATGCCATAATTGTAAAGAAATGGGACACTGTTCCAGTGAATGTCCAGAGAAACAGAAATATAAAGAGATTGGCCAAGTATGGTGCAACAACTGCAAAGGTCTAGGCCATTATGCAGCAACTTGTCCATAAGAGACACGTGAAGAACTCAAAGTTATCATATGTTTCAATTGCAAAAACCCAGGGCATTATGCAAGCAATTGTCCAGAAAAGATGAAGAACAAGATAAACAAGCCAATGAAGGATCTCAGCCTTGACACATGTGTCAAGTGTGGAAACAAAGGACACCATGCAGATGTTTGCCCGGAGAAGTTTCCCCAAGATCCCAAGCAAGCCAATATGTAATTTAGTTTGGAAATTTTTAAGGGTGGTAGTACCCTAGATGTTTTGAGCCTACTTGTAACCCTAGCCTTCCCAAATCTCGGGACGAGATTTATTTTAAGGGTGGTAGCCTGTCACATCCCAAGATTTTCCAAATCTTGTAATGTGAAAAATAAATGAATAAAATAAAACTTTGTTGATTTTTAGGGTGAGGAGAAACTTTGTGATTCCAATTGGAAACTTTCAAAACCTATTTGATCAAATAAAATCCTAAAGGGATTTAAATAGATAATTAAAACAATAAAGTTAAAAATATTTGGAAATGCTATTTTGGATCTTTTACTAAAAAAGATTTGGTTTCCAAATAAAAAGGAAGAAATTTAAATAAGGAATATATTATAAGCCAAATTAAAACTTGGCCAAGTCTTTGAAATAAAATATTTCTATTTGATAAAAATAGTAAAGGTTTATTTAAAATAAATTAATAAGGACTTAATATCCAAGTTTATTAAAAATAAAGGTTTTACTATTTTAATTAAACATCAAAACTTATTTATTTATTTTAAACAAGATTTCCAAGTATTCTTTATTTTCAAATAAAACCTACTGATTTGATTTTGAAAATAATTAGAATTCAAATGGAGAGTTTAAATAACTAATGTCCATTTTATTTAATTATAAATGGACCCTAAAATAAAAATATTATATTATTTTGAGACTTGGACTATTGTTGTTAAAACAGAACCAAAACTCAATGCAAAGTTTGGAGGAATTTTGAATTGAATTGTTGATTGTTTTGTTTGATTGAATTTCAAAACAGAAAATAGAAATAGAAAAAGATAAAACTTTCAGAAAGAAAAAAATAGAATCAACAGCAGCCCAACTAAACCTGGCCCAGAAGCCCAGTACCAGCCCAGCTATTCCCCCACGCGCGAAGCTTTTTCCACCTGAACCCGCACCCGCAGAGCGACTGACCAGTGGCCCTTCTTCCCCACTCTCTCCCCCTGACGCCAGGACCCCACACCACTATTCATCGTCTTCAAACCCGCGCTGATTCCTCCTCGCCGTTTCCTGTCCTTTACTCCGGCGATCAATTCGCGCTGTTAACGGCCATTACTCCCCCTGCGACCACGCTGTTTTAAACGCCCGCGTCTTACCTCTCTTTCCCCCCAGACCGCTCTCTCCCTCTGCCTCCAGGCTGGGACTATTTCGCCCCGCACCACCACTGCTCCGACCATCGTCCCCAGCCAATTCTGACGACTCTACGCCACCCCTTGCCTCCCCAAGTACACAGACACCTTCCCCAGATCCTTGCGCACCTGCCCGTGTCATCCATTCACCTGCGGGCGCCCCAGAGCATCGACTCCGACCACCCCTGAGCACCACCGCGTCTGCTACTATCTCCGGCGATGTCCCCTGGTAAGCCCAGACCGCCCCACGCTCTCTCGTTCATGCTCCTGCACTCGCCACACTCGGCCGCATCTAACTGCGCCTTTGTTTTCCCTCGGGGCGAACCGCAGCACCGCCCTCGACAACGACCAGAGCTGCCCGACGCTGTCCCCCACTCCGGCGAGGAATCCCGCTAGAACCAGAGCGCCCCTCGACGAGCTGACCGTACCTTGAGCATCCCCATGTCACTGCGATCACGTTGAGCATCCTCGTTTCCTCTATTGCTTCCTGTAGCCACCGATAGCACATCGTCTGAGCGTCGCTGCCGTCTACCGCCACGCAGCGCCGCCAGCCTTTGGCCAAGTGTCTGCGACCGTTAGATCGATATCGTGTGGCTGTGGATAGAACATAGACGAAGGGGTATCGTATGCCTCTATGCCACTCGATCTAAGTTAGATCCTATGGTCCAGAAAGTACGATCCGACCGAAGCGGTATCAGCCAGTAATATTGCGCCGCGTGGCCAGTCTTTGTTCTAAAATAGAATTTGAAATCAGATTGATTTGCAAATTTGAAACCCTTGTAACTTTTGATTCACACGTCCAAAAATTGCAAACTTTATATCAATGGAATCAATGGAACAAGCCCTAGCCAACCATGCAATTTGTTTAGTAAAAAGCTTCTGGTAAAATGTTTGTTTTTGCAGAAACAATTGTATACTTGTTTAGGTTGTAAAAATTATTCCAAAATGATTATGAGGTTGAAATCTTTGCAAATTAGTTTTTTGTGAACCTACTGACCCTAGGAACCAACTATTGGATTTAAAAATGAATTTTGAGAAGATTATGGTTGATTAATTGAATTGACCTAATTCTAGTCAAATAAAAACATTGATTTTGTATTGGAAATGGTTTTTGAACAAAAACCTTTGGAAAATGTTTTGGTTCAAACCTACTGACCCTAAACACCAAGATTTGAGAATTAACAACTTATTTGGTGAACAACATAAAATTGTTGCTTGGATAAAAAACATTTTCCACCACATAAAATAATGATTTGATTTAAAAATGATCTATAGGAAAAACCCTTTTGCAAATGGATTTGCCACTTTAGAAAATGTCCACTTTGAGCCTTACAATGTGTAGAGCCTAGTAGAGACCACCTTGGCAAATAGAACTATCTTTTGCATGCTTGCATGTATGACTTGGTTTCTATTATTTTATGTGTGTTTGATTGTTTGAATATTGGTTGGAATGCTAGTTGATATTGTGTTTGCTTGATTGATTTGTAGTGAAGTTAGAAAAGTGTGAAACTAGCAAGATCAAGAAGTGAACCAACATTCCCTACCAAAAGGCAAGTTACACTATCATCTAAAGTCCTACTATTTTCATTATACTTAGTGGATTTTTGAAACATGCATGTAAAGAATTTCTATACTTATGCTATGCTAAATCCTAATAGGATACCTTATATATTCCTTAGTGAAAACAATGTAGTTGTAAAATGCTTAGCCATGCTAAATATTTTGAGAAGAGATACATGTTGAGATTTAGTTTTGAAGTTGAGAAAAGACTTGTGTTTTTGTATAATAAAACAAGTACTCAATGAACCACCTGGGTGGACAAGGATATTCAAGTTTTTGACAAGGTGGCAACAAAAGGAACCATGTCGATGGCAATCTCTTTGTGTTGTGCACCAAAAGAAAACCACCCAGGGACTTAGAGATTGAACATGTTTCTCCAATTATGGCTTTCATGTACAGCCACATGCTACATATGGCTCTGGCTTAGTCAACTACATTGGGAAGACCCATGCATTGTCTTCAGGTAGTGAAAATGAGGGAACTCGAAACCCTACATGGGTGCCTGAAGACAAGCTAGCAATGGTGTATGGGAGGACCCTCTGGAAAGACTTCGTCACATTCTCAATCTACCAGTACTCCATCTTGGTGAGTACTTATCCAGCGGCCACTGGTGGCAACAAGATGAGAGTGTGTCATGTGGGTAAAGTGTACAACTTCTGCAGAAGATAATAAAATCTAAGTACTTAGCTGTGTTCCCGGTTATGGACAATACTGAGCAACTAAAGTTTGAAGCTATGGGAAATCTCGACATTCCAACTTCTAAAAGAAAAACTTTAAAGTGACAACAAAAGACTTGAAGCACTTGGGGGTACCAAGGAGCTCAAGAGATTTTGATAAAAACTTGAAGCACTTGGGGTTTTACCAAGGAGCTCAAGAGATTTTGACAAAGACTTGAAACACTTGGGGATTTACCAAGGAGTTCAGAAAGATTTGACAGAAGGAACAAAACCATTTTTAAAGGATAGGATAAATTTTTGCTTTCTCCAAATGAGCCTAAAACCCTACTTAGCCAAATATGCATGTAATGATAGGATCCACATATATTCCACATAGTAGTGAAACTTGCCAATACAATTCAAATGTATTGACCCTTGTGGCTGTAACTTGTTATGTTGCAGGTTTGATTGATATTAGTGAAGTTGATTGATTAGGATTACAAAGTCTACAACCAACATGTTTGCCTGTGGCACTTTGAAGATGAAGGACCCCATGCTTATAGATATTCTGCTGCAATGTAATGTAATAGCCAAATGAGCTATGTAAGATGTAATGAAATATTTTATTCCTGGTTATAAAGTTGTATTATGACCCTTGTTTCTTGATATTACATCTTAACTGTGGATGCTTGCTATTGATCCAGGGACTAGCATTGTAAACACAGGGATCTCTACCTTATTTTAAGGTTGGGACCTCTACAGATGGTATCAGAGCATTGTGTTGCCTGTAGGATTTGTAAACCTAGGATTGGACAAAAACCCTTAGAAAAATAGGAGTTGTATTTGTTCCAAAACTTATTTACAAACAATCTTGTAAACTCTTTCCTCAACCATTTTTGGTTTTGATTCTACATCTCTTCTATTTCAACTTGATGGACAAACCTACCCCATGACCAAGGACTTCACCATGTGCAAAGGACTTCTTCAACTCTAATGACTTCAACATCTTCAACTCTAATGACTTCAACATCTTCAACTCTAATGACTTCAACATCTTCAGTATAATCACCAAGCACTTCAACCTTGGATATCACTAAGGACAAGTGAGACAAGAAATCTTGCTCAAGATTTGGAGACTAAGGAAACACAACTTAGAAGGAGCCATCAACACCTTTGAAGTTTTTGTGACCAAAATTTTCCAAGGAAACCATGACCTCATGCAAAAAGAATCAACCAAGAAGGATGGAAAGACCACAAGTGAACCATATAGATGGACCACCATATTTTAGTTAAGTCAAACACACCAACTTATGTGGTGTAACAAAAATATTTTGTTGCCTAAAAATGTGCTTGAACTTCATTGTTTGAGTGAAACGTTTGTTTGTGATTGCTTGCACATTGCTTGTGTGAATTGTGATGAATGTGATTAGAATCCTTACTTAGAAATGTCTTGCCTATTCTAATCTCAAATCCAATCCAAACAGATGACTACTCCAAGAGACTCCAACATCAAGGTTGATGACAACAACACCAACCTAGAGGACCACATGGAGGAACTCATAGCAACCCAAAACCAGTTGAACCAAATGACAGCTCAATGCATAGCCAACACCAGTGGGGAAGATCCAACCCTACAAGGATTTTTGGAAAACCAAGCCCAAATGTTGCATAAGGTGACAGACCAAATGCTCAACATGGAAAGCAACTTTTCCAAAGGAGACAAGGATGTTATTCTAAAAGGAGCCAAGGCTTGCAATATTTGTCGAGACAAGGATCACACTTCCAAGGAGCATGGAGATCAATGCCCTAACTGTGAAGAGAAACATCCTGTTGACCAATGTCCCACCTCTCAAGCTACTTGCTACCTATGTGAAGGAAACAACCATGTCCCTATCCAATGCCCCATCTATTCCATTGTGGAACAAAGGAAACAAGGTGGAGTGCAACAAATGATTTCAAACTATCAAGAAGGATCCAAGTCTACCAAGAAGAATGAGGACAAAGGAAAAGCTCCACTTATACCTCCATGCAAAACAACCCAATTCAAAGGACCAAAGAAGAGGCATATGAATTTTCCAAAGAGCAATAGAAGGTCCAAGAAACATGTAGACATTCCTACCTACCAGATAACATATGAACAACATGAACTAGATGCACTCCTAGCTTTGGATAAGCCCAAAAAGAAAAAGAAGGACAAAATCCATGTGCAATACCATAATTGTAAAGAAATGGGACACTATTCCAGTGAATGTCCAGAGAAACAGAAATATAAAGAGATTGTCCAAGTATGGTGCAACAACTGCAAAGGGCTAGGCCATTATGCAGCAACTTGTCCACAAGAGACACGTGAAGAACTCAAAGTTATCATATGTTTCAATTGCAAAAACCCAGGGCATTATGCAAGCAATTGTCCAGAAAAGATGAAGAACAAGATAAACAAGCCAATGAAGGATCTCAGCCTTGACACATGTGTCAAGTGTGGAAACAAAGGACACCATGCAGATGTTTGCCCGGAGAAGTTTCCCCAAGATCCCAAGCAAGCCAATATGTAATTTAGTTTGGAAATTTTTAAGGTTGGTAGTACCCTAGATGTTTTGAGCCTACTTGTAACCCTAGCCTTCCCAAATCTCGGGACGAGATTTATTTTAAGGGTGGTAGCCTGTCACATCCCAAGATTTTCCAAATCTTGTAATGTGAAAAATAAATGAATAAAATAAAACTTTGTTGATTTTCAGGGTGAGGAGAAACTTTTTGATTCCAATTGGAAACTTTCAAAACCTATTTGATCAAATAAAATCCTAAAGGGATTTAAATAGATAACTAAAACAATAAAGTTAAAAATATTTGGAAATACTATTTTGGATGTTTTACTAAAAAAGATTTTGTTTCCAAATAAAAAGGAAGAAATTTAAATAAGGAATATATTATAAGCCAAATTAAAACTTGGCCAAGTCTTTGAAATAAAATATTTCTATTTGATAAAAATAGTAAAGGTTTATTTAAAATAAATTAATAAGGATTTAATATCCAAGTTTATTAAAAATAAAGGTTTTACTATTTTAATTAAACATCAAAACTTATTTATTTATTTTAAACAAGATTTCCAAGTATTCTTTATTTTCAAATAAAACCTACTGATTTGATTTTGAAAATAATTAGAATTCAAATGGAGAGTTTAAATAACTAATGTCCATTTTATTTAATTATAAATGGACCCTAAAATAAAAATATTATATTATTTTGAGACTTGGACTATTGTTGTTAAAACAGAACCAAAACTCAATGCAAAGTTTGGAGGAATTTTGAATTGAATTGTTGATTGTTTTGTTTGATTGAATTTCAAAACAGAAATAGAAATAGAAAAAGATAAAACTTTCAGAAAGAAAAAAATAGAATCAATAGCAGCCCAACTAAACCTGGCCCAGAAGCCCAGTACCAGCCCAGCTATTCCCCCACGCGCGAAGCGTTTTCCACCTGAACCCGCACCTGCAGAGCGACTGACCAGTGGCCCTTCTTCCCCTCTCTCTCCCCACTAACGCCAGGACCCCACACCACTATTCATCGTCTTCAAACCCGCGCTGATTCCTCCTCGCCGTTTCCTGTCCTTTACTTCGGCGATCAATTCGCGCTGTTAACGGCCATTACTCCCCCTGCGACCACGCTGTTTTAAACGCCCGTGTCTTACCTCTCTTTCCCCCCAGACCGCTCTCTCCCTCTGCCTCCAGGCTGCGACTATTTCTCCCCGCACCGCCACTGCTCCGACCACCGTCCCCAGCCAATTCCGGCGACTCTACGCCACCCCTTGCCTCCCCAAGCACACGGACACCTTCCCCAGATCCTTGCGCACCTGCCCGTTTCATCCGTTCACCTGCGGGCGCCCCAGAGCGTCGACTCTGACCGCCCCTGAGCACCGCCACGTCTGCTACTATCTCCGGCGACGTCCCCTGGTAAGCCCAGACCGCCCCACGCTCTCTCATTCATGCTCCTGCACTCGCCACACTCGGCCGCATCTAACCGCGCCTTTGTTTTCCCTCGGGGCGAACCGCAGCACCGCCCTCGACAACGACCAGAGCCGCCCGACGCTGTCCCCCACTCCGGCGAGGAATCCCGCTAGAACCAGAGCGCCCCTCGACGAGCTGACCGTACCTTGAGCATCCCCACGTCACTGCGATCACGGTGAGCATCCTCGTTTCCTCTATTGCTTCCTGTAGCCGCCGATAGCACATCGTCTGAGCGTCGCCGCCGTTTGCCGCCGCCAGCCTTTGGCCAAGCGTCTGCGACCGTTAGATCGATATCATGTGGCTATGATAGAACATAGACGAAGGGGCATCGTATGCCTCTGCGCTAATCGATCTAAGTTATATCCTACGGTCCAGAAAGCACGATCCGACTGAAGCGGTATCAGCCAGTAATATTGCGCCGCGTGGCCAGTCTTTGTTCTAAAACAGAATTTGAAATCAGATTCATTTGCAAATTTGAAACCCTTGTAACTTTTGATCCACACGTCCAAAAATTGCAAACTTTATATCAATGGAATCAGTGGAACAAGCCCTAGCCAACCATGAAATTTGTTTAGTAAAAAGCTTCTGGTAAAATGTTTGGTTTTGCAGAAACATTTGTATGCTTGTTTAGGTTGTAAAAATTATTCCACAATGATTTTGAGGTTGAAATCTTTGCAAATTAGTTTGTTGTGAACCTACTGACCCTAGAAACCAACTATTGGATTTAAAAATGAATTTTGAGAAGATTAGGGTTGTTTAATTGAATTAACCTAATTCTAGTCAAATAAAAACATTGATTTTGTTATGCAAATGGTTTTTGAACAAAAACCTTTGGAAAATGTTTTGGTTCAAACGTACTGACCCTAAACACCAAGATTTGAGAATTAACAACTTATTTGGTGAACAACATAAAATTGTTGCTTGGATAAAAAACATTTTCCACCACATAAAATAATGATTTGATTTAAAAATGATCTATAGGAAAAACCCTTTTGCAAATGGATTTGCCACTTTAGAAAATGTCCACTTTGAGCCTTACAATGTGTAGAGCCTAGTAGAGACCACCTTGGCAAATAGAACTATCTTTTGCATGCTTGCATGTATGACTTGGTTTCTATTATTTTATGTGTGTTTGATTGTTTGAATATTGGTTGGAATGCTAGTTGATATTGTGTTTGCTTGATTGATTTGTAGTGAAGTTAGAAAAGTGTGAAACCAGCAAGATCAAGAAGTGAACCAACATCCCCTACCAAAAGGCAAGTTACACTATCATCTAAAGTCCTACTATTTTCATTATACTTAGTGGATTTTTGAAACATGCATGTAAAGAATTTCTATACTTATGCTATGCTAAATCCTAATAGGATACCTTATATATTCCTTAGTGAAAACAATGTAGTTGTAAAATGCTTAGCCATGCTAAATATTTTGAGAAGAGATACATGTTGAGATTTAGTTTTGAATTTGATCAAAGACTTGTGTTTTTGTATAATAAAACAAGTACTCATTGAACCACCTGGGTGGACAAGGATATTCAAGTTTTTGACAAGGTGGCAACAAAAGGAACCATGTCGATGGCAATCTCTTTGTGTTGGGAACCAAAAGAAAACCACCCAAGGACTTAGAGATTGAACATGTTTCTCCAATTGTGGCTTTCGTGTACAGCCACATGCTACATATGGATCTGGCTTAGTCAACTACATTGGGAAGACCCATGGATTGTCTTCAGGCTGTGAAAATGAGGGAACTCGAAACCCTACATGGGTGCCTGAAGACAAGCTAGCAATGGTGTATGGGAGGACCCTCTGGAAAGACTTCGTCACATTCTCAATCTGTCAGTACTCCATCTTGGTGAGTACTTATCCAGCGGCCACTGGTGGCAACAAGATGAGAGTGTGTCATGTGGGTAAAGTGTACAACTTCTGAAGAAGATAATAAAATCTAAGTACTTAGCCGTGTCCCCGGTTATGGACAATACTGAGCAACTAAAGTTTGACGCTATGGGAAATCTCGACATTCCAACTTCTAAAAGAAAAACTTTAAAGTGACAACAAAAGACTTGAAGCACTTGGGGGTACCAAGGAGCTCAAGAGATTTTGATAAAAACTTGAAGCACTTGGGGTTTTACCAAGGAGCTCAAGAGATTTTGACAAAGACTTGAAACACTTGGGGATTTACCAAGGAGTTCAGAAAGATTTGACAAAAGGAACAAAAACATTTTTAAAGGATAGGATAAATTTTTGCTTTCTGCAAATGAGCCTAAAACCCTACTTAGCCAAATATGCATGTAATGATAGGATCCACATATATTCCACATAGTAGTGAAACTTTCCAATACAATTCAAATGTATTGACCCTTGTGGCTGTAACTTGTTATGTTGCAGGTTTGATTGATATTAGTGAAGTTGATTGATTAGGATTACAAAATCTACAACCAACATGTTTGCCTGTGGCACTTTGAAGATGAAGGACCCCATGCTTATAGATATTCTGCTGCAATGTAATGTAATAGCCAAGTGAGCTATGTAAGATGTAATGAAATATTTTATTCCTGGTTATAAAGTTGTATTATGACCCTTGTTTCTTGATATTACATCTTAATTGTGGATGCTAGCTATTGATCCAGGGACTAGCATTGTAAACACAGGGATATCTACCTTATTTTAAGGTTGGGACCTCTACACTCATAGTCCACCATACTTGCTCCGGCTTAAGGCAAAGCCCTACGAGATCTCCCCTCTACTTCCGGTACCACGCCGTTGTGCTGCCGGAATCACGAGGAGAGTGCTACAACCTCCGCTGCCTACTGGAACAAGGGAGAGGAAGGTCTTCGTCGAGTACCGAACGTGTGACCGACTGCGGGAGCGCTACCGGAACGCAGCGCCGGAAGGATCGTCTACGCGATCTTGAGATCGAAAAGAGTACGACTACATCACCTACGAGAATCCGCTCTCGTTAAACACTTTGGAATCTTCGAGGGTGAGTTATTCCATCGACTCGTTGCTACAATCTAGTAGATAGATCTTGGCTTGTTTGTTTGTATGCGGTAGAAATTTTTTGTTTTCCATGCTACGAATATCGACGAATCAGAACACGCCACGTGTCTGTAGGTTTGATTTAAAATCAGAATTTAGATCTATTAGATGTTTAAACTTGAAAAATTCATAACTTTTGATTCCCACGTCCAAATTTGACAAATTTTATATCATTGGAATCAGGAGAGAAAATCCTTTCTATTTATGCAATGTGTTTAATGGTTTGCCTCTGTAAAAGTGGTTGTTTTTGCAAAAACAAGTGTAGGCATAAATTGTGTATAGTAATTATTTGAAAAAAAAATTATGTTGTTCAAATAAGATTTATTTGGCAAGTTTTGAACTTGTTTAAGATTCAGTACTATGCACTTGTCTTGTTTGATGTAGAAAATCATCACATGGCATTTTGCATGCATTCATATGTTTTTGTTTGTATATATTTTGTATGTGATTTGGTGCCATTATTTTATGTGTAGATTTTGGTGCAAATAGTGATTGTGATTGTGAAGATTGTTTCTACTCCCCAAACTACCAAGGCAAGTGGTGCTTCATGATTTTATTCCCATGTTTTTCAACTATGCACTAGAAATATTTTGCTAGACGTGCATGAATATTTTGGATTTATATGCTTTGCTTGGAAAATCCTAGTAGTTGTAGAATTGATAGAAATTTCTAAGTTAAGATACTTATCAATGCCATGCTTAGCATAGCTAGTAGCAACAAAGGGTGGTTATGTATTCATGCTATGAGAAAATATTTCTAAGTCTTTGGACTTGTGTTTTGTTTAATAAAACAAACTACTAAGTGAATGAAACACCTGGGTGGAATGGAAAGAATGGTTTGTGTTGAGTGGTTACACAAGGCCCATTTCCATGGTTTACCTTGTGTATCTCACTTGTGGAAAGCCACCCAGGAACAAAGGGATTTGAGATGCCATATGTTAAGAAGCTTCTAGTGCAGCCACATGGCAATATGGGCTCTGCCTGGATCACATAGGCTGCAATAACTTAGCCATTTGGACAGTTGGTGGTAGTGGGATGATAGGTTGGAGCGCGTCCATTTGGTCTAAGGGAAGGCTTCTGAAAGGTCCTGTCTTGGTGAAAATCAAGTCTTGTGGGGAAAGTGCACAACTGTAACATCCCAAAAATACCAAACTTAGATCATCAAACACTAATCATCAAGATTAGGGTTAACAAAAACTTTTCTAAATAAACTCATGAATGCATGTATATGTGTATGCATGGATTTTGAATTTCTCTAAAAACCACCTTGTTTGTGTGATCCATTGCTTGTAAAATGTTTCTTAGGTGAAATGAACATCATCTAAAACATTTACCACACTTTCCTTAAAGACAAGTAAATCAAAACAAATACATTAAGTGAATGGTCATTTTGACCAATTTAACTCCCATGCCTACTTTGGCTGTCTCAAACTTTCAGAACCTAACAGAAACTTTTCTGGATCTTTGCACCCCTTGAATGTACTCATAACAGAGTATCAAGGCCCACTTTGTGATTATCCAGAAACTTTCAAATGCATAGTTTAAATGACAATTAAAAATTGAATCTTCTTCATATGGGAAGATCCCACTTTTTCAAAACCCACTCAAACAAGCTCAACTTTCAAAACCCAAGCATCTGCAGACTCACCAGCACCAATCTAGCAAACCCACCAAAAATCATTTCAAAATTCAAAACTTGATTTCATGCGGCCATTTCATCAAATAGGTTGCAGACACAAATCAAAAAAAATATCAAACACTATAGTTTGCAGTGATTCTTGCCTAACTTGTTCCCTAGTTAGCTCACACACAGCTCACTAGATCATCTAGAAAGTTTATCCCAACACTAGCACCCCTGTGAGCTTGCCATTGCCATTAATGGTGAACAGCCGAGCACCCCAATGTCACCCCATTGTGGACAGCAAGCTAGAGGAAGAACTAGCCGTGCCAACCTTGTCTAGGAGGCAGCCCACCATCCACCGCCACTCACTGTCCCAGCCGCAAGCGTTGCCAAGCCCTGGACCACGCGCACAAGCCGTGCCCAGACCATGCCGAGCGTGCGCCAGAGCGCCACCCTCGACCAGCATCCACAGACCACGCGCCGCCCTCTCCGCGTGCATACACGATCGCCATCAACCCAAGAGACCGCCATACATCCCCATTTGCCGCCCCGTGCCGCACAACCACCATCCACCGTCGAAGACGCCGCCTCTGCCGCACAGAGCACCGGCCGTTCCAGACCAAACCACACCGCCCCATGCCTCGTGACCATGTCATTGAGCATCGCCAGGAGACACAACACCGTCCCCTACCCTTGCCCATGCCAATAGCCGCCTGTAACGTCGCCCCCGACGAGCTCACCGTGCGCCCCGACAGTCCCCTCACTCGACTATAAATAGAGGCCACCCCCTCACGATTTCTTCACACCATCTCACTCCCCTCTCCTCACTGATCATGCCACACCATTCTCAGAGCAAGGCGAGCACCACCTCGCCGGAATTTCACTGGAGCCTGCCGCTGCCGGAGAAAAAAGGAGGCAGCGATTGGAGCCGCCCCAGGAGCTGCCGCGACCACCCCTGAGTTCGTCGTCGTCGACTTCGTCGTTCGCCCGCCTCGCCGACCCTTGCCAGTACCCCGGTGAGCCCCCAGCGACCCTCACTGGCCGTGCTAGGTTTCGTTCTCGCCGGAGTTGTCTCGCGTCGACGATGACTCCCAGCCGTTAGATTAGAACTAGATCGAACGATCCACGTTGCCCCATACCGCTTCGCCCAGCCCCGTGTCACTGACGAGTGGGGACACCCACTTAAGCAGCCCGCGGGAGCACTGCTCTTAGCAGGCCGGCCCGTTAGAATTTCCCGCGCAGCCCAGTTATTCAAATTAAATCTTTTTCTATTTCAATTCAAACACACTTCTGTACTCAACTTCAAAAATCAACCCAGATCGATTCATTGCACCAATTTGAATGAAACCAATTTTGTTGGAAAGGACTGTGAATGCTGAATCCAAGCCCGTTGGATTCAAGTCATTTGGATCTATAGATCACCCCTGGTAAAAATAACAAGGCAGAAGCTTTTCTGCATTCAAACATTTTTCAAATGTAAACCATAATAGCTTTTGAGTTGATTCCAACTCTCAAAAATCACATTTAATGATACCTTTCAGAATATGTAAAAATATATAAGTGTACTTGCAGAAATGTTGTTCAAGTAATAAAAGAATGCTTCATAAGCATTTCTAGCCACTTTAATTAATTAAAATAAAAGGGTAAAACCTTATTAAATTGTGACACCACTTTAAATCACATTCCCATGGACTACAATATGTGGTGATGACATGTGTCAACATGATCCCATGTTTAGTTTGGAGAATATTAAATCTTAAGTAATTTTTTCAATGAGTAGAAATTACTTTTCTAAAAATAAAAAGATATAAACCAAGCCTTAACCTTGTAATGTTAGAGATGATGCTAGATCATCTATAGGACCCTTGTGTGTGATGATTGCAAGTAGTTAAGTATTGTTTGGTGATTGTGTACCTCGTATTTATTCATAGACGCTAGTACCGACCAAGGATACGAGGAGGAAGGAGGATACTACGAAGAGGAAGCCGAGGAGAACTTCAACCACTGCTCTGCACAAGGCAAGCTTATATTGACACTGATGCAAGCTTATACTGATATTGATGCAAGCTAACCCTTGCAAGTTACCCTACTGATGCCACAAACCCATACTTGTGATATGACTACTATATGCCTTAAGCATATGTGATCATACCCACTTGATAAACCAAATCCTAGTTTTATGTGCAAGCTTCTTACTTTATTTCTTTATCAAAGCTTACTTAGAGTCTACCTAAGAGTTTGGTAGATACTAGACAGTTGTGCTGAAGGTTGCATAAAGAGCATAAAATTTGGCCTAAGCTAGATAACCTTGATGTCATCCTAAGGCATGAGTTTGAACTTAGTTAAAACCCCACTAGTTTACCACCCCTCATCAGTGCTTACCCCCACCTGTAGATGCTAGTGCTAAGCATAAAACTTGATCAACTTTAGATGGGAATACTTGGTGGAAAAATGGTTATGAAAACCTTGGAATGATGGATCATTCTATTGAAATGTTTTGGACATGTGTTTCCAAACACTTGATGATTTTGGTGATGAAAATGTTGAGGCATGAGCCTTAGCCCTTTATAAAACTGATGGTTGTCTGGATGCGATACCATTCCAATTTTATCGTACAACCACAATACCCGAAGATTGGGTAGGGCTTGACTGGAAACTTATATTCCTTAGTATTAGTTCCCTCACGGCCAAGGTCTGAGCTGAGGCTACCTTGTGAAGATTGTCCACCTGTGCAGTACCCAAGATGATAGTTGGTCATGGTTGGGAGGCCAAACTCACAGGAGAGGTGCTTATACTAGGGCGTGTAATCGAAAGGTTAGGATTGATTATCCGCATACTGAGTATGTGAATTCAGGATTTGTTCCTGACGGATGTATCGAATGTTGTGGTGAAAGTGTACAATCTCTGCAGAGTGTCAAACTATTCGAATAGCCGTGTCCGTGGTTATGGACAGTTGGAGTGGCCATACTGTTCCCTCGTCAGACTTTTCAAAATGACTTGTGAAACGAATTGAGACTTTAACTTGACCACAACAGAGTTGTGACTTGAGTTACAAGATCCCACTTAGGAGTTATAAAATTCTGACTAGCTTTGGAACTAAGTAGAGATAAACCTGGCTTTTTGCAAAACAACCCTAGAGCCTAGTGTCCTATTATCCAAAAACCCCTTACCTGTTAGTATTAGTTTGCGAGTACTTAAAGAGTACTCATGGCTTTGTCCCTGGCTATTCCCATGGCCAGACTATGAAGAGGAGTACCTGGAAGATGGACCCCAGCAAGGTTACGACAACTAGGATCATCTCCCATCGTCAGCATTGCTTGTGACCCTGAAGATGGAGCTTCGCCTACGCTACCGTTATTCTTACGTATTCTGCTGCTTGAAGTTGTATTAAGAACTGGATCATGAGATCCCTATTTGTGTAAGAACTTATGTATCGTTGTAACGGATGATGTACTATGGTATCCAATTCTGTTATGTCTCGCAAAAATGGTAATCATGGGATTGCGATGTATGGCATAACAGGCATCTAGGATTGAAAAATCCGGGTGTTGACAAGTTGGTATCAGAGCCATCCTGACCATAGGAGACCCTAGTTAGACTGGACGTTGAACCAAAAACTTAGTTTCAAAACCAAAGAAAAACAAATATTTACAAAAACCTATTCTCATTCTTATCTCTTTGATTCTTTCATAAAAATTCATGTTCCTCAAAAACTCTTGCAAAATACATAAAAGCTTGACACACTTGATCACTCTGCTATTCTACTCATCCTCTATTTTTATAGATGGACGTGAAGTACAGCAAGTTTTATCAGTTGGGGAATGGAGGAGACCTTATCTTTGAGAGGGATCTGGATCAGCTTTCGGAACTTCTGGAGCGTCCACACCCCGAGTTCTTCGGAGCTCAGCTCAATGATCAAGGAGGAGAAGATCTGCAGTGGTTAATTGTTGCAAGTCTCCGAGGAAAGATTGAACCTCCCACTGCGGAAGGAATTCAGTTTACCTTAAGAGAGAACAACTGGCTCGATGGACTTTCCAGAGCAATGCAGGAATCTCTCTCCCGTCTGTGTGGGCAGAGCATCAATCAGATCAAGGGAACCCGCTTTGAGTTTTTCCCAAGGCGTGATGCAAATGGACAACCACTGGAAGCCCCATACCACCCCGAGCTGAAGACTCAATTGGACCACCTTAGCTTCATGATGTATGATCGTCAGCAGGAGTTGGACAACTGCCATGACTATTGCAACCACAAGTCTGCCATCATCAAGACGAAGGATCAGACCATAGCCATGCTAGCAAAGGATCGCAAGTCTCGTCGCCGTCAACTCGACAAGAAGGAGCGCATTATTGCCCGTCTTCGCCACCGCATCTCATCTCTGGAAGAGACCATCCACGAGAGGGACATGCAATTGGAGGAAAGGGAGAATGCCGGAGAGGATCTTCGTGGAGACCCTTACTCTTATCTCAGTGATGACGATGATTTTTTGGAGGATCGGGCCATGGACTTCTTCACCGATGAGGATGATTTCGCCTTCATCGATGATAATGAAGATGATGAAGCCACAGACTCTGAGGAGTATTAGCACTAAGCACTAGCATAGTGAGTAGTAGTCGGTCCCACTGTATCGTAGATTTCAGAATGGTTCTTAAAACCATCTGTTTTTCCTTGTTGTGGTGTGTGTTGTACTATGTGCTATGAATGAATGAATGAAAAAGCAAGTTGCTAGAAAAATCTGAGTCAAACCTTTAAAACTTTTCGAAGACCCCAAACCTTAGAAAATTTCCCTCTTTTCTCATGATTTATCTAAATCTTCAGATGCCACGTGGAGGAAGTGGTTCAGCCCCGGATCCGATGTTGCAGATTCTGCAAATGTTGACCTCTGACCGCGAAGCTGAAAGAGCGGAACGTCAAGCCAACCTAGCCACTCTGCAACAGATAGCCCAGCTAGCCCACAACAACCAAGGCCATGGAAATCAGGACAACCATGGATCTAAGCTCAAGAATTTTCAGAATACCAACCCACCTGTTTTCACCAAGTCAGAAGAACCCCAAGACGCCGATGATTGGCTGCAAACCATGGAAAATAACTTAGAAGTAGCAGGAGTCGAAGCCAACGAGAAAGTTCTATTGGCCACCCACTATCTAGCCGGAGATGCCAGGGCATGGTGGAACAGTGTTCGTGCCATGACCGGAGGCCAGATGATGACCTGGGAGGAATTCAAGGTCAAGTTTAGCAGAACCCATGTGCCACCAGGTTTGATCAAGAGAATCAGAGACGAGTTCAGAGAGCTGAAGCAAAGGAGGATGACTGTAGTGGAATACCGTGACAAATTTTTGTCATTAGCTAGGTATGCCCCGGACAAGATAGACACCGAAGCCAAGCAGAAAGAAAGATTCCTGAATGGTCTGCATGACGAGATGCAGACGGTGTTAGTCAATATCCCCTTTGCTGATATTGAAGCCCTTGTCGATTTAGCCATTCAGATGGAAGGAAAGATCAACCAAGCCAATGAGAACCGCAAGCGTCGTATAATGCATCAACCAGGAACCCATCAGACCCCAAAGTATCGCCCCAACCCATCTCCAGGATTTGCCCCAAGAACCAACAGACCCCCTATGACCCGTCCAACCTATCCCAACCATGGAAACCCTAGAACCAGAGGAAATCACAACAACCCCAGCAACTCTAGCAATTTCACCCGTGCCCCACCCAAGTTCAACACCAACAATGCTACCACCAATCCCAACACTGCCCCGAGGACTGGAAGCAATGTTGTGCCTGTCGCAGCCAAGGACAAGTCACAAGTGACCTGTTATGACTGTGGAAATAAAGGCCACTATTCCAACGAGTGCCCCAACAAGAAGAATGCTACAGCCCCTAATGCCAATACCCCAGCTCAGCAACAGCGTCGTGTTCAGCCAGGAAGGAGATTTGCCCCAGGAAATTCACTCAACCGTCATGGCCGTCTTTTTATCATGCATGCTGAAGAAGCTCAGGAAGCGCCAGACGTCGTGCTGGGTATGTTTTCTGTTAATTCAGTACTTGCAAGAGTGTTGTTTGATTCTGGTGCATCGCATTCATTTGTCACCGAATAATTTGCCTGCACTAGTAAAATTCAACCAACCAAACTGAAGCATGTTATGATTGTGCAAATCCCCGGATCCACCACCAAGGCTAGGCAAATTTGCAAAGCCGTCCCTATCCGAATCCATGGCATAGATTTTTATGCTAATCTAATAGTACTCGGAACTAAAGGTTTGGAAGTAGTACTAGGAATGGATTGGATGTCCAAACATAAGGGATTGATTGACTGTGCTAAGAAAGCCATCACCATGACCAGTACCACTGGAATAACAGTCGAGCATATATTTGAAACCTTACCTCGCCAATTCAAGTGTAACAAGAGTCTAGCCCAACCTACCATTGACCAAGTTCGGATAGTCTGTGAATACCCCGATGTATTTCCAGATGTTTTGCCCGGTATGCCCCTAGATCGGGATATCGAGTTTATCATTGAACTAATCCCCGGAACAGGACCCATAGCCCAGAGACCCTATAGTATGAACCCATCGGAGTTAGAAGAACTGAAGAAGCAACTGGATTCCATGCTAGAAATTGGACTAATTCAACCAAGTGCGTCACCATGGAGATCACCTGTCTTATTTGTGGACAATAAAGATGGAGGTAACCGTTTATGTATGGATTATCGAAAGTTGAATGATGTCACCATCAAGAACAAGTACCCCTTGCCCAAGATAGAGGATTTGTTTGATCAGTTGACCGGTGCCCAGGTGTTTTCTAAGATTGATCTTAGAACTGGCTATCATCAACTCAAGATTCGTGTAGAGGATATTCCAAAGACTGCCTTTACCACCAGATATGGATTGTACGAGTATACAATCATGTATTTTGGATTAACCAATGCCCCCGCTTATTTCATGAATCTCATGAATAAGATTTTTATGGACTTCCTGGATAAGTTTGTCGTTGTTTTCATTGATGACATTCTGATTTATTCCAAGTCAGAAGAAGAACATGAGCTACACCTAAGGACCATTCTTAGAACCCTTAGAGAGCATCAGTTGTATGCAAAATTTAGCAAATGTGAATTCTGGTTACAGGAGGTAGGATTCCTCGGTCACATTGTATCAGCAGGAGGAATTGCCGTTGACCCTACCAAAGTGAAAGATGTAGAAGATTGGCAAGCCCCAACCACTCAAACCCAAGTTCGTGCTTTTCTCGCATTGGCGGGATATTACCGCAAATTCGTAGAAGGATTCTCGAGTATCGCCCGACCCATGACCCAATTGCTGAACAAGGACAAGAAGTTTGAATGGACAGACAAGTGTGAAGCGAGTTTTCAAGAACTCAAGAGGAGATTGCTCTCAGCCCCAATCTTGATCATGCCGGATATCACGAAGCCCTTCGATGTGTATTGTGACGCATCCAAGATTGGTCTCGGATGTGTGCTAATGCAAGAAGGAAAAGTTATATCTTATCTATCTCGACAATTGAAGCAACATGAGCAAAACTACCGAACCCATGACCTCGAACTCGCTGTAGTAGTTCTAGCCCTGAAGACATGGAGACAATACCTGATGGGAAATCGTTGTGAGATTTACTCGGATCACAAGATCCTAAAGTATATATTCACTCAGAAGGAGTTGAATATGAGGCAGAGAAGATGGATTGAGCGAATCAAGGATTACGACCTGGACATTCACTATCACCATGGTAAAGACAATGTGGTAGCCGATGCCCTTAGGAGATTACCGTGCCGCTTGTACTCCATGATTTTAGAGGAGCAACCAAGTCTGCACAAGGAGATGGAAGATTTTCGAATAGAATTAGTAAGTGAAGGATTTTTGGCTAGCATAGAACTTCAGCCCACTTTGATCAGTCAGATTAAAGAGGCGCAGAAGGGAAATGCTAGTATCGACGGAATCAAGCGTCGTATTGGTACAGGCAAAGTACCCGGATTCACCGAGGACGAAGAAGGAGTTCTGTGGTACAAAGGACGCCTTTGTGTACCAGCAGATTCGGAGTTGAAAGAAGTTATCTTGAAGGAGGCTCATGATACTCTTTATTCTATCCATCCCGAAGGAACGAAGATGTATCAAGATTTGAAAGAGCAATTTTGGTGGCATAAGATGAAGAGAGAAATCGGAAGCTATATCGCCAAATGTGATATATGCCAGCGAGTCAAGGCAGGACATCAAAGACCCGCTGGATTGTTGCAACCATTGCAAATTCCGGAATGGAAATGGGATTCTGTAGGAATGGACTTTATCACTGGACTACCTACTTCTAGTAGGGGAAATGACTCTATCTGGGTCATAGTGGATAGATTGTCCAAAGTCGCCCATTTCTTGCCCGTCAAAACCACCTATCAGAGTTCGAAGCTAGCGGAGTTGTACATCACTCGAATAGTTAGTTTGCACGGAGTCCCCAAGAACATAGTATCGGATCGAGGAACTCAGTTTACCTCGAGATTCTGGAAGAAAGTCCAAGAAGTTTTAGGAACCCGCCTAGATTTCAGTACCGCGTATCACCCTCAGACCGATGGACAAACGGAGCGAGTAAACCAAATACTCGAAGATATGCTTAGAGCATGTGTGCTAGAATATGGATCCAAGTGGAAAGACTGTCTGCCGTTTGCATAATTTTCTTACAACAATAGTTACCAAGCCAGTTTGAAAATGGCCCCATTTGAATTCATGTACGGAAGAAAGTGTCGCACCCCTTTGAACTGGTCGGAAGTAGGAGAGAGTCAGATCTTCGGACCCGACATCCTACGAGAAGCAGAAGAGAAGGTTCACAAGATTCGTGAGCACCTCAAGACCGCCCAATCCCGACAGAAGAGTTATGCCGACAAGAGACGTCGAGACCTCGCCTTCAACATCGGAGATTTTGTTTATCTAAAAGTGTCGCCATTGAAGGGAATGCAGCGTTTCCAACTCAAAGGAAAGTTAGCCCCCAGATATATCGGACCTTTCAAAATTTTGAACCATCGAGGAGAAGTATCTTATCAACTGGAACTACCTGAAGATATGTCAGCTGTGCACAATGTGTTCCATATCTCATTACTTCGCAAATGTCTCGAAGTCCCCGAGAAGACCGAAGTGTTCAAGAATATCGATCATCGGACCATAGAGATCAACGATGACCTGACCTATCCCGAAGTGCCCATCCGCATTTTGGAAGAAGCTTTTCGAACTACCTGAACCCGAAGCATCAAGTTTCTCAAGATTCAGTGGAGCAACCACACAGAAGAGGAAGCTACCTGGGAACGCGAAGATCACATCAGGACGGAGTTTCCCGATCTCTTCAAATCCTAGGTAATCTTTTCGTCCTTTTTCAAATCTCGGGACGAGATTTTGTTTAAGGGGGGAAGGTTTGTAACATCCCAAAAATACCAAACTTAGATCATCAAACACTAATCATCAAGATTAGGGTTAACAAAAACTTTTCTATATAAACTCATGAATGCATGTATATGTGTATGCATGGATTTTGAATTTCTCTAAAAACCACCTTGTTTGTGTGATCCATTTCTTGTAAAATGTTTCTTAGGTGAAATGAACATCATCTAAAACATTTCCCACACTTTCCTTAAAGACAAGTAAATCAAAACAAATATATTAAGTGAATGGTCATTTTGACCAATTTAACTCCCATGCCTACTTTGGCTGTCTCAAACTTTCAGAACCTAACACAAACTTTTCTAGATCTTTGCACCCCTTGAATGTACTCATAACAGAGTATCAAGGCCCACTTTGTGATCATCCAGAAACTTTCAAATGCATAGTTTAAATGACAATTAAAAATTGAATCTTCTTCATATGGGAAGATCCCACTTTTTCAAAACCCACTCAAACAAGCTCAACTTTCAAAACCCAAGCATCTGCAGACTCACCAGCACCAATCTAGCAAACCCACCAAAAATCATTTCAAAATTCAAAACTTGATTTCATGCGGCCATTTCATCAAACAGGTTGCAGACACAAATCAAACAAAACATCAAACACTATAGTTTGCAGTGATTCTTGCCTAACTTGTTCCCTAGTTAGCTCACACACAGCTCAGTAGATCATCTAGAAAGTTTATCCTAACACTAGCACCCCTGTGAGCTTGCCATTGCCATTAATGGTGAACAGCCGAGCACCCCAATGTCACCCCATTGTGGACAGCAAGCTAGAGGAAGAACTAGCCGTGCCAACCTTGTCTAGGAGGCAGCCCACCGTCCACCGCCACTCACTGTCCCAGCCGCAAGTGTTGCCAAGCCCTGGACCACGCGCACAAGCCGCGCCCAGACCATGCCGAGCGTGCGCCAGAGCGCCACCCTCGACCAGCATCCACAGACCGCGCGCCGCCCTCTCCGCGTGCATACACGATCGCCATCAACCCAGGAGACCGCCAAACATCCCCATTTGCCGCCCCGTGCCGCACACCCACCGTCCGCCGTCGAAGACGCCGCCTCTGCCGCGTAGAGCATCGGCCGTTCCAGACCAAACCACACCTCCCCATGCCTCGCGACCATGTCATTGAGCATCGCCAGGAGACACAGCACCGTCCCCTACCCTTGCCCATGCCAATAGCCGCCTGTAACGTCGCCCCCGACGAGCTCACCGTGCGCACCGACGGTCCCCTCACTCGACTATAAATAGAGGCCACCCCCTCACGATTTCTTCACACCATCTCACTCCCCTCTCCTCACTGATCGTGCCACACCATTCTCAGAGCAAGGCGAGCACCACCTCGCCGGAATTTCACTGGAGCCTGCCGCTGCCGGAGAAGAAAGGAGCCAGCGATTGGAGCCGCCCCAGGAGCTGCCACGACCACCCCTGAGTTCGCCGTCGTCGACTTCATCGTTCGCCCGCCTCGCCGACCCTTGCCAGTACCCCGGTGAGCCCCCAGTGACCCTCACTGGCCGCGCTAGGTTTCGTTCTCGCCGGAGTTGTCTCGCGTCGACGATGACTCCCAGCTGTTAGATTAGAACTAGATCGAACGATCCACGTTGCCCCATACCGCTTCGCCTAGCCCCGTGTCACTGACGAGTGGGGACACCCACTTAAGCAGCCCGCGGGAGCACTGCGCTTAGCAGGCCGGCCCGTTAGAATTTCCCGCGCAGCCCAGGTATTCAAATTAAATCTTTTTCTATTTCAATTCAAACACACTTCTGTACTCAACTTCAAAAATCAACCCAGATTGATTCAGTGCACCAATTTGAATGAAACCAATTTTGTTGGAAAGGTCTGTGAATGCTGAATCCAAGCCCGTTGGATTCAAGTCATTTGGATCTATAGATCACCCCTGGTAAAAATAACAAGGCAGAAGCTTTTCTGCATTCAAACATTTTTCAAATTTAAACCATAATAGCTTTTGAGTTGATTCCAACTCTCAAAAATCACATTTAACCATACCTTTCAGAATATATAAAAATATATAAGTGTACTTGCAGAAATATTGTTCAAGTAATAAGAGAATGCTTGATAAGCATTTCTAGCCACTTTAATTAATTAAAATAAAAGGGTAAAACCTTATTAAATTGTGACACCACTTTAAATCACATTCCCATGGACTACAATATGTGGTGATGACCTGTGTCAACATGATCCCATGTTTAGTTTGGAGAATATTAAATCTTAAGTAATTTTTTCAATGAGTAGAAATTACTTTTCTAAAAATAAAAATATATAAACCAAGACTTAACCTTGTAATGTTAGAGATGATGCTAGATCATCTATAGGACCCTTGTGTGTGATGATTGCAAGTAGTTAAGTATTGTTTGGTGATTGTGTACCTCGTATTTATTCATAGACGCTAGTACCGACCAAGGATACGAGGAGGAAGGAGGATACTACGAAGAGGAAGCCGAGGAGAACTTCAACCACTGCTCTGCACAAGGCAAGCTTATATTGACACTGATGCAAGCTTATACTGATATTGATGCAAGCTAACCCTTGCAAGTTACCCTACTGATGCCATAAACCCATACTTGTGATATGACTACTATATGCCTTAAGCATTTTGTGATCATACCCACTTGATAAACCAAATCCTAGTTTTATGTGCAAGCTTCTTACTTTATTTCTTTATCAAAGCTTACTTAGAGTCTACCTAAGAGTTTGGTAGATACTAGACAGTTGTGCTGAAGGTTGCATAAAGAGCATAAAATTTGGCCTAAGCTAGATAACCTTGATGTCATCCTAAGGCATGAGTTTGAACTTAGTTAAAACCCCACTAGTTTACCACCCCTCATCACTGCTTACCCCCACCTGTAGATGGTAGTGCTAAGCATAAAACTTGATCAACTTTAGATGGGAATACTTGGCGGAAAAATGGTTATGAAAACCTTGGAATGATGGATCATTCTATTGAAATGTTTTGGACATGTGTTTCCAAACACTTGATGATTTTGGTGATGAAAATGTTGAGGCATGAGCCTTAGCCCTTTATAAAACTGATGGTTGTCTGGATGCGATACCATTCCAATTTTATCGTACAACCACAATACCCGAAGATTGGGTAGGGCTTGACTGGAAATATATATTCCGTAGTATTAGTTCCCTCACGGCCAAGGTCTGAGCTGAGGCTACCTTGTGAAGATTGTCCACCTGTGCAGTACCCAAGATGACAGTTGGTCATGGTTGGGAGGCCAAACTCATAGGAGAGGTGCTTATACTAGGGCGTGTAATCAAAAGGTTAGGATTGATTATCCGCATACTGAGTATGTGAATTCATGATTTGTTCCTGACGGATGTATCAAATGTTGTGGTGAAAGTGTACAATCTCTGCAGAGTGTCAAACTATTCGAATAGCCGCGTCCGCGGTTATGGACAGTTGGAGTGGCCATACTGTTCCCCCGTCAGACTTTTCAAAATGACTTGTGAAACGAATTGAGACTTTAACTTGACCACAACCGAGTTGTGACTTGAGTTACAAGATCCCACTTAGGAGTTATAAAATTGTGACTAGCTTTGGAACTGAGTAGAGATAAACCTGGCTTTTTGAAAAACAACCCTAGAGCCTAATGTCCTATTATCCAAAAACCCCTTACCTGTTAGTATTAGTTTGCGAGTACTTAAAGAGTACTCATGGCTTTGTCCCTGGCTATTCCCATGGCCAGACTATGAAGAGGAGTACCTGGAAGATGGACCCCAGGAAGGTTACGACAACTAGGATCATCTCCCATCGTCAGCATTGCCTATGACCCTGAAGATGGAGCTTCGCCTACGCTACCGTTATTATTACGTATTCCGCTGCTTGAAGTTGTATTAAGAACTGGATCATGAGATCCCTATTTGTGTAAGAACTTATGTATCGTTGTAACGGTTGATGTACTATGGTATCCAATTCTGTTATGTCTCGCAAAAATGGTAATCCTGGGATTGCGATGTATGGCATAACAGGCATCTAGGATTGAAAAATCCGGGTGTTGACAACAACCTCTGCAGATGGAAGAATCTAAGTACTTAGCCATGTGCCTGGTATAGGACAACTTGTGCATCAAGACATGGAAGCTATCAAGAATCTCCTCATCCCAATTTCTAAGTAAAAACTTGTGGATGAACAAGGGTGAAGGTACACCAATTTCTATTGGTGTTTCCTTGGGAAAGTTTTATCAAAGAAAAACTTAATGTTTTCAACTAATAGGCAAAACCTATTTTGAGCAAAGCAAGCCTAAGCTACACTTAGCCAAATGCATATAGTATCTAGTTGCCAATATTATACTAAGGTATCACTTGCCAATACTATTCCAATGTATTGACCCACTGTAGCTGTAACTTGTGATGTTGTAGGTTATTCTGATGATGATTAGGGGTTATGAGTCTACACTCAACATGCTTGCCTGTGGCACATGAAGATGAAGACTTATTTATCTTATTACATTTTTGAACTCTTGTACTAGGCCTGTGGCCATGGAGTTTGTAAAAGACTATGTTTGTCTCTGGAATGACTTGTAATAATGAACTTTGTTTCTGTGTACTTCATCTTAAACTGTGGATGCTAGCATTGATCCAGGGACTAGCATTGCAATCACAGGGATCTTTTACTTTATAAAGGAGGGATCTTACAATATATTCACTCAGAAAGAAATCAACATGAGATAAAGAAGATGGCTAGAACTCATCAAGGACTATGACTTAAGTTTGCAATACCATCCCGGTAAAGCAAATGTTGTAGCGGATGCACTAAGCCGTAAAGTATTTGTGAATGGCCTTACTAAGGGAGATTTTCCAGATGATCTGTGTGCCCAATTTAGAGACCTCAGATTGGAGATTATGCCTAAAGGACATCTCATGTCATTGGATGTTCAACCCACTCTGTTGGACAAGATCAAGGAAGCCCAAAAAACGGACAAGGAAATTGAAGAGATTAAGGAAAAGATTGGCAAAGGAAAAGCCAAAGGATTCCATGAAGATGAACAAGGTACTTTATGGTATGGGAAACGTATCTATGTTCCGCAAGATCCGGAGCTTCGGAAACTGATTTTACAAGAAGCACACAACTCACCATATTCCATTCATCCGGGTAACACCAAAATGTACATGAACATGAAGGAAAGATTTTGGTGGAATAATCTCAAGAAAGACATTGCCGAACATATTTCTTTGTGTGATGTATGTAGTAGAGTGAAAGCAGAACATCAGAAACCAGCAGGATTGTTACAACCACTACCTATTCCTGATTGGAAGTGGGACAAGATTGGCAAGGATTTCATCACCGAATTGCCAAGGACCAGGTCTGGATATGATTCTATTTGGGTAGTAGTGGATCGCCTCACTAAAGTGGCTCATTTCATACCCGTTAAGACAACCTATACATGTGCTAAGTTAGCCAAGATCTATATGAATAGGATTGTATGTCTGCATGGGGTACCCAAGAGTATTGTGTCTGATAGAGGAACTCGATTCACTTCTCATTTCTGGAGGCAACTACATGAGTCTTTGGGAACGAGATTGGAATTCAGCACTGCGTTTCATCCTCAGACTGATGGACAGATAGAAAGGACCAACCAGACTCTAGAAGATATGTTGAGGGCATGTGCCCTAGATTATGGAGCTAGTTGGGATGAAAGTCTATCTGACGCGGAATTCTCTTACAACAATAGTTATCAAGCCAGTATTGAGATGGCACCATTTGAGTTTCTCTATGGGAGAAAGTGTACTACCCCATTGCTATGGAATGGTGTAGGAGAAAGAAACTTGTTTGGACTTGAACTAATCAAAGAGGCTGAAGAGAAAGTCAAGCTAGTTAAGGACAGATTGAAGATAGCACAGTCTCGACAAAAGAGCTACATAGATCCTAAGCGTAGAGAATTCACCTATGAAGTGGGTGATAGAGCTTATCTTAGAGTGTCACCACTTCGTGGAGTGAGGAGATTTGGAGTCAAAGGAAAATTGGCCCCAAGATATGTTGGACTATTCAAGATTCTGAGCCGTAAAGGAGAAGTAGCTTATGAAATTGAATTGCCAGAATCATTGTCTGCAGTTCACAATGTGTTTCATGTGAGTCAGCTAAATAAATGCCATCCAGAGATGGAAGATACTTCTCTGAAGGATACTATACCTTTGGAGGAGGTCCAATTGGAAAGTGATCTCACTTATGAGGAAAAACCCATCAAGATTCTTGAGACTGCAGAAAGAGTTACTCGGACTAAGACTATCAAATTCTGCAAAGTTCAATGGAACCATCATTCCGAAGAAGAAGCAACATGGGAAAGAGAAGATGATCTTCGGAAAGACCACCCTCACCTATTTGCTAGCCAATCCGAATCTCGAGGGCGAGATTCACCTTAAGGGGGTTAGATTTGTAACATCCCTAAAATCATGTTTTCAAAGTCATTACAAAAACAGAAGCATTTGAATCATTTTAGGATCATTTTCAAAGTCATTACAAAAACAGAAGCATTTGAATGCTTATTATTTTATGTAAGTAAAGCATTGATCCAATTCTACTCTCTAATGAGAGATTATTTGTTTTAAACCAGTGATGTTTGTTCATAGGTTTGTTTGATAAATTCCAAAGCTTGGACAAAGATTTCAAAACAAAGAAAACAATTTAAACCATTTCTTTGTCTTTATTAAGCAATGGGTAAAAACATTGTTTATTTTAAATTTCCAAAGTGCCAAATTATTTTAAAGTGTACAACATTGTTCTGCAACCAAATGTGTACAAATTTCACTTTATAAAAATCCAGAAAGAATTTGGAATCAAACACACTTGAAATCATTTGAAAATGTTTCCTGAAAATCAAAATAGAAATAGAAAAAGAATAAAGAAAGCAGAAAAGGCCGGCGCTGCCAATTTGGCCCAGCACAGAAACCAGCCCACTAAGCCCACCCGGGGCCATTTCCCTCTGCCCTTCTCTCACACGCGCAGAACCTACCCCGCATCCACTAACCGATAGGCCCATCGCCACGTCGTCATCGTCCTCCCCAGAATCCGCGTGATGAACACGTCGTCGCCGCCGTTACCTCGCGAATTTAAACCGAATCAATTCCTTTGATTTCGCCAGTAATTCGCCCATCCCTCACCGTCTACTTAAACCCTACACCGTCGCGATCTTTTCTCCTCACTTTCCCAGCTCACTCCGCCACCAGGCTGCGCGCATTCGAACTCAAACCGCCGCTGCCTGACAAACTCCGGCATGCGATTTCGGTGAGCTCCGACCGCCCCTTTGCCTCTGCTTCAAACAAGCGTGACCAGCATGTTCTGGCGCATCCCCTAACGCCTTCCGTTTGCTTTCTCGTGACCCAGGTCGCCATCCCCGTTCATGCCCGCAACCATCAGTGCCGTCGCCCAACTCCGACGAGAAATACTGGTAATCCTCGAGCGCCCCTTGCTTCCCTTTTGACCCTGTCGTGTTCGCCACAACCTTGCGCACCTCCTAACACAACTGGTTCGTGCTAGGGCGGCCTATATTGTTGGAAACGTCTTCATCTGCAAGCACCCGACGTCGTCTGCAATTCCGACGAGCCCCAGCAACATCTACAGCGTGCCCCAACCATGCTCGTCTGCACGTTGAGCTTCCTCGTGACATCGCGAGTCTGGTAAGCCCCTCTGCTGACCCCAGCCCCCTCCGTACCCACCGGAACATCACTGGCAGAGCTGCGCCGCCGTCGCTAGCGCCGCCCATCCGTGGTCGCTTGCTCGACAACCGTCAGATCTGAATCCAGCGCTTAGGATTAGATCGGTAGCGAAGGGGTACGTTTTGATCTGGACCATGCATAGTAAGTTAGATCTAACGGCCCGCGAGTGTGATCTAGCGCGAACCGGTATCGTCCAATTAGACGCTACTGCGTGGCCTGTTATTCGTTTTAAAAACAAAATTTAGATCTATTAGACATTCAAAGTTGCAAAATTCATAACTTTTGATCCACACGTTCAAATTTTGCAAATTTTATATCATTGGAATCAGGAAAAAGAATGCTATCCATTTATGCAATGTGTTTAATGTTTTGCTTCTGTAAATTGGTTATTTTTGCAGAGACATTTATAGGCTTATTTTGAGTATAGAAATTATTTGAAAATGATTTAAAGATCAAATAAAGTTTGTTTAGTGTGTCTTGGTCTTGTTTATGATTCATTAATGTATAATTGTCTTCTTTGGTGTAGAAAATCATCACATGGCATTTGCATGCATCCATATATTTTTGCTTGTATATTTTGATATGTGAATTTGGTGCCATTATTTTATGTGTAGATTTTGGTGCTAATAGTGATTGTGGTTGTGAAGATTGTTGCTACCCCCCAAACTACCAAGGCAAGTGGTGCTTCATGTTTGTCCCAATATTTTTACCTATGCATTAGAAATATTTTGTGTAGGACTTGCATGATTATTTTGCTAAGTATCTATATGCTATGCTTGGGAAATCCTAGTAGTTGTAAAAATGTTATAATTTCCTTTAAGTTAGGATACTTGTTATTGCCATGCTTATCCTAGCTAATAGCAACCAAGGGTGGAATAAAATCATGCTATGAAAAATATTGTTAAGTCTTTTGACTTATGGTTTTGTTTAATAAAACAACTAAGTGAATGAAACACCTGGGTGGAATGGTAATTGCTTGGTGGATTTTGGTTGAGTGGTTACACAAGGCCCATATCTATGGTCTACCTTGTGTATCACACTTGTGGAAAGCTACCCAGGAACAAAGGGATTTGAGATGCCAAATGTTAAGAAGCTTCTAGTGCAGCCACATGGCATTATGGGCTCTGCCTGGATCATATAGGTTGCAATAACTTAGCCAAATGGACAGTTGGTGGTAGGGGAATGATAGGTATGGAGCGCGTCCATTTTGGTCTAAGGGAAGGCTTCTGAAAGGTCCTGTCTTTGTGAAAATCAAGTCTTGTGGGGAAAGTGCACAACCTCTGCAGATGGAAGAATCTAAGTACTTAGCCATTTCTCTGGTATTGGACAATTTGAGCATCAAAACATGGAAGCTATCAAGAATCTCCTCATCCCAATTTTCTAAGTTAAAACTTGTGGTTGAACAAGGGTGAAGGTTCACCAATTTCTATTGGTAGTTCCTTGGGAAAGCTTTGTCAAAGAAAAACTTAGTGTTTTCAACTGATAGGTAAAACCTATTTTGAGCAAAGCAAGCCTAAGATACACTTAGCCAAATTAATGTAGTAACTAGATTTTAATATTCTACTAAGGTATCACTTGCCAATACTATTCCAATGTATTGACCCACTGTGGTTGTAACTTGTGATGTTGCAGGTTACTTTGATGATGATTAGGGGTTATGAGTCTACACTCAACATGCTTGCCTCTGGCACATGAAGATGAAGACTTCTATTTTATATTGTTGAGTTAAACTCTTGTACTAGCCTATGGATATAGAGTTGTAAAAGACTATGTTGTCTCTGGAATGACTTGTAATAATGACCTTTGTTTCTGTGTACTTCATCTTAAACTGTGGATGCTAGAAATGATCCAGGGACTAGCATTGCAATCACAGGGATCTTCACCTTCATAAAGGTGGGATCTTACAGCTGGGCGCCATGCCCGTTGGGTGCTCCCCCTCTCCCTATAAAAGGCCTCCCTCTCCTCCTCTCAAAGTGCACCTCCTCGTGAAGGATCTCTCTCCCCCTTTAGAATTTCCCCATGGTCTCGGATCAGCGAGATAGATGTTCCCGGTGGATTTTTCTGGAAGGATTTGTTGCTTCCGATGCTTCGCTGGAGCGAGAGCGTGGAGGTTGTCAGGGTACCCAGACGTGTGTGCGATCACGGATGCACCACTGCTTTGCGGTGCTGGACTTGATGGTGCTGGACTAGCTGGACCAGATGTACTTCATCACGATCTTGAGATCGGCAAGCGTTCGACTACATCATCCACGAGTACAACCTCGTTAAAGCTATTCGGTCTTCGAGGGTATGTATTCTTTGGATGTATATCCAACCGGTTATTGTATCTAGTAGATAGATCTTGGTACATAGTTGTTCCCATCATAGGAATTTTTTTGTTTCCTATGCTGCGAACCCTTCAATTAAATCTATCTTGCAAAAGACTGTTAATAGATCTAGAAAAAATTGGGCTAAAACGTTGAATGATGCTTTATGGGCTTATAGAACTGCTTATAAAAATCCTATGAGAATGTCTCCTTATAAAATGGTTTATGGAAAAGCTTGTCACTTGCCTTAAGAATTAGAACATAAAGCTTATTGGGAAGTAAAAGAACTAAATAGAGATTTTAAACTTGCTGGTAAGAAAGGATTGCTTGAATTGAGTTCTTCAGACGAATGGAGAGGTGAGGCTTATGAAAATGCTAGACTCTTTAAAGAAAAAGTTAAAACATGGCATGATAGGAGTATTCTTAAGAGAGAGTTTCATGTTGGTTAGAAAGATCTTTGTATAGGTCTCGTCTCAGGGAAAACTACTCTCAAAATGGGAAGGACCTTTTTTTAATAAGGAGATGTATCGTTCAGGTGCTATAAAAAATTCTTCTTTGAGATACAACACTACACAACTATTGAATGGTCAAAGGATCAAACATTATATTTCTCGAGATTCTTATAATGAAGATGTTGATATTATTCAAATGGTGACTCCGGAAGAATTTATTAAAGACCAAATTCAGGAACCTGTAGAGCCCATTTTTAATAGGTAACGGTTCTGGTAAGAAAAGGTTCACGAAAACTTTCCAATTTATATTTTTGCAGTTTTTATTTCATATGGAAGGTAATTAGTCGAAAGAGGGAAGGAAACGGAGCCCTGGTGCCCCACACCACCCCGTGGCGCAGGCCCACCTGGCCGCGCCACCAGGGGTGTGACCACCCTAGAGCCCGTCTCCGTCCCTTTTTCGCCCAGTACCTTCCTTATGTCGTAAAACTTCGTAATATATAATCACCCAGATCACCCAAGGTCCATATATCGTGTTCTCGTCGTGTTTTTGCTTTGATCTGTTCTGTTCAAATGTTGTTCCAGGATTCGTTCTCGGTGGACTATGAGCTGCGATGTCGGCGCAAGCTCATTCACGATCTTGAGCAAGGAACTTTCATTGGATGGGCGGAGGAAGAAAGGATCATAGCTAGGCACAAATACATGGATTAGAGCATCAAGGAGGAAGTAAAGAACATGTAAGCAAGCATGGAAGGACAAATTGCTGCAGGATCAAGGGCAAGAAACTCTACTCTCATAGGGGCAATTAACACTGGACGTGCTTTTCTCATAGTATGTAGGGTATGATGACCTCAGTTCCAGATCTCGGTTCCTTCCCTATGGAAGTGGAAGCCCTTCGAGCCACTGATGAGTTTTGTGATAAGTACCGTGTCCTGAGGAGAAAGGTGGATATACTTCAAGAGGATAATAACAGGCTTCGCGAGATGCTGGAGGATTTCCTCACTCCGATCATGGAAATACCACCACCACCGAAGGAGTAATCCATCAGTAGGTTTTGGCATCCCCTTGTTTTATTCCAAGCTTGGGGGAGTGCAGCGGTATCACATCATTATCTTTAATATTTTTACCTTTTTAGTAGAGTCATATCATGAATAGAGAAGTTATCATATATGATGGTTTGCATTGTGGAAGTATCTCTCCTCTAGTTGGTTATCTATGTATCCCTTGGTGTGAGTGCCTTTATGGAATATTAATGAGAAGTTTCATCATTTACTTTTTGCAAATCTTATTTTAGTTTGCAATTTCTGTTATATGATTGATCTTGTTGATTAGTAATGGTATCACTTTGGGAGCATCAAGTAAATTTAAATTGGTTTTGGCAAACCTAGCTCTGGTCAGTAGCAACACCTTTTAAGGTTTGAAAGGAAAAGAGAAAAGCACTTACAGGTATTTTATTTTATTTTCTTTCTTTCTTGATTGGCTCATAAGCTTAGTATTCTTTAGTTAAGATATTTTGTGTTTTCAAGTAAGATTGCATGATTGTTTCTACCACTTGTATGTTTTCTTGTTTCCTTTAACTCTTATGCTTGCTACCCAGCCTTACTAGCCAAAAACATGTACTGAGAGGGAATGCTTCTCATGCATCCAATCCTTGAACTAAAACCTATGCTATTTGTGTCCACCAGATCTACCTATTAGAATTATTGCTATTCCAAGTAAATTCTCAAGTTTTATCTATCTTCCAAATATTTGTGATGTGAAAACTAGTTAGTAAGGCTCTCACGAACTTGATGTCACACTTTATTTTCTTGCCCTTAATAAACTTGAACCATTGTGTCATCTATGTTGTATATGCTTGCACTTATAAGTTGGGAATTAGCAGAACCATGGTGTCATGGGGAACGCTTTCAACCCCTGTAAATATCTACCCAGTTGATACCATGATCTTTTGTTTGCAGATATCGGCGGTGTGAAATAAAAGGGGAGCTTGTAAGTCCATGGATTTATGTATATGTGTTAGAGAAACGCCTGGGCGGCTAGCCTAAGCCATGCCTAATCATGGTGGAAACTTATAGCATCCTCAGAAAAGAATATATATAAAAAAAGAGATGAGAAAAAAATATATGCACCATTCTCATGGTAAATAAACGATCGCTGAGATGCTCACTGTCTGTTTCCTTCTCATTATGATATGGGATAGCTCCTGTAACATGGGACAGGGGGGTTGGTGGTTCTTTATGATACACATATACTTACAATGATAAGAACTTGCTTGTGACTAAAGTTGAGTAGCATGAGGAAAGACCCTCGTACTCAAGGGACATGAGATTGCGAACTTATGATTTGTCAAGCATATACTCCATATTTTTTCACTTTAACTTTAATCACTTCAAGATGCTTATGATAGGGGCAATGAGAGCTCAAATCTAGTAAGTACCATAATCTTTTGGAAGCTCTTTATTAAACTTGAAATCCCTGCTTCCCTCTGTGAAGGGCCTATCTTTTACTTCTTAGTTGAGTTAGTAAACCTATTCTTTTCTTTCTCGGCAAGCATTTGAGTTGTTGTGATTCAATCATTCATATGATGATTTATTCAATCATGTTTCTTATCTTCCTTGTTTTGCACATTTCTCTTATCTAAATGAATATTACTTTGAAAGCTATCATTGTGAAAATCCCTTTATGTTTGAGCAAAAGGATTCCTGTTATAAACTTCATTACAAAAGCTTTGCTTGAAAACCAAGTATGATTTGTCAACTGTTCTCTGACCAAGAACAAAGTTTGCCATTACCAATTATGATTGTCATTATGCATCTTTATTGTGACTCCCATACTCGTTGCAACTTAAGTTATATAATGGTGAGTTGTTTTCTATATGATTTGTGTATTGGTGAATGTGATGCTTCTTGTCCGTATTCTTTTTATCGATACTTTGCTCCATAAACCTGTGGTCATTTTTATTGAGCTTAGTTTTCGCTTGGGGACAAGCAAGGTCTAATCTTGGGGGGAGTTGATACGTCCATTTTGCATCACTATTTTATATCATAATTTGCTGTTATTCATTGATATATTTCATATTAAGAGGAGGTACTTATGTTATTTCATATATTTTGCATGTTGGATGACTTTTGGAGGATGAACTGCCAGAGTCAGGATTTTGATGGAAAAAAGTGGTGTCTAGATGCAATATTCGCGAAGATCAGAAAATTCTAGAAAATATATGGAAATTCCTATATTTCCAGAAGACGAAGGAAGCTAGAAGGGGAAGTGGATATGGGCCTAGGGGGGCCACACCACCCCCTGGCACGGCCCCCCTAGGCCGCGCCACCAGGTGGTCTGGCCACCCTGACCCACCTCTAGCGTCACCCTTTCACCTATATCATCCCCCGAAACCCTAATACTCGGGGAGCGACCACCAAAAGATTCTGCCGCCTCTGCGGGGCGGAAACTACAGAGAGAGAAAGAGCTCTCCGGCAGGCAGATTTCTGCTAGGGAAATTCCTTCCCGGAGAGGGGAGATCGTCGCCATCAACACCATCATCAAGCTAGACTTCACCGGGATCATCATCATCATCCTCACCACCATCTCCACCAGCACCATTATCATCACCACTCCATCCCGCTGTAACAATTGGGTTGAATCTTGCATAGTTCTTAGGGGAAACTTTCACGGTGTTGATTACTTTTGTAGTTAATTCTTTTGAGTGGAACCATTAAATTATTGTTTATGTTCAGATTGTTACCTATCATTAGATGTCTCATGAGTAGTTCGTTTAGTTCTTGAGGACATGGGAGAAGTTATTTTGTTAGTAGTGGAATTATGTTGAGAGATATTCAATGGTTTGATATTTAAGTTGTGGTGTTATTCTTCTAGTGGTGTTATTTGAATGTCGACTACATGATACTTCACCATTTATGGGCATAGGGGAATGCAATGTGTATTTGGATACTAATTTTGGGGTTGCCGGAGTGACAGAAACCTGAACTCCCGTTAGGAAACCTTTGCACAAGGGAGTGTAGGATCTCAGAGTTTAATGTTGTGGTTAGGTTTTTATCTTAATTACTTTCTTGTAGTTGCGGATGCTTGCAAGGGGTATAATCACAAGTATATATTAGTCCAAGTAATGTCAGTACATTAGCATAGGTTCACCCACACAACACTTATCCAACCAAAGAATATTAATCAACTATATGAACCGAAAGCACTTGATAGTATTCCCATGTGTCCTCGAGAACGTTTGGTCCTCATAAGTAATACAACCGGTTTGTCCTTTGCTTAAGAAAGGATTGGGCCACTTGCTGCAATTATTATTATTGTCTTTATTTACTTGCACTTTATTTTTTTGCATTATCAAAAACCCCGAAAAATCCTTTTGCTAAGTATTTACAGAGAACTCCTGATCCAAACCACTTGTCAACATCTTCTGCTCCTTGTTGGGATCTACACTGCTATTTATCGAAAGTACTATGATACACCCTCTATACTTGTGGGTCATGAAAGATAAAGGTATATTTGATACACATGTTATAGATGTGTTCCTTACAAGCGCCAAGAGTAACACCTGGGTATTTTATACCGGCTCAGTTGCTCACATTTGTAACTCCTAGTAGGAGCTACCAAATAAGATGCGCTCGGGGAAGTACGAGGTGCCGATGCACGTTGGCAACGGATCAGAAGTGGATGTGGTGGTCGTCGGCACTCTACCTCTACGTCTAATGTCTAGATTGATCTTAGTTTTGAATAAGTGATACTTTGTACATGCATTAAGTATGAATATTGTGAGTTGATCTTGCATGTTTCATGATAATTATTTGTTTAAATCTGGAACAAGTGGTTATTCTATTTATATGAATGATGTATTCTATGTTCATGCGCATGTATGCAAAGGTTTATTCTTACTAGATCTTGATAATGGTACACATCTATAATATTTATGCCAAGCGTTGCAAGCACAATGACGATAATACCATGTTCCTATGGCATTGTTGTCTTGGTCATATTCGCGTAAAGCGTATGAAGAAGCTCCGTTCTGATGGACTTCTAGAATCATTGGATTTTGAATCCTTTGAGACATGCGAGCCTTGCCTCATGGGCAAGATGACCAGGACGCCCTTCTCCGGCACAATGGAGCGGGCAACAGACCTATTGTGAATCATACATACGGATGTGTATGGACCAATGAGTGTCTCAACTAGAAATGGATATCGTTATTTTGTTACCTTACTGACGATTTGAGTAGATATGGGTATATCTACTTAATGAAGCACAAATCTAAGACCTTTGAAAATTTCAAAGAATTTCAGATATAATTAGAGAATCAACTTAACAAGAAAATCAAGCATCTTCGATCGGATCGAGGAGGAGAATATTTGAATAATGAGTTTGGCATGCACTTGAAGGACTGTGGTATTGTACCACATCTTACGCTAGCCGGAACACCGCTACATAACAATGTGTCAAAATGGCGTAACTGTACCCTATTAGATAGTGTGTGGTCTGTGATGTCTTTAACTGATTTTTCCGTGTCCTTCTAGGGCTATGAATTAGAAACCACCGCTTTCATTTTAAGCCGAGCACCATCCAAATCCATGGAGACAACACCATATGAGATATGGCATGGCAAGAAACCATTGTTATCGTTCTTAAAAGTTTGGGTATGTGAGGCTTACGTTAAGAAACTATATCCTAACAAACTCAAAACTAAAGCAGAAAAATGTATCTTTGTAGGATACCCAAAGGAGACTGTTGGGTATACCTTCTAGAATAAAGCCAAGGGAAAAATATTTGTCACTAAGAACGACACCTTTCTTGAGAAAGAGTTTCTCGCAAAAGGATATAGTGGAAGAAATATTGAGCTTGATGAGGTTGTTGACCCTTCTATCCGAATACCGAGTAGTGCAACGAAAACTATTCTAGAACCGCCCTCTATAGTGGAAGAAGCATCGAATGATTTAGATCATAATGATAACATCGAAGCTCCTATGGTTTAGACATCTACAAGAACACGTACTCGTCCTGATTGGTATAGTAGTCTTGTGATGCCAGTCTTGTTAGATGAACAAGATGAACCTAGAACCTACAAAGAAGTAATGGAGAGTGCTGACTCTAAGAAATGTCTAGAAGCCATGAAATCCAAGATGGGATCCATGTAAGAAAACCAAGTTTGGAACTTGGTAGATCTTCCTGGAGGTTGTAAGGCCATGGAAAATAAATGGATCTTCAAGAAAAAGATAGATGCTAATGGAATTGTGATTGTACACAAGGCTCGACTTGTCGCAAAGGGTTTTCAACAAGTTCAAGGAATTTACATAGTGAGACTTTCTCTCCTGTAGCAATGTTGAAATATGTTCGGATTTTACTAGCAATTGCTACATATTATGACTATGAAATAAGGCATATGGATGTCAATACCGCATTCCTCAATGGACACATTGATGAAGAGTTATATATGATGCAACCGGAGGGTATTGTAGATCCTAAGGATGCTGGAAAGGTATGCAAACTTGAGTGTTCAATCTATGGACTAAAGCAAGCATCTTGGAGTTGGAACAATCATTTTGATCAAGTGATCAAGAGTTTTGGATTTGTCCAAAATAATCAAGAGGCTTGTGTTTATAAGAAAGCGAGTGGCAGCTTAGTGGCATTCCTAGTAGTATATATGGATGCCATATTACTAATTGGGAATGATGTGGAACTATTAGGGAGTGTGGAGGAATATCTAAGAAGTCAGTTTTCCATGAAGGATTTAGGTGAAGCATCCTACATATTGGGAACCAAGATCTATAGAGATAGATCAAGGCGCATGATTGTGTTAGGTCAGGGCACATACATAGATGTAACACCCCGGGGATTAGGGCTAGAAAAATCCCAGACCTCTGTCTGACAAAAGCCTAACCTAGAGCTCGAGGACATTCAGTGAGAGAATTGGTAACATAACAGTGACCCTACAACACAAAAATTATTACAACAAGCTCATAACTGAGCAAAGAACCAAATTATTACAAGCAGAGGTCACTGACCACAAACATCAAACCATAGAAGGAAAATTATGCTATTAAGTATAGGAAACTTAACAAATGGCCTAAGATCCTGAAGCATAACGATGACGTCCTAGCCCATAGATTCTAGGTTGCCAGCCGGGAATCCCAAGCTACTCGTCGGTGTCGATGTGGTACCAAACTCGTCTTCACGTGAACACTTATTTTGCTACAAAAGTATCAACAAAGCAAGGTTGAGTATAGGGTGTACTCTGCAAGACTTATGACTGGTGGAGTTGTTTTGCATAAAGACAACTTTGTTTATAAAACAAGGGAGAGGAGAAGCTCGTCTAATCAGAATGTTTTAAAAGGGGATAAGAGACCGACATCTCCAAGGTATTGATCATCATCTTTGATAACCACCAAATCATCGTCATTGAACCTTATCTAGGATCACCGCCTTGTACCCATGAGGAAGCACCCTTAGCACACGTTGATCTGCCAAGTTTTACAATTAGGTTATAGTTCTCTATGATTATCATGTCCGCTCCCAAATCGTCCATAACCACGGACGCGGATTTTTGAAAATATTATTACCCTGTATGGGTGTACAACTTTACCCACACATACTAACCTTCTCTTAATGCCAGTACATTAGTCCTCTTCCTTGGAAGGTCGGCAGAGGTTGGTTAGACACGACCTTTACCTTACTTTCACCGAGACCATGAGTCACGCCCTAAGGATGGTTCTGCCATAACGGGTAAAATCCCGAAGCCGGTCCCTAGAGATGTGAGGCAAGGTTGGTTTACCAGGGGTGCTATATACCCCAAGCAACCCTAGCCATGCTTACCTACCTGTTATGAATGCACCGCCTTCGAGAACATCCAGAATGCATGTCGAATGGAATGCCCGAACTATGTGACTCATGGAATCTACTAGGCAAGTTAGTTGCTCGTGAGGTTGTCCAGAACCTGTGTGGTTGTACGCTCATCTTGGTTCAAGAGGCAGGAACTCGGGTCCTAATGGTGGCAAGCATGGGACTAGAAAAACCACATCCCACAGTGGCCTCCTATACAAGCCTTAGCATGTTTAATCTCATATCACCTCTGATCTCATATCATCACGTTCTCCTATCAAACTAGATTCTCTGCATCTGATACATCATCTGGATGAATCAACACTGACATCTATGCATGGCTAAGCAGGACACAAATATAAGCTCTAGCAGTGCACACAAGCCAAACCTAGTTATGCTAGGAGGAGTGGATCAAGTAATATAAGCTCAAAGGGAGTAATGCAATAGATATGATACTCTATCTATCGATAAAATACCACATTATAATCATATGCATCATAGCAAGGATTGAAATGCTTTCAAAATAATAGGATTATGTCATGGTGGGGCTATGCTTTCCTTTGCCCGTTGATAACCAATAAGCAGAGCTTCAAACATCTGGTACTTGACTTGATTATAATTGGTCAAGTATTATTCGTCGATCTTCGATGGTCTTGATCTCGGTCTTCGATCTCGATCTCAGTCTCGATATCGTATTCTACTGAAGAAGAACCAAATACTGGAAAGAAAGGGAAAACAATCAACACATGGCATTTATGCGGTGCTCAAGCAAGGATGATGATATGACAAGTTGAATAGTATTGAAATGTAAATCTAAGACATGCTCGGCAGTTTAATCGGGGTTCCGAGGGGTGCAAACCCTAACTCAGGGAAACTCCAGAATCACCTGTGAGGGGTCACTATGTTGTTATGATTAAACTTGTTATGAAATATGATTATCAATGCATTATTATAGCTTATATAGGTATATCTCCTTTTTCTAAACATTTTGATATATTATACACATTTTTCTGAGTTAATATGAATAAATTATTGATTTTACAATATTTAAACCTTTTATGGATTTATTAAACCAATTAAAAGATTTACTGCGTCATGCTAACGCTAGCACACACACTGAAACATTTTGCACAGAGACTGGGCTAGCCTCGGAAACTGATAGATGGGCCCGAGGCCAGGTCATCATGCCATGCAGGCGGTCAATGGTTAGCGGGGTACGCGGCCACGCTAGTAGTGCATCATGGTGACGTCACCACCGCACTCACATCGGACGGTGGTCGCCGGCGACGCTACAGGGCGAGCCAGCACGTGCGGGTGGCATCGTTCGAACTAGTGCATCAAGGCTAGTCTAAAAGGGGCGGCGCCGCTAGCTAAAGGTCACCGGAGACAAAGCGGCGAGCAGCGACGATGGTGGAGCTTGCAGGTGCTTGGTGATAGAGGGCAGAGAGGAAGAACGGAGAGACGAAGGTGTCCAGGAGGACCAGGAGCTCACCACGGGGCCGATGAAAGGGTCGGTGAGGAGAAGGGAGGGTGGAAGACGGTGAATCGACAGCGAATACTGCGGCGGCCAGGGAGGTGTCGAGCTCGATTCCAAGCAGGGGACGGCTCACGGGCGTGTGTGGTTTGACAGAGAGGGAGAGGACAGCACAACGGAGCTCCCAGCAAGCTCAACGGGGACCGGGGAGGCTTGGGACGGCGGGGCGCTGGCGAGGTCTCGGCGGCTAGGGTTTAGTGAGCTCATGGAGATGAGAGAGGGCGAGTGAGGAGGGGATAAGACCAGGAGAGGAGAAGGCAGACATGCTGTTGTGGCACCCCGGATTTATGGTCCGAGAATACCCGTTATGCATGCAATTCACGTTCCCATGATCAGTGAGCCGTGAGCATAACCGACTAGTATCATTACATCATCTATAAAGTAACGAGTACAAAAACTTACAAAGGGGCCATTATGGAGATTACAATACAAGTAGCGGAAGTCTTCAGCGCAGATCCCATGCCTTAACCTACAGGCAACTGACTGGGAAGACGGCCTAGATCGCATATACGTCAGCACCTTCGTCACTTCTTAACATCTGCATTCTGGACAAGTAAATAGCCAGGGACAATGTCGGCGAGTACTTTGAATGTACTCGCAAACCACCGAGACAAGGTAACAAGGATAATGCATAATTGGCTATGGTGAGATAGCTCTACACTATAGTTGCTTTTGAAAGACCTAACCATGTCATCTCTATATCTTTGTTGAAAAAGAGTTTTGGGGCAATATGCCTCCTTTTAGAAAATCTGGACATCTCCACATCCTTGTTAAAATATTTTAAACAGTTTTGTTGTAAAACCCTTTTTAAACGTCTTCGACCATCTCTGGTCAAAACCAAACTCATTCTTATCTTTCCTTGTGACCAAGTCACATCCTTTATTTTATCACATCATAACCGAAGGTTCCTCCTAGCACTTGCCATTCCAACCGTCCTTGGATGTGGACACGGATATTCGAAAAGATTAGACTCTGCAGAGTTTGTGCACTTTACCCACAAGAATCAATACATCCGCTAGGATAAAACCACGGCCTGCTACACATGGTAGAAAGGGGCTCGGATAATCGAACCTAGACTTTTCATTTGTCCATCCCTGGAAACGGTGGCTTTTCCTTTTGGGTTGTTCTCTCCGGTATGAGTATGGGGTACGAAGACCGTAGTCTTGTAGATAGCAATAGTGACAATCTTCCATTCGTACAACCTAAAATCATACCGTCTGTGAGAGACCAAATTGTTGCACCGGTACCTTGCCCCAGGCAGTCCGGATTTTAGGGGATTTCTCCCCTTTAGCGAGTACGAGCAGCCCCGGCTAAAGATCACAAACTACGAGCTAAGCCCCAGCGTCTGGGGTAATGTGGTTGCACTGATAAAAATTGTTCCGGATATTGGCTTAGAACATCCTTCTCTTTCTCTTTCTTGACTTTCTCTTCATCCTCCTCATATCTTCTTTTAGTAAAACTTCCACTCGGAAATGATGCCTCTTTCCAAGGGTTTTATTTTAAAAACTTTGTAGTAGGGTAAAATCCCAAAATGGTTTTAGTATGGAAAATCCATGGGTTTCCAAGAGGGAAGATGCTAAGCATCTTAGCCTCGATTTAAAGGGGTAAACGTAGGTGTCAACAGTGTAGGTGTCCTAAGGGACATTCATCCATAACTTGGAGGAGCCAAGTTACTCACGCACTTTTATTTAAAATAAAACATGCAATTTAATCATGCAGTTCATAAGCGAAATATAAAACAGTTGATAAACAAGAGTAGGTTAATATAGGAGTTCAGGAATGGTGGCTTGACTGTGACCAGCGAGAAGTCCCTTGGCGGCGTTAGATAACCACAATACCAAGTACAAATAATTATAAAGATAACCCCGATGCTTCCTTCTTCTCGATGTCACACACTCGCAACTATCGCCATTATCGAGTACACATGCAAACAAACAATACACCAGTCAATACAAGGCATACAAGCATCAAACCATACAGCAAGAAAAAGGGAAAAAGATATGATAAACATCAGTAGGATGTTGGAGGTTTGGGATTGATTGGGTTGGGAGGAGATTAGGGAAAGTCCCCATTTGGATTTGTAGTCTAGGAACTACCTAAGAGAGGGGTTTTTGATTAGGGACCTAATCTGTATGACACCATTGTATAAGAATGATATCATCAGATAGGTATTGACAAAATGAAGCCAACAAAAGTGGTTTCACTATTTTATCAATTTTCCTTGATTTATAATGGATTGTATAGTGGATAAAACCCTAGTTTTAGGAAATAATTCACCAGAACTTCTCTGGAGTTGCAAAAATTATTTACTTGGGTAAAAAGGTAGTATTTGGTGGACTGAATCAAGAGAAGTTCGAATTACCTAAAAAAATTAAGGGAATAAAGTAGTTAAAGAGATACTAATCTTAGCTTCCTCGAGTACAAGTCTCGGAAGCCGCTTAGGCAAGGCTTTGGCAACTCCTAGAATAGCTCTGATAACATCTTTCCTTATAATTGAATTCCTCCAAAGGTTGGATACTAGGTATTTATCTACCCCATCCCCTTGGCAAAGGGGCCCGGCAAAGATATTATTAAGTGGCGCCTGCAGCAGGCCCGGGAACTGTGGCACTACATGGTCGAGTAGTGTTTCCAATCAAGGAACCACTCCTCTCTATCTCTAGTAAACCTGCCTGGAATAACAAGACAAAACAATTGCTAGCTTTCCTTATTTATGGTTGAGCTACTTATTTCATGGGATACTTATTATTAAGGGAAGTCCTCCTGAAGGTCGGATACTTACCTATCTTTTAGGACCCTAATCTGAAGTACCTAAATCTTAAGGAGCGACTTCCCCTTACTTTTAATTCAATACCTCAGAAACTAGAATCCACTAGAATGCACTTGAGAAAATCCCAAAGACAGTACTAGATGGGATTTGTCTTTTTCATCAGATTTATTTTACAGAATATTTTTAGTTGATTTCAAGGAAACATGATTTTAATAGTGAATAAACCATGCATAGAAGAGTTTATTGCACTACAATTCAGCAGAGACTCATAAAATATGAGCTTATGGATTATGGAGGATATGGATATGTGTGTCAACTGGGAGTTGGAATTAGGTCATAGCCTCACTTGGTTTGACCTAGGGAATTTCCTAAAGGCAGAAAAGGCTTTATGTTAATATTTTTGCTACTAGCAATGAAGGAAGAAAACTAAGACGGGGCCAGTGGGTCATGAAAGGTAAGGGTGATACCTTTCAGAACAAGTTGGATTTAATCCATTTGGAGTTGTGAAAGTACGTGGGGAAATTATTTAGTGAAATGGACAAATCTTAGGAAATGGTTTACCATTTTTATTTTAAACCTCAAAAAGACTAGTCAATACCTCTGCATGTTAGGGAAAACACTAGGGGTCTAAAGAAATTTAGATCTGGGTAAAAGGGACTGTTTTCCATTTTTGTTTGGAATTAATTCAACTGCTACAAACATATCTGTAATTTCATAAAAGAAAAAGGAGGGGGAAGAGGGTGCAGGCCAGATCTACACGGCCCGAACTAGCAGAGTGGGGCCTGGCCTAGATCTGCTGCTCCGCATGCGCGGCGGGTAGCCGCTGGCCGCTTGTCCTGGCCCGCCAGTCAGCAAGGGAAGAGGGTGAAGGGGCACGGGGTGCCGAGAGTCGTCCGATTAGATGGAAATCGACGGCTCCCGGTCATCCCCATACCTAGGGTAGACAAGGGGAAACCCTAGGGGGAGGTTCCGGCGTGGGTGGCGGCACACCTTGGGCTCGGGAGGCGACGGGGATGGCTGGAGGCGAGGCGGCCCACCTTGGCGAGTAGAACGAGGGGTGGCAGCACGGGGTTCGACGCCCGGACCTTGCTCGAGAAAAGACGACCGTGGGTGCTTTCGGGAGCTCGTCGGAGGAGCTTCCTGGGGTGTTCCTGCGCACGGGAAAAACATGTCAAAGGGTTAGAGGGGGTAGAGGAGAGACGAAGAGAGGCATGCAGCCAGTGAAACGGAGGGGAGGAGGAGGTGTTCTTGCAAGAGAAGGGGAGGATGAATCTCCTTGTTCTTCTTCCCACGGGCAGGGCAGTGGCTGGTATGAGCTCTGGCGCTAGGGGGAGTAGATCAGGGGAAGCGGAGTGTAGGGATGCTACGTGCATGTGGAGTGGAGCAATGGAGAAGGGGTAGAGCTCAAGTTTCCATTAATGGCCAAGGGGCTTGTTTGATCTTTTCTTGGCCAGAGCAGAGGAGAGGAGAGGGAGGGGGAGCTCTGGGGAGGTGAGTGGAGGCAGCTGGGGGAAAATGAGGGCGAGGGGGAGAGCTGTACTGGCCTGGGGCTTTATAAACCAAGAGGAGATGGGCAAGGTCCATTAGGACATGAGCAAGATGTTGGCTGCTCATTGGGAAAGAAGGGGTGGTGCTGGGGTGTGGTGGGGCCAGTAGCTCGACTAGAGAGGGAGAGGGGGAGTGGTTTAGCTACTGCCCTTTTAATACAAAGATCTTTGCAAGATATGATGCTTTTCTCTCTCTCAAGCACATGGGACAAGGGAGGTGCTAGGTACTGTAGTGCTATAGTGCTAGTCGACCAGAGGGGTGTAGTGGGTGATGTGATGTAGTACTTGACAAGGTTTGGTGGTGTTTGGAGTTGATTTGAATCAAGTTTGCATTGTTTTAGCAAAGTTGATCAAATGAAGGCTTATGAAGGAAGTTGATAAATTTGCATTGGGCAAAGTGTGGGAATGGTACTGGTAGGTGTATTAGGTCAAATAATATTTTCATGATTTAAATGGGATTTTTCTAATGATTATTATCCCATTTAAATGCATTTCTTCAAAAAGTGCCGAAGTAGATTATGGAAGCTAAGATTATATTTTTACATTGGGTAAGCTTGATTTTTGATGTGATATGGTCCTAGATACCATATTACACATTGGAGAATTTTATCGGGATTTATTGAGATGGAAAATTATTTTTAGGGAATTATTTCTTGTTTCTGCCATTTAAGAAAAAGGGCAAAAAGAAATAATAAAGAATCTCAAAAATAATTATTTTTGAGTTGGAAAGATAGGGTATGGTATTAGGCATCAAGTGTGACTTGAGTTGGCAAGGTGATTTGGAGAAAGGCAAACTTGCCTTTAAAGACGAGGTTGTTGAGAAATTGGTAGGTAAAGGAAATAAAATAGTTTAACAATCCAAATAATTGTGGAAATTATTTAGGTATGCTTATATCCGAGGTAGATGATGTAAACTTGCTTTATGCATCAAGTTCAACCTTGGTTTGAAGAAAATTGGTGAGAAGGATGAAAACTAGATAAGGGAGGATCTAGGATTTGGTTATTCTGATGCCATCTAAACATGTTTGGATTAGGGAGCTCAGATCTCACCTTGGTACAAGGGTTATATGGATGGATAGACCATGTCATATTTATGATCATGGAGGCAAGATTTGGTCTTGGTTGGATTTGAGGTGGTTTTGGAGTGATGGCAAACTTTGTAAAAATTAAGGCTGCCATAACAGATACATCAGGTAGCCTCTTAAACCTTGTGGGTTTAAGAAGCACAAGGCTAAAATGGAAACAAGTGAAGTGGGGATTGATAGGCCATGATTATTAGTTCATAACCAATCAAAGAGTTTGTCAAGGTGAGGTGGCATATAGAAGTGAGCTTCTGCCAAAGTTGGCAAGATGATAAGATTTGTAGAAAAGATTAGTATCTTGACTACAAAACCCTCATGGATGAGTGGTAATTGGAATGGCTTAGCCAAGGGCTAGAGTGGGACTTGGTAGTACTAAAGCTATACTTCAAGATAGTTCAAGTGCATTATCAATAATGCACAAGGGTTGGAAAAGGTAGAGCTCCAAAGATTGAATCTAGATAAGAAATCCAGACTTAGCCAATTTGGGCAGGTTTGGTGATTTTGACTAGTGTTCAAGAGGGAAACAATTGAGAGGGTGGCAAAGGTTTATCCCTTCCCTCAAGTGGTTGATTTTGAGTTATAGATTGAGGAGAGGGGATCCAAACTTGGATTGGGTATCCACTAGGTTGGAAACCATCAAGAGGGATTATCCCTGGATAGAGATAAGCATGAGATGAGATGATCACTTGAGTGGCTTAGGATAGATACAGACTTGGATGCTTGCTTTGAGATTGATGATCAAAAGCATGGGTTAGGTCCCAGGGGATGAGATGCTGGGTTAGCTTAATCTAGTTCCTAAGAAAAACAAGGTAGTCAGGAGATCAAGGCAATTCATCAGACAACAGACCAAGGCAATTCATTAGACAGCAGATCAAGGCAATCCATCAACCAACAGATCAAGGAAACTCATCTAACTACTACTAGGGTTACCATCAAGCCTATCTTTAGGTAAGGATGGTTAGGTTGAAAGGGGTTTTGCCTTGAAGTATGATAAGTACCATCTTGGTATCTCTACCAAGATTGAGATGAAAAGGTTTTAATAAGGTTTTGGAAAATCTAGGGATAAGAGTAGTTGAAGGGTCTGTCTTGAAAACATAAGGAGATAATATATAGGTATCCATAGTTTTGTTAATGGAAACTAGCAAAGTATTGTGTTGGGTCAAAGTCATCTTGGCTCAGGTTTTTGAAACGCCAGAACATTTGATAAAATGAAAGATGAGCCAAGACATCTCTTTTGTAAACTAGTGTTGAGATGAGGAGTACACAACTAATACAAAAGAAGTTGCTTGAGAACAAGCAAACAAGTAAGCAATCATAGGAGGAAAAAGTTTTTGTTCCCCATGATTTTTGCCTTTTGGACTATAAATCAGTGTTGATGAAATTGGGATGTTACAGCTGTGGTGCTCTTATCCTTGTCCGGGGGGGGGGGGGGGGCGGCGCATCACAACGGCAAGCCGAGATCGATGGCGGCGCGAGGCACACACAGCATCTTGCCGTTGTCGTCAAAGATGACAAGGTGAAGCGGTACGCCAGCTGGGTCGAGGTGGGCTATGGCTGGGCCACTAGCTGTTGCGCGCGTGAGAGTAAGCAGGCGAGGGAGAGAAGGGAGGGAGAGTTGGGCTCGGCCCAGGTAGCTAGAGTTCCCTTATTTTTTTCCTAGAAACTATTTTTTCTATTTCTATTTTCTATTTTGTATATCAACTTCAAATTCTGTTTTTGAACATTTCAAAACTACCAGAGGCTTTGGTAAAACTAGTAAAATATTGTGGGCCCTTTTTTTGTCCATTTGGGCTCCAACATTTTTGTGATTTTAAAAATATCAAAACCAGTTGAATGTGTTTTGAAAAGAGGAGAGATTTAGGGTTTTAGGGCTTTTCATTACTTTTTATTTGCATGCATTTTAAAAGATGATGCTCATGAATGCACAAACAACCCTAATTAGAATTTAACTAAAACTTTAATGCCCAATGCCCAATGTCCATTGTCCCAAAATTTTCCAACATTAATGCCCAATGTCCCATATGAATCTACTCTAACATGGAGAAATTAAGGATGTCATCGATGGGATCAACAACAAACTTATCGGGGAACTCCAAGAAGATGGACTCATATGTCGTATGAACAAGGCAAAAGTATTGGTCAGACCAAAGGACACGAAGATGTACTCAAGTGAAACATCACAAGTAAAAACACCGTCAAGACAGTCCTTGGAACTGAGTTTGATTTGACAATAACCCAAATCAAATCAAAGGTGGGGAAAATAACATATCCACAAAGGAAATACTATCTTTCTTCAACACGAACAAAAACAGACATCCCTCTACGAAGGAACTGAGTCGGATAGAACTTTTGTCTTACAACTCTCCAAGTTGTTGTATAACCTCAAAAAACTAGTTCAAGGGTATCAGATACGGATCCTGGGAGAAAGGAGTAGTTCAGAGAACTTGCTTGCTCAAGAACTGGACAATACGGTCATGTGTCAACATGGCGATACTTCTAGTAAGACTTCTAGAATATCACGAACCACCGATACATCACTTAGTTCAGGAGGAAACTTGCTTGGTAAGGCAAGAGGACATAGTCTTAGAGTTTCGGCACCAGCCTAACTCTTTGACCGAAGGGAGTGTACCAGAATAGCGAACATGGTAGCACAGTCAAACTTTGCTTAGTGATAGGTTTAACCGTCACGCTAAGAATGACTCAAATGTCCTTTGAGTCCAAAGCAATCAGAATTGCTAAGAATCTCAAGTAGCCACATCATTACGCACACACATCACTCACGAGCACAAAAGCTCGAGGGAGGGTGGGTAATATGTGTAAGAGTACCACTTCATTAAGGAGGTTATGAAACTCAGCATGACCTCTTAGTATAAAAGAGTGTGATACTTTAAGGTAGATCAGATAGAAGCTATTTAATGCCTTTTGATCTGCGAATTACAACACGTTGACCTTGTCCTGGATATGATGAGGTATTGGAGTTTGTTTCTCCTAGACATTCTGAAATGGTTTTTCTTGGCGGACCACAAGAGTATCTTGCATCGGAAGACACCAATGCACATTTACTACTTGGCTACCAACTAGTAGACAAAGGTCAGAACACAACAAGGGGAAAGGAACATGCTTAGGATGGAATCCCAGGATGTGGATGCATAAGTCAACAACCTTCCAAAAACCAATGCAGACAAGGTGTGGTAGAGTCATGAATATAGATGTAATAATCTCGAGGAGTACTCTTGTCGTGATCTATTTGGTTCCATTAAAGAACATCTGCCATAGCATGTGGTAGGGGAAGTCCTTAGTTGTCAGAACTCAATCACGACAAAGACCACAAGCTTGAAGGATAAAATTGTAATACCAGCCATCCTGAAGTAATGTGTGAACATTAGCAATAGGGGTCAAAGATTTGGATCTTGGATTAAAGATCAGCGTCATGTACAAGATTCACAATACCAGAATCCAGCACAATCGAGGATCTTTGGTTCAAGTCCGAGGGTGAAAACCTGAGAAAGAAGTAACTACTACTTAAGTGACATAGCGTACACTGCAAGATAATAATCACGAGGTAGCTTCTAAGAGAAGAAACGACTTCTGAAGTACCTAAACAAATAAAAAGGAGGCACACGATGCAAAAAGAAACCTCGAAGCCTAGAGCAGAACACTATGGGTACCAACAATTTAATATTGTTGGCCCATAAGACAGGGAGATCATGATAGAAAGGAATCTCTCAGATGAATAGGAGCAATGGGGAACAAGGAATTCACAACAAACAACTCTAAAGAACTCAACACTAGGTCAACTGGTTAAGAAACGACATGCCCAAAAGGCACCTTAGCTTTGAAAGACTAGAAGAGATATCAAAACTTTTCCAAAGTCAACACAAGATAAGATAACCTAGAGTTAGAGCAATACTAGGTAAGGAGTAAAAGAAGCATACTAGAGTTTTCACAAATACTTTTCATCTTTAAAGTAGTTTTCACAAGCACTAGACTCAACATCGACCAATAGCAAGGTTTTCCTATAGTCGGTACTGCTCTGATACCAAAACCTGTAACACCCCCGGTCCCCGGGATCAGGGCTAGACAAATCCCAGACCTCCGTCTGACATAAGCCTAACCTAGAGCTCGAGGATATTTAGTGAGAGAATCGGTAACACAACAGTGACCCTACGACACAAAAATTATTACAACAAGCTCATAACTGAGCGAAGAACCAAATTATTACAAGCAGAGGTCACTGACCACAAACATCAAACAATAGAAGGAAAATTATGCTATTAAGTATAGAAAACTTAACAAATGGCCTAAGAGTCCTAAAGCATAACGATGACGTCCCATCCCATAGATTCCAGGCTGCCGACCGGGAACCCCAAGCTACTCGTCGATATCGATGTCGTACCAAAGTCGTCTTCAAGAGAACAATTATTCTGCTACAAAAGTATCAACAAAGCAAGGGTGAGTATAGGGTGTACTCCGCAAGACTTATGGCTGGTGGAGTTGTTTTGCATAAAGCCAAATTTGTTTATAAAACAAGGTAGAGGAAAAGCTCGTCTACTCAGAATGTTTTAAAAGGGGATAAGAGACCGACATCTCCAAGGTATGGATCATCATCTTTGTTATCCATCAAATCATCATCATCGAACCTTATCTAGGATCACCCCCTCGTACCCATGAGGAAGCACCCTTAGCACAAGTTGATCTTCCAAGTTTTACAATTAGGTTATAGTTCTCTATGATCATCACATCCGTTCCCAAATCGCCCATAACCGCGGATGCGGATTTTCGAAAATATTATTACCATGTAGGGGTGTACAACTTTACTCACACGTACTAACATTCTCTTAATGCCGGTACATTAGCCCTCTTCCTTGGAAGGTCGGCAGAGGTTGGTTAGACACGACCTTTACCTTGCTTTCACCGAGACCATGATTCATGCCCTAAGGATGGTTCCGCCGTAACAGGTCAAATCGCAAAACTGGTCTCTAGAGATGTGAGGCAAGGTTGGTTTACCAGGGGCGCTATCTACTCCAAGCAACCCCAGCCACGCTTACCTACCTGTTATGAATACACCTCCTTCACCGCCTTCGAGAATATCCAGAATGCATGTCGAATGGAATGCCCAAACTATGTGACTCATGGAATCTACTAGGCAAGTTAGTTGCTTGTGAGGTTGTCCAGGCCCCATGTGGTTGTACGCCCGTCTTGGTTCAAGAGGCAAGAACTCGGGTCCTAATGGTGGCAAGCATGGGACTAGAAAAACCACATCCCATCGTGGACTCCTATACAAGCCTTAGCATGTTTAATCTCATATCACCTCTGATCTCATATCATCATGTTCTCCTGTCAAACTAGATTCTCTGCATCTGATACATCATATGGATGAATGAGCACTGACATATATGCATGGCTAAGCAGGACACAGATATAAGCTCTAGAAGTGCACACAAGCCAAACCTAGCTATTCTAGGAGCAGTGAATCAGGTAATATAAGCTCAAAGAAAGTAATGCAACAGATAGGATACTCTATCTATCGATAAAATACCACAGTAGAATCATATGCATCATGGGAAGGATTGAAATGCTTTCGAAAAAAAGGATTATGTCATGGTGGGGCTATGCTTGCCTTTGCCCGTTGATGACCAATAGGAAGAGCTTCGAACATCTGGTACTTGACTTGATTATAGTTGGTCAAGTATTATTCGTCGATCTTCGATGGTCATGATCTTGGTCTTCGATCTTGATCTCGGTCTCGATATCGTATTCTACCGAAGAAGAACCAAATACTAGAAAGAAAGGGAAAACAATCAAAACATGGCATTTATGCGGTGCCCAGGCAAGGATGATGATATGACAAGTTTAATAGTATTGAAATGAAATCCTAAGACATGCTCGGCAGGTTAATCGGGGTTCCGAGGGGTGCAAACCCTAACTCAGGGAAACTCCAGAATCACCTGTGAGGGGTCTGAAGGGAATGTGCCTTGAGAGGCAATAATAAAGTTGTTATTATGTATATTCCAAGTATATGATAGATGTTTATTTTGCATGCTATAATTGTATTAATATGAAAACGTTAATACATGTGTGTTTAATAAACAAACAGAAAGTTCCTAGTTATGCCTCTCTTATAAACTAGCTCGTTGATTAACAAGATGATCAAGGTTTCCTGATCATAGACATTGGATGTTGTTAATAACTGTGGCACCCCGGATTTACAGTCCGAGAATACCCGTTATGCATACATTTCACGTTCCCATGATCAGTGAGTCGTGACCATAACCGACTAGTATCATTACATCACCCTTACAATAACGAATGCAAAACTTACAAAGGGGACATTATAGCGATTACAACACAAGTAGCGGAAGTCTTCAGCGTAGAGCCCGTTCCTTGACCTACAGGCAACTGACTAGGAAGACGGCCTAGCTCGCATAGACGTTGACTCCTTCGTTCCTTTTTAACATCTGCAATTTGGCCAAGTAAATAGCCAGGGACAATGTCGGTGAGTACTTTGAAGGTACTCGCAAACCACCAAGACAAGGGTAAGAAGGAACATGCATATTGGGCTATGGCGAGATAGCTCTAGACTATATTTGTTTTGAAAACATAACCTGTCCATGGCATATCTATATCTTTGTTGAAAAAGAGTTTTTGTAAAGTATGCCTCCTTTTTGAAAATCCGGACATCTCCACATCCTTGTTAAAAAGTCTTAGAATTTTTTTTGTTGTAAAACCCTTTTTAAAACCTTATCGACCATCTCTGGTCAAAACCAATTTCATTCTTATCTTTTCTCGTGACCAAGTCACATCCTTTATTTCATCACATCTTAACCGAAGGGTCCTCCTAGCACTTGCCATTCCAACCATCCTTGTCCGTGGACACGGCTATTCGAATAGGACTCTGCAGAGTTTTTGCACTTTACCCACAAGAATAAATACATCCGTCGGGATAAAACCACGGCCTGCTACACACGGTAGATAGGGGTTCGGATAATCAAACTTGAACCTTTCATTTGTCGATCCCTAGCGACGGCGGCTTTTCCTTTTGGGTTTATCTCTCCGGTACGAGTATGGGGTACGACAACCCTGGTCCTTCCATCCGTACTGACCCCTACCTCCAGACCGAAGTCTGAACGGTAGCAGTAGTGACAATCTTCCATCTGTACTACCTAAGAGCATACCGTTCGCGAGAGACCCAATTGTTGCACCAGTGCCTTACCCTACAGGTAGCCCGGATTTCAGGGGATTTCTCCCCTTACGGGTAAGAGCAGCCCCGGCTAAAGATCAGAAACTACGAGCTAAGCCCCAGCGTCTAGGGTAATGTGGTTGCATGGATAAACTGTTCCGGACATTGGCTTAGAATATCCCTTCCTTTCTCTTACTTAACTTTCTCTTCATCCACCTCATATTTTCTTTTAGTAAACTTCCACTTTGAAAGGATGCCTCTTTCCAAGGGTTTTAATTTGAAAACCTTGTAGTAGGGTATAACCCAAAATAGTTTTATCATTTAAAAATCCATGGGGTTCCAAGAGGGAAGATGCTAATCATCTTAGCCTCATTCTAAGGGGTAAAAGTAGGTGTACATAGGGTAGGTGTCCAAGAGACACTCATTCATAACTTGGAGGAGCCAAGTTACTCACGTTTGTTTATTTGAAGTAAACCATGTCTATGATCATGCAATTTATAAACGAGCTATAAAACAGTTGATAAACAGAAATAGGTTAATACAGGAGTCAGGAATGGTGGCTTGCCTATGACCAGCGAGGAGTCCCTTGACTTTGTTAGATAACCAGCAAACCATGTATATTATTAATAATAGAATCCCGATCATTCCTTCTTCTCGGTGTCACACAATCGCAACTATCGTCGTTAGATGGCATACATGCAATTCAAACAATACACCAATCAATACAGGGCATACAAACATCAAACCATACAGCAAGCTAAGGATAAATACATGATAAATATCAGTAGTATGTTGGGGTTTGGATTGGATGGGATGGGGAGGAGACTTGGAGATATTTGGGAGAAAGGCTCCCTTTGGTTTTTAGAATCTAGGAACTACCTAAGGAAAGGGTTTTTGATAAAGGACTTGATCAGTATGATATCATTGTAAAAAATGATACCATCGGATGGGTATTGATAAAATGAAGCCAACAAAAGTGGTTTCACTATTTTATCATTTTACCTTGATTTATAATGGATTTTATAGTGGATAAAACTCTAGTTTTAGGAAATAATTCACCAGAATAGTTATATTATTCCAAAACTGATTTCCTTGGGTGATTAAGTAGTATTTGATGGACTAACTCAAGAGGAGTTGGAATCACCACAAAACAATGACCAGCATGCCCTTGAGAAAATCTTAAAGGCAGTACTTGATAGGATTTGTCTTTTTCATCGTATTTATTTTACAGAAGATTTTTAGTTGATTCCAAGGGCACATGTTTATAGCTGAGAGTACCTTTCTGTAGAAATTGGAATCAATCAATTTGGAGTTGTGTAACTACGGTAGTGATTTTATTAGTAATTAGACCATGCATAGAAGGGTTTAATTCATTAAAAATCAACAGAGGCTCATAAAATTAGGGGCTTCTGGATTTAGGAAGATATAGTTATATGGTTTACTTAGAGTTAGATTTAGGTCCAAACCTCATTTGGTTTTGACCTAGGTAAAATCCTAAAGGCATAAAGTATCTGTTTTTGTTATTTTTTCTATTGATAACCTAGGAAGCAAAACCTGGTGAGGTCAGTGGGGTATGAAATGTATGGGTGCTACCTTTCATCACCAACTGGATTTACTCTATTTGGACTTGTAAAACTTTATGGAGAAATAAATCAGTGCTCTAGACAGTTCTTGGGAAAAGTTTTATCATATTTATTTTATTTATTGTTTTGGTGCAGCACAAGGTTTGCATGCTAGAAAAGAGGCTTGAGCACCTAGAAAAAAAAATACTATCTCGATTTATTTGAGTCCTTTCCATTTTTGTTTATAATTAAACCATTCGTCATCTTGCAGATCTGGAATAAAATGAAAAGAAAAAAGGGAAATGGGCTGGGGTTGCTGGCTACTGGGCCGCACATGTGAGATTCGGGCCCAAGAGGGCAGTGGCCATGCGCGGGGTGGCGGTTTTTAAATGCTGACAGGCGGGGTCGGCATGTCAGCGACTGCGAGGAAGCAAAGGGGCACCGAGGGATCTGGGTGTCCGGCTAAGCCAAATCCAACGGCGGGAGGTTGTCTTCTACCTCCGGCTGGGGATAACAGAGGTGTAACCCTAGGGGAGGCGGCGGCGCCTTGGGAGCTCACCTGGGGTGTCGGGGAGGCGACGGGGAGGGTCTGGGGCAAATGGGCATGCGGATTGGAGCCGGGAGAGGGGCGGCACATCAGGGTTTGGTGCAGGTCTAGGGTTCACGCATCCTTGTGATGGAGAGGATTCGGAACTCGATGGGGAGTGCTCCTGAGCTTCTGCATGCAAGAGGGGAGGGGTCAGCAGGGGTTCTAGGGCCCTATGCAGGCCAGAGGAGGTGTGATTACCTCAGAGTGAGCTTGGGAAAGAGAGGGGCATCGGGGGAGGTTGCTCTCGGGCGTGCAAGGTGGTGGTCGCTTTTGGCGTTCCTGCAACAGAAAGAGAGGCATGGGGGAGGAGATTAGAGGGTGTAGATCCCGAATATAACACATGCACGGGGAGGGAGGTAGGGAAAAACGAACCTTGAGCTTAAGCTAGACCATGGCCGAATGTGCCATTTCTCCTTCGTGTGGCCAGCCAGGGGAGGTGAGGAGGGAGAGGGGAGCTCGGGGAGGTGAGTGGGAGTGTAAGGGGCAAATGAGGGCAGGGTTGTGCTAGGGGGTGGCATGTGGCCCTTTTATTTTGAAACCTCATGGTATGGATGAATTGTCCAAAATGGGCATGGGGTGGGGCTTCCTATTGGTTTTTGAGGGTGGTGCTGTGGGTGTTGTGGTCAATAGCTTGACCAGAGAGCGAGAGGGGAGGTGGGGTAGGTGCTGTCCTCTTTAACACAAAGATCCTTGCAAGATAGGATGCTCTCTCTCAAGCACTAGGGGACAAAGAAGGGCTAGGTACTGTGGTGCTATAGTGCACACGACCAGGATAGAGTGTTGGTGTCAGGTAGGAGTGTTGAAGAAGATTTGAGCTGGTGTGTTTTTTATTTGAATCAAGGTTTGTTGGTTTTGGTAAAATTGATTAATTGGAGGCTTGAGAAGGAATTTGGCAAACTTGCATTGGGCATAGTGTGGAAATGGTACTAGTAGGTAGAGTAGGTCAAATGATCTTTCCATGATTTAAATGGGATTTTTCTGATAATTATAATCCCATTTAAATGCACTTCTTCAAAAAGTGCAGAAATAGATTCTGGAAGCTTAGATGTTATTTTTATATTGGACAAGCTTGTTTTTTGATGTGATATGGTCCTAAATACCATAACACACATTGTAGAATTTTATTGGGATTTATTAAGGTGAAAAAGTATTTTTAGAGGATTATTTCTTGTTTTTGCCATTTAAGAAAAAGGGCAAAAAGAAATATTAGAGGATCTCAAAAATATTTATATTTGAGTTTGAGAGATGTGATATGATATGGAGAACTCAATTATAAATTTAGTTGGCAAAGTTATTTGGAGAAAAACAAACTTTCCTTAATAGACAAGGATTTTGAGAAATTGGTATATAGGGGAATTTAAATAGTTTAATAATCCAAATAATATGGAGAATTATTTGGGGATGCTTATATCCAAGGTAGATGATTTAAACTCGATGTAGGCATCAAGGTTCACCTTGGTTTTGAAGAAAAGTGGTGAAAAGGATGGAAACTAGATTCGGGGAGGATCTAGGGTTTTGTTATTCTGATGCCATCTAAACAAGGTTGGATTAGGGAGCTCAGAGCTCACCTTGGTACAAGGGGGTGATGGATGGATAGACCATGTCAGGTAGATGATAATGGAAGAAATAGTTGGGCTTAGTTGGATTTGAGGTGATCTTGAAGAGATGGCAAACTTTAATGGAAATAAGGCTGCCATAACAGATACATCACATAGCCTCCTAAACCATGTGGGTTTAGAAGCACAAGGCTCCAATGGAAACAAGTTAAATGGGGATTCATAGGCCATGATTAGTAGATTCTAACCATGCAAAGATTTGGTCAAGGGGAGGTGGCATGTAGATGCGGGCTTCTTCCAAAGTAGGCAAGATGATAAGATTTGCAGAAAAGATTATTATCTTGACTACAAAACCATCAGGATGAGTGGGAATTAGAATGGCTTAGCCATGGGAAAGAGTGGGCCTTGGTATTACTACTGATGTACTACAATATGGTTTAAATTCATTCTCAAGAGTGCACATAGGTTGGAAGAGGTAGAGCTCTAAAGATTGAATCTGGATAAGGAATTCCAGACTTAGCCATTTTGGCAGATTTGGGGTTTTAGACTAGAGTGCAAGTGTAGATGATTTTGAGAGAATGCTAGGTTCCAAACTCATGATCAAGGAGAGTATTTTGAAGTGATAACTAAGTATAGGGGATTCATGCTTGGATTGGGTCTCTAGTGGGTTGGAAACCACCCAAAGGGATTAGCCTTGGATTGAGATAGGCATGAGATGAGATGATCACTTGAGTGGCTTAGGATAGATCCTAACTTGGATGCTTGCTTTGAGATTTATGATCACAAGCAAGGATTGGGTTCCTAAGGTATTAGCTACTATATTAGCTCAATCTAGATCCTAAGCAAACAAGGCAATCAACAGATCAAGGCAATCATCAGACAACAGATCAAGGAAATTCATCTTTACTTATCTAACTACTACTAGGGTTACCATCAAGCCTAGATTGAGGTAAGGATGGGTAGGTTGAAAGAGGGTTTTGTTTTGAAGTAAGATAAGTGCTATCTTGGTATATCTACTGATATTGTGATGAAAAGGTTTTAATTGAGTTCTCGAAAACTAGGCATAAGGGTAGTTGATGGTTCTGTCTTGAAAACATAAGGAGAGTCTATATATGTCTCCATAGTTTTGTTAAAAGAATATAGTAAAGTATTTGGTTGTGTCAAAGTCATCTTGGCTCAGGTTTTGGAAATGCCAGAACATTTGAGAATATGAAAGATGAGCCAAGACATCACTTTTGTAAAATAGTTTTTTGTAAAGTAGTGTTGAGATGAGGAGCACACAACTAATACTTAAACAGTTGCTTGAGCACAAGCAAACAGGTAAGCACACAATGCAAGAAAAAGTTTTTGTTCCCCCTGATTTTTAACTTTTGGACATTCAATCTAGGTTGCTCAAATTGGGATGTTACAGACCTTTCCCCCTTAAAATAATCTTGTCCCGAGATTAGGGAGGAGTAGGGTTGGGGTGATAACATCCGCTTAATTATTTCAGCGGTGGAACTTACTAGGTGCTCATAAGTTTTACAAAGAGCTGACGGGTTAGTCATGGGTTGGAGCTGAGGCACTTCGGGTTTGGGCGTTTAGATTAAACTAGTGGAAAAGAAGCAGTCTTTTCCCCTTAGGACAAGTCTAGGTAAATTTAGCGTCGACGGGGGTACTTCCTTCTTTAGGCGGGACAGCGAGTTGAATCTTCTTTATTACTTTGCCTTGGGTATGACCTTCTTTCTTCACGGTCTTGATACACCGGGATGTTGACTAGATGGTCAACTTTGGAGTGGAGGTCTTTCTTGTGGTATTTCCTGAATCTGGAGAAGTGCCGATTTTTATCCATCTCTGTAGAGTCGACGATTCCGCTTCGGAGGGCTCGGCATTGCTCAAGGTTAACTAGAGGTCGACTCCAGGGGTCTATCGGATTTTTGGGTGGGAAAGACTCAATATTTCCCCCTTAGAGCAAAACTACGAGGGTTTGGGTCTGATGCAACGTCGTGGGTAAAACATGCAAAGAAGGATATCATATTTGCACAATATCCAGAGATTTAGCAGGTTTGGCCGGTCGGTGGCGGAGGTACTTAAGGGGTTACCAAAACAGGTCTGCGCCGCAAGGTGACCAGGCACTTAGAGTTTTACAAAATAGGTTCCGGGGCGTTACATAGGTACTACAACACATCGGTACTATGTTAGTCTAGTTGCCGTCAGCGGGGCTTCAGGAGACTTCTCCTTGGCTTCTTCTTCAGCTTCGGGAAGGCGGGTGGAGGGTCCTGGTACATCTTGGGGCAGTGGGAAGATAGGTTGGTACTCATAGAAGGACAGTTACTCATTCTCCCTCTCGGAGTTGACACCTTCCAAGGTTAGAGCAGCCACTCTTCTCTCCAGGCGAGTGTTGGCGGCTTGTAGACTCTTCTCCCGGGTTCGTAGTATGGCAAGGTCCATCTGCATGAGGATGTTCTGACGACAAGTCTTGTCAAGATCTTCTTGGTGGCGTTGTAGGAGAAATTCCATGTTCTCAAGCTGACTCCCAATGCAGCAGGTCAGGAAGGATTCGGTGGGAAGCCCATACTTGTCGCGCTTCCCAAATAGGTGATAAGGGGTAATCTTTAGCTCATCTTCATGGATCTTGCAGAGATGTGACATGATCTGTTGTATCGCTCGCACGACTCCATCTACCCAGTTGTGGTCTATGAAGGTGAAAATGATAGGCTTTGGGTCGTTCTCATGCGCCGGAATGGTGGCCTTGATGACCCACTGAGCTATGCTTGAATTGCTATGAGGGAGCTTTGTTCCTTCGATCTTGGGTTGGGGACGACGGACGATCTTCAGTAGCTCATGCAGTTGCTCTTCAAAGGGCCAGAAACTTTCTCCCACAATGATGCTTTTAGAGCGGGAGGGTGCCATCTTTGGTGGATAAGGGTCTTTCTATGTAGAAGGAAAGATTCTACGAAGTTAGTCTTCCGAGTTATTGGGTGGATAGGAGTTGAGTGGAAAGACGCAATCTTTCCACCTTAAGGCTTTTGCTTGGGGTTGTCGAGGTTAAATGGCCATCCTACTGAGGAGTGGTCTCCGGCTAGGAGGTTGCGAGGGTTAGCATCAGGATCTACCAGCTAGGTGGTCAAAACTAGAGTCTCGGATAATCCAAAGCAGACAGACAACACATTCCAAGCATCAAACATGCACATGACAAGCAAACAGGGCATACCACAAACACTAAGGAGGTGACTACACGCCATAAAGGGAAATCCTAACTTTGTGATGCTAGTCCTAGGTACGGATGTTACGGGGGTCTTAGTTTCTGTCTTGTCATCGATGTCATACCAGTTTGATTTGGGGGTGGTGAAGGACTCCATTGGTAGGGAGATCTTGTAGTGTCCGACGTCGTTGGTATCTCCTTGGTCTTGCTTGTCTCGGTGTCTCTTTGTTCCGGGATCTCCATCTTCATAGTCTCTAAGTCGGACTTTGTTTTGTGAAAACGTAACATTTGAAGTAGACGAGATATAGAGTAATTCATTTTCAAATTGTTTAAACAGAGAAGATGAGATAAGCAATCTTTTGAAAAGCCTTTGAGGAAAATAGTTCTAGAAAACTTGTGTCTTCATAAAATAGGGGTTTTTCTGTCTAACGTCCATGCTAACTATGGTCTCCTACAGTCAGGATGGCTCTGATACCATGTCTGTGGCACCCCGGATTTACGGTCCGAGAATACCCGTTATGCATACATTTCACGTTCCCATGATCAGTGAGCCGTGAGCATAACCGACTAGTATCATTACATCATCCTTACAATAACGAATGCAAAACATACAAAGGGGCCATTATGGCGATTACAACACAAGTAGCGGAAGTCTTCAGCGCAGAGCCCGTGCCTTAACCTACAGGCAACTGACTGGGAAGATGGCCTAGCTCGCATAGACGTCGACTCCTTCGTTCCTTTTTAACATCTGCAATCTAGCCAAGTAAATAGCCAGGGACAATGTCGGTGAGTACTTTGAAGGTACTCGGAAATCACCAAGACAAGGGTAAGAAGGAACATTTATATTGGGCTGTAGCGAGATAGCTCTAGACTATATTTGTTTTGAAAACATAACCTAACCATGGCATCTCTATATCTTTGTTGAAAAAGAGTTTTTGTAAAGTATGCCTCCTTTTTGAAAGTCCGGACATCTCCACATCCTTGTTAAAAAGTCTTAGAAAACATTTTGTTGTAAAACCCTTTTTAAAACCTTGTCAACCATCTCTGGTCAAAACCAAGTTCATTCTTACCTTTTCTCGTGACCAAGTCACATCCTTTATTTCATCACATCTTAATTGAAGGGTCCTCCTAGCACTTGCCATTTCAACCGTCCTTGTCCGTGGACAAGGCTATTCGAATAGATTAGACTCTGCAGAGTTTGTGCACTTTACCCACAAGAATCAATACATCCGCCAGGATAAAACCACGGCCTGCTACACACGGTATACAGGGGTTCGGATAATCAAACTTGAACCTTTCATTTGTCGATCCCTAGCAATGGCGGCTTTTCCTTTTGGGTTGATCTCTCCGGTACGAGTATGGGGTACGAAGACCCTGGTCCTTCCATCCGTACTGACCCCTACCTCCAGACCAAAGTCTGACCGGTAGCAATAGTGACAATCTTCCATCCGTACTACCTAAGAGCATACTGTCCACGAGAGACCCAATTGTTGCACCAGTGCCTTACCCTACAGGTAGCCCGGATTTCAGGGGATTTCTCCCCTTTAGCGGGTAAGAGCAGCCCCGGCTAAAGATCACAAACTACGAGCTAAGCCCCAACGTCTGGGGTAATGTGGTTGCACGGATAAATTGTTCTGGCCATTGGCTTAGAACATCCCTTCCTTTCTCTTACTTAACTTTCTCTTCATCCACCTCATATTTTCTTTTAGTAAACTTCCGCTCGGAAAGGATGCCTCTTTCCAAGGGTTTTAATTTGAAAACCTTGTAGTAGGGTATAACCCAAAATAGTTATATCATTTAAAATCCGTGGGGTTCCAAGAGGGAAGATGCTAATCATCTTAGCCTCGTTCTAAGGGGTAAAAGTAGGTGTACATAGGGTAGGTGTCCAAGAGACACTCATTCATAACTTGGAGGAGCCAAGTTACTCACGTTTGTTTATTTGAAGTAAACCATGTCTGTGATCATGCAATTTATAAACGAGCTATAAAACAGTTGATAAACAAAAATAGGTTAATATAGGAGTCAGGAATGGTGGCTTGCGTGTGACCAGCGAGGAGTCCCTTGACTATTTTTTTGCGCAAGGACTTTATCAGTATGATATCATTGTACAAAAGTGATACCAACAAAAGTGGTTTCACTATTTTATCATTTTCCCTTGATTTATAATGGATTTTATAGTGGATAAAACTCTAGTTTTAGGAAATAATTCACTAGAACAGTTCTATTGTTCCAAAAATTATTTCCTTGGGTGATTAAGTAGTATTTGATGGACTGATTCAAGAGGAGTTGTAATCACCGCAAAACAATTAGCATCATGACCTTGAGAAAATCCCAAAGGCAGTACTTGATAGGATTTGTCGTTTTCATCATATTTATTTTATAGAAGCTTTTTAGTTGATTCCAAGTGCACATGTTTAGTGTTTATAGTACCTTTATGTAGAAATTGGAATCAATCAATTTGGAGTTGTGTAGCTACGGTAGTGATTTTATTAGTAATTAGACCATGCACAGAAGGGTTTAATTCATTAAAAATCAACAGAGGCTCATAAAATTAGGGGCTTCTAGATTTAGGATGATGTAGTTATATGGGTTTACTTAGAGTTGGATTTAGGTCCAAAGCTCATTTGTTTTGACCTAGGGAAAATCCTAAATGCATAAAGTATCTGTTTTTGTTATTTTTTCTATTGATAACCTAGGAAGCAAAACCTGGTGGGGTCAATGGGGTATAAAAGGTATGGGTGATACCTTTCATAACCAACTGGATTTACTCTATTTGGACTTGTAAAACTTTATGGAGAAATAAATCAGTGCTCTAGACAGTTCTTGGGAAAAGATTTATCATATTTATTTTATTTATTGTTTTGGTGCAGCACAAGGTTTTCATGCTAGAAAAGAGGCTTGAGAACCTGAAAAAAAATACTATCTCAATTTATTTGAGTCCTTTCCATTTTTGTTTATAATTAAACCATTTGGCATCCTGCAGATCTGGAATAAAATGAAAAGGAGAAAGGGAAATGGGCTGGGGTTGCTGGCTACTGGGTCGTGCATGTGATATTTGGCCCAAGAGGGCAGCGGCCATGCGCGGGGTGGCGGTTTTGAAATGCTGATAGGCGGGGTCGGCCTGTCAGCGGCTGCGAGGAAGCAAAGGGATACCGAGGGATCTGGGTCGTGCGGCTAAGCCAGATCCAACTGCGGGAGGTTGTCTTCTACCTCTGGCTAGGGGAGAACAGAGGGGAAACCCTAGGGGGAGGTGGTGGTGCCCTGGGAGCTCACTTGGGCTGCCGGGAGGTGACGGGGAGGGTCTGGGGCGAATGGGCGTGCGGAGGGGAGCCAGGAGAGGGGCCGCACGTCAGAGTTTGGTGCAGGTCTAGGGGTCACGCGTCCTTGTGATGGAGAGGATTCGGAACTCGATGGGGAGCGCTCCTGACCTTCTGCATGCAAGAGGGGAGGGGTCAACGGGGTTTCTAGGGCCCTAGGTAGGCCAGAGGAGGTGTGGTTACCTTAGGGCGAGCCCGAGAAAGAGAGAGGCGTCGGGGGAGGTTGCTGCGGTGACCCAGCATACCACTACATGATGTAGTATACTATAGTCGTTGACATAACACTAATGAAACACCGTTCACTAGTATTACATCCCTCAAAATGGCACAACAGAAACACAGCGGGTACAATACATGGCTAAAGGTTACAACTCACTCTTTACACAAGATCCAGAGAAAGAACTTCTTACGAAGAAGAATCAAAGTTAAACAACACAAGAAGTATTAAACTATTAAAACTAGTAATTTAATTAAGGGATTGGCATTGCTGCTATTGCAATACACTACAGAATTAGGTTCTATGGATAGAGATTATATTCCTATCTAATCAGTAACTTCGTCTTCATTTGAGTTGATGTATATGTTAACTTCCTTGACTTCATTGAAGAGCTTTAGCTTTGGATGATGAGTCCTGGAGCATAACTTGATGTAGATGCTGTCTATCCCGGCTTTAGAATCTAGCAAGGGTTAAAAAGATACTTTGAGTACGAGCATACTCAGCAAATTCACTAGAAAAGAGGTGTTTGATGCACTATAACTACAGCCACAGACCATAGGTCGTAGGCAATGCAAGTTTTCATAAACATTTCTTCAAAGGTTGCTTTTATTCTAAAAATCTATGTACGTCAGCCTTCATGGGTTTACCAGAACTTTCATGGAGTTCCTTTCCCGCCACGTTCGCAGATCCTTCCTGGAACATGGAGTAACAAGTTACAGTTCTTACACTCTGCAGAGGTGCGTTACTTTTCCCATGAGAGATCAACTCCTTGTTGCACAACCGGGCAGCTAACCCGTCCACAATTCCATGTTGTGGGGTCCAGTAGTTGGTCCAAGCCAATCACTGCCCTCTCCGCGACCTCATATGTCTGCACGATCCTTCAGGCTAGCTCATCTTCGTTAAGCCCCCTTTCGGGCAGGATAAAACCTTGATGAGTTCCCGAAGACTCTATGATCTAGTGATGCCCGGAATAGTACCATTTACATGGACTATATCCCTAAACACTATTCATAGATAATCTAGACACCAAAAGTGTGGGGCGTAAGGGTGCCCACCCATATGTTGGATCCGCACAAGGAATCACAACGTCACGTTAAGGTCGTCTTGCCTCCATACAAGAGGAAAAGGATACAGCTGACTTCTCCGTCCCATTTCAAATCTCATGGTTAACGCGTAATATACGGCACAAGAATCACTGGCGACATTGGTTGTTAAGTCCTAGATCTTATGTTCCTTTACCACCGGAACTTTTATAGTAAGTTATTACCTCATGGTAATAACCTATAGTCACATTATTATGAAATAATGTTTTTGGATCTTTTCAAATGCAGGTGATGTCCACATTGGATTTGTAAAATACTTTAAAGAAAATAACCAAAGGACATGAGCAAGTGTGAACTTGCCTTTTGTGATTGCAAGATTATGCACTCACGGTCTTCAAGATAATATAAGATCCAATATCTGAAATCAGCATCATTGGTCCGGTAAGGACCAATGTTTAAAGAAGAAATATGCTTTTATGCATAAGTAATATGATAAACATTATAAACGTGAATCCCGGGGATAACATTGTTCTAGGGTTTGGATTCCGGAAATGGTTACTTTAGAATGTGTTGTTCTTTTTAGATAAGTTTCACACATGTGCTTCTTATTAGGGCTTGTGAGTGTGTGTGAACAGCACATATTTATGCAGCAAATAAATATATATCTATTAAATGCTATTCAAAATTGTTTACACTTTAATAGTTTATCTCCAAACTTTACTTTATAAGTAGAGTCACTTGTAAATAGCTTAAGTGTTATTGCTCCTAGGTATACGAGTGAAGTATGAAGTAATGTGATCTTGATTATTTGTCATATATTGTCCGAAGTGGCAAAACGAATAACTTTTGAAGAAAAGATTCCTTTTCTAAGGTTTAAACAAATCTTTGTGGTTAGTTAGTGGCGGTCGATGTTATTTGTGTTTGCTTGAATAGTTTTGGCTTGAGATGCTTTATAACTTAACTAGTTCAAACCAAAGTTAACTATAAAACACATAATAATGCTTATAGTGTTATATTTAGATTCTTGTAGCCTAAAGTTAACTTTAAAACAAAGATAGTTTGAAAGTATAATGCTTATGATATTTGTATCTTGTGTACCTGGTAATGTTTCCTTAAGGTAAGAATGGTTATTCTTTTACTTGGTGTAGTGGTTTCTTGATTTTATAATGGAGTAGTATCATTTACCTTTTATAGATAAGTGGTTATAGTTTATAAACCAAGATATAGTATTAATTAATTACTTATGAACTTACTATAGTGTTGTGGTAGTTTTTGTAATCTGGTGGTTAAAGTAGATAGAAAGGATCTGATTTATTCAGGTTTCTATTATGAATATGAATCCTTTTAGAATGTAATCTTCACTTAAGGTTGAAGATAATTTAATAAAAAGGTATTTATAATGTTTTAAACCATTATGGCTTCATATTATTAATATTTAAGACTAATACTATTTATTAGACTTAATTGACTCATTTTAGAAATATTAACAAATTTTATTTACCCATATATGAATTTTTTAAACTAAGGAAATAGGTTTAAATTCAAGTTATTAGAGTACCTAAACTTTTTGTTTAACTCAATAGTGAAATATTATATTTTTAACATGTATATATTATTTTTGTGATCATTTTGGTATATTATATTTATTTTTATAATTTACAAATAATAAGATATGATTTTTATAAGATTTACTATTTAAAAAATACTTAATAAATAATAAATATTTAAGTAAGTGAAATAATAATGCATGATTATAGTTTTAAATTATAGTTTTTATTTTGTTAAGTTTTTTGGTATATTATTCATATTCTTAATCTTTATCATTATTAAAATATGAATTATCAAGGTTTCATTACTTTTAAACCTTTATTAAATAATATTTATTTAAATAATCATCATAATAATATTGGATAATAAGTTTAAGTTGTAGATTTTATTTTTCTACAAATTTTCATATATTATACACATTTTTCTGAATTATAAATCAAAAGTTATTAATTAAACAAGATTTAATCATTTGTTTGATTTCATATTAATAATTAAGTTTATAACAATTTATTTATTTCTTAAACAGGAATTTACTTTTTACACCGCACCTACATCTAGCCTGACTCACTGACCAGTGGGCCAGTGGCCACCTCAGCGCACAGGTTATAGAAAATGCATTTGTTACTGACTGATTAGCTACCCCCAGTTAATGACATATGGGCCCTAGGCCATGTCACATGCCACGTGAGACAAAGACTGGTCAAACTCGCTAACATGGTTCGAACCTGATGTAAGCATGATGTCACCTAGGTTGATCCTTACTGGTTGAGGATCGATCGATCGATCGATCTGGTGCGCGCATGGGGATGTGGCTAGGTGCGTTGGACAGAGGAGATCAAGGCGAATCTATTGGTGGTGGTGCCGCTACCTAATGGTCACTGGAAATGCATCGGCGACGAGCTTCTGCGGCGGCAAACGGTGGTGCTCAACTGTAACATCCCAAAAATACTAAACTTGGATCATCAATTTCTAATCATCAAAAATTAGGGTTAACAAAAACTTTTCTAATTAAAATTATGAATGCATGCATATGAGTATGCATTAAATTTGAAATTCTTTTGAACCACCTTGTTTGTGTGTTTCCTTGCTTGTAAAATGTTTCTTAGGTGAAATAAACATAATCTAAAACATTTCCCAAACTTTTCCTAAGGACAAATAAATCAAAACCAATAAAATAAAGGAATGGTCATTTTGACCAATTTAACTCCCATGCCTACTTTGGCTGTCTCAAACTTTCAGAACCTAATGGAAACTTTTCTGGATCTTTGCACCCCTTGAATGTACTCATAACAAAGTATCAAGGCCCACTTTGTGATCATCCAGAAACTTTCAAATGCATAGTTTAAATGACAATTCAAAATTCAATCTTTATCATATGGGAAGATCCCACTTTTTCAAAAACCACTCAAACAAGCTCAACTTTCAAAACCCAAGCATCTGCAGACTCACCAGCACCAACCTAGCAAACCCACCAAAAATCTTTTCAAAATTCAAAACTTGATTTCATGCGGCCATTTCATCAAACAGGTTGCAGACACAAATCATACAAAATCTAAACACTATTTGGAGCAGTGATTTGAGCCTAACTTGTCCCCTCTATGGCTCACAACCAACTCAGTAGATCATCTAGCTAACTAAACCAAGCACTAGCACCACTGTGAGCTTTCCATTGTCATCAATGGTGAACAGCCGAGCACACCCATGCCACCCCATAGTCGACAGCACGCTAGGAGGAGAAGCAAGCCTAGCCAGCATGTCTGGGAGGCAGCCCACCGTCCACCGCCACTCCCTGTCCCAGCCGCGAGCGTTGCCAAGCCCTGGACCACAAGCATGAACCATGCCAACCTCGCCAGCGACCATGCCGAGCGTGCGCCAGAGCACCACCCTCGACCAGCGCCCACAGACCGCGCGCCGCCCTCACTGCGTGCATACACAATCCCCACCGACCCAGGAGACCGCCAGACATCCTCGTTCGCCGCCCCGTGCCTCACAGCCACCGCTCGCCGTCGAAGACGCCGCCTCTGCCATGCAGAGCGTCGCATGTTCCAGACCAAGCCACACCGCCCCATGCCTCAAAACCATGTCGTTGAGCATCGCCAGGGAACACCGCACCGTCCCCTATCGTCGCCCATGCTAGTAGCCGCCTGCAACATCGCCCCCGACGAGCTCACCGTGCGCCCCGTCGGTCCCCTCGCTCGACTATAAATAGAGGCCACCCCCAGTCGATTTCTTTACACCACCTCACTCCCCTCTTCTCACTGATCGTGCCACGCCATTCCCGGAGCAAGGAGAGCACCACCTCGCCGGAATTTCACCGGAGCCTGCCGCCTCTGGAGAAGAAGGGCGCCATCGATTTCGTCCACCCCAGGAGCTGCCGCGACCACCCCTGAGTTCGCCGTCGTCGACTTCGTCGTTCGCCCGCCTCGCCGACCCTCGCCAGCACCCCGGTGAGCCCCCAGAACCCCTCACTGGCCGCGCTAGGTTTCTTTCTCGCTGGCGTTGTCTCGCGTCGATGATGACTCTCAGCTGTTAGATTAGAATCAGATCCAACGCACCACGTTGCCCCGTACTGCTTCGCCCCTCCCTGTCTCACTAACGAGTGGGGACACCCACTTAAGCAGACCGTGGGAGCACTGCGCTTAGCAGGCCGACCCGTTAACTCTTCCCGCGCAGCCCAGTTATTTGAATTAAACCTTCTTCATTTTGTTTCAAACTCACTTCTGTACTCAACTTCAAAAATCAACCCAGATCGATTCAGTGCATCAAATTGAATGAAACCAATGTTGTTAGAAAGGTCTGGGAATGCTGAATCCAAGCCCGTTGGATTCAAGTCATTTGGATCTATAGATCACCCATGGTAAAAAGAACAAGGCAGAAGATTTTCTGCATTCAAACATTTTTCAAATATAAACCATAATAGCCTTTGAGTTGATTCCAACTCTCAAAAATCACATTTAACCATACCTTTCAGAATATACAAAAATATATAGGTTTATTTGCAGGAATAATGTTCAAGTAATAAAAGAATGCTACATAAGCATTTCTAGACACATTAATTAATTAAAATAAAAGGGTAAAACCTTATTAAATTGTGACACCACTTTAAATCACATTCCCTTGGACTACAATATGTGGTGATGACATGTGTCAACATGATCCCATGTTTGGTTTGGAGAATATTAAATCTTAAGTAGTTTTTCAATGAGTAGAAATTACTTTTCTAAAAATAAAAGGAATTAAACCAAGCTTTAACCTTGTAATATTAGTGATGATGCTAGATCATCTATAGGACCCTTGTGTGTGATGATTGCAAGTAGCTAAGTATTGTTTGGTGATTGTGTACCTCGTATTTATTTATAGACGCTAGTACCGACCAAGGATACGAGGAGGAAGAAGGATTCTACGAAGAAGAAGCCGAGGAGAACTTCAACCACTGCTCTGCACAAGGCAAGCTAACACTTGCAATTTAGCAAGCTTATACTGATATTGATGCAAGTTAACTCTTGCAAGACACCCTACTGATGCAACAAACCCCTACTTGTTACTATGACTACTATATGCCTTAAGCATATATGATCATATCCACTTGATAAACCAATCCTAGTTTTACTTGCAAACTTGAGTAATTTATTTCTTTATCAAAGCTAGTACTTAGAGCTTACTTAAGTAAATAGTAGATACTAGAAAGATATGTGAAGGTTGCATAAAGAGCATAAAATTTGGCCTAAGTTAGAAACCTTGATATCATCCTAAGATATAAGGTGTACTTAGTTGAAACTCCCCTAGTTTACCACCCCTCATTATGGCTTACCCCCACCTGTAGATGCTAGTGCTAAGCATAAAACTTGATCAACTTTAGATGGGAATACTTGGAGGAAAAATGGTTATGAAAACCTTGGAATGATGGATCATTCTATTGAAATGTTTTGGACATGTGTTTCCAAACACCTGATGATTTTGGTGATGAAAATGTTAAGGCATGAGCCTTAGCCCTTTATAAAACTGATGGTTGTCTGGATGCGATACCATTCCAATTTTATCGTACAACCACAATACCCGAATATTGGGTAGGGCTTGACTGGAAACTTCTATACCTTAGTATTAGTTCCCTCATGGCCAAGGTCTGAGCTGAGGCTACCTTGTGAAGATTGTCCACCTGTGCAGTACCGAAGATGACAGTTGGTCATGGTTGGGAGGCCAAACTCACAGGAGATGTGCTTATACTAGGGCGTGTAATTGAAAGGTTAGGATTGATTATCCGCATACTGAGTATGGTGAATTCAGGATTTGTTCCTGACGGATGTATCGAATGTTGTGGTGAAAGTGTACAATCTCTGCAGAGTGTCAAACTATTCGAATATCCGCGTCCGCGGTTATGGACAGTTGGAGTGGCCATACTGTTCCCCCGTCAGACTTTTCAAAATGAATTGTGAAATGGATTGAGACTTTGACTTGACCACAACAGGGTTGTGATATGAAATATAAGATCCCACTTAGGAGTTATAAAATTGTGATTAGCTTTGGAACTTCGTAGAGATAAATCTGGCTTTTGCAAAACAACCCTAGAGCCTAGTGTCCTATTATCCAAAAACCCCTTTACCTGTTAGCATTAGTTTGCGAGTACTTAAGAGTACTCATGGCTTTGTCCCTGGCTATTCCCATGGCCAGACTATGAAGAGGAGTACCTGGAGGATGGACCCTAGGAAGGTTACGACAACTAGGATCATCTCCCATCGTCAGCATTGCCTGTGACCCCGAAGATGGAGCTTCGCCTACGCTATCGTTATTATTACGTATTCCGCTGCTTGATGTTGTATTAAGAACTGGATCATGAGATCCCTATTTGTGTAAGAACTTATGTATCGTTTGTAATGGATGATGTACTATGGTATCCAATTCTGTTATGTCTCGCAAAAATGGTAATCCTGGGATTGCGATGTATGGCATAACAGGCATCTAGGATTGAAAAATACGGGTGTTGACATCAACAAAACTAGGCCTACGGTGAGAATTAGCAAGCGAAAATGGGGTCCAGGGATGCGTAAGCTTGCCCTGATGACGATAGAAAGGTCGAGGAGGCTTTGGGAGACGTGATGACGGCGAATCGACGATAATGGCCACGGCGGCCAAGGAAAACGAATGCTCGATTTCACATGATTCCCGATGAGCGGGCTTTCGTGCTTGGTCCTAGGTGAGTAAGTCCACGACGACGTGTCCAACAGTGGCTACCACGAGGCAAGGGGTGGTCGGGTTTGGCTGGAACGACGAACTCCGACGAACTAGGGTTTCAGGAGAGGAAGGAAAATGGGTCTGGAGAGCGAGATAGAAGATGAGATAGGTATGAGAAGATAGAGGAGGACGCGGCAATCTTATCTACTCCTCCTAGAGATGGGGGCACGCATCATAGCACGGCAGTCGATCGACGACGGAGCTCCAGCCAGCGAGCTGCTTCCAGTAGGCGAGGTAGACGACGAAGTCGATTTTGCAGAAAACCCCCTGGCGTTTCTTTCTTCTCAACCCGCGATCCTTCCCTGGCCCCACTCGTCAGTCACAGGAGAGAATGATCTAGGCTGGTTACTTGACCTTTGTGGGCTGCACCTGGGCGACAGGTAAGCAGGTAGGAGTTGGGCCACGACCAGGTCTTGTTTTTTATTTGTTTTCTGTTTTTCTATTTTCCGTTTTCCTTTTCAGATTTGTATAAAATCTTTAATTTGAACTTTTCTTTGTAGAATTTATTTGCTAGATAATTGTAGTAATACTAAAACATATTTAGTATTATTTGTGAACTTTTATTATATAATCTTTTTATATTTATTTTATTTTCTCAATAAGAACCCCTTTTAATATTTTGTAGAAGCTTTTCTTATTATTTTTCTTTCCTCTTTTAATCATGGGTTTATTAAATGATATATTCTTATTTGTTTATAAAACTTAACTCTAGTTGGCTCATGCTTTGAATAAAATTTTATATGTATAATAAACCTATATCATTATTTGATGCATGAAATATAAAAGAAATTAATATGGTTATTACTACTTCCATTAATTTGGAAGGTGGCACTGTATATATTCTATTATGATAAACAAAGAAGTTTAGGGTTTTGAATTATGAATATTTACCCTAGGGTTTTAGGGTTTTTACTATACTTAGATTCCTTTATGGATGTGAGTAAAGATTTAATAACTAAGCATATTGTCTTTTCTTTGTGATATTTGATGACATCACCTTTTAGAATAGAAAAATTATATCTAGATGTTTTAAAGAAAGGAATTGGTAAAGATACTCTTAAGCACATATAATTATGATGGTTGGAATTGACAGGGATGTGCTTATGTGATTTGCTATAGGATAATATTCCTATAAAGTGATATAGACATAAAATGATGGATTAATAACTTGAAATGGATATTATATTTGGTTTAAGTTTTAGAGTTGAGTGTTTACCAGGAATGTCTATTTTCCATTATTCACAATCCTGGATTTCTAATTTAAGGAATTCCTTTCCTAGATATACTACTTATTCCTATCCATCATCATGGTTAACATGATGGCTTTATTTCATAAGAATGTTCTTATTCACCTTTTATTCTTCTAAACTCATGGATGAATCCAATAAGCTTGACATTGAAGCTTTTATAGTTTCCTCATATCCATTCTTGGTTATATCCACTACTCTACTGTTGATAATCTTTAATCCCACAAGTAGTTCTTCCAAACTCCACTCACAATCTTCCTTAGTCATCCATCTACCTTTCTTTAAAGCTTACTATCCTTTAAGATGGATAACATTACTTCCATAACTCCATGTCATACTAGCTTTAATTTAATCATACTATCCTACATTCCCTTTACCCTAATACTCCTACTTTAACCTCACATTATATTAATGTGACCTTTAATAACTACTCTAGGATAACTTACCTATGCTAGGGTTTCAATCATGTTCTACACACCAATGTCACTTATACGAGATATAAGTATCTAATCTTGGTGAGCGAGTATGATCATTATAATCCTTTAATCATTTTTAGCTTAGATTTCCAATTGGCTAATCAAGGCTTTAGCAATACAACCTTACAATTGTATTGGAAATATTTTCTTAGTATATTTAATTGGACTAAGGCTGTTATTCGTGGATTATGCCCACTTGGTCTAATGGAATTACTACTGGTCACTATCTTCAGGGTTTATCCATGTAATCTTCTTAACCGCCATATAATTAGATGATATAAATAATTCTTCTATTTATTTAGGAGTGATTTAGCTCCATCAATTATCATATGGATTGGATTCTCTTCCTTCATTCCCATCCTATAGATGATTTCTAAAACTAGCATCACTATTTACCTCTTCTTAGTTGTTTCTTTGTAGACACTTAAATGTAAGATATGTTATGGTTAAGAGTTAATAGATTGAGATCTGATGAATCATTAGTTGCTTTCTCAGCATTGATGAACAACAGATAAAAGAATATAACTCAATAGAGATGATAAAGATTGATATGGAAAGAAAGATATATGGTGAATGATCTAAACTTAGTTTCTTTCCTACTCAATCTTACTTAAGAAGTAGGGTTAGGTTTTACTATGATACTCATGGTATATGCAGATGAGATTAAGATATAGCTGTTAAATTCTTATTATTTGTGTTATATCCTTAACTTGGTACTTATGAGTGATTATAATGAATACTATAATATGATCACCTAAGGATCAATCTAAATCATAATGTATTAGGGTTTTAACTTTTATTCCATTTGATCTACCCTTAGATCAAATCTCCCTTACCCAAAATAAGGTTTTAGCAAAGGTCATATTAAAACTTATCGCAGTCAACTTGATGATCTACTTCATTTCCATCAAGTTAAAAGAAGCTTTAATCACTTTGACAAGTTTTCTTCAAAAGCGCGAAAATTATTCAGATTTTCTATGCATGAATGCAATGCACACATCTGGTTTCAGCTTATTTCTAGGCTCTAATGCTGGGATGTTACAGACTCTCCCCCTTAAAATAAACTTGGTCCTCAAAGTTCGCAAACTCTCACGTTTCAGAGTAAGGAATCGACTTGTAGTGGTTGCTACATTTCTCCACTCCATGATGACCTTAAATGGAGTTAATTGTAATATTCCATAATCTGATTAGAACAAGTTTTAAGTTTCTATGTGCCCGTGTTTGTGGTCAAAAGACTATATTTCTATTCTTGTCATAGTATAGTTGATACTGGTACTCCTTCCAAGTTTGGATTTGAACTCATTTAGTTCATACCCATTGGAATTTCTTATTCTCTACATACGCCCAATTGGATGTGCTTTATTACCTCTTAGGGACCACTTAAGAGTTGTTTCTTCTAGAATTGATCTGTTAGGATTAACCTTTTATCACCTTCAAGCTTTTTCCTTATTAAGTTTTAGATAATCTTTCATTATTACCTACAGTACTTCTTCAACTTTCAATTATAATGTTTGCTCTCCCCCTTTGGGTTTACTAATAATATTTAAATTGTATATATAACATTTATTGGCTTTATAATTAGAATGTTGGTTTCTGTTCAGTTTATATTTTACCTGATTAGGATCTGATGAAAGATTTTATGGTGTATCCACATAGTTGTGGATCTCCGAAGCAAATCTTTCAGCATTATATGTAGTACTTACTATGGGACATATTTGCTAGGATAAATCTGACTTTGCGAAGCATCTCAAAACACGATCTGTAACATCCCTAAAATCATGATTTCAAAGTTTGCATATCATTCATGCATGCATATAGAATTGAGATCAATTTCAAAACTCATTTCAGAAAAACAAAGCACATAGTGCTATCATTTCATGTGAGCAAACTTAAATCAAATGGCCATCCCCATTTGAGAGTTTGAATGTTTTAAACCTAGATTGTTTGTCTCCCTTGTTTAATGGTTTGAGTGTGGAATTTGAACCAAGCCTTAGAAATGGAAATGGTTTCAAAAATCATTTTGCAAACATTTGCAAATCAAGTGCAAAGCTCCTGTTATTTTGTTTCTCCAAAAGTGACCAAGCCTTTGCAAAGTAACCACATGGTTTTAGGCCTATATTTGAGACTATTGCACACTGCAAAAATCTCAAATTGATTCGAATTCAAATGGGACTTGAATTCATTTGAAAACCATTCCTGAAAATCAAAACAGAAAAAGAAAAGGGTAAAATAAAAGAAAAAGGCCAGCCGCTCCTAATCTAGCCCAGCAGCAGAACCGGCCCAGCTAGCCCACCCGGCCACTCTCTCGCTCGCTCGCACGCATAGACGCACCCACACTGACGCTGACACTCGGACCCCACCCCCTCTCCGTAGCACTCGCTGACTGGTGGCCCTCTCCACGTCACACCTTCTTCCCCAAAACACGCCCGCAGACCACGTCGTCGTTGCTGTTGATGCCGGTAATGGCGCGGCGTAATTAGCTTTGATGCCGCAAGCGTTTGCTGTCGCGCTTGAGCCTATTTAAACCATACCCCGCTGCGGTCATTTTCCCCCACTCTCCTCGCTCACTCCGCCACCAGGCTGCGCGCATTTGACCTCGAAACCCCGCAGTACCGATGACTCCGGCGACTAATTCCGGTGAGCCTCGACCTCCCCCCTCTCTCTGGTTCAAACTATCGTGTCCAGCTTGATCTTGCGCACCTCCTGATACCCTTCGTTTGCATTCTCGTGACCCAGGCCGTCGTCCCCGTTCGTGCCTGCAACCGACTGCGCCGCCGCTTGACTCCGACGATCAATTGACCCCCTTGCCCCCTCTTTCATAAGAGAATGTTCGCCTTCGTCTTGTGCATCTCCTGACCCCTCTGGTTCGTGCTAGGGCAACGCCACACCTCGGCAATAACCTTGACTGCAAGCGACAGACGCCGCCCGCAACTCCTACGAGCCCCAGCGACCGTACCCATGCGCCCCTTCCCAAACCATCGCCACCTTGAGCATCGGCAGCCCCCTGCGGTTCTGGTAAGCACACCCTTTCTTCCCCGGGCAACCTAGAACGCTAGCGCCGCCGCTGACAGGCGCGCCGCCGCCAGTCGCCGCCGCTAGCACCGCTCGTATTTGGTCAAAGCGATTAGGATCGTTAGATGCAGATCCGGCGGCTGAAATTAGAACTTAAGCGAAGAGGTAAGCACGCATCTGAGCCACCAGATCTGACTTAGATCCTACGGCCCGCAAAGCTCGATCCGTCTGAACCGGTATGCGCCAGTAGGGTTAAGACATGTGGCTAGGGTTTGATTCAAAAACAGTTTTGGAATCAGATTTTGATCCAAAATTGAAATGGCTATAACTTTTGATTTCCACGTTAGATTTTTGCAAATTTTATACCGTTGGAATCAGGGAGACAAGCCCTTTATGTTTATGCAATGTGTTTAGTAAAAAGTTTCAGTTAAAATGACTTTTTATGCAGAAACTTGTTTAGGACTATTTTGTGTATAGAATTTGTTTTAGTGCTAAATAAGTTTGGTTTGGCAAGTTTTCAACTTGGTTTTGGTTCAGTACTGTGCACTTGCTTGGTGGAGTTTTAAAAATCATCACTTAGCATCTTGCATGCATGCATATATTTATGTTTGTATATGAATTGTGTGTAATTTTGTGCTACCAATTTTTGTGTAGATTTTGGTGCTAGTGATTGTGATTGTGAAGAGTGCTACTCTCCCCATTACCAAGGCAAGTGGTACTTCATGAATATTTCCATCCCTATATTTTGTACAAGCATTAGAAATATTTTGCTAAGTCTTGCATGTTACTATTTTTTTGCCAAATGCTATGTTGGGAATTCCTAAGTAGTTGTAGAATTGCTAGGAAATTTCCTAGGTTAAGTTATTATGCCATGCTTAGCCTAGCTAGTAGCAAACAAGGGTTGGTAAAGTATATACATGCTATGATGAAAATATTTCTAAGTCTTTGGACTTATGTTTTCTTAATAAAACAACTAAGTCAATGAACCTCCTGGGTAGAATGGGACTTGAATGGTGGTTTTTGGTTGAGTGGTTACACAAGGCCCATGGACATGGTTTACCTTGTGTATCTCACTTGTGGTATGCCAGCCAGGAACAAAGGGATTTTAGAGGCCAAGTGTTGAGAAGCTTACAGTGCAGCCACTTGGCAATATGGGCTCTGCCTTGATCACATAGGTTGCTAGAACTTAGTCATTTGGACAGTTGGTGGTAGTGGGAATGATAGGTTGGAACGCGTCCATTTGACTAAGGAAAGGCTTCTGAAAGGTCCTGTCTTGGGAAACCAAGTCTGGTGGGGAAAGTGCACAACCTCTGCAGATGGAAAATCTAAGTACTTAGCCAAGTCCATGGCAATGGACAACTTGAGCATCAAGACATGGAAGCTATCAAGAATCTCATCACCCCAACTTCTAAGTAAAAAACTGGTGGGAAACAAGGGTGAAGGACACCAATGTCTATTGGTGGTTTCTTGGGAAATGTTTTGACAAAGAAAAACTTAGTGATTTCAACTAATAGGAAAAACCTATTTTGAGCAAAGCAAGCCAAGCTACACTTAGCCAAAATGCATATAGTAATATAGTCCACTTAAAATATACTAAGGTATCACTTGCCAATACTATTCCAAAGTATTGACCCACTGTGGCTGTAACTTGTGATGTTGCAGGATACTCCGATGATGATTAGGTGTCATGAGTCTACACTCAACATGCTTGCCTGTGGCACATGAAGATGAAGACTTATGTTTATTTACTTATTCCAAAACTCTTGTACTAGGCCTGTGGCCTTGAGTTGTAAAAGACTATGTTTTATCTCTGGAATGGATGAAATAAATGACCTTTGTATCTGTGTACTTCATCTTAAACTGTGGATGCTAGCAATGATCCAGGGACTAGCATTGCAATCACAAGGATCCTTTTCCTTTACAAAGGAGGGATCTTACAGATGGTATCAGAGCACTGTGTTGCCTGTAGGATTATGACCCTAGGATTGGAAACCACTAAGGAAAAAAAATCAACTACTTCAACACTTGTCTATTCTTCTCGTAAACTTTTCTAATCTTCTCTTTCTCATCTCTATTTGTAGATGAACTCCATCAACGAAGCCGTAAAGAAAGGACCACTCATGACCATGACCTTGGAGTGTGAGACTGAGTTTCCCAAAATTCTCAAGGACTTCATGGTGGCAATGGAAATACATGGTGCAGCTGTGTACAAAGGATGGATGAAGGAGTTGAGTACTGATGGGTGCAACTTCACTTGTACAAAAACAAGGAAGACAACCACAAAGAAAAAGGATTCTGCATGTACACCAACACTGTGGTGCATACCACATTCTTTGAGTCAGCAAGAGAAGCAGCTTGGAGGACTATCAAAGAACTTAATGCTAGAGTCAAGTGCAGAATGCTCACCCTCCAAAAAGACTTAGAGAAAGAGAACATACCCAAGAGTTGGAAGCCACCAACCAAACCTTAAGAGGAGATATTATAGACTTAGTGATGGAATCATGTGAGCAAGATAGGCTGATTGCCTCTAGGAACATTGTGTTAGCCAACAGATCCAGTGAGATAGGATTGTAAATGCACTTCGTTAGTTGGACCACCACCTATCACCTTATTTTCCAAAATGATACCTTAAATAAGTTTGGACCTTGGTTGATGTAATGGATTCATGTATGCATGACTTGTGTGAATTTGTGTTCCAAGGATATGTATGAGATGTTTGTCTTTGTTTTATCTTAAATTGTGTTGTTCTAACTTTTCTGTCTTATAAATAAATGCCTATTACCATCAACACTGTTGAGGAGTTCCAGGTTACCCGCTTTGGTCCTCGTATCGTTGAGCCTACCACTTTGCTCAATCTCCCTCTTCCTACCATCATGGTGCATCCACTCACAAAGTTCGAGAGGAAGGACCTCTGGGGCTTCAAGATGAACCAGCCCGGACGCCAGACAGAGCCTACTACGGAGGCCATCGTCTTCAAGCTTATGCACGATGACAGGGAGAGAGGCATGGAGGTAGTCATGCAGGACCTGATAGGACGTCTGCTAGGCCAGCACTCCCGACAGGTTAGAGGCACCCACTTCCACGTCTTCGGAAGACGTGATGAGGATGGAGAGTCCATCGACTTCGAGGACGACTCGAGGGACGCAGCAGAGCCGATACGTTTGTATCTCCAGGACTTAGAGTCTCTCATTAGGCACGTGGACACGGACAGGACCAATGTCATGCTCAGTAATGACGAGCTCCAGGTGCAGCTTCGCGAGAAGGACAAGCTCTTCGCGCAGCAGGACGAGATAGTCAAGGAAATGGAGGCGAAGTTCGAGACCTAGGACCGGAAGTTCAAGAGTCAGGAGAAACGTGTCCAGGACAGGAACAAGAAGATCCGGGACATGACTGAAGAACTGCAGTCCAAGGACTTCGAGCTAGAGCAGCAGCAGACGGTGATAGAGAGGCTTCGTTCCCAGAAGAGGGCTCTCAAGGCCAAGATTGAGTCCTTGACCACTACTATTGAGGAGAACAAGACCGCGATGGAGAACGCGGGTCTTAGCTTTGTCGAGGAGGAGATTGATGCTGATGAGTAGACTTGACTAATCATTTATCTTTTATTATCGTACTTGTTATTTGTGAACTTGTTATTGGACCATCCGACATGTGGATGGCTTGCTACTTGTGTGTTTTACTTTGAGAACTTGTTATCTTGTCGTTGAACTTTTATTTTCTGTTGCATGCTTGTGTTTGCTTATGTGATGTAATGTGCATGAAAACATCTATGGGTATCTCATTCTTATCTCTATTTGAACAAACCACAGATGCCTCCCCGTCGCGCAAACCCCAACCCCAACAACAACAACAACAACATCACTCTAGAAATGCAGCAAATGATGAATGCTCAAACACAGCTCATGCAGATGATGACAACATTTATTCTGAACCAAAACAACAACAACCCCCAATAACAACAACAATAACAACAACAACCCTCCGGGCTTTTATATGCTCACCAGATTTTTGCGTTTGAGGCCAGCTAAGTTCTGGGGGACGACTGATCCCATGGTGGCCGATGATTGGCTACGTTCTGTAAACAAGGACTTAGTAACCGTGGGCTGCACGGATGCTGAAAAGGTCAGATTTGTAGCACATCTGCTGGAAGGGCCAGCCGCCACTTGTTGGGACAACTTCCAAATCACCACTCCTATAGATGAGGTGACTTGGGCTATTTTTGAGGATGGCTTTCGCACTGCTCATATCTCATCAGGAATAATGAGCCTGAAAAAGAAAGAGTTCCACAATCTGAAGCAGCGCCACCGCAGCGTGGCTGAGTACATTGAAGAGTTCAACAATCTGGCGCGTTATGCACCAGATGAGGTTGACACAGATGCCAAGAGAAAGGAAAAATTTCTGGAAGGCTTGAATGATGAGCTGAATCTGCAGCTGGCTGTGGCATATGTTCCCACTTATCAGTCACTCTGTGACAAGGCTGCTATATTGGAGAACAAAATGAAGCAAGTCGAGAGTAGAAAGAGAAAGCACTCCGACAAGCACAGCTCGGGGTCGTCTCACAAACGATCTCACTATGATGACAGTGGAAGCTCAGGATCCCACAAGCATGGGAAATTCAACAAGCACCACAACCACAACCGTCATGACAACAAGCATCATCGCAGTCATGACAATGACAAGTACAAGAACCACAAGAGTGGACATAAGAGCCACCACAGTGGAAATGGTAGTGGGAGTGGAAGTCAGCCTGCTAAGAGAGACATCAGTCAGGTTGAATGCTTCAAATGCAAGAGGATGGGACACTATGCAAATGAATGCCCCGAAAAGAAAGTTGAAGGACCTGTCAAGCCCAATCCTTTCCAGAAAGGACAGGTGAACCACATCAATGTGGAGGAGGTCTATGAGGATCCTGATGCTGTTGCTGGTAAGTTCAGACTAAATTCCATTCCAGCATTTGTACTCTTTGATACTGGTGCATCTCATTCATTCATATCAAGAGCATTTGTTGAAAGAAATGAACTACCGGTAGAAACTATTGGGTGTCCTATAAAAGTAAGTTCTCCCGGTGGAGAAATGATAGTGAATTCAGGATGCCATGATCTAGTCATAGAATTCGGGAAGTATAAGTTTCCCGTTAACTTGATAATACTAAACTCCCTTAGACGTCATTCTGGGAATGGACTGGATGACTAAGTACAAAGGAGTGATAGATTGTGCCAGCCATACTGTCTCACTCACGACTCCGGAAAATAAAAGGATCAGATTCAAGACCAGCTTTGAGGCAAAAAGGAGTATGCTTAATTCTCTTAAGGGGGTTAGCATGGACAGTGTGCCAATTGTGAGTGAGTATCCGGATGTGTTTCCGGAAGAATTGCCGGGAATGCCACCAGATAGAGATGTGGAGTTTCTGATAGAGTTGGTACCAGGATCTGGACCAATAGCAAAGAGACCATATAAAATGTCAGTTGATGAACTGAAAGAACTCAAGAAGCAACTAGGAGAACAGTTGCAGAAAGGATTTATTCAACCCAATTCTTCATATTGGGGAGCCCCAGTCTTGTTTGTGGAGAAGAAAGACAGAAGTCAAAGGTTATGCATAGATTACCGATCACTCAACGAGGTAACTATCAAGAACAAATATCCTTTGCCTAGAATCAATGACTTGTTTGATTAGCTAGAAGGAGCATGTGTGTTCTCAAAGATTGATCTCCGGTCGGGCTATTTTCAACTCAAGATAAGAGAGCAAGACATACCTAAAACAACATTCACCACAAGGTATGGATTGTATGAGTATACCGTAATGCCTTTCGGCTTGACCAATGCTCCAGCCTACTTCATGAATATGATGAACAAGGTGTTCATGGAATTTCTTGACAAGTTTGTTGTCATTTTCATCGATGACATCTTGGTCTACTCCAAGAGCAACGAAGAACATGAAGGACATTTGCGTTTGATACTTGAGAAATTAAGAGAGCATAAACTTTATGCCAAATTCAGCAAGTGTGAATTCTGGTTAGAAGAAGTTGGTTTTCTTGGTCATGTTATGACAAAGGATGGTGTAGTAGTTGATCCTGCTAAAGTTTCAGCTGTGACTGAATGGGAATCTCCTAAGAACGTAAAAGAGGTTCGTAGTTTCCTTGGCTTAGCAGGTTACTACAGAAGGTTCATTGAGAATTTCTCAAAGGTTGCCAAGCCTATGACTGAGTTGTTAAAGAAAGACAAGAAGTTTGCTTGGTCTGAATGTTGTGAAGTCAGCTTTCAAGAATTGAAGAAGAGACTTGTGACAGCACCAGTTCTATGTCTGCCAGATTTGGAAAAGGATTTCCAAGTATATTGTGATGCATCTCATCAAGGTTTGGGTGCAGTACTTATGCAAGACAATAAAGTTGTGGCTTATGCCTCTAGAAAACTCAAAACTCATGAGGTAAACTACCCTACTCATGATTTGGAGCTAGCCTCTGTCGTCCATGCACTCAAAACATGGAGGCACTACCTTTTGGGAAAGCGTTGTGAAGTGTTCACAAATCACAAGAGTTTGAAGTATATCTTCACCCAGAAGGAAATCAATATGAGGCAAAGAAGATGGTTAGAGCTTATCAAAGATTATGACTTAAGGTTGCAATACCACCCCGGTAAAGCAAATGTTGTAGCAGATGCTCTAAGTCGTAAGGTATTTGTGAATGGCCTTACCAAAGGAGAATTGCCAGATGATTTGTGTACCCAATTCAGAAAACTCAGATTGGAGATTGTGCCTGAAGGACACCTCATGTCTTTGGATGTTCAACCCACTTTGTTGGACAAGATGCGAGAAGCTCAGAAGACCGATAAGGAAATTGAAGAGATTAAGGAAAAGATTGGCCAAGGGAAAGCTAAAAATTTCCATGAAGACGAACATGGTACTTTATGGCATTGGAAACGTATCTGTGTTCCACAAGATCCGGAGTTACGGAAACTGATTTTTCAGGAAGCACACAACTCTCCGTATTCTATTCACCCGGGTAACACCAAAATGTACATGGACATGAAAGAAAGATTTTGGTGGAACAATCTCAAGGGGGACATCGCCGAACATATTGCTTTGTGTGATGTGTGTAGTAGAGTAAAAGCGGAGCATCAGAAACCAGCAGGTTTGCTTCAACCACTACCTATTCCTGATTGGAAGTGGGACAAGATTGGTATGGATTTCAATACCGGATTACCAAGGACCAGATCAGGATATGATTCCATATGGGTAGTAGTGGATCGCCTAACTAAAGTGGCTCATTTCATACCCGTAAAGACAACTTATACAAGTGCCAAGTTAGCCAAAATCTACATGAGTAGAATTCTATGTCTACATGGTGTGCCCAAGAGTATTGTGTCTGATAGGGGAACTCAACTCACTTCCCATTTTTGGAGACAGCTACATGAGTCATTGGGAACGAGGTTGGAATTCAGTACTGCTTTTCATCCTCAAACCGATGGACAAACGGAAAGGACTAATCAAATTCTAGAAGACATGTTGAGGGCATGTGCCCTAGACTATGGATCCAGTTGGGATGAAAGTCTGCCTTACGCAGAATTTTCTTATAACAACAGCTATCAAGCCAGCATTGAGATGGCACCGTTTGAGTTTCTCTACGGAAGAAAATGTACCACCCCATTGTTATGGAATGGTGTGGGAGAAAGAAGTTTATTCGGGCCAGATCTTATCAAAGAAGCCGAAGAGAAGGTCAAATTGGTTAAGGACAGGTTGAAGATAGCACAGTCCCGACAGAAAAGCTACGCAGATCCTAAGCGTAGAGAAGTCACCTACGAAGTTGGTGATAGAGCTTATCTTAGAGTATCACCACTCCGTGGAGTGAAAATATTCGGAGTCAAAGGAAAGTTGGCACCAAGATATGTTGGGCCATTCAAGATTCTGAGTCGCAAAGGAGAAGTTGCTTATGAAATTGAACTGCCAGAATCTTTGTCAGCAGTCCATAATGTGTTTCATGTGAGTCAGCTTAAGAAATGTCACCTAGAAATGGAAAAAACTTCTTTGAAGGATACCATACCTTTGGAAGAAGTGCAACTAGAAAGTGACCTCACATATGAGGAGAAACCTATCAAGATTCTTGAGACTGCAGAAAGAGTCACAAGGACAAAGACTATCAAGTTCTGCAAAGTACAGTGGAATCATCATACCGAAGAGGAAGCAACATGGGAAAGAGAAGATGATCTTCGAAAAGACCACCCTCACCTATTTGCTAGCCAATCCGAATCTCGAGGGCGAGATTCACCTTAAGGGGGTTAGATTTGTAACATCCCTAAAATCATGATTTCAAAGCTTGTATATCATTCATGCATGCATATAGAATTGAGATCAATTTCAAAACTCATTTCAGAAAAACAAAGCACATAGTGCTATCATTTCATGTGAGCAAACTTAAATCAAATGGCCATCCCCATTTGAGAGTTTGAATGTTTTAAACCTAGATAGTTTGTCTCCCTTGTTTAATGGTTTGAGTGTGGAATTTTAACCAAGCCTTAGAAATGGAAATGGTTTCAAAAATCATTTTGCAAACATTTGCAAATCAAGTGCAAAGCTCCTGTTATTTTGTTTCTCCAAAAGTGACCAAGCCTTTGCAAAGTAACCACATGGTTTTAGGCCTATATTTGAGACTATTACACACTGCAAAAATCTCAAATTGATTTGAATTCAAATGGGACTTGAATTCATTTGAAAACCATTCCTGAAAATCAAAACAGAAAAAGAAAAGGGTAAAAGAAAATAAAAACGCCAGCCGCTCCTAATCTAGCCCAGCAGCAGAACCGGCCCAGCTAGCCCACCCGGCCACTCCTCGCTCGCTCGCATGCACAGACGCACCCACACAGACGCTGACACTCGGACCCCACCCCCTCTCCGTAGCACTCGCTGACTGGTGGCCCTCTCCACGTCACACCTTCTTCCCCAAAACACGCCCGCAGACCACGTCGCCGCTGCTGTTGATGCCGGTAATGGCGCGGCGTAATTAGCCTTGATGCCGCAAGCGTTTCCTGTCGTGCTTGAGCCTATTTAAACCACACCCCGCCGCGGTCATTTTCCCCCACTCTCCTCGCTCACTCCGCCACCAGGCTGCACGCATTTGACCTCGAAACCCCGCAGTACCGACGACTCCGGCGACTAATTCCGGTGAGCCTCGACCGCCCCCCTCTCTCTGGTTCAAACTGTCGTGTCCAGCTTGATCTTGCGCACCTCCTGATACCCTTTGTTTGCATTCTTGTGACCCAGGCCGTCGTCCCCGTTCGTGCCTGCAACCGACTGCGCCGCCACTTGACTCCGACGATCAATTGAGGTAAAACCCGAGCGCCCCTTGCCCCCTCTTTCATACGAGAATGTTCGCCTTCGTCTTGTGCATCTCCTGACCCCTCTGGTTCGTGCTAGGGCGACGCCAAACCTCGGCAACAACCTCGACTGCAAGCGACAGATGTTGCCCGCAACTCCGACGAGCCCCAGCGACCGTACCCGTGCGCCCTTCCCAAACCATCGCCACCTTGAGCATCGGCGGCCCCCTGCGGTTCTGGTAAGCACACCCTTTCTTCCTCGGGCAACCTAGAACGCTAGCACCGCCGCTGATAGGCGCGCCGCCGCCAGTCGCCGCCGCTAGCGCCGCTCGTATTTGGTCAAAGCGATTAGGATCGTTAGATGCAGATCCTGCGGCTGAAATTAGAACTTAAGCGAAGAGGTAAGCACGCATCTGAGCCACCAGATCTGACTTAGATCCTACGGCCCACAGAGCTCGATCCGTCTGAACCGGTACGCGCCAGTAGGGTTAAGACACGTGGCTAGGGTTTGTTTAAAAAACAGTTTTAAAATCAGATTTTGATCCAAAATTGAAATGGCTATAACTTTTGATTTCCACGTTAGATTTTTGCAAATTTTATACCGTTGGAATCAGGGAGACAAGCCCTTTCTGTTTATGCAATGTGTTTAGTAAAAAGTTTCAGTTAAAATGACTTTTTATGCAGAAACTTGTTTAGGACTATTTTGTGTATAGAATTTGTTTTAGTGCTAAATAAGTTTGGTTTGGCAAGTTTTCAACTTGGTTTTGGTTCAGTACGGTGCACTTGCTTGGTGGAGTTTTAAAAATCATCACTTAGCATCTTGCATGCATGCATATATTTATGTTTGTATATGAATTGTGTGTAATTTTGTGCTACCAATTGTTGTGTAGATTTTGGTGCTAGTGATTGTGATTGTGAAGAGTGCTACTCTCCCCATTACCAAGGCAAGTGGTACTTCATGAATATTTCCATCCCTATATTTTGTACAAGCATTAGAAATATTTTGCTAAGTCTTGCATGTTAGTACTTTTTTGCCAAATGCTATGTTGGGAATTCCTAAGTAGTTGTAGAATTGCTAGGAAATTTCCTAAGTTAAGTTATTATGCCATGCTTAGCCTAGCTAGTAGCAAACAAGGGTTGGTAAAGTATATACATGCTATGATGAAAATATTTCTAAGTCTTTGGACTTATGTTTTCTTAATAAAACAACTAAGTCAATGAACCTCCTGGGTGGAATGGGACTTGAATGGTGGTTTTTGGTTGAGTGGTTACACAAGGCCCATGGACATGGTTTACCTTGTGTATCTCACTTGTGGTATGCCAGCCAGGAACAAAGGGATTTTAGAGGCCAAGTGTTGAGAAGCTTACAGTGCAGCCACTTGGCAATATGGGCTCTGCCTTGATCACATAGGTTGCTAGAACTTAGTCATTTGGACAGTTGGTGGTAGTGGTAATGATAGGTTGGAACGCATCCATTTGACTAAGGAAAGGCTTCTGAAAGGTCCTGTCTTGGGAAACCAAGTCTGGTGGGGAAAGTGCACAACCTCTGCAGATGGAAAATCTAAGTACTTAGCCAAGTCCATGGCAATGGACAACTTGAGCATCAAGACATGGAAGCTATCAAGAATCATCACCCCAACTTCTAAGTAAAAGCTGGTGGGAAACAAGGGTGAAGGACACCAATGTCTATTGGTGGTTTCTTGGGAAATGTTTTGACAAAGAAAAACTTAGTGATTTCAACTAATAGGAAAAACCTATTTTGAGCAAAGCAAGCCAAGCTACACTTAGCCAAAATGCATATAGTAATATAGTCCACTTAAAATATACTAAGGTATCACTTGCCAATACTATTCCAAAGTATTGACCCACTGTGGCTGTAACTTGTGATGTTGAAGGATACTCCGATGATGACTAGGTGTCATGAGTCTACACTCAACATGCTTGCCTATGGCACATGAAGATGAAGACTTATGTTTATTTACTTATTCCAAAACTCTTGTACTAGGCCTGTGGCCTTGAGTTGTAAAAGACTATGTTTTATCTCTGGAATGGATGTAATAAATGACCTTTGTATCTGTGTACTTCATCTTAAACTGTGGATGCTAGCAATGATCCAGGCTAGCATTGCAATCACAAGGATCCTTTTCCTTTACAAAGGAGGGATCTTACACGATCGCATAAAATGTTTGTACTTCCTTAAGTCTTATTTAACTTTAGACCAAATTTTATGCTCTTTATGCAACTTTTAAGAAGATCTGGTTAACTATGTTAACCAAATACCAGTTGCAGACAAAATACCAACTATGGATCAGAATACTAACTAGGGATTAAGTACCAAAGGCGGATCATTTTAGGTTGTGTACATTACTCTACGGTTTCCGACCTACTACTGACATTCTCTCTAAATTGTCAGATCTTTCCTACCATTTTTCTCCTCAACTTCATCTTTGTACTAATTTATGATGCTTCCATGAACTAGGGATTACTACTTTATTATTCCCTTAGTAATATCACCTACTTGATTGAACCTTAAGTTCATCCCTTGTTGTTGTTCCATACATCTTCTACACTACACTTGTTTCTTAAATCTGACTAAGATTAATCTATGCTTTATCTATCATCCAAATGGTGTTAATACTCCTTATATTTTGCTTCATTCTTCAAGTAAGTCTTCATCTTGTTCTTTAGAACTCGTCACTCCCTTACACGAATTCCCATTCCTATCTAGGTCTATAACACCAAGTAATAATTGGGTGTTACATCATGCATTTGCACACCTAATTAAACTTCATGTAAAGATCTAGGCATCAAGAAGATTCAAGAAAATCCAGAAGTCGATAAACAACAAAACATACACCATGTATTATACATAGGTTTTTAGATAATTTACAAATGTACGAGATGTTCCAACAGTTTGCTCCACACCTATTTACACAACTATCTTACAAGAACTTCTTGTTCTTGTGGGTATATCCTCACTTATTTCTGCAAACCTTTCAAACTACAATACGCATTACCCTCTATGTACATTATTCAAGCACTCATCCCTTGGGATGTCGTTCCTTTCTTGTTTTCATCTTGCTCTAGTTCTTCCTGGAGTTCCGTCCATGATGACGTGAAGTCCTACGACTACCTTCTGGAGCATAAGAGCATCCAGGAGGTGCGTATTCTTGGTTAGAAGTAGCGAGACTGAGATTAGTCATCGAAAATTGACTAGAGTTGGCATAGTCTTCTACAGTATATTCCTGGTTTTCCGGCAATGCTTCCTCATAGTAAGTTGGCTCCTTAGATTTTTCTTGGATCCAGCCGTACATATTGGTATAGTATCTATCGGAATACTCTTCTAAGTTGATTGGATCGGTATCACCCCCATATGGTCCATAAGGCTCTCTACGGTTATAGTTGATCTCTTCTTCAATACCTGTATCACAAGGTATAGGATTTCCGATGGTCCCACCTTGAGATTCTATTTCCCATCCATACTTGTTTGGCTCAGGGTTATTTGGAATAAGTTTATTCCATTCCTGTTGTTCGGAGTTATATTTGGTCCATAAATCTTCAGGTGACTGGGGTTTAGTTTGGTAGTAGGCATAATTCTCCGAGTTTGGATCATCGAACTCAGTTTCCTCATACACTTCTCCTGAAGGTATGTATTTAGGATGTCTAGCTTCTTTATCTACTTCCTACGAGCCATTTCTTTATCAGGATCAGTAAAATCCTCAATGAATGTATCCAGTTCCTGGCTAAGAGTTGGTGAGTGTTATGATAAGTGTTTAACAAAGACCGATAACGATCCATATACTCTACAGCTAGAGTAGGTTCTGCTTGAACTATAGTAGAGTGATCTAACTCATGCTCTAGGTTTGAGGTTTCATGTGGTATAATGGTGTGAGTACTACCTTCTAGAGCTTGGGATTTTTGTTCTCGGATCATGGTTATGGCTGCTGCTATGGCAATCTGATATGCAGATGCCATTAACCTTGCCTCTCCTGTTGGAATTTCTCCCTTAAGTCCTAACTTCTTGGGTAACATGATCATGACACGGTATTTAGCTAATATCTGCCCATCATAGTAACTGTAAATCTTGACCAAAAGTCTCGATTTACATTCCAAACTCCATAGAAGTTGTCGGAGATTATCTTTCCAATCCCCTCCATAGTCATTCAACGTCATGTTCATCACTTGAACATTCCGAGGTGGATATCGAGGTGCCATGTGGAACTGTAGATAAGAAATTATCATCAGTCACATAGAGTTAAAACTCTTGGGTAATGATCGAATTTGCAATACTACTAAAGAATTATCACACTAGTAACATAACAGGATTATTCTTAAGTGAATATCCCTCATATCACTAGAGAACTCTTTATTATTGCTAGGACGTGTCCTATAGGTTCTACCCATTTACTAGGTTTCCAACCTATGGTCAAAGCATATGCTCTGATACCAACTGCGGTGACCCAGCATACCACTGCATGATGTAGTATACTATAGTCGTCGACATAACACCAATGAAACACCGTTCACTAGTATTACATCCCTCAGAATGGCACAATAGAAACACAGCGGGTCCAATACATGGCTAAAGGTTACAACTCATTATTTACACAAGATCCAGAGAACGAACTTCTTACGGAGAAGAATCAAAGATAAACAACACAAGAACTATTAAACTACTAAAACTAGTAATTTAATTAAGGGATTGGCATTGCTGCTATTGCAATACACTGCAGAATTAGGTTCTATGGCTAGACATTATATTCCTATCTAATCAGTAACTTCGTCTTCATTTGAGTTGATGTATATGTTGACTTCCTTGAAGAGCTTTAGCTTTGGATGATGAGTCCTGGAGCATAACTTGATGTAGATGTTGTCTATCCCGGCTTCAGAATATAGCAAGGGTTAAAAAGATACTTTGAGTATGAGCATACTCAGCAAATTCACTAGAAAAGGAGTGTTTGATGCACTATAACTATAGCCACAGACCGTAGGTCATAGGCAATGCAAGTTTTCATAAACATTTCTTCAAAGGTTGCTTTTATTCTGAAAAGCTATGTCCGTCAGCCTTCACGGGCTTACCAGAACTTTCATGGAGTTCATTTCTCGCCGCGTTCGCAGATCCTTCCCGGAACAGGGAGTAACAAGTTACGGTTCTTACACTCTGCAAAGGTGCGTTACTTTTCCCATGAGAGATCAACTCCTTGTTGCACAACCGTGCAGCTAACCCGTCCACAATTTCATATTATGGGGCCCAGTAGTTGGTCCAAGCCAATCACTTCCCTCTCTGCGACCTCATATGTCTGCACGATCCTTCAGGCTGGCTCATGTTTGTTAAGCCCCCTTTCAGGCAGGCTAAAACCCTGATGAGTTCCCGAAGACTCTATGACCTAGTGATGCCTAAAATAGTACCATTTACATGGACTATATCCCTAAACACTATTCATAGATAATCTAGACACCAAAAGTGTGGGGCGTAAGGGTACCCACCCATATGTTGGATCCGCACAAGGAATCACAACGTCACGTTAAGGTCGTCTTGCCTCCATACAAGATGAAAAGGATACATGTCACATCCCAAAATTTTCCAAATTTTGTAATGTGAAAAATAAATAAACAAAATAAATAATTGTTGAAATTTAGGGTGAAAATAAACTTTTGTTTCTAAATGGAAACTTAAAATCCCATCTAAATAAACTTTGAATAAAGTGTGAATCCAACTAAATCCAAATCAAGTGAAATGCATTCCTCAATGAATGTATCTTGAAATTTAAACACTTGGAAAAGATAAAACCAAAACCCTAAAACCCTAATGGAAGAAAAACATTTCCAAGTTATCTCTAAGACCATGGATTTGATCCATATAAAAATTTGTCAACAAACATTTATAAATGATCAAGAATGACAAATAGAAATATTATAAAACCATATGAATTGGTTTCACTTAATTTGGAGCCATAGATAAAATCTTATGAATTGAGTAAGATAAGGAAATTGAATTTCCAAAGCTAATGAAACACCTATCTAAAAATCCATACCAAATGGTGAGAAAATAATCCTAAAGATATTAAAAGGATAAACAAATTTAAATACAAATTGGAATCACCAAGTTTGGATCTTTAAATAAAAAGATATGGATTTTATAAGATAAAGAAAGAAATACTAAATGAAAAATATTTAAAGACCAAATTAAATCTTGGCCTAATCCATAAGCAAATGGAATGAATATAATCCAAATCCAAATAAAATAAAAGGTTAAAGAATTTTCCAAATAAAATAAAGTGGCATTAACCAAATTCTATTTCTATTTGAATAAAGACAAATCTCTAATAAGAATGATTATTTAAATCATGGGAAATAATATTTAGAATTTACCCAAGTGGAATAAAAGTTATTTAATTAACTTAAATGGAATCAAGGAAATCACCTAAATAAAATTTATGGAATTAAAACTATAATTGATTTCATTGGAATAAAGACAAATACCCAAATTAAAATGATTAATGAATCATAATAAAAAAATATTCCAAATAATTCAAGGTGAATTATTTAACATCCTAATAAATAAATAAAACCTACTGAATAGGTTTGGTAAAAATATGGATTTCAAATAAACTTTTAAAACACATTAAAACCTATTTGAAATAAAGACAAATGACTATTTATAAAATAAATAAAAGACCCCAAAAAGAATAAAAGAATTATTCTAAATTTGACTTCAGAATGTATTAATAAACAGTATAAGAATATAAACAAAGTTTCGATGAAGTTTGAATTCAAATATTTTTTGAAATAATAAAACAAAATCAAAATAGAATAAAAGAAATGGAAAAAGAAAAACAGGAGAAGGAAAAAATAAACAAAGAAGCCAGCCCAGGAGCAAGGCCCAACCCAGCCCAGCGGTGCAGCCCATCTCATTTCCCTCCCCGAACCGTTTTCCACTCAGGAACTCACTCCCTCAGACGCTGACTGCTAGGTCCCACCTCCCCTCTCTCTCTCACTGACCGCTGAGCCCACGCCACGCAAGCATCGTCTCCACCCGCCGCGGTGACCATGCCCTCCTCCCCGGCCGTTTCAGTCGTCGTTTCTTCGATTAATTCACGGTAACGACGCCATTTAACTTCCCCTTGAACACATCCTCTTAAGCGCCTCTCCCTCCTCTCCGTTTCCCCCTCAACCTCCCATCCCCGAGCGCCCCCAGGCTGCCTGAATTTTGCGTCGCCCTCTACTGTCTCAGACGAGGTTCTGCTCGAATTTCGGTGAAACCAGACAACCCCACTTCCCCTGGAGCGCACAAGAGTGCTCGCCAGCACCAGGCGTACCTCCCAGTGGTGGTAGCTCGCTCGCGCACGCCCCAGGACATCGCCCCCGACGACACCAGCACGCTATCACCTCCTGCCCCAACTCCGGCGGCATCTACTGGTGAGACCAGACCAGCACACATACTCGCCTCCCTCTTGCGAACCTAATGGTGCATTCTACTTGTCTTAGCGCTTCCTTTATCTTCACCTTCGACGACATCTGAGCGTACCCGACGCCGACGTCGTCTCCGGCAAGCAATCGTCAACGCCTCTGTGCTCCCCTTGGCCAACCAAAGCAACGACGAGAATCAGTGCTTCATGGTGATTCTGGTAAGCATCATCACTCTTCCCCCGCGCGTCCTAGTTCTTCGGCAGCGTCTCCGTCAGAGCCGCGCCGCCGCATGCCACCGTTGAGCGCCGCCAGTTTCTGGTCGAGGCACTGGGAGCGGTCAGATCCAGATCGGAGCGATGGGATAGTTTCACTTAATGAAGGGGTATGCGATGATCAGAGCCACATAGATCTCTTTTAATCCAACGGCCTGTATCTGTTGATCCATGCGAACCGTTTTTGCCCAATAGAATCATGCCACGTGGCCTAGGTTTAGATTTAAAAACCAGAAAACAATTCTATTAGATGATCAAAATTATAAATTACATAACTTTTGATCCACACGTCCAAATTTTGCAAATTTTATATAAATTACATAACTTTGGGAAATGATTTGGATTAAACTCTCTGACCCTAAACACAAAGATTTATGATTTAAAAATATATTTTGTGAACCCTATAAAAATTATTGTTTTGCTAAAGGCATTTTCAACCACATAAAATAATGCTTTGGTTTAAAAAGGGTTTATAGGTAAAATCTTTTGCAACTGGTTTTTCCACTTTTATAAAATGACCAATAGGTGTTTTCAAATGTTTATAACCTATTAGAAACCACTTTTGTAAATAAAAAAATCTTTTGCATGCTTGCATGCATTGTTTTGTTTCTATTATTTTATGTGATGAATTGCTTGAATGGTAGATTGTATCGTTGCTTGCTTGATTGAATTGTAGTGGAATTTGAAGAGTGTGATCATTTCAAGATCAAGGAGTGAACTTATATTCTCTACCAAAAAGGCAAGTGATGCTTCATATTTTTGTCCCATTATTATTCACTATTCATTAGTGATATTTCTAAGTAGGACTTGCATGGAATTTCTGCTAAGTATAAACTATGCCATGGGAAATCCTAGTAGATGAAACCTTAGTAGAAACTTCCTAAGTTAAGATTCCTACCACTATCATGCTTAGCTTAGCTAGTAGAAAACAAGGGTGGATTATATTTTATGCTATGGAATATTTCTAAGTCAAAGACTTGTGTTTTGTTTAATAAAACAACTAAGTGAATGAATCACCTGGGTGGAATGGAAAGAATGGTTTGTGTTGAGTGGTTATGCAAGTCCAAGATGCTGGGGAAAACTTGGGCATCACCAAGTCCAGTATACTGGGGAAAACTTGGTATCTCACTTGTGGATTGCCACCCAGGAACAAAGAGATTTGAGATGTCAAATGTTGAGAAGCTTCAAGTGCAGCCACATGGCATTATGGGCTCTGCCTAGATCATATAGGTTGCAATAACTTAGCCAAATGGAAAATTGGTGGTAGGGGTTTGATAGGTTGGAGCGCGTCCATTCTGGTCTAAGGGAAGGCTTCTGAAAGATCTTGTCTTGGTGAAACCAAGTCTTGTGGGGAAAGTGCACCACCTCTGCAGAGTGTAAAATCTAAGTACTTAGCCATGTCGCTGGTAAAGGACAATTTGAGCATCAAGACATGGAAGCTATCAAGAATCTCCTCATCCCAATTTCTTAGTTAAAATTTTGTGGTTGAACAAGGGTTGAAGGATCACCAATTTCTATTGGGAGATGCCTTCGGTGATTTTCTTGACAAACAAAAACTTAGTGTTTTTCAAAATATATGGAAAATCTATTTTGAGCAAAGCAAGCCTAAGCTCCACTTAGCCAAATGCATATAGATGATAGACTCCACTATACTACCATAGTATCACTTGCCAATACAATTCAAATGTATTGACCCAGGTGGCTGTAACTTATTATGTTGCAGGTTTGTTTGATGTTAGTGAGATGTGTTGATTAGGATTACAAGTCTACAACCAACATGATTTCCTGTGGCACTTTGAAGATGAAGGACCCCATGCTATAGTTATTCCTGCTGCATTGTAATGAGATAGCCACATGAGCTATGTAAGATGTAATGAATTATTTTATTCCTGGTTATAAAGTTGTAATATGACCTTTGTTTCTTGATATTACATCTCAACTGTGGATGCTAGCTATTGATCTAGGGAATAGCATTGTAAACACAAGTATCTCTACCTTATTAAAGATCCATGTGTTTACAATGCTAGTCCCTGGATCAATAGCTAGCATCCACATTTAAGATGTAATATCAAGAAACAAAGGTCATAATACAATTTTTTAACCAGGAATAAAATAATTCATTACATCTTACATAGCTCATTTGGCTATCTCATTATAGCGCAACAGAAATAACTATAGCATGGAGTCCTTCATCTTCAAAGTGCCACAGGCAATCATGTTGGTTGTAGTCTTGTAATCCTAATCAACACACTTCACTAACATCAAACAAACCTGTAGCATAATAAGTTACAGCCACAAGGGTCAATACATTTGAATTGTATTGGCAAGTGATACTTTGGTAGAATAGTGGCAACTATCATCTATATGCATTTGGCTAAGTGGAGCTTAGGCTTGCTTTGCTCAAATAGTTTTTCCTTATCATTTGAAAACACTAAGCTTTGCTTGACAAAAATCACCCAAGAAACCACCAATAGAAATTGGTGAACCTTAAACCCTTGTTCAACCAAAAGTTTTTACTTAGAAAATTGGGATGAGGAGATTCTTAATAGCTTCCATGTCTTGATGCTCAAATTTTCCAATACCAGGGACATGGCTAAGTCTTAGATTTTACACTCTATAGAGGTGGTGCACTTTCCCCACATGACTTGGTTTCACCAAGACAAGATCTTTCTTAAGCCTTCCCTTAGACCAGAATGGACGCGTTCTAACATATCATCCCCTACCACCAACTTTCCATTTGGCTAAGATATTGCAACCTATATGATCCAGGCAGAGCCCATAATGCCAAGTGGCTGCACTTGAAGCTTCTTAACATTTGACATCTCAAATATCTTTGTTCCTGGGTGGCATTCTACAAGTGAGATACCAAGTTTTCCCCAGTATACTAGACTTGGTGATTCCCAAGTTTCCCCCAGCATACTGGATTTGTGTAACCACTCAACACAAACCTTTATTTCCATTCCACCCAGGTGATTCATTCACTTAGTTGTTTTATTAAACAAAACACAAGTCCTTGACTTAGAAATATTCCATAGCATGAATATAATCCACCCTTGTTTTCTACTAGCTAAGCTAAGCATGATGGTAGTAGGAATCTTAACTTAGGAAAATTCTACTAAGTTTTCTTCTACTAGGATTTCCCATGTCATAGTTTACACTTAGCAGAAATTCCATGCAAGTCCTACTTAGAAATATCACTAATGCATAGTGAAAATAATGGGACAAAAGTATGAAGCATCACTTGCCTTTTTGGTAGAGAATTATAAGTTCACTCCTTGATTTTGAAATATTCACACTCTTCAAATTGCACTACAATTCAATCAAGCAAACAAATATTCAATCTACCATTCAAGCAATTATCACATAGTTTCAAAAAAACAAAGCAATGCATGCAAGCATGCCAAAGGTTGTTTTATTTTGGAAAAGTGGTTTCTATAGGTTATAAACATCATAAAATATCTATTGGTCATTTATAAAAGTGGCAAGGTCATTTGTAAATGTGGCAAAATCATTTGATATCAAGTTAGTGAAATTGGCCATTTTATGTCATTTTTATTTTGCTAGAAATGGTTCAAACCAAAGTAATATTTTCTAGTGTTTGACAAATACATTTTTAAACACAAATTTTAGTGTTTTATGGTCAAGTGTTTAATATTAAAACAATTTGCAAAAGGTTTCACCTATAAACCATTTTTACACCAAATCAATATTTTATGTTGTTGAAAATGCCTTTAGCAAAGAAAAAAGTTATAGGGTTCACCAAATATCTTTTTAAATATTAAAACTTGGTGTTTAGGGTCAAATATTTTAAATCAAAACATTTCCCAAAGGTTTTTCTCCAAAAACATTTTTAACATATAAACATTATTTTTATTTGACTAGAAATGTTCTAAATCAAAGATTTATTCTTTTGCTTCTCAAAATATGTTTTTGAATCCACAAGTTGGTTTCTATGGTCAGTAGGTTCAAAACAATCTATTTTCCAAAGATTTTACCATAAAAATATTTCTAGAATGAATTTTATATCCAAAATATGCCTACACAAGTTTCTGCAAAAACAGCCAAATTAACAGATGCAATTCATTAAAAAAAGTGCGTGGTTGGAAAGGGTTTGTTTTTCTGATTCCACTGATATAAAATTTGTAAAATTTGGATGTATGGATCAAAAGTTATGAATTTTGCAAGTTTAAATAACTAATAGAACATTTTCTGGTTTTTATAACAGCTCTAGGCCACGCGTCCTGTTCTGATTGGTTGGTACCGGTTCGTGCGGATCGCGCAGTGTGGAGCGTTAGATCTAACTGAAAACGTGCAGCACAGATCAGCATACCTCTTCGCTTTAAGTGGATCTATCGTAGCCGATGGATCTACATCCTACGGTTCCTAGCATCCTAACCAAAACTTGGCGGCGCTCGACGGTGACTGGCAGCGGCGACGCTCTGGCTACGGTGTAACGGCGAGAACAGGAAGCGAGAGGAGTGGGGGAGATGCTCACCAGAACCGCAGAAGCTTGCTGATGCTCAACGCGTGCTTGGTTGGCGAAGGGGCGCTCGATGCTGGCTTGAATCGCTCGCCAGAGTTGCTGACGGCGTCGGGCACGCTCTGGCGTCGTCAGGGACATCGCTATAGGGCACGGGAGAGCGAGGCAATGAATCTGTTAGAAGTGCGAGAGAGAGAGGGGAGCGTAGGAGGGTCATCCAGAGATGGAGAGGGAGACGTGGCTTACAGGGAGGCGTCGCCGGAGTTGAAGCAGACGGCAGCGTTGCTTAGTGATGTTGTCGACGATGCAGAGCATGCGTGGATGAACGGGCGACACTGGGAGGTGCGCCAGAGGCCAGGGAGTTTGCTTGTATGCGCCAGGGAGGAAGGGGGCGTGGGCTGGCCAGGATCGCCGCGGATGCTCGTCAGAGGCAGCGGTGGTCTGAGCGGAAATTGGGGAATCCTGGGGGCTCTTGAGGTGTGGCGTCTAGGGAAAAGGGAGGCGAGAGGGAGGTGGTTAAAGGATCTTGGTTATAGGGAGTAATCGCCGCAGCAATAACGTGCATTGAATCAGTTTTGAAGACGGCAGAAATGGCCGGCGAGGGGGCGTGGTCACCGCGGTGAGTGAGGAAGAAGGCTGACAGCGTGGGCTCTGCTTGACAGTGAGAGAGAGAGAGGAGAGGTGGGTCCAGATATCAGCGAGGCTGCGAGTTTGCTGTTGAGTAGGAAAATGCTTCGGGGAGAAGGGGGACTGGCTCGCTGGGCTTAGATGGGCTGGGTTAGCTGGGCTGGCTTTGTTCATTTTCTTTGTTCTGCTTCCCTTTTTCTTTTTCTAATATTCTGTTTTGATTTTTATTCAAACAATTCAAACACCAATTGAAATCAAACCTCTATCAAACTTTGTGTATATTCAAATACTGATTATTAATTCATTCTAAAGTCAAATTTAGAATATCTCATTTATTCTTTTTAGGGTATATTAATTATTTAAAAAAATATGCCCTTGTCTTAATTCAAACAAGATTTTTAAATATAATTTCAATTCTTATTTGAATTCAAATTTTTACCAAACCTTTTTCAGTAGGTTTTATTTATTTATTAGGGTGTCAAATAATTCACTTTGAATTATTTGGAATATTTTCATATGATTCATTAATCATTTAAATTGGGTATTTGTCTTCATTCCTATGAAATGAAATATGGTTTTAATTCCATAAATTTTACTTAGATGATTTCTTTGATCCCATTTAAGTTCATTAAATAACTTTTATTCCACTTGTGTAAATTCTAAATATTATTTTCCCATGATTTAATTAATCATTCTTATCAGGGACTTTGTCTTAATCAAATGGAACAGAATTTGGTTAAGGCCATATTATTTTATTTGAATATTATCTATCCATTTATTTCATTTGAACTTGGATTATGTTTATTCCATTTGCTTATGGTCTTGGCCAAGTTTTATTTGGCTCTTATAAAATAGTCCTTATTTATTATTTCTTCCTTTGTCTTTTTAAAACCATATCTTTTTATTTAAAGACCAAAACTTGGTGATTCCAATTTATAAAATCTTATTTAATATTTGTTTATCCGTTTAAATCTCTTTAGGATTATTTACTCACCATTTGGTATGGATTTTTAGATAGGTGCTTTATTAGCTTTGGAAATTCAATTTCCTGATCTTACTAAATTCATAAGATTTTATTTATAGCTCCAAATTAAGTGAAACCAATTTCTATGGTTTTATAATATTTCCATTTGTCACTCTTGATCATTTGTAAATGTTTGTTGATAAATTTTTATATGGACCAAATTCATGGTCTTAGAGATATCTTGGAAATCATTTTCTCCCATTAGGTTTTTAGAGTTTTGGTTTTTTTCCAAGTGTTTAAATTTCAAGATGCATTTATGAAGAATGCATTTCACTTGATTTTATTTTAGTTGGATTCAAACTTTATTCAAATTTTGTTCCAGAAGGGTTTTTGATGAATTCATTTCAAAACAAAAGTTTCTTTTCACCCTAAATTTCAACAATTATTTATTTTGTTTATTTATTTTTCACATTACAAAATTTGGAAAATTTTGGGATGTGACACACGAGGCGAGGGGTAGTCGGATTTGGCTGGAACGACGAACTCTGACGAAAGGGTTTCGGGAGAGGAAGGAAAATGGGTCTAGAGAGCGAGATAGAAGATGAGATAGGTATGAGAAGATAGAGGAGGACGCAGCGATCTTATCTACTCCTCCCAGAGATGGCGACACGCATCATAGGGCGACGGTCGATCGACGACAGAGCTCCGTTCAGCGAGCTGCTTCTAGTAGGCGAGGTAGACGACGAAGTCGATTTTGCAGAAAACCCCCTGGTGTTTCTTTCTTCTCAACCCACGATCCTTCCCTAGCCCCACTCGTCAGTCACAGGAGAGAATGAGCTTGTCTGGTTACTAGGCATTTGTGGGCTGCACCTGGGCGACAGGTAAGTAGGTAGGAGTTGGGCCCCGGCCAGGTCTTGTTTTTTATTTGTTTTCTATTTTTCTATTTTCTTTTTTCCTTTTTAGATTTGTATAAAATCTTTATTTTGAACTTTTCTTTGTAGAATTTATTTGCTAGATAATTGTAGTAATACTAAAATATATTTAGTATTATTTCTGAACTTTTATTATATAATCTTTTTATATTTCTTTTATTTTCTCAATAAGAACCCCTTTTAATATTTTGTAGAAGCTTTTCTTATTATTTTTCTTTCCTATTTTAATCATGGGTTTATTAAATGATATATTCTTATTTGTTTATAAAACTTAAATCTAGTTGGATCATAGTTTGAATATAAATTTTATATGTATAATAAACCTATATTATTATTTGATGCATGAAATATAAAAGAAATTAATATGCTTATTACTACTTCCATTAATTTGGAAAATGGAAATGTATATATTCTATTATGATAAACAAAGAAGTTTAGGGTTTTGAATTATGAATATTTACCCTAGGGTTTTAGGGTTTTAGGATTCCTTTATGGATGTGAGTAAAGATTTAAGAACTAAGCATATTGTCTTCTGTTTGTGATATTTGATGACATCACCTTTTAGAATAGAAAATTATATCTAGAATGTTTTACAGAAAGGAATTGGTAAAGATACTCTTAAGCACATCTAATTATGATGGTTGGAATTGACAGGGATGTGCTTATGTGATTTGCTATAGGATAATATTCCTATAAAGTGATATAGACATAAAATGATGGATTAATAACTTGAAATGGATATTATATTTGATTTAAGGTTTAGAGTTGAGTGTTTACCAGGAATGTCTATTTTCCATTATTCACAATCCTGGATTTCTAATTTAAGGAATTCCTTTCCTAGATATACTACTTCTTCCTATCCATCATCATGGTTAACATGATGGCTTTATTTCATAAGAATGTTCTTATTCACCTTTTATTCTTCTAAACTCATGGATGAATCCAATGAGCTTGACATTGAAGCTTTTATAGTTTACTCATATCCATTCTTGGTTATATCCACTACTCTATTGTTGATAATCTTTAATCCCACAAGTAGTTCTTCCAAACTCCACTCACAATCTTCCTTAGTCATACATCTACCTTTCGTTAAAGCTTACTATCCTTTAGGATGGATAACATTACTTCCATAACTCCATGTCATACTAGATTTAATTTAATCATACTATCCTACATTCCCTTTACCCTAATACTCCTACTTTAACCTCACATTATCTTAATGTGACCTTTAATAACTACTCTAGGATAACTTACCTATGATAGGGTTTCAATCCTGTTCTACACACCAATGTCACTTATACTAGATATAAGTATCTATTCTTGGAGAGCGAGTATGATCATTATAATCCTTTAATCATTTTTAGCTTAGATTTCCAATTGTCTAATCAAGGATTTAGAAATACAACCTTACAATTGTATTGGAATTATTTTATTAGTATCTTTAATTGGATTATGGATGTTATTCATGGATTATGCCCACTTGGTCTAATGGAATTACTACTGGTAACTATCTTCAGGGTTTATCCTTGTAATCTTCTTAACCACCATATAATTAGATGATATAAATAATTCTTCTATTTATTTAGGAGTGATTTAGCTCCATCAATTATCCTATGGATTGGATTCTCTTCCTTCATTCCCATCCTATAGATGATTTCTAAAACTAGCATCACTATTTACCTCTTCTTAGTTGTTTCTTTGTAGACACTTAAATGTAAGTTATGTTATGGTTAAGAGTTAATAGATTGAGATATGATGAATAATTAGTTGCTTTCTCAACATTGATGAACAACAGATAAAAGAATATAAATCAATAGAGATGATAAAGATTGATATGGAAATAAAGATATATGGTGAATGATCTAAACTTAGTTTCTTTCCTACTCAATCTTACTTAAGAAGTAGGGTTAGGTTTTACTACGATACTCATGGTATATGCAGATGAGATTAAGATATAGGTGTTAAATTCTTATTATTTGTGTTATATCCTTAACTTGGTACTTATGAGTGATTATAATGAATACTATATGTAACATCCCTAAAATCATGATTTCAAAGATTGCATATCATTCATGCATGCATATAGAATTGAGATCAAATTTCAAAACTCATTTCAGAAAAACAGAAGCACATAGTGCTATCATTTTATGTGAGCAAACTTATATCAAATGGCCATCCCCATTTGAGAGTTTGAATGTTTTAAATCTAAATTGTTGTCTCCTTTGTTGATTGGATTGAGTGTGGAATTTGAACCAAGCTTCACAAAATGAAAATGGTTCAAAAACCATTTTTCAAACATTTGCCAATCAAGTGCAAAGTCCCTGATATTTTGTTTCTCCAAGAGTGACCAAGCCTTGCAAAACAACCACATGATTTCATGCCTAGTATTTGAGACTATTGCACCCTGCAAAAACCCCAAATTTATTTGAATTCAAATGAGACTTGATTTCATTTGAAAACCTTTCCTGAAAATCAAAACAGAAAAAGAAAAGGATAAAAGAAAAGAAAAGGGCCAGGCGCCACTATTCTAGCCCAGCAACAGAACTGGCCCAACTAGCCCACCCGGCCTTCCTCTCTCTCTCTCGCACGCGCAAGCACACCCAAGCAGTCGCTGACAACCAGACCCCACCTCCTCTCTGCGCATTTCGCTGACGAGCGGGCCCTCTCCATGTCACCCTCGTCTTCCCCAAAACGCGCTCGCAGACCACATCGCCGCTGCTGTCAATGCCGGTAATGGCGCGGCGTAATTAGCCTTCATGCCGCAAGCGTTTCCTGTCGCGCCTGGGCCTATTTAATCCCCTCTGCACCACGATCATTTCCCCCCACTCTCCTCGCTCACTCCGCCACCAGGCTGCGCGCATTTGTCTTCGAAGCACCGCAGTACGGACGGCTCCGGCGACTAATTCCGGTAAGCCTCGACCGCCCCCCTCTCTCTCGTTCAAACCATTGTAACCAGCTTGATCTCGCGCACCCCCTGATACCCTTCGTGTGCATTCTTGTGACCCAGGCCGTCATCCCCGTTTGTGCCTGCAACCACCTGCGCCGCCGCTAGACTCCGGCGACCAATTGAGGTAAAACCTGAGAGCCCCTTGCCCCCTCTTTCATACAGAGTGTTCGCCTACGTCTTGTGCATCTCCTGATCCCTCTGGTTCGCGCTAGGGCGACGCCAAACCTCGGCAACAACCTCTACTGCAAGCGACAGACGCCGCCCGCAACTCCGACGAGCCCTGGTGACCGTGCCCGTGCGCCCCTTCCAGAGCCAACGCCACCTTGAGCATCAGCAGCCTCCTGCGGATCTGGTAAGCCACTTCCCCCACACCCGCACGACCTAGAACGCCAGCGCCGCCGCTGTCAGACGTGCCACCGCCAGTCGCCGCCGCTAGCGCCGCTCGTATTTGGTCAAAGCGATTAGGAGCGTTAGATGCAGATCATGCGGCTGAGATTAGAACTTAAGCAAAGAGGGAAGCGTGCATCTAAGCCGCTAGATCTAACTTAGATCCTACGGCCCGTAGAGCTCGATCCGTCCGAACCGGTACGCACCAGTAGGGTTAAGACACGTGGCTAGGGTTAGATTCAAAAACATATTTGAAATCAGATTTTGATCCAAAATTGAAATAGTTATAACTTTTGATTCCCACGTTAGATTTTTGCAAATTTTATACCGTTGGAATCAGGGAGACAAGCCCTTTCTGAATCTGCAATGTGTTTAGTAAAAAGTTTCTGTTAAAATGTCTTTTTATGCAGAAACTTGTTTAGGACTATATTGAGTATAGAAATTATTTAGGATTTTGTTTTAGAGCAAAATAAACTTGGATTGGCAAGATTTTGACTTAGTTGTGTTTCAGTATCTTGCACTTGCTTAGTTCGACTTTAAAATCATCACTTAGAATTCTTGCATTCATGCATACATATTTTTGTTTGTATATGAATTGTATGTGATTGTGGTTATAATCTTTGTGTAGATTTTGGTGCTAGTGATTGTGATTGTGAAGAGTGCTACTCTCCCCATTACCAAGGCAACTGGTACTTCATGAATATTTCCATCCCTATATTTTGTACAAGCATTGGAAATATTTTGCTAAGTCTTGCATGTTACTATTTTTTTGCCAAATGCTATGTTGGGAATTCCTAAGTAGATGTAGAATTGTAGAATTGCTAGGAAAATTTCCTAAAGTTAAGTTACTATGCCATGCTTAGCCTAGCTAGTAGCAAACAAGGGTTGGTAAAGTATCTACATGCTATGATGAAAATATTTCTAAGTCTTTGGACTTATGTTTTTCTTAATAAAACAACTAAGTCAATGAACCTCCTGGGTGGAATGGGACTTGAATGGTGGTTTTTGGTTGAGTGGTTACACAAGGCCCATGGACATGGTTTACCTTGTGTATCTCACTTGTGGTATGCCACCCAGGCACAAAGGGATTTTGGAGGCCATGTGTTGAGAAGCTTATAGTGCAGCCACTTGGCAATATGGGCTCTGCCTTGATCATATAGGTTGCTAGAACTTAGTCATTTGGACAGTTGGTGGTAGTGGGATGATAGGTTGGAACGCGTCCATTTGGCTAAGGGAAGGCTTCTGAAATGTCCTGTCTTGGGAAACCAAGTCTGGTGGGGAAAGTGCACAACCTCTGCAGATGGAAAATCTAAGTACTTAGCCAAGTCCATGGCAATGGACAACTTGAGCATCAAGACATGGAAGCTATCAAGAATCTCATCACTCCAACTTCTAAGTAAAAATTGTGGGGTGAACAAGGGTGAAGGACCTCAATGTGTATTGATGGTTTCTTGGGAAAGTTTTGGACAAAGAAAAACTTAGTGATTTCAACTAATAGGAAAAACCTATTTTGAGCAAAGCAAGCCAAGCTACACTTAGCCAAAATGCATATAGTAATATAGTCCACTTAAAAATTTACTAAGGTATCACTTGCCAATACTATTCCAAAGTATTGACCCAATGTGGCTGTAACTTGTGATGTTGCAGGTTACTCCGATGATGATTAGGTGTCATGAGTCTACACTCAACATGCTTGCCTGTGGCACATGAAGATGAAGACTTATGTTTATTTACTTATTCCAAAACTCTTGTATTAGGCCTGTGGCCTTGAGTTGTAAAAGACTATGTTTTATCTCTGGAATGGATGTAATAAATGACCTTTGTATCTGTGTACTTCATCTTAAACTGTGGATGCTAGCATTGATCCAGGGACTAGCATTGCAACCACAGGGATCCTTTTTCCTTTACAAAGGAGGGATCTTACAGATGGTATTAGAGCACTGTGTTGCCTGTAGGATTATGACCCTAGGATTGGAAACCACTAAGGAACAATTTTCAACTACTTCTACACTTGTCTATTCTTCTCGTAAACTTTTCTAATCTTCTCATTCTCATCTCTATTTGTAGATGAACTCCATCAACGAAGCCATAAGGAAAGGACCACTCATGACCATGACCTTGGAGTGTGAAACTGAGTTTCCCAAAATTCTCAAGGACCTCATGGTGGCAATGGAAATACATGGTGCAATTGTGTACAAAGGCTTTCCAGTGATGGATGAAGGAGTTGAATACTGGTGGGTGCAACTTCACTTGTACGACAACCACAAGGAAAGAGGATTCTGCATGTACACCAACACTGTGGTGCATACCACATTCTTTGAGTCAGCAAGAGAAGCAGCTTGGAGGACTATCAAAGAACTTAGTGCTAGAGTCAAGTGCAGAATGCTCAACCTCCAAAAAGACTTAGAGAAAGAGAAGGAACATACCCAAGAGTTGGAAGCCACCAACCAAACCTTAAGAGGAGATATAATAGACTTAGTGATGGAATCATGTGAGCAAGATAGGCTGATTTCCTCTAGGAACATTGTGTTAGCCAACAGATCCAGTGAGATAGGATTGTAAACGTACTTCGTTAGTTGGACCACCACCTATCACCTTATTTTCCAAAATGATACCTTAAATAAGATTGGACCTTGGTTGATGTATTGGTTTCATGTATGCATGACTTGGGTGATTTGTGTTCCAAGGATATGTATGTGATGTTGTCTTTGTGTTATCTTAAATTGTGTTGTTCTAACTTTTCTATCTTATAAATAGATGCCTATCACCATCAGTACTGTTGAGGAGTTCCAGGTTACCCGCTTTAGTCCTCGTATCGTTGAGCTTACCACTTTTCTCAATCTCCCTCTTCCCACCATCATGGTGCATCCACTCACCAAGTTCGAGAGGAAGGACCTCTGGGGCTTCAAGGTGAACCAGCCCGGACACCAGACAGAGCCTACTACGGAGGCCATCGTCTTCAAGATTATGCACGATGACAGGGAGAGAGGCATGGAGGTAGTCATGCAGGACCTGATAGGACGTCTGCTAGGCTGTCACTCCCGACAGGTTAGAGGCACCCACTTTCACGTCTTCGGAAGACGTGATGAGGATTGAGAGTCCATCGACTTCGAGGACGACTCGAGGGACGCAGCAGAGCCGATACGTCTGTATCTCCAGGACTTAGAGTCTCTCATTAGGCACGTGGACACGGACAGGACCAATGTCATGCTCAGTAATGACGAGCTCCAGGTGCAGCTTCGCGAGAAGGACAAGATTTTCGCGCAGCAGGACGAGATAGTCAAGGAAATGGAGGCGAAGTTCGAGACCCAGGACTGGAAGTTCAAGAGTCAGGAGAAACGTGTCCAGGATAGGAACAAGAAGATCCGGGACATGACTGAAGAACTGAAGTCCAAGGACTTCGAGCTAGAGCAGCAGCAGATGGTGATTGAGAGGCTTTGTTCCCAGAACAGGGCTCTCAAGGCCAAGATTGAGTCCTTAGCCACTACTATTGAGGAGAACAAGACCGCGATGGAGAACGCAGGTCTTACCTTTGTCGAGGAGGAGATTGATGCTGATGAGTAGACTTGACTACTCGTTTATCTTTTATTACCGTACTTGTTTTTTTGTGAACTTATTATTGGACCATCCGACATGTGGATGGCTTGCCACTTGTGTGTTTTACTTTGAGAACTTGTTATCTGGTTGATGAACTTTTATCTTCTGTTGCATGCTTGTTTTTGCTTATGTGATGTAATGTGCATAAAAACATCTATGGGTATCTCATTCTTATCTCTATTTGGACAAACCACAGATGCCTCCCCGTCGCGCAAACCCCAACCCCAACAACAACAATATCACTCCAAAAATGCAGCAAATGATGAATGCTCAAACACAGCTCATGCAAATGATGAAAACATTCATTCAGAACCAAAACAACAACAACAACAACAACCCCAATAACAACAACAATAACAATAATAACAACAACCCTCCGGGCTTTGATATGCTCACCAGATTTATGCGATTGAGGCCAGCTAAGTTCTCGGGGACAACTGATCCCATGGTGGCCAATGATTGGCTGCATTCGGTAAACAAGGACCTAGTAACCGTGGGCTGCACGGACGCTGAAAAGGTCAGATTTGCAGCACATCTGCTGGAAGGGCCAGCCGCCACTTGGTGGGACAACTTCCAAATCACCACACCCATAGATGAGGTGACTTGGGCTATCTTTGAGGACGGCTTTCGCACTGCTCATATCTCATCAGGAATAATGAGCCTAAAAAAGAAAGAATTCCACAATCTGAAGCAGCGCCACCGCAGCGTGGCTGAGTACATTGAAGAATTCAACAATCTGGCGCGTTATGCACCGGATGAGGTTGACACAGATGCCAAGAGAAAGGAAAAATTTCTGGAAGGCTTGAATGATGAGCTGAATCTACAGCTGGCTGTGGCATATGTTCCCACTTATCAGTCGCTCTGTGACAAGGCTGCTATATTGGAGAACAAAATGAAACAAGTCGAGAGTAGAAAGAGGAAGCACTCCGACAAGCACATCTCGGGATCGTCTCACAAACGATCTCACTATGATGACAGTGGAAGCTCAGGATCCCACAAACATGGGAAATTCAACAAGCACCACAACCACAACCGTCATGACAACAAGCATCACCGCAGTCATGACAATGACAAGTACAAGAACCACAAGGGTGGACATAAGAGCCACCACAGTGGAAATGGTAGTGGGAGTGGAAGTCAGCCTGCTAAGAGAGACATCAGTCAGGTTGAATGCTTCAAATGCAAGAAGATGGGACACTATGCAAATGAGTGCCCCGAAAAGAAAGTTGAAGGACCTGTCAAGCCCAATCCTTTCCAGAAAGGACAGGTGAACCACATCAATGTGGAGGAGGTCTATGAGGAGCCTGATGCTGTTGCTGGTAAGTTCAGACTCAATTCCATTCCAGCATTTGTACTCTTTGATACTGGTGCATCTCATTCATTCATATCAAGAGCATTTGTTGAAAGAAATGAACTACCGGTAGAAACTATTGGGTGTCCTATAAAAGTAAGTTCTCCTGGTGGAGAAATGATAGTGAATTCAGGATGCCATGACCTAGTCATAGAATTCGGGAAGTATAAGTTTCCCGTTAACTTGATAATACTAAACTCCCAAGGATTGGACGTCATTCTGGGAATGGACTGGATGACTAAGTACAAAGGAGTGATAGATTGTGCCAGCCATACTGTCTCACTCACAACTCCGGAAAATAAAAGGATCAGATTCAAGACCAGCTTTGAAGCAAAAAGGAGTATGCTTAATTCTCTTAAGTGGGTTAGCATGGACAATGTGCCAATTGTGAGTGAGTATCTGGATGTGTTTCCGGAAGAATTGCCAGGAATGCCACCAGATAGAGATGTGGAATTTCTGATAGATTTGGTACCAGGGTCTGGACCAATAGCAAAGAGACCATATAAAATGTCAGTTGATGAATTGAAAGAGCTCAAGAAGCAACTAGGAGAACAATTGCAGAAAGGATTTATTCAACCAAGTTCTTCATCTTGGGGAGCCCCAGTCTTGTTTGTGGAGAAGAAAGACAGAAGTCAAAGGTTATGCATAGATTACCGTTCACTCAACGAGGTGACTATCAAGAACAAATATCCTTTGCCTAGAATCAATGACTTGTTTGATCAGCTTGAAGGAGCATGTGTGTTCTCAAAGATTGATCTAAGGTCAGGCTATTTTCAACTCAAGATAAGAGAGCAAGACATACCTAAAATAGCATTCACCACAAGGTATGGATTGTATGAGTATACCGTAATGCCTTTTGGTTTGACCAATGCTCCAGCCTACTTCATGAATATGATGAACAAAGTGTTCATGGAATTCCTCGACAAGTTTGTTGTCGTTTTCATCGATGACATCTTAGTCTACTCCAAGAGCAAAGAAGAGCATGAAGGGCACTTGCGTTTGATACTTGAGAAGTTGAGAGAGCATAAACTTTATGCCAAATTCAGCAAGTGTGAGTTCTGGTTAGAAGAAGTTGGTTTTCTTGGTCATGTTATGACAAAAGATGGTGTAGCAGTTGATCCTGCTAAGGTTTCAGCTGTGACTGAATGGGAATCTCCCAAGAACATGAAAGAAGTTCGCAGTTTCCTTGGCTTAGCACGTTACTACAGAAGGTTCACTGAGAATTTCTCAAAGGTTGCTAAGCCTTGACTGAATTATTAAAGAAAGACAAGAAGTTTGCTTGGTCTGAAGGTTGTGAAGTCAGCTTTCAAGAATTGAAGAAGAGACTTGTGACAGCACCAGTTCTATGTCTGCCAGATTTGGAAAAGGATTTCCAAGTATATTGTGATGTGTCTCATCAAGGTTTGGGTGCCGTACTTATGCAAGACGGTAAAATTGTAGCTTATGCCTCGAGACAACTCAAAACCCATGAGGTGAACTATCCTACTCATGATTTGGAATTAGCCTCTGTCGTCCATGCACTAAAAACGTGGAGACACTACCTTTTGGGAAAGCGTTGTGAATTGTTCACAGATCACAAGAGTTTGAAGTATATATTCACCCAGAAGGAAATCAATATGAGACAAAGAAGATGGTTAGAGCTTATCAAAGATTATGAATTAAGTTTGCAATACCACCCCGGTAAAGCAAATGTTGTAGCAGATGCTCTAAGTCGTAAGGTATTTGTGAATGGCCTTACCAAAGGAGAATTGCCAGATGATTTGTGTACCCAATTCAGAAAACTCAGATTGGAGATTGTGCCTGAAGGACATCTCATGTCTTTGGATGTTCAACCCACTTTGTTGGACAAGATCCGAGAAGCTCAGAAGACCGATAAGGAAATTGAAGAGATTAAGGAAAGGATTGGCCTAGGGAAAGCTAAAAATTTCCATGAAGACGAACAGGGTACTTTATGGCATGGGAAACATATCAGTGTTCCACAAAATTCGGAGTTACGGAAACTGATTTTGCAGGAAGCACACAACTCTCCGTATTCTATCCACCCAGGTAACACCAAAATGTACATGGACATGAAAGAAAGGTTTTGGTGGAACAATCTCAAGAGGGACATCGCCGAACATATTGCTTTGTGTGATGTGTGTAGTAGAGTAAAAGCGGAGCATCAGAAACCAGCAGGTTTGCTTCAACCACTACCTATTCCTGATTGGAAGTGGGACAAGATTGGTATGGATTTCATTACCGGATTACCAAGGACCAGATCAGGATATGATTCCATATGGGTAGTAGTGGATCTCCTAACTAAAGTGGCTCATTTCATACCCGTGAAGACAACTTATACAAGTGCCAAGTTAGCCAAGATCTACATGAGTAGAATTGTATGTCTACATGGTGTGCCCAAGAGTATTGTGTCTGATAGGGGAACTCAATTCACTTCCCATTTTTGGAGACAGCTACATGAGTCATTGGGAATGAGGTTGGAATTCAGTATTGCTTTTCATCCTCAAACCGATGGACAAACGGGAAGGACTAATCAAATTCTGGAAGACATGTTGAGGGCATGTGCCCTAGACTATGGAGCAAGTTGGGATGAAAGTCTGCCTTACGCAGAATTTTCTTATAACAACAACTATCAAGTCAGCATTGAGATGGCACCGTTTGAGTTTCTCTATGGAAGAAAATGTACCACCCCATTGTTATGGAATGGTGTGGGAGAAAGAAGTTTATTCGGGCCAGAACTTATCAAAGAAGCCGAAGAGAAGGTCAAATTGGTTAAGGACAGGTTGAAGATAGCACAGTCCCAACAGAAAAGCTACGCAGATCCTAAGCGTAGAGAAGTCACCTACGAAGTGGGCGATAGAGCCTATCTTAGAGTATCACCACTTCGTGGAGTGAAGAGATTCGGAGTCAAGGGAAAGTTGGCACCAAGATATGTTGGGCCATTCAAGATTTTGAGTCGCAAAGGAGAAGTTTCCTATGAAATAGAACTACCGGAATCTTTGTCAGCAGTCCATAATGTATTTCATGTGAGTCAACTTAAGAAATGTCACCCGGAAATGGAAGAAACTTCTTTGAAGGATACTATACCTTTGGAGGAGGTTCAACTAGAAAGTGATCCCACATATGAGGAGAAACCTATCAAGATTCTTGAGACTACTGAAAGGGTCACAAGGACAAAGACTATCAAGTTTTGCAAAGTACAGTGGAATCATCATTCCGAAGAGGAAGCAACATGGTAAAGAGAAGATGATCTTCGGAAAGACCACCCTCACCTATTTGCTAGCCAATCCAAATCTCGAGGGCGAGATTCACATTAAGGGGGTTAGATTTGTAACATCCCTAAAATCATGATTTCAAAGATTGCATATCATTCATGCATGCATATAGAATTGAGATCAAATTTCAAAACTCATTTCAGAAAAACAGAAGCACATAGTGCTATCATTTTATGTGAGCAAACTTATATCAAATGGCCATCCCCATTTGAGAGTTTGAATGTTTTAAATCTAAATTGTTGTCTCCTTTGTTGATTGGATTGAGTGTGGAATTTGAACCAAGCTTCACAAAATGAAAATGGTTCAAAAACCATTTTTCAAACATTTGCCAATCAAGTGCAAAGTCCCTGATATTTTGTTTCTCCAAGAGTGACCAAGCCTTGCAAAACAACCACATGATTTCATGCCTAGTATTTGAGACTATTGCACCCTGCAAAAACCCCAAATTTATTTGAATTCAAATGAGACTTGATTTCATTTGAAAACCTTTCCTGAAAATCAAAACAGAAAAAGAAAAGGATAAAAGAAAAGAAAAGGGCCAGGCGCCACTATCTAGCCCAGCAACAGAACTGGCCCAACTAGCCCACCCGGCCTTCCTCTCTCTCTCTCGCACGCGCAAGCACACCCAAGCAGTCGCTGACAACCAGACCCCACCTCCTCTCTGCGCGTTTCGCTGACGAGCGGGCCCTCTCCACGTCACCCTCATCTTCCCCAAAACGCGCCCGCAGACCACGTCGCCGCTGTTGTCAATGCCGGTAATGGCGCGGCATAATTAGCCTTCATGCCGCAAGCGTTTCCTGTCGCGCCTGGGCCTATTTAATTGTTGGAATTATGCCCTAGAGGCAATAATAAAGATGTTATTATTATAATTCTTGTTCATGATAATGTTTATATTCCATGCTAGAATTGTATTAAGCGGAAACTTTAATACTTTTGTGGTTTGTGAACAACACCGTGTCCCTAGTACGCCTCTAAGGACTAGCTCATTGATTAATGATGGTTAAGGTTTCCTAACTATGGACATGAGTTGTCAATTAATAATGAGATCATATCATTGGGAGAATGATATGGTGGACAGACCCAAACTAAGCGAAGCAATTAGATCGTGTCATCGTGTTCATCTTTACAAAGCTTTTCTTATGTCAAATATTGTATTCCTTAGACCATGAGATAATACAACTCCCTGGTATCGGAAGAAAGCTTTGAGGTCATCAAACGTCATCCTATGAGAGGGTGATCATAAAGGTGTCTCTCAGGTGATCAGAAAGTATCTGTTGGGTTGTATGTATCGAGATGGGATTTGTCCCTCCCAAGTCGGAGAGATATACTTCGGGCCCACTCGGTAATTGATATCAACACCGCTTGCAAGAATGTGGTTAAGGAGTTAATCACAAAGTGATATCGGATTATGGAACGAGTAACGTACTTGCTGTGAACGAGATTGAACTAGGTATGACGGTACCGACGATCGAATCTCGGGCAAGTAAAATATCGCGAGACGAAGGGAATATATATATGGGATTGATTGAATCCTGGCATCGTGGTTCATCCGATATGATAATCGATGAATGTGTGGGAGTCAATATGGGTTTCCAGACCCGCTGTTGATTATTGATAGAAGATCATGTCTGCATATTCTCGAACCCGCAGGGTCACACACTTAACGTGTCTCGACGCTAGGATAGATTGGATAATTGGTTTATGAGTTTTTGTTCGGAGTCTCGGATGGGATCCGGGACATCAAGAGAGGTTCCGGAGTGGTCCAGAGAATAAGATTCATATAAGGCAGTGTAGCTTTTGGAGTTCGGAATTGTTCCGGGTTAATCGGTATTGTACCGGAAGCTTCTAGAACCTTCCGGAAGGGGACCAACGTGGCCCCACCTTCCGGGAGGGGGAATGGGCCTATGAGGGAGTACCCTGGCCACATTGGGCCAGGGGCACAAGGCCCCATAGGGCCCAGCCGGCCAAAGAGGGTTTAAACCCTAGATAGAGCTTCTAGAAGGGGGGGTTTCCTTGCCCCCCACTCCTCCTCCTTTGGGGCCGCCGGTTTGGGCTTGGGGAAGGGGCTAGGGCTGCGCCCCACCCCTCTATATAAGGAGGGCTGTGGGCGCACCACCCCCACACACCTTCCCCTCCAACCCTAGCCGCCCTGCTGCCCTCCTCTCTCCCTCCCGACTGCTTGTAGGCGAAGCCCTGCTGCAGAAATTCTCCACCAATTGCACCGCGTCGTCGCATTGTAGATCCAACCCATCTCTCCACCATACTTGCTGGACCAAGGGAGGAGGAGACGTCGAGGTGCCGCACGTGTGCATCTCACGGAGGCATCGCCACTTGTGGTGCTAGATCGGATCGGATCGCGAGGAGGAGAAGCGAGTACGACTACATCACCCACGTTCCAACGAACGTTCCGCTGTGCGAATCTTCAAGGGTATGAAGATCTAATCCAATCTCTCTCGTTGTTTGCATCTCCTAGATTAGATCTTGGCTTCCCTCTGTTCGCATCCGTAGAAAATTTTGATTTACTATGCCGCGAAACCCTTCAGTGGTATCAGAGCTAGATCTATGCGTAGATGTGTTTCACGAGTAGAACGCAACATGGTTGTTGCGGGCGTTGATGTTTTCTGTTGCAAGCCTCTTGTTTGTGTTCTTCTTATGACGCGGGATAGTGAGATTGAAGCGGTCCAGGCCAACCTTACGCGACGTCGTTCGTGAGACCGGCTCTGCACTTGACGTGTGGCTTGTTCCACACATGCGGCTGGTGGATGTCAGTTTCTCTCACTATAGTTGTCATGGGATTAACACCGGAGTTTGGCAACCATAATATCACAGTTGTGGCTTTCCGTAGGTAAGAATCGTTCTTAGCATCTACTCCCATAAGCCACATAAAACATGCAACAACAAAGTAGAGGCGTCTAACTTGTTTTTGCAGGGAGTGTTTTCTGTGATATGGTATGGCCCAAGATGTGATGTGTATAATGTATGCGATGATCATGTTTTGTAATGTTTCACGACTTGCATGTCGATGAGTACACAACCGGTAGGAGCCATATGGTTGTCTTTATAATTGTGTATGACCTGTGTGTCAACTTCTTATGCGCCATGTAATAGTTTCACTTTATCGCTAAGCAGTTAGCAATAGTTGTAGTTGCTATTCGTGGTGGAGGCAATCATGGTGGAGTGATGGAGATCATGCCGGCACACACAAGATGGAGATCATTGCGCGAAGATTGGCTATAACATGTCACATAAAGTTATATGCATGTGATGTTTATCCTTTTATGTATCTTATTATGCTTAGATCGCGACGGTAGCATTATAAGATGATTCCTCAATTAAAGATCAAGATAAAAACTGTGTTCTCCCCAAGTATGCACCATTGCGAAAGTTCGTCGTGTCCAAGCATCACGTGATGATCGGGTGCTATAGACTCTACGCTCACATACAACGGGTGCAAGCTAGTTTTGCACACGCGGAAATACTTGGGTCTAACTTGACGAGCCTAGCATGTACAGACATGGCCTCGGAACACATGAACCGAAAGGTTAAACATGAGTCATATGAATGATATGATCGACACTTCGTTGTCCACCATTGAAGCCACATCTCTTCTCGTGATGATCGGATTAGGTGTGGTGAATTTGGATCATGTTCACTAAACAACTTGAGGGATGTTGAATTTAGTGGGAGTTCATCTAGCAATTTGATTAAGTTGAACTAGTTATCATGAACATAGTCTAAATTGTACTTGCAAATACTGTAGATCACATGGCCAAGTCCAACTTCAACTTCAACGTTTTTGCTAAGATAGAAAAGCTTAGAAACAATGGGTCTAACTTCACCAAATGGTTCCGCATTCTGAGAATCATTCTCGCTAACGGACAAAAGGACTATGTCCTTGAGAAAGCGCTAGGTGACGCCCCTGCTATAGATGCGCCGGCTGATGAAAAAGCTGTTTATTAGTCGCGCAAGGATGATTATGATTTGATTAAGATCGCCATGTTGTATGCTATGGAATCGGATCTTCAAAATCGTTTTGAGGAGTTCGCCGGGCCCTTTGAGATTCTCGAGGAGCTGAAAAACATGTTTCAGACTCAAGCCCGTTCTGAGAGATATGAGATCCCTAAGAAATTCTTTAACTACAAAATGGAGGAAGGGAGTTCCGTTAGTGAGCACGCCATTAAGATGTCGGGCTACACTCAACGCCTTGAGCAACTGGAATGCACGATTCCAGAGGAGCTCAAGATTGACAGAGTTCTACAGTCACTCCCTGCTAGCTACAAAAGTTTTGTAGTTGCTCACGATCAGATTGGTTCCACTGATATGATCACTGAGCTCTTTGCTAAGATGAAAGTAGCGAAGGTGGACATCAAAAAGAATAATCATGTGTTGATGGTCAACAAGCCCCCCACCTTCAAGAAAGGTAAGGGTGCAAAGAAGCCCTTCAAGAAAGGCGGCGGCAAGCGCGTTGCCCCTGCTGAGAAGAAGCTCAAGACTGGTCCTAAGCCGGACACTGAGTGCTTCTATTGCAAGGACAAGGGTCACTGGAAGCACAAATGTCCGAAGTACTTAGCGGACAAGAAGGCTGGCACCATCAAAGGTATATCTGATATACATGTTATTGATGTTTTCCTTACTAGCCCTCGTTGTAGTGCCTAGGTATTTGATACCAGTTCAGTTGCTAATATTTGTAACTCGAAACAGGAGCTACGGAATAGACGGCGGCTTGCGAGGGATGAGGTGATGATGCGTGTTGGCAACGCATCAAGAGTTGATGTGATGGCCGTCGGCACGCTCTCCTTAGTTTTACCTTCGGGATTAGTTTTAAACCTTAATAAGTGTTATTATGTGCCTGTGTTGAGCATGAACATTATTTCTGGATCATGTTTATTGCAAGACGGTTATTCATTTAAATCGGAGAATAATGGTTGTTCTATTTATATGAGTAACATCTTTTATGGTCATGCACCTATTGTGAATGGTTTATTTCTTCTAAATCTCGAAAAGGATGAAACACACATCCATAACATTGAGGCTAAGAGATGCAAAGTAGATAGTGATAATACTACTTATTTGTGGCACTATCGTCTAGGTCATATTGGTGTAAAGCGCATGAAGAAACTCCATTCTGATGGACTTTTGGAGTCTCTTGATTTTGAATCATTTGACACATGCGAACCATGCCTCATGGGCAAGATGATCAAAACCCCGTTCTCCGGTATGATGGAGCGGGCAACGGACTTGTTGGAAATCATACATACCGATGTATGTGGACTGATGAGTGTTTCGACACGCGATGGATATCGCTATTTTCTCACTTTTGCCGATGACTTAAGTAGATATGGGTATATCTATTTAATGAAACATAAATCTGAAACGTTTGAAAAGTTCAAAGAATTTCAGAATGAAGTGGAGAACCATCGTAATAGAAAGATTAAGTTTCTATGATCCGATCGTGGGGGCGAATATTTGAGTTATGATTTTCTCACGCATCTTAAAGCAAGCGGAATTGTTTCGCAACTCACGCCACCCGGAACACCACAACGCAATGGTGTGTCTGAACGCCGGAATCGAAACCTATTAGATATGGTCCGATCAATGATGTCTCTTACTGATTTGCCGTTATCATTTTGGGGTTATGCATTAGAAACCGCTGCATTCACTTTAAATAGGGCACCATCTAAATCCGTTGAGACGACACCGTATGAACTGTGGTTTGGTGCTAAACCTAAGTTGTCGTTTCTTAAAGTTTGGGGATGCGAAGCTTACGTCAAGAAGTTGATGCCGTACAAGCTCAAACCCAAAGCGGAGAAATGCGTCTTCATAGGATACCCTAAGGAAACTATTGGGTATACCTTCTATCACAGAACCGAAGGCAAAGTGTTTGTCGCAAAGAACGGTTGCTTTCTTGAGAAGGAATTTCTCTCGAAAGAAGTGAGTGGGAGGAAAGTAGAGCTAGACGAGGTTATTGAACCTTCTCTTGAATTGGAGAGTAGCGCAGCACCTGAAATTGTTCCAGTGCTGCCTGCACCAACAATAGAGGAAGCTAATGACAAGGATCATGAAGCTTCGGACAATGCTGCTACTGAACGTCGCAGGTCGACAAGGTCGTGTGCCCCTCCTGAGTGGTACGGCAACCCCGTCTTAGCTGTCTTGTTAGTAGAAGACAGTGAACCTACGAACTAAGAGGAAGCGATGATGAGCCCAGACTCTGAGAAATGGCTAGAAGCCATGAAATCCGAATTGGGATCCATGAGCGAAAACCAAGTATAGACTTTGGTGGACCCTCCTAGCGACCGAAAGGCCGTTGAGTGCAAATGGATCTTCAAGAAGAAAACGGACGCGGATGGTAATGTTACCGTCTATAAACCACGGCTTGTTGCGAAAGGTTTTCGACAAGTTCAAGGTGTTGACTACGATGAGACTTTCTCTCCCGTAGCGATGTTTAAGTCCATTCGGATTTTATTAGCAATTGCTGCGTTTCATGATTATGAAATATGGCAGATGGATGTCAAGACTGCGTTCCTCAATGGAAACATTGATGAAGAGTTGTATATGATGCAACCCGAAGGTTTTGTCGATCCTAAGGATGCTGATAAAGTATGCAAACTTCAGCGTTCCATTTATGGACTGAAGCAAGCGTCTTGGAGTTGGAACCTTCGTTTTGATCAAGTGATCAAGAGATTTGGATTTGTTCCAAATTGCTATGAAGCTTGTATCTACAAGAAAGTGAGTGGGAGCTCGGTGACGTTTTTGGTACTATATGTGGATGACATATTGATTATTGGAAATGACATCAACATGCTTAACGATGTGAAGAGTTATTTGAACAAGTGTTTTTCAATGAAAGACCTAGGTGAAGCTGCTTATATATTGGGCATCAAAATCTATAGAGATAGACAAAGACGCCTGATAGATTTAAGCCAGAGTACATACCTAGACAAAGTTCTAAAAAGGTTCAGAATGGATAAGGCAAAGAAAGGTTCAGTGCCTATGTTGTCAGGTAAGATATTGAGCAAGGCTCAGTGTCCAGCTACGGTAAATGATAGGGAAGCTATGAGCAAAGTGCCTTATGCCTTGGCCATAGGTTCTATCATGTATGCCATGCTGTGTACTAGACCGGATGTGTCCAATGCTCTTAGTTTGACGAGCAGGTATCAAAGTGATCCAGGAGTGGAACACTGGACAGCCGTGAAGAACATCCTAAAGTACCTAAATAGGACTAAAGAAATGTTCTTAGTCTATGGGGGTGATGAACAGCTCGTCGCAAAAGGTTACGTCGATGCTAGTTTTGACACTGACAAGGATGATTCTAAATCTCAGACAGGATACGTGTATATTTTGAATGGAGGAGCTGTGAGCTGGAGAAGCTGCATGTCGTGGTGGTGGCATGGCAGATGCCATGGGTAGGCTAAAGTTAGGAGCCAATGGATGCTAGTGGGATCTGGGGAGGGAAGATGTAGTGGATTTTACACACAGAAAGCTAACGCAAAGATCTGTATTTCTCCTTCCTTGAGTTACAAGTGCTCCTTGAGCTGTATACAAGGAGAAAGAGAGAACTTTACGAGCCTAACGGTACCAAGAATAAGTCGATCCCTCCCTCAGGGTCCAAGCCTGCCCTTATAAAGGAGGACCTTGAGTTCCCTTAGGGCTGATGTGGCAAGCATATTCGAGGAATATGCTTGTCCCGATATAGTAGTTCGGCGCCCCCTTTTCCCTGTCGCTCCCCTAATGACGGCAAGGTTCCAAAGGGGCCCTCCTGTGTGCCTCGGGCTTCAGGACTGTCACCTCCATGACCTCCTTCTGTCCCTCTGTTGCTCTGCCCCTTTGTCCCTAGTGCTTGGCTTCGCTCTGATTCTTCCTAGCCTGCTACTAGAGTTTGACTTTAGGCTTCTCCTTCTCCTGCAAGCTTCGTATCATTCGGCCCTGCCTCGCGTAACTTCGGCTTGCTCTTCACCTGCATCAAGATTACTTGGGCTAACCCGGCCGACTTACGATGTATCTCGGCCGGGTAATGCCTTGCCCTTACCACAAGGGTCCTGTCCTTTCCTATCTCGGCCGACCTCTACAGGATTCGGCCGACTCAGAGTGTAACTCGGAAACTAGACGGGGAACACCCTTTCATCTTTCCCCGTCTTTACCCTATCCAGGGTTACCTCCCCAACATTAGTCCCCGAAGCTGGTACGTTCCCGCCGATAACCTCGGCCGGGTCATATCAGTTTCACGACGCTCGTTATGTATTGTTTCCGAGTTATATTGTCGTGGTGATAGAGCCGTATCTTGTAGCGCACGCCTCATCCCACGTGTCATTCTCATCATTATTTCTCTAGTTTTTTGTTCCTCTACAGCGTTTACTGACTTGCTACAGTTACTGTCGCGCCTGTCGCGCCGTTGCTGCGACGCCTCGTGCGTCGTTCTTGTTGGGGATCGTGAGTTCCCTGGTCAATCGTGTGACCTTCGGTGTGGTTCCGCTCAGCGACGCGTGGTCGTGCCGCGCACACGATCCGCACCGCCAACTGCTACACCCACGATCCCACTACCTTGCCTACGGCTTGGTTATAAAGGGGGCGCGGCGCCTGGGAGTTTCTTTTTTCCCCTTCTCGCTCGCCCGCACCCTTCTTCTTCCTCGCGTTTTTTCGCTTGTTCGTGGTTCCGCCGCCGCGCGCTCAACTGGTTCTGCGACGAGGGGGACTCCGCCGTGCTGCTCCACCTGCCTCGTCGCTGTTCACCTGTTCTGGTGTCGTCGCCGGTGAGTTCTTTTTGGTCGTGCCGCCTAGACTTCCCTCTAGATCTCTTCGTTTCCTCTTTGCTTGTGCTGCGGTTCTGTCTTCGTTCCGCCGCCATTTTTGCGTAGAACTGCGACGGGGCCTCGTATCTCTAAGTTTTCCTCCGCCGCGAGCTGTTCCTCCGGCGATCTTTCCGGCGAAATCATGTCTAGTTCCTTTAGTGGTGCATTGGTTGAGGATGATGATGCTGGCTCTGGGCCTGAGCGGGGCTCGTGGCAGGGCTCCTCCGTTACCCGGCGGGAGATCGAGTGGCTCATCCGAACCCGGAGGATTCCCGCCGAGGTCTCTTGTCGTTTACCCGGCAATGAGTTATCTCCAGAACTCAGGGAGGGTGAGTATGTAGTTTTTATGTCACATTTCTCGCGTGGCTTCGGTCTCCCTCTTAGCGATTTCGCAAGAGAGTTTCTCGACTACTTCGGCCTTCAGCCGCATCATCTTCCTGCGAACGCCATCGCTTCTCTTTCTGCATTTATCTCTGCCTCCGAGGGATACTTCGGCCTATGGCCGTCCGTTCACGTCTGGGCGAAGTTCTTCCAGATTCGTTCTAATGTGGTCCCGGACAAGTCTCTGCACCCTTCCGAGAAACTGCTTACTCAGTGCGGGGCGGCATCCATTACACCTCGGAGGAAGTCTGTATTTCCTCGCGTCACCGGGTTAGAATCGTGCAAGAAGTGGCACAAATCTTTCTTTTACGTCAAGAACAGAGGAACAGAAGACAAGATTCGGCTCCCTGCCTTCTCCATTGGTCCACCTTCCAAGGTAAACTGGACTTACAATCCAAGGAGGAGCCACGTCTTGGCCGAGCTCTTCGAGACTCGGCTCAAAGAATTGATCCGGGCCGGGTTACGCGGCGAGGACTTGATGGCTACCTTCATCAGTAGCCGAATTTGCCCATTCCAGAAAAGGACGCACAAACTTTGCTACATGAGTGGTCCGCTTGATCCCAACCGAGTCTCGACCGTCGAGCTGGACAATTACCTTGTCTTCAAGCGCGTCCGAGCTATATTTAAGACGGAGATGCCTGAAGATTGGACCTAGGGATTGAAACCGTTTACCCGCGAGCGTCCTCCTCCCGCAGTAAGTTTTAACCCTCAACGCTTTGATTCTCTTTTGTTTTCATAGATGTTTTCCCTAACCTCCCTTCTCCTTCACCTCATAGAGGTTCGCGGAGCAAAAGGACGAGGACGCCGAGGTTTTGTCGCTTCCGTGGACTGCGGATCGGAATACCCCGGACGTTGTGGAGCCGGACTCCGAAGAATTCGTCCCTAAGTCGGATCCTGCTACGGCTCGCGTTTGTGGCCAAACTTCGGTCCATGAGGAGGAAGGTGATTCGGACGAGGTCCAAGCTCTTGAGGTAGTTGCCGCAATGCCTATTTCTTATGCATTTCCGGCTTCTACTTTCTCAGCTAATCTGGCTGGTCAGGTCCACGACGCCGAGCCTATTGCATCCCGGCCCCCAGTTACCTCGGGGAAACGCGGGGCTTCAGCTAGTGCTTCAGAGGCGGCCCCCAAGAAACGAATGAAGAAGTCTGCTCCGAACCCTCCCAGGCGCAAGACCATGCCTGGGGTTGCAGGGTAAGTTCGTTTTGCTCGTATCTCTTGTTTCCCTATTTCTGTTTTTCCTCCTGACCCCCTTTTTTCTTTCTTACTTTCGCAGTGCTCCGCTTTCCGTTAAGCCTGGCGGTCCTAGCATGACTAGCCGCCCGATTCGGCAGCCGTCTCCTCCGCCTGTTGAAGATACTAGGATTCCTAGTCCTGCTCGTGCTACGTCTCCTCCAGCTCCACCTATGTCACCCCCTTGTCACGATGCGCCTGATATTCGCGCCTCCGAGATTTCTACTGAACCCGTGGCCCCTCCACTGAATCCGAGCCTGTCCACCGAGCCTCTTTCTACCTCGGTAGCTCCTACTGTAACCTCAGCCGCAGCCGTGGTCGATAATACCCCGGCGCCCTCAGCGCCTGTAATCCCTCCTGCTTCTAAGGGCACTGTTCCCACTGCCGAGGTATCAGCTTCTGCTGGTGCCTCCACAATAAGAAAAGCTGCTCCCACTAAAACTTCCACTTCCCAAAAAGGTCTTGCCGGCTCTTCTCAGCCTAGTATTGCCGACGTGCTGCACAAAGGAACTGCGCCTACTAAAGCCTCTGTTACCTCTGCTGCCAACACCCAGCTTGCTCTTCATACAAGCCCTGCTGCTGCAGTGGTTACACAACATGTCCGAGGTAAAGTCTTAACCCGGACGTCTAGTGGGAACAGCATCGGCTCGCTGGTGGAATATGCTCATAACTGGAATGCTGCTGATCAGCTTGAGGGCAATCGGAACAGTCAGCCGTTTCAACTCTCCGACATCAGCAGCCATTTGGATCAAGCTGCCAAGATCATTCTGGATAGCAACAAGATGAACGAGGTAATTGCTACTTCTCGGGGTTTAGACTGATTCTCCATATGCTATTATATATACATTAGTCCCCGAAACTTGCAAACGAGTAACTTGTTATTCGCTTGGAAGTTTTTATAGTGCTATACTTAGTTCTACTTAATTTATGGCTCGAGCCTATATCCGAGTAGATCTATCTTAAACTTTTGCTTAAATTTTCCCTAGCTGTTCTTTGAATGTCTAGCCACATAGGTCTAGGTTAAGCTTTCGCCTGACTCGAATCTACTTTTGGCTTTGAATATCCAGCCACCTAGATCTGGGTTAATTTCTCGCTTAACTCGGATCTGCTTTTGCTTCGAATATCCAGCCACCTAGATCCGGGTTAAGTTTTCGCTTAGCTCGGATCTGCTTTAGCTTCGAATATCCAGCCACCTAGATCCGGGTTAAGTTTTCGCTTAGCTCGGATCTGCTTTAACTTCGAATATCCAGCCACCTAGATCCGGGTTAAGTTTTCGCTTAGCTCGGATCTGTTTTGGCTTCGAATATCCAGCCACCTAGATCCGGGTTAAGTTTTCGCTTAGCTCGGATCTGTTTTGGCTTCGAATATCCAGCCACCTAGATCCGGGTTAAGTTTTCGCTTATCTCGGATCTGTTTTGGCTTCGAATATCCAGCCACCTAGATCCGGGTTAAGTTTTCGCTTAGCTCGGATCTGCTTTAGCTTCGAATATCCAGCCACCTAGATCCGGGTTCAGTTTTCGCTTAGCTCGGATCTGTTTTGGCTTCGAATATCCATTCATTGTTTGTTCCATTGCTCAGGTTGCGCATGACCGGCGGACTGCTGAATTTCAAAGACTGCTGTTCTCGCACAAGAAGTTGGAAGAAAAATATGAAAAAGTTATTCCTGTGGTGAAAAAAGCAGGTATGCCCGATCATTTTCCTTGTCATCTCTATTATTGTCATTGTTTTGTCTGCGGGATGCCGGCTTACTTTGTGGGTTAACAGGTAACATCAATAATCTCAACATTCGTCTTGAGAAGAAAGTCAAGAGCTTGGAAGGTTAGTTTTCCATCTACCTCATACTTTTCCTTTTCTAAGACGTGCACTAAGTTTCTTTTACTTTGTTTGGCTTTGATCAAGCCGAGATATGAACCTTTGCATCATCTCACGAAAATTGTACGCCCATGCCTGATGTAATGCTGCATTTGTTAGAACAAGGAGCCACCCATTCGGCGCAGCTAAAAGAAAAGGATGACGAGATAGCTCGCCTACGCGCCGAGGTGGAGGCCCTTAAGCTTTCTCAGAAATCCGAGCTGGAGAAGGTCGATCAGGAGTTCTCCGAGGAGAAGAACCGGCTGGCTTTGGAATTGCAAAAGCATAAAGAGCTCTTAGGGGCTGCCGAGCTGAAAAATCGAGGAATGAGCGAGGAAATTGCTCGCTTTGAGAAGAACAAGATTGTCTGGGCGAAGGACCTTCAGCTGATGATGAGTTTCATTCATCGTAAGCATCTTAACACAGCCGGATTATCTTTCTTCCTTCTGCTGCCCTCTGACGCCTCCCTTTTTTGCGCAGGTCATTTTCCTAAGGCTAAACCCGTGAGCTCTAAAGCGGTCCTTGCTGCTCGTGCGCGCCGAGGTCTCCCTGTTGACGTGAACTTTGAGTATTCAATAGAAGATTTCTTGGTTTCTGTCGGCGCTGCCCTTGGTCCGGTGAAAATCATGGGCAGGGACTTGGTGCTGGCAGCTATTCGAGCCCACCGTGCTCTCTGGCCGAATACCTCTGGAACTCCTAAGATCAGCGAGATCGAATTGCTGGTGACTAGATTGAATGCCACTAAAAAACAACTAAGTCTTTGGAGGGAATCTGCTGGGCGAGATGGCGCGGATATGGCCCTCACCATTATCATGTCATGGTACGAAGACATCTCTCTTGATATCCTAAGGAATTTTCGCACAGGTTCCCGTTGGGTTGAGGATCCCACCTTTGTTGCTCTTCGGCAAGCTCGCGCCTTTCAACTCGTCGAGTATGCCGACGTGCACACCTGGAATGAAGGTCCGAGTTTCCTTTCAAATCCGGACGAGGAGGTCGTAGTCGAGGATGCATCAGATGACTCAGCTGAGCAGGGGGGAGATGAAGATGACTCGGCCACTTCTGGTGACTCCAGTTCGAGCTCGGATGACAACGACGACGCGCGATCCTCCTCCAAGGGTACCGGGCATTCCACTGCGCAAATTGATGCTCCTCAGCAGCCTCAGGCTTCGGCCGAGGTTGCACCTAGGTCTGCGGAGGGCGAGGTAACCTCGGCCGAAGTTCCTCCTACCTCGGAGTCCCCAGCCCCTGACCAGGTTGCTGTCTCTCCAGTGAAAAACGTTTAAGTCATTTTCTATCCCTGGTATGCCGGGTGTACGATGTCCGTGGAATACTCATTTATTTCCTGTATGACCTTGAATCTCCTTTTGCCGTACATTGTTGCGACATATAAGTTTGCAGTTATTATAACTTTGCTTAAGTTGGTTCCCATCCGAATTCTTGCTTTGATATCCTGCATATTTTGGTGTTAGGATTTATCTTTGTCTTTGTTTTCTCATGTTTTAGTCGAGTAATCTATGTGTGAGCTTTGAACATCATACGGGGTTGATCTGTTCTTATCCTGAGTGCCGAAGTGTGATATCCTTTCCATATCAAAGATTGACTACCACTTTGGAACAATTCATGGCAGTCCCCGAGTGATTGCATGTTCTGCTGAAGTTCAGTGTGCAAACTAACTTTCAGAAAAAATACAAGACCACCACCGAGGTGCTGCTCAGGGCGTCAAGTTTTGGTGCTCAACATAGCTCTGGGGCGGTATATGGTAGTATTCTAGCTGCTGCTTTGACTGCCGAGGTTTTAATACATAACCTGAAATTGAAATAACATATGGTAGTCCCCGAGTCACTGCTCTGGATGCCGAGATTCAATACATAACATGAAATTGAAATAACATATGGCAGTCCCCGAGTCACTGCTCCGGATGCCGAGGTTCAATACATAACATGAAATTGAGATAACATATGGCAGTCCCCGAGTCACTGCTCCGGATGCCGAGATTCAATACATAACATGAAATTGAAATAACATATGGCAGTCCCCGAGTCACTGCTCCGGATGCCGAGGTTTAATACTTCATTGGTCCTTGACCTTGAAATACTATGCTATGAGTAAAATGGACGAAGCAGGGCTACGTTCCATGGCCGCTTCGTTTCTTCGCCAGCCTTGTCTGCCTTGTCCTTTCCGGGGGGTTGAGCATCAATTAGATAATAGGCATCGTTATGTAATGCCTTGCTCACGATGAATGGTCCCTCCCATGGAGGTGACAGCTTGTGCATGCCGGCCGTGCGTTGTACCAGTCTGAGGACTAAATCTCCTTCTTTGAATACCCTTGGATTCACTTTTTTGCTGTGATATCATCGTAGGTTCTGCTGATAAATAGCTGATCGTGATAGTGCCAGTTCTCTGGCTTCTTCTAGCAGGTCTACAGTATCTTGCCGAGCTATTTCATTCACTTCAGAGGTTGTATACTGAGTAACTCTTGGCGAGTCATGTATTATGTCGGCTGGAAGCACGGCCTCTGCCCCATATACTATAAAGAATGGTGTGTACCCTGTTGACCTATTTGGAGTAGTTCTGAGGCTCCATAATACGGCTGGGAGTTCCTCAATCCAACATCCTGCCGACCTTTGCAGTGGTTCAACAAGTCGTGGTTTTATTCCGGACAATACTAGTCCATTAGACCTTTCCACCTGCCCATTAGATGCTGGGTGAGCCATAGAGGCAATATCTAACCTTATGTATTTTTCTCTACAAAATCTGGCAAAGGCTCCTTCTGCAAAATTTGTGCCATTATCTAAATCCGTTGAGACGACACCGTATGAACTGTGGTTTGGTGCTAAACCTAAGTTGTCGTTTCTTAAAGTTTGGGGATGCGAAGCTTACGTCAAGAAGTTGATGCCGGACAAGCTCAAACCCAAAGCGGAGAAATGCGTCTTTATAGGATACCCTAAGGAAACTATTGGGTATACCTTCTATCACAGAATCGAAGGCAAAGTGTTTGTCGCAAAGAACGGTTTCTTTCTTGAGAAGGAATTTCTCTCGAAAGAAGTGAGTGGGAGGAAAGTAGAGCTAGACGAGGTTATTGAACCTTCTCTTGAATTGGAGAGTAGCGCAGCACCTGAAATTGTTCCAGTACCGCCTGCACCAACAATAGAGGAAGCTAATGACAAGGATCATGAAGCTTCGGACAATGCTGCTACTGAATGTCGTAGGTCGACAAGGTCGCGTGCCCCTCCTGAGTGGTACGGCAACCCTGTCTTAGCTGTCTTGTTAGTAGAAGACAGTGAACCTACGAACTATGAGGAAGCGATGATGAGCCCAGACTCTGAGAAATGGCTAGAAGCCATGAAATCCGAATTGGGATCCATGAGCGAAAACCAAGTATGGACTTTGGTGGACCCTCCTAGCGACCGAAAGGCCGTTGAGTGCAAATGGATCTTCAAGAAGAAAACGGACGCGGATGGTAATGTTACCGTCTATAAAGCACGGCTTGTTGTGAAAGGTTTTCGACAAGTTCAAGGTGTTGACTACGATGATACTTTCTCTCCCGTAGCGATGTTTAAGTCCATTCGGATTTTATTAGCAATTGTTGCGTTTCATGATTATGAAATATGGCAGATGGATGTCAAGACTGCGTTCCTCAATGGAAACATTGATGAAGAGTTGTATATGATGCAACCCGAAGGTTTTGTCGATCCTAAGGATGCTGATAAAGTATGCAAACTTCAGCGTTCCATTTATGGACTGAAGCAAGCGTCTCGGAGTTGGAACCTTCATTTTGATCAAGTGATCAAGAGCTTTGGATTTGTTCCAAATTGCTATGAAGCTTGTATCTACAAGAAAGTGAGTGGGAGCTCGGTGACGTTTCTGGTACTATATGTGGATGACATATTGATTATTGGAAATGACATCAACATGCTTAACGATGTGAAGAGTTATTTGAACAAGTGTTTTTCAATGAAAGACCTAGGTGAAGCTGCTTATAGATTGGGCATCAAAATCTATAGAGATAGACAAAGACGCCTGATAGCTTTAAGCCAGAGTACATACCTAGACAAAGTTCTGAAAAGGTTCAGAATGGATAAGGCAAAGAAAGGTTCAGTGCCTATGTTGTCAGGTAAGATATTGAGCAAGGCTCAGTGTCCAGCTACGGTAAATGATAGGGAAGCTATGAGCAAAGTGCCTTATGCCTCGGCCATAGGTTCTATCATGTATGCCATGCTGTGTACTAGACCGGATGTGTCCAATGCTCTTAGTTTGACGAGCAGGTATCAAAGTGATCCAGGAGTGGAACACTGGACAGCCGTGAAGAACATCCTAAAGTACCTAAATAGGACTAAAGAAATGTTCTTAGTCTATGGGGGTGATGAACAGCTCGTCGTAAAAGGTTACGTCGATGCTAGTTTTGACACTGACAAGGATGATTCTAAATCTCAGACAGGATACGTGTATATTTTGAATGGAGGAGCTGTGAGCTGGAGAAGCTGCAAGCAAAGCGTGATCGCGGGATCTACAGTAGAAGCGGAATACATGGTTGCTGCAGAAGCGTCAAGTAAAGGAGTTTGGATCAGGAACTTCATCACTGAGCTTGGCGTGGTTCCAAGTGCATTGGACCCACTGGAGATATTGTGCGACAAAACTGGCGCCATAGCACTCGCTAAGGAACCAAGATATCATCCAAAGACCAAGCATATCAACCGCAAGTTTCATATAATACGAGATTATAGCAGATGGAGATCTGAAGATTAGCAAAGTACATACAGATCTGAATGTCGCAGATCCATTGACTAAACCTCTTCCACGTGTAAAACATGATCAGCACCTCAGTGCCATGGGTGTGAGATTGTTGCCAAATGTAAACTAGATTATTGACTCTAGTGCAAGTGGGAGACTGTTGGAATTATGCCCTAGAGGCAATAATAAAGATGTTATTATTATAATTCTTGTTCATGATAATGTTTATATTCCATGCTAGAATTGTATTAAGCGGAAACTTTAATACTTGTGTGGTTTGTGAACAACACCGTGTCCCTAGTACGCCTCTAAGGACTAGCTCATTGATTAATGATGGTTAAGGTTTCCTAACCATGGACATGAGTTGTCAATTAATAATGAGATCATATCATTGGGAGAATGATATGGTGGACAGAACCAAACTAAGCGAACCAATTAGATCGTGTCATCGTGTTCGTCTTTGCGAAGCTTTTCTTATGTCAAATATTGTATTCCTTAGACCATGAGATAATACAACTCCCTGGTATCGGAAGAAAGCTTTGAGGTCATCAAACGTCATCCTATGAGAGGGTGATCATAAAGGTGTCTCTCAGGTGATCGAAAAGTATCTGTTGGGTTGTATGTATCGAGATGGGATTTGTCCCTCCCAAGTCGGAGAGATATACTTCGGGCCCACTCGGTAATCGATATCAACACCGCTTGCAAGCATGTGGTTAAGGAGTTAATCACAAAGTGATATCAGATTATGGAACGAGTAAAGTACTTGCTGTGAACGAGATTGAACTAGGTATGACGGTACCGACGATCGAATCTCGGGCAAGTAAAATATCGCGAGACGAAGGGAATATATATATGGGATTGATTGAATCCTGGCATCGTGGTTCATCCGATATGATCATCGATGAATGTGTGGGAGTCAATATGGGTTTCCAGACCCCGCTGTTGATTATTGATAGAAGATCATGTCTGCATATTCTCGAACCCGCAGGGTCACACACTTAACGTGTCTCGACGCTAGGATAGATTGGATAATTGGTTTATGAGTTTTTGTTCGGAGTCTCGGATGGGATCCGGGACATCACGAGAGGTTCCGGAGTGGTCCGGAGAATAAGATTCATATAAGGCAGTGCAGTTTTTGGAGTTCGGAATTGTTCCGGGTTAATCGGTATTGTACCGGAAGCTTCTAGAACCTTCCGGAAGGGGACCAACGTGGCCCCACCTTCCGGGAGGGGGCATGGGCCTATGAGGGAGTGCCCTGGCCGCATTGGGCTAGGGTCACAAGGCCCCATAGGGCCCAGCCGGCCAAATAGGGTTTAAACCCTAGATAGAGCTTCTAGAAGGGGGGGGTTTCCTTGCCCCCCACTCCTCCTTCTTTGGGGCCGCCGGTTTGGGCTTGGGGGAGGGGCTAGGGCTGCACCCCACCCCTCTATATAAGGAGGGATGGGGGCGCACCACCCCCCACACCTTCCCCTCCAACCCTAGCCGCCCTGCTGCCCTCCTCTCTCCCTCCCGACTGCTTGTAGGCGAAGCCCTGCTGTAGAAATTCTCCACCAATTGCACCACGCCGTCGCGTTGTAGATCCAACCCATCTCTCCACCATACTTGCTGGACCAAGGAAGGAGGAGACGTCGAGGTGCCGCACGTGTGCATCTCACGGAGGCATCTCCACTTGTGGTGCTAGATCGGATCGGATCGCGAGGAGGAGAAGCGAGTACGACTACATCACCCACGTTCCGACGAACGTTCCGCTGTGCGAATCTTCAAGGGTATGAAGATCTAATCCAATCTCTCTCATTGTTTGCATCTCCTAGATTAGATATTGGCTTCCCTCTGTTCGCATCCGTAGAAAATTTTGATTTACTATGCCGCAAAACCCTTCATTAATCCCCTCTGCACCACGATCATTTCCCCCCACTCTCCTCGCTCACTCCGCCACCAGGTTGCGCGCATTTGTCTTCGAAGCACCGCAGTACTGACGGCTTCGGCGACTAATTCCGGTAAGCCTCGACCGCCCCCCTCTCTCTCGTTCAAACCATTGTAACTAGCTTGATCTCGCGCACCCCCTGATACCCTTCGTGTGCATTCTTGTGACCCAGGCCTACATCCCCGTTCGTGCCTGCAACCACCTGCGCCGCCGCTAGACTCCAGCGACCAATTGAGGTAAAACCTGAGCGCCCCTTGCCCCCTCTTTCATACGAGAGTGTTCGCCTGCATCTTGTGCATCTCCTGATCCCTCTGGTTCACGCTAGGGTGACGCCAAACCTCGGCAACAACGTCGACTGCAAGCGACAAACGCCGCCCGCAACTCCGACGAGCCCTAGTGACCGTGCCCGTGCGCCCCTTCCAGAGCCAACGCCACCTTGAGCATCAGCAGCCTACTGCGGATCTGGTAAGCCACTTCCCCCACACCCGCACGACCTAGAACGCCAGCGCCGCCGCTGTCAGACGCGCCGCCGGCAGTCGCCGCCGCTAGCGCCGCTCGTATTTGGTCAAAGCGATTAGGAGCGTTAGATGCAGATCCTGCGGCTGAGATTAGAACTTAAGCGAAGAGGTAAGCGCGCATCTGAGCCGCCAGATCTAACTTAGATCCTACGGCCCGCAGAGCTCGATCCGTCCGAACCGGTACGCACCAGTAGGGTTAAGACACGTGGCTAGGGTTAGATTCAAAAACAGATTTGAAATCAGATTTTGATCCAAAATTGAAATAGTTATAACTTTTGATTCCCACGTTAGATTTTTGCAAATATTATACCGTTGGAATCAGGGAGACAAGCCCTTTCTGAATCTGCAATGTGTTTAGTAAAAAGTTTCTGTTAAAATGTCTTTTTATGTAGAAACTTGTTTAGGACTATATTGAGTATAGAAATTATTTAGGATTTTGTTTTAGAGCAAAATAAACTTGGATTGGCAAGATTTTGACTTAGTTGTGTTTCAGTATCTTGCACTTGCTTGGTTGGACTTCAAAATCATCACTTAGCATTCTTGCATTCATGCATACATATTTTTGTTTGTATATGAATTGTATGTGATTGTGGTTATAATCTTTGTGTAGATTTTGGTGCTAGTGATTGTGATTGTGAAGAGTGCTACTCTCCCCATTACCAAGGCAAGTGGTACTTCATGAATATTTCCATCCCTACGTTTTGTACAAGCATTAGAAAATATTTTTGCTAAGTATTGCATGTTGTTATTTTTACCAAATGCTATGTTGTGAAATCCTAAGTAGATGTAGAATTGTAGAATTGCTAGGAAAATTTCCTAAAGTTAAGTTACTATGCCATGCTTAGCCTAGCTAGTAGCAAACAAGGGTTGGTAAAATATCTACATGCTATGATGAAAATATTTCTAAGTCTTTGGACTTATGTTTTTCTTAATAAAACAACTAAGTCAATGAACCTCCTGGGTGGAATGGGACTTGAATGGTGGTTTTTGGTTGAGTGGTTACACAAGGCCCATGGACATGGTTTACCTTGTGTATCTCCCTTGTGGTATGCCACCCAGGCACAAAGGGATTTTGGAGGCCAAGTGTTGAGAAGCTTATAGTGCAGTCACTTGGCAATATGGGTTCTGCCTTGATCATATAGGTTGCTAGAACTTAGTCATTTGGACAGTTGGTGGTAGTGGGATGATAGGTTGGAACGCGTCCATTTGGCTAAGGGAAGGCCTCTGAAAGGTCCTGTCTTGGGAAACCAAGTCTGGTGGGGAAAGTGCACAACCTCTGCAGATGGAAAATCTAAGTACTTAGCCAAGTCCATGGCAATGGACAACTTGAGCATCAAGACATGGAAGCTATCAAGAATCTCATCACTCCAACTTCTAAGTAAAAATTGTGGGGTGAACAAGGGTGAAGGACCTCAATGTCTATTGATGGTTTCTTGGGAAAGTTTTTGACAAAGAAAAACTTAGTGATTTCAACTAATAGGAAAAACCTATTTTGAGCAAAGCAAGCCAAGCTACACTTAGCCAAAATGCATATAGTAATATAGTCCACTTAAAAATTTACTAAGGTATCACTTGCCAATACTATTCCAAAGTATTGACCCAATGTGGCTGTAACTTGTGATGTTGCAGGTTACTCCGATGATGATTAGGTGTCATGAGTCTACACTCAACATGCTTGCCTGTGGCACATGAAGATGAAGACTTATGTTTATTTACTTATTCCAAAACTCTTGTATTAGGCCTGTGGCCTTGAGTTGTAAAAGACTATGTTTTATCTCTGGAATGGATGTAATAAATGACCTTTGTATCTGTGTACTTCATCTTAAATTGTGGATGCTAGCATTGATCCAGGGACTAGCATTGAAACCACAGGGATCCTTTTTCCTTTACAAAGGAGGGATCTTACACTATAATATGATCACCTAAGGATCAATATAAATCATAATGTATTAGGGTTTTAACTTTTATTCCATTTGATCTACCCTTAGATCAAATCTCCCTTACCCAAAATAAGGTTTTAGAAAAGGTCATATTAAAACTTATCACAGTCAACTTGATGATCTACTTCATTTCCATCAAGTTAAAAGAAGCTTTAATCACTTTGACAAGTTTTGTTCAAAAGCGCGAAAATTATTCAGATTTTCTATGCATGAACGCAAAGCACACATCTGGTTTTAGCTTATTTCTAGGCTCTAATGCTGGGATGTTACAGTTGCTCTCGGGCGTGCAAGGTGGTGGTCGCTTCCGGCGTTCCTATAGCAGAAATAGAAGCATGGGGGAGGAGATTAGAGGGTGTAGATCCCGAATATATCACATGCACGGGGAGGGAGGTAGGGAAAAAGGGACCTTGAGCTTAAGCTAGACCATGGCCGAATGTGCCATTTCTCCTTCGTGTGGCCAGCCAGGGGAGGTGAGGAGGGAGAGGGGAGCTCGGGGAGGTGAGTGAGAGTGGAAGGGGGCAAATGAGAGCAGGGTTGTGCTTGGGGGTGGCATGTGGCCCTTTTATTTTGAAACCTCATGGTATGGATGAATTTTCCAAAATGGGCATGGGGTGGGGGCTTCCGATTGGTTGCTGAGGGTGGTGCTGGGGGCTTTTTTGGTCAATAGCTCTACCAGAGAGTGAGAGGGGAGGTGGGGTAGCTGTTGTCCTATTTAACACAAAGATCCTTGCAAGATATGATGCTCTCTCTCTCTCAAGCACTAGGGGACAAAGAGGCGCTAGGTACTGTGGTGCTACAGTGCACACGACTAGGAGAGAGTGTTGGTGTTAGGGAGGAGTGTTGAAGAAGATTTGAGATGGTGTGTTTTTGATTTGAATCAAGGTTTGTTGGTTTTGGCAAAATTGATTAATTGGAGGCTTGAGAAGGAATTTGGCAAACTTGCATTGGGCATAGTGCGTAAATGGTACTGGTAGGTAGAGTAGGTCAAATGATCTTTCCATGATTTAAATGGGATTTTTCTGATAATTATAATCCCATTTAAATGCACTTCTTCAAAAAGTGTAGAAATAGATTCTGCAAGCTTAGATGATATTTTTACATTGGACAAGATTGGTTTTTTATGTGATATGGTCCTAAATACCATAACATACATTGGAGAATTTTATTGGGATTTATTGAGGTGGAAAAGTATTTTTGTAGGATTATTTCTTGTTTCTGCCATTTAAGAAAAAGGGCAAAAAGAAATAATAGAGGATCTCAAAAATATTTATTTTTGAGTTTGTGAGATGTGATATTATATGGAGAACTCGATTATACATTGAGTTGGCAAAGTTATTTGGAGAAAAACAAACTTGCCTCAACAGACAAGGATTTTGAGAAATTGGTATATAGGGGAATTTAAATAGTTTAATAATCCAAATAATTTGGAGAATTATTTGGGGATGCTTATATCCAAGATATATGATTTAAACTTGATGTAGGCATCAAGGTTCACCTTGATTTTGAATAAAAGTGGTGAAAAGGATGGAAACTATATTCGGGGAGGATGTAGGGTTTTGTTATTCTGATGCCATCTAAACAAGGTTGGATTAGGAGCTCAGAGCTCACCTTGGTACAAGGGGGTGATGGATGGATAGACCATGTCAGGTAGATGATCATGGATAGTTGGGCTTAGTTCGATTTGAGGTGATCTTGAAGAGATGGCAAACTTTGTTGAAAATAAGGCTGACATAACAGATATATCAGATAGCCTCCTAAACCATGTGGGTTTAAGAAGCACAAGGCTCCAATGGAAACAAGTTAAGTGGGGATTTATAGGCCATGGTTAGTAGATTCTAACCATGCAAAGAGTTGGTCAAGGGGAGGTGGCATGTAGATGTGGGCTTCTGCCAAAGTAGGCAAGATGATAAGATTCGCAGAAAAGATTATTATCTTGACTATAAAACCATCAGGGATGAGTGGGAATTAGAATGTCTTAGACATGGGAAAGAGTGGGCCTTGGTAGTACTACTGATGTACTACAAGATGGTTCAAATTCATTCTCAAGAATACACATAGGTTGGAATAGGTAGAGCTCTAAAGATTGAATCTGGATAAGGAATTCCAGACTTGGCCATTCTGGCAGATTTGGGGTTTTACACTAGAGTGCAAGTGTAGATGATTTTGAGAGAATGCTAGGTTCCAAACTCATGATCAAGGAGAGTATGTTGAAGTGCTAACTAAGTATAGGGGATTCATGCTTGGATTGGGTCTCTACTGGGTTGGAAACCATCCAGAGGGATTAGCCTTGGATTGAGATAGGCATGAGATGAGATGATCACTTGAGTGGCTTAGGATAGATCCAGACTGTAACATCCCAAAAATAATAAACTTGGATCATCAAACTCTAATCATCAAAATTAGGGTTAACAAAAACTTTTCTAAATAAAAATATGAAAGCATGCATGTGTGTATGCATTCCAATTTGAATTCTTTGGAACCACCTTGTTTGTGTGTTCCTTTGCTTGTAAATGGATTCTTAGGTGAAATAAACATTTCACAAACTTTTCCGAAAGACAAATAAATCAAAACAAACCAAAATGAGTGAATGGTCATTTTGACCAATTTAACTCCCATGCCTACTTTGGCTGTCTTAAACTTTCAAAACTTAACAGAAACTTGTTTGGATCTTTACACCCCTTGATAGTAATCATAACCAAGTACCAAGGCCCACTTTGTGATCATCCAGAAACATTCAAATGCATAGTTTAAAGGACAGTTCAAAACTGAATATTTATCATATGGGAAGATCCCACCTTTTCAAAAACCACTCAAACAAGCTCAACTTTCAAAACCCAAGCATCTACAGACTCACCAGCACCAACCTAGCACACCCACCAAAAATCTTTTCAAAATTCAAAACTTGAGTTCTTGCGGCCATTTCATGAAACACCTTGCAGATTCAAATCAAACAAAATCCAAACACTATTGTGAGCAGTGATTGGAGCCTAACTTGTTCCCTCTCTAGTTACAACTAGGCTTTAGTAGATCATCTAGCTCAATTGCAAACCCCTAGCATCACTGTAAGCTTGGCAATGCCATCAATGGTGAGCAGGCCGAGTGCACCTTTGCCACTCACATGTCGACAGCCAGCTAGGAGAACAAACAAGCCTAGCCAACATGTCTAGGAGGCAGCCCACCGTCCACCGCCACTCCCTGTCCCAGCCGCGAGCCTTGCCAACCCCTGGACCACAAGCACGGACATGCCAAGCTCGCCAGCAACCATGCCGAGA